>JAHRHZ010000038.1:8260218-8349079 GCA_024137785.1 Ginglymostoma cirratum | reverse complement strand
TTTTCTGATGAAGGGTTTAGGCCCGAAACGTCAAGTTTTCCTGCTCCTGTGATGCTGCTTGACCTGCTGTGTTCATCCAGCCCCATGCTTGTTATCTCGGACTCTCCAGCATCTGCAGTACCTTTTATCTCTGTAAAAGTATACTGTTGCTTCACTTTAGATCCAGGATTTGAATTCAGGCCAGTCAGAGGAAAAAGACTTCTGTTACTGGGATGGGTGGAACAGGACTTGTACATTCAGGTCTAATTTGTATCAACTTAAATTTTAATTATTGCCAAGGAACGTCTCTGTCACTGAAAGTTTTAGAAGTGTGGAGCCCCATTCGTAGGCATCAATTTATTGTTGCAAAGTTAACATCATTTTAACTCTTTCTTTCACTCTCTCTCACTCTCACACATTCTTACCCTTCTTTGCCTCTTTCTTTATTTTGCTTTCTATACCCGATTTTACAATGCATTCAAACTTCTAATGTATACTTCCTCATTGACACTCAGCATGCCTCAGTGGGAACTTTTAAATCTGACATGCAGTTGCTTGCCCTTTTCACCCATGCCACTCAAATCCTGTACAGGGTACTATCCTGGAAGTTATCCCTAGGATCTTAATGTTGCAACTTAAAAGCCCTTGAAACTTCTGTTATTCAATATATATCCACATTGCTAATCCTGAGTGTTTTTTTCAGCACATTTGAATGAGTTATTTTGTACTTCTAATTTTTACTTCTCATGTTAAAAAGCAACAGGTTTGCTTTATACTGAAGCCAAAATCCTAAACTCATAGAAATTCATGAATTTTAGAACATCTAGTTCAAGATACGCTGCTGAAGGGGCATCCAACTTATGTAATTCTGTATTCACTCTGAGCATACAGTCTTTGGTAGTCATGCAGACATGGGCATCTGTCATGTGCCAAGAACAGCTTCATTCTTCCCCACCCCACCAAATATAAAAATGAAATGTCATTTTGCATTTGTTCATACTGTCAGAGGTTGGCATCAAGCATGCTGTGCACTTAACCAGAACATTTAATTAGCACGTAAGGCTGCCGCGATCTGACAGCCGGCAATTTCTGTACATAACTGGGAGGCAACACAATCTGCTTCCTGCACGTGGCTGCAGTGTTTTGTTCTTGTGAGGGGAAAAGGATATTAGCCTGGGTCATTTACGAGATACAGCAAAACATCAATATACACGACAACAATGAAATGTATGCGCAAAAGTAATTCCTTTGCTTCCCTGTGTTCATCACCATTTCTAGCAAAATATAGACAATAAAAGCACACTGTTGTTTCACTTTAGACAGAATTTGAATCCGGGAGCAGAGAAGAAAGACTTCTATTATGGGAGTTGGGTGAAACAGTGAATTATAATACCACTCTTTCCAATCTTGGATCCAGATTTGAATCCAGTCCAGGCTGGAGGGATCAAACATTTCATCCTCACAGCTGCTAAAGGTCCTGTATGTTTGACAGCATTAATCTAGTTTCCAGTGGGCATGAATAATGAAGCTGAAAGACTGTTCACAAAGTGGCACAAATTCTCATTAAATTGGCAGTCTTATTCAGAAAGACCATAAGGATAGTGGTGTGGAGATGGAAATGTCACGACAGATGTTGATATTGTGTCGACATTGAAAAACATTATTTGGGCACAGTAAAAGGAACACTCCCCTTGCATCCATACTATAATTTCTTTGATCTGGGAGTGATTGATGTCAACAATGGGTAAAAGAAAATCACTGAAGTGATTCAGATCATGGCAACGATGTCGCTTCTGGTCTATCAATTAAAATGGAAAGGAATGTCCAAAGTCTCTTTCCAATTGTTAGCCCTCAAGGATTAAATTTAATATTGTAATACGTAAAATATCAATTAATTTCTCATTAGATTGAAGATATTAGATAAAATCTCATAATTGTATTTCCCTCTTTTATTTGTTTCTTCCGTTCAAAGCCGTGCATCATAATTGGACTTCTTGCTTTAAACATTCTTCTGGAATATTTCTGTTTGTTTTCCTGTATAGTATCCTTCATCCAGATGAATGCAAACACATCACACCTACGCCACACTTATGTTGTATGAAGATTGAAAATATTTTGATCTTAGCTTCCAAAGAGCTCATACAGAGTTATTTCTCTTTCCCCCGCTTTACTGCTGCTCCTGTGCCTCTTTCCATTCTCTTTTGTTTCTGCATTTACCTCTTGCTGTTCTTAGCTTTCGGTAATTAGTGTGTGCTATTTTTATATGTTTTTCTCCCTTCTTCTAACTATTCAGTCTCTTGCACTCCTTTCACATTTTCTTGCCTATGCTTTTAAAAAAGGTGAAGTTTTTGGGACAGAAGCAGCATGCATCCTCGAGGTATATATCCATTTTAAGTACCAATAGGGTTTCTCCATTATAAGTAATCACTTCTTCATACCTGTTCTGCCTTTGTGTGAAGCATTCTTTTGCATGTATTGCCTTGTCTGCCCAAATCCACTAGTTAGGAAGAACCATTTGATGAATGGGGGAAGTCAGTCTGGAGAAACTCAGTAAGATATATTTTGACTCACAGCATTCACTCTGCTTTTCTCTCCACAGATATTGCTAGGCATGCTGAGTTCCTCCAGCATTTTTGCTTTTTATTTAATATATTTTTTGTTGTTATTTAAATATATCTAGTAATGAACTTTCAGAATAAAATGCACCAATAGATGTATGTCTCTGCTGAAACAAAATTCTCTGTATCAAGACACTGAAATCAAAAGTGGTGGCTTTTAACTCTGCACAAATACATACTTGTCATTATTCTAAAACCGGCCATTTTATTTTAAGCACACTTCTAACCCATTTTCCCCATGCACATTCTCTTTGCTGTACCTCTGATGTTGTTAACATTCACTATCTAAACACAATTTGGGCCACTTTTAACTCATTCAAATCTCAATCACTTACACATCGTCAAAACTGGCTGTTCCGCTACCTCATTGACCTAGTGGTGCAATTTCACCAACCAGGTGGTAATCTGGCAGGGCACATACCCTAACTGCTGTACGGGTAACTGATTTTCACTCAATAGAATGAACTCCAGGAAAATTTCAAAAACAGTGTTAGTACAGAACTCACTTCATTCTGAAAACTCTGGCAAAAACAGATATGTGGGCAAAGTCCTCAGAGCAAAGAAATTAAGTCAGAGATAAAAGGTACTGCAGATGCTGGAGAATCCGAGATAACAAGCATGGGGCTGGATGAACACAGCAGGTCAAGCAGCATCATAGGAGCAGGAAAACTTGACGTTGCGGGCCTAAACCCTTCATCAGAACCCTTCATCATTCTGATGAAGGGTTTAGGCCCGAAACATCAAGTTTTCCTGCTCCGATGATGCTACTTGACCTGCTGTGTTCATCCAGCCTCATGCTTGTTATCAAAGAAATTAAGTGCTGTTTTGTGAGGCTTCATCCCATTTGCTGAATTACATGAGGATTGAGTGTGGGCCACTGGTAGGTCTCATGACACCAAAGGATCTATTCAGTGGCCCCTCTTTGCAGCCTAATGAGATTTCTTGTGGACCCGTAGTATTGGCTTTTCAAAGTTTCAAAGTGAATAGAGTATGCAATGTATTACTATAATCAAAATTTCCACAGAAACAAGTAGATTGGAAGAGATTTTTTTCAATTCTTATAGTTATATTTGAACTTCAAAATAGTCTCTTCTTTACAGTCTGTTACCAGATTTCAATACTCTTTCGGAATTAACCACATGCACCCCCTCAGGCCTCCAATCCTGAGGTGTACATTCGCTCTTTTGACTGGGACTGGTTTCAATGACCAGCTCACTGTAGTATGCACTCTAGGAGGTGTGCTCATACAGTGCCATGTCCTCTGTAATCCTTCTTACACTTATGAATACGTTGGAACATCTTAGAAAGCAAAGATGTCAATAGTGTTAGCACCAACATTAAATTTGCATCTTACTTTCAATCTTTAAATTTTACAAGAAAAAGTATTGTGGGATAGTGTGTTGGGTGGAATGGCTGTGTGTTGTAGGGTGGGGGTACTTGAATTTGAAGGATCATCAGAACTGTTTCTGCTTGTGTTATTATATCACAAGAATATTTGACACATGGTTCTGAGTTAACAAAACTAAAAGATCAGGGGCCACGGCAGGCAGTAGTGGAAGCACTGAAAAGGCAATCTCATTGAGTCTTTCAAATAGTGTCACTTCCTAAATGAGATTTTGTTATGGCAAATGCTCATATACTTTAAAAATACATACTTGGTTATAATGGTGTATTCCTCAATGCTGGTACATATTGGTTGTTGTTTTGTAATGGACATTAAGGGAATCAAGGCATGTGAGGATTGGTTTGGGAAGATTGATGTTACTCTGCTGCACATTCTATGTTCAAAAATGAATTACTGAATCCATGGAGTGTGGAAGCAGGCCATTCAGCCCATTGAGTCCACACTAGCCCTCCGATCAGCGTCCCACCCAGGTCCCTATTCCTGTAATACTGCATTTCCCATGGCTAACCCACCTAGCCTGCACATCCCTGGACACTATGGACAATTTAGCATGGCCAATCCACCTAACCTGCACATCTTTGGACTGCAGGAGGAGACTGCAGCACTTGGCAGAAAGCCACGCTAACACTGGGAGACTGTGCAAACTCCACACAGACAGTTGCATGAGGCTGAAATTGAACCCGGGTCACTAGTATTTATTGCCTGTCCCTAGTTGCACTTAAGAAGGTGGTGGTGAGCTGCCTTCTTGATTCGCAGCAGTCCACCTGCTGTGGTTTGACCTAAAATGCCATTAGGGAAGGAGTTCGTGGATTTTGACCCAGTGACAGTGAAGGAATGGTGATATATTTTCAAGTCAGGATGGTGAGAGGCTTGGAATGGAGATTGACATGGTGATGTTCCCATGTAGCTGCTGGCCTTGTCCTTCTGGATGGAAGTGGTTGTGGGTTTGGAAGGTGCTGTCTGAGGATCTTTGGTGAATTTCTGCATTGCCTCTTGTGTATAGTACACACTGCTGCTACTGAGTGTCGGTGATGGAGGGAGTTGATGCTGGTGGATGCAGTGCCAACCCAGCGGGCTGCTTTGTCCTGGATGGTGTCAAAATTCTTGAGTGTTGTTGGAGCTGCATCCATCCAGGCAAGTGGGGAGTATTCCATCACACTCCTGACTTGTGTCTTGTAGATGATGAACGGTCAGTAAGTGAGTTAATTGGTTATTGGCTCTTGTGTGGGTTGTGGTTCATGGCATTGGGAGCACAATGCAGACCGTAGCAGAGCACTGAGTGTCATAACATAACCGAGAATTAAAAATTAATCTGCCCATATACTAAGTCCTGAAGTTGCAGTCAGTTTCAGTAGGATAATGATGTCAAAACACTCATAGATCATTGTCAAGAATCTCCACAAAATTTAGGCCATTATGGATGATATTCCACAATTGGGTTTTCTGTTACTGCCTCCCTGTCAACCGAGGTGGTGTTTGACATATGTATCTTCATTGGTATTATGACATCATGCCATCTCGAGAGTATGAACAAACTAACAGATTAATATAGTTGAGGCATCTTTTGCACTTTCTAGATATTCCCTCAGCATTCATGTGACAAGTCTGTCATCTCATTTGTCTTTGTTTTATGGAAGGTAGGTGAAATTTGTTGCAGCGTCTTTGATTTAAAACAGAAACACTTTATATAGTTCCGACATAATTGCCCGAACTACAGATTAAATAACTCAAAGTGGTGGAACAAGTAATGTGTGCTCTATGTAGTCCAACAACCCCTTTATTAAATTTTATTAATGGACACAAATTGAAACATGGATCTCGTATGTAAGGGCTTAATTTACAAATATGTCCTAACCAGATGTCAAGTCTTGTCTGTCAGCCAAGTCTCTGTAAATTACATTTATCTATATATGAATAGAAATTGCTGGAGAAACTCAGCAGAGCTGGCAACACCTGTGGAAAGAAAGCAGAGTTAAACATTTCAGGTCCAGTGAAACCCTTCTTCAGAATTCTGAGCTTATTTAAGACGGAAGTGAATTTCAATCTTCAATAATGAGGTCAGAAAACAGATACTGAGTTTCTCCAACAATTTCCTGTTTTTGTTTCAGGTTTCTAGCATCCACATTTCTTTTTTTTTATTTATCTGTAAATGAGATGCAGGTTTAGGTTTGTATAGGACCCGAAACTTAATATTCTTGATTAGACTATTTCCAGAAGATGTATGCAGACTGAAAAACAGGGTGAGTTGAGAATGTCAGTAAAGGAGCTGTCACAGTGTAAGGTTCTTGAAGGGATTTGGTTAAGATGGGAAGACTGCTGTGACTGATCGCTTGCAGTTGATGGGTAAATAAGTCTCTTTTTTTATTTTGTACAAACCTAAGTTAGTTGTCATTTGCAGATCACATTAAACTGAAATTTACAGTTTACATTCTGTAGTTGCCAGTCTTAAACTGGGTTTTAACAGACCATCCAGTGGAAAAGCTTAATTAAGAGGCAGCTCAATCTCAATCCTCATTGACCTGATTTAGCTCTTGATGGTGACTACAATAAAGCACTGGAGTTAAGTGATTAAATTGCTTAACAACTAATGGAAAATGTATGAAAACAGTGGTAAATATATAAGTGAATAAAATAATTAAGGGTTCCTTAGAACACATTCAGGATTGGTAATGTGTCACAGCTGCAGCATGCTGGAGTTCTTGGGTGCCAGTTTGGTTCAGAGCAAGCAGGTCCACAGCAACTGATGGAAGGTTGAGCAGCAAAGGTTGTGAGTCCTGATATCTGTGTTGCCTACCCACTGCCATGTTTTGGAAAATCGGTGCAAGATTAGAGAGGAATTAGAGGGGCAGGATCCAGTCATTGTGGTTTACATAGGTATTAACAAAGTAGACAAGACAAAGAAGAAGATAGTCAGCTTGATGAGCTAGGGAGCCATGTCAGAAACAGAACTTCAGTGGTCATAATCTTTGCTTTATCACTGATCCACATGTAATTTGGCATAAAGCAAATCTGATTAGAGGGATGAACGTGTGGTGCAAAGTCTGGTGTGGGAGAAGTGGGTTCCAAATTGTGGGGTACTGATACCAATACTGTGAAAAGTGGGATCGGCACTAATGGTGGCACAGATTCTACCAGAACCATGTGAGGGCTAGTGAACTTGCAGAAGTAGGGAAGAAGAGAGAATTTTAAACTAAATATGTGTTTTAATTTGGGAAGATGAGGTAAATAAAAGAATAGAGTCAAAACCACAGAAAAAGGTGGATAAATCCCTGGGACCTGATCAGGTGCATCCTAGAACTCTTCTGGGAAGCAAGGGAAGTGATTGCTGGACCCCTTGCTGAGATATTTGTATCATTGATAGCCATAGGTGAGGTGCCAGAAGACTGGATATTGGCTAATGTGGTGCCACTACTTAAGAAAGGTAGAGGTAGTGGGATCGTTGCCCACATTCTCGACTTTGGTTTGGGGTGGCATGATGGCACAGTGGTTAGCAATGCTGCCTCACAGTGCCAGGGACCCAGGTTTGATTTGGGCGACTATCTGTGTGGAGTTTGCACATTTTCCCCATTGTCTGCGTGGGTTTCCTCCAGGTGCTCCGGTTTCCTCCCACAGTCCAAAGATGTGCAGGGTGGGTGGATTGGCCATGCTAAATTGCCCATAGTGTTCAGGGATGTGTAGATTAGATGTGTTATATGGGGGATGGGTCTGGGTGGGATGCTGGGAGGGTCAGTGTGGACTTGTTGGGCCAAAGGGCCTGTTTCCACACTGTAGGAATTCTATGATCAGTGAAATGCTAATTTGTATATCATTAAAATAGTCAAGTGTCTGGCCTGCTAAATGTGGAATTTCCTTGTTCCTGGTCTTCCATAAAGGGAGGCAGGCAATTTGCTTCCAATCTGCTCTAAGTGCTGTGCTTCAAATGACTGTTAGCCAAACTATTTCACCTGAAAGTATGAAAATTTATTCCCAAATGCATTTTCCAAACAGCTGTCAGTCTGCCAATGTTATAAAAATACGTTTTAAAAACTTCCCACTCAAATACAATCTACTGAGATAAGAACAAATGTTTGCAACATATTTGTTGCATAATTTTAAACAAGTCTCTTAAACTAAGTTTGTGCAGTCAGATGTATTCCACGCTTAAGTTTCTGTCATATTTTGGCTTTTAAAACACTGCTTTAAACCCCCAGAAGCAAATGTAAACTGCATTCATTGATCTTGTTAATAGGCTAACAACATCCTCAAAGAAAGATGTGATTAATTGAAGCTGACTGCAGTTAAGACAAAATCTTCAGCAAATTGGTTGTTATCTTTTCAGAAGCTTGGAACAAATGCATCAAGACAGTGGTTATATCTCCTTAAAAAAGATTAGGAATGTGTAATAAATCCTAAAGTATGATATTTCTGAAGATAAAAATTGAGCAGTATTAAAGGAAGCTTTATCTTGCAAGACCAATGATACAAAGTTATCTGAATGCACATCAAAAAGAATTTTAACAACTCAGTTTGAATTATATTGCATAATACTATATTGTATAATTGCATCAAGAATAGATGCTGGGCGTGTACCAATACAATCAAACTAATTAATCAGAATCAATCATAATTAAGTATCATGCCTTTTTACTGTATTCGTCATTCACTAATCATGGAAACAGGCAGTAAGCACATTCCAATGCATCTGACAAAGCTCTAAACACCACTAGGAGGTGTGCAAAAACAGCCGTTGACTTTCCCTATCTTCAAACTCTGCCTTTCACAATAAGGTACAGCAATAGGGCCGTGCAACCTTTGCAATAGTGCAAATCCCTATGCAGATCCAAGCCCTTTTACCAGTCACACAGGCAGTAGTAGTCAATCTGGCAAGCAGAGATTTCAACCAAATATACCATGTGTCTCCATGTCTGATATGTAAGGATCTTTCCCATCATCAGTGTGCAATAAACTGATCATTCAAGTGTAATCTGTAAAACGCAAAAAGCAACTGGCCAATGAATATGTTGCTTTATGTCCCGAACTTCAAAACATATCGGATGAAAAGTCATTAATCTGAAAGATTAACTGTGGGCAGACTCTTACTTGTTTTAGCTAAATGCAAGTAGTGTCAGATTTTTTGGGGGGGTTTTCACCACACAACCTTGCATGATTTCTCATTATATCTTACCAAACCCAACCTAATAAATACCCATCCCACCACTATAGTTTCCCTCGTGTTCAATTTTAGCTGCGTTTCAGCTTGTGGCATTCCCAGGACAAATCATCATTCAGTGGATATCCTCGAATTCACTGGCATCCCTTGCAGCTGTACCATCTTTAAAAGCCCACTCTGCACCTGGATAAAGCAATGCCAGTTCAGAGCTGCCCTGCACGGTTGCTGACATTTGTCCCAGAAATGGCAGATGAGAAAATTGGTGCCCTGCATTGTCGGCAAAGGCCTGGAGGTTCTATTGGACGAAGCTGTGCAGGACTTGCTTTTCCTCAGGACCGGCAGTGGTGGCCATGGCACCAGACCATGCCAAAATGGTCCAGCACTGTAGGAAAAAGGTTAACAATCTTCTCTTCTCTGCTATCATAAATATCACCATCATCTCTCTGATACCTTATACTTGCTCTTATTTCTGCTATTTGAGGCACCTTCCACCATGGCTCTGACTACTTGCCTGCAACATCTTCCCTTGCCAGCTCTCACCAATCCCAATCTCAACATCACTAACTCTGCATGCCCTCTGCGCTGCCTACTCACTTGCTTAGGACATCTGGGGATACCATCATTATCCCCTGCAATGCCTGTCTCTCTCTCCATCCTGGAGGAGAACAAACCACAATATGCAGAAAGGCTGGAACCTGACATTCAGCTCCTCACCCCTTATGTGGAGAACTTTCTGACTCTGACTCTGACTGCACCAAGTGGCTGACTGTAGCCAAATCCCTGGGCTAGTGTTGCCATTGCCTTACTGTGCTGGAACTCCCTGACCAAAGGCTATTCTCCTTGACTTGACTGAGGCCTGCTAACAACTATGACAAGCTTCCTGTCTTTGTGTCTGTGTTAACTGGCAAGGCAAGACAGATCTCTGGCTGTGGGGGCAAGGCAATGCAGTGCAAAGCAAGGAGGTATCCAGATAGGCTGAGAATTCGATGCCAAAGGCTGTGTGTGTGAGGTGCGTGTCACTGGTGTCCATGGAGCATGCTAAGAGATGTTGATGCCCTGTGTGTAGCCTTTGGACCAAGCAGTGAGCTGAATTTACCAGGTAGCTACTCTGATTTCCATGCTGAGTTTTTCCCTAAGTCTAGCTTTTTGGTACGTCTGGCATGGTAGGAGACTGACTAGTAATGAGGTGAGCTGGGCTATTAAGAAGACGGTTAACAAACAACATTCCTCTTAACCAGCCACTTATGAGAATGCTCACTGTGTCGCTTGTCAAAGCCAAAAAAAGATGGAGTGAGCTCCCAAGATGGGCCTCGTTGGGTGTTTCATCTGATTCTGCCATAAATCTCACCATAGCCTACGCTGCTCAGCCCCCTTATTAGATTGTATTAAATTCTGCCTCTAGTTTCTCTCTCCATAGATGCTGCCAAACCTGCTGTATGTTTCCAGCATTTTCTGTCTTTATTTCAGATTTCCAGTATCTGCAGAGTTTTTTTGCTCAATAAAATCAATTGGTGCAATGGCATCAAATGACCTACAAACCAAGATTGTTAGCATAATCTTGTCAGGTTTTCACAGAATACGCAGAAGCCCGAACAAAATATGGACAGACGTAAATCATTAACAAGTACCAGATTCTTGTAACCAGTTAGGTTAGACGCAAATATTTGCACTGAACATGACTGACCTTCTTTGAGATCTGTATTATGAAACAGCAACTTTTGCTTTCTCTGACCAACAAACAGTGAGACTTCATTTTGCCTGAGCTCATGAAATAAGGAAGGAATGTAAAACTCTTGCAACTCAAAACCCTTAAGTATAGTGATGTGTAAAATGAGGTAGACAGCCTTGTTTTAAAGGAGAGTGCATTTCCAAACAATAAGCCATTTGGCATAAGTTTATCCTGGAGACTGATTGCTAAAAGATGTTAATTATGTAATAGTATATGAGAAAACAGACCTGTTTTTAAATTAGAGGGACTTTTATAATGTTCTTTAATTGTCACTTAATGATTACATCATAGTCTTTAATCCTTGAGTACAGATGCCATCATGTATAAACTATATTATGAGACTTTGTTATTGTTGGTTTTGCTTACTGTTGGTTGTCATGACATCCACCTCACACCAAGACAACAGAATAAATCTTTACAAGCTCTACAATGACATACAATTGAAAATTACCCCATATGGCTGGTAGCTTGCTTCACTATGTCCATAATTCTATAGTAGATTTAATATTCCTAAACTCCCTGTGACCAGTCGACATCTTACTAACATAGAAACTCTGAATCCACTAATCTAATGGGTGCACTAACCAGTACAATTAGAAAAGAGGTCCATCCTGTCCTCCAGCATAGACAATCATCTCAAATGATCGAACATTGAATGAGACAGTTATTCTCAATTTTCTACATGCATACCACTATGTATGAGAGTGAGTACGAGGCAAGAAACTTCTCTGAAGCTTGGTTCAACTCATGGTTAAACATGAAACATGAAACTGTCAGGATTACAACATTGCCCAGCCCCCTCATTTGATTACATCGTTGAGGTTCACTTACAGGTTTTAATTGTTCAAAACGTAAACAGTTCACTTCTGAATGAGGTTCTAACCACATAGTTCCCTCGTTCTATGAATATAACATCAGTGCTCTTTTTGTCTGGTTTTACGCCCACATCTAAGAATTTCAGGTTGAAAGCAGATTAAGGAGAAGACAAGGGGGCTATCTATTTTATCTTGTCCCACTCAGTTCTAAACCATACTATTTTGTTCTTAACCAGTCTATTCATTGTCCCATTCTGTTCCCAACTCTGCCTGCATTGTGACAGCTATGCTCAGTGGGAAGCAGCTCCAAGACAAGGTTGCACTGGGATCCTGAAGCCCTTATGCAACAAATGTACAACAATCTCTATTAAGTATGGGAAAGGAATCAAAACTAACACTTTAACTCAGCTATATTGTTCAATTTCAAATATTAAGCATGATTAAATACTAAGTCTGTTTTTGATTTTACTGGCCAATCTCAATATGTTGGGTGCGTACCGTTTTTAAAAATGAGTGCAGAAACCTGAACAAGCAGAAACACATAGTATCCATTCATGTAACTTAAGCAGTTTTAAAATATCAATTTTGTGATTTAGGTGTTATTAGCATGAACATAATTTACCGTCTTGCCCGACTCCTACCAGGAGATCTGCTGATGTGGAATATCATGCTGATCTGTCTTGTGTCATCCTCCCAGCCCCACAATAGTTCATCTGTAATCGCACTTTAGCATCCGTCACCAAACTATGCCTTTTTTTTGCTGCCTTTTCACCTTGTCTTCTAGAAAAGATTTCTGTAGATTTTCAGCCCTGATCAAATGGCAAAATGACATCTTCTTTTCACTTTCTAGAGTTTGTTTTGCACTTGCAATTTTAAATACCTCTTCATTTGTCCTATTTTTCAAGCACCTCTTCATTCGTCTGCAGTCTGTATGTGTAATTTTAAGCCTATGTCTCAGCATCATGTTTCAAAGGCACATTTTCTTCGACAGATCCTTACTTATTGTCCAGGTTTGTGAGGCATTTTAGTATTTGTTACAAACTAAAGTTTTCTCGTTATCACATCCTTTATCTTCACAAAATCACTTCTGGTTATCTCCAAATTTCTTCTGGCTCAGCACTGCATTAACTTTCTTCTACTATCATTTGCCCTAAATAGACAAACTTATCTCGAGCAAAGTGCACAAATCATGAAGTTTGCAGAAATGTGGAAAATACTGAGTTATCTACAAATTCCTGTGTTCAAAAAACAGAATGACTAATGTGAACAGTGATCCTGATCTAAGAAGCAAGATATATTGCACTTCTCAAATTGCGGAAAACAAAGGACACAGAACATTAAACTTAGAAAACTTCACAGCTCTAGCTATTTTACATGTTCATTTGTGGAAACATCATCAGATTGATAGGAAACAACTGAACAGATACAGAACAGAAGACTTTGCAAGAGTGAGATTAGATATTGCACAACAATCAGGAATTTCATCTTTCAGAAGTTTTTGTACATTTTATGTATTTGTATGAATTTGCAAATTTTCTTTGTACTGTGTTTCCCTTTTTAATAGTTTATTAATGTTGGACTATCCTATGGCCTCATGATCAGTTGTAACTGAGAAATACTCACAAGCATGAATATGAGAAATATAATTGATGGAACGCAAAACATCTCTTGGTGTTTTGCTACGTCATTACCCCATCACATGTGGAATCTTAAAATAATGGAACTAAATGTATTTAGGAACAGTTTTAATATAGGAAGTAAAATAATACAACATTACAGTAGCATGCAAAGCAAAAATCTGAAAATCTACAAAGAAATTCCATGGTTTTATATGCAAACCTAATAAATTGCTGATAAATATGTTTTCCACTACAGAATTATGAAGGTTGTTGTAAAGCATTTTGCTTCCAAATTAATTTGCCTTAATTACTTATTTATGTCCAGGGTCTTGACGTCACAATCAAAGAGTAGTCTATTTAATAAGCGTTCAACAGAAAATAATTTTAATTACTAAAATTGAGCAAATAAAGAAAATTTCACTAGATGACATGAATGAAGAAGGCATTTGCATATACTTAGTAGTCTTCAATCATTTCCATGTAGTGACAAGATAAGTATATTATCTCTATTGTATATTAAGCCCATGTGGGACATGTTTCATAAGAATATTAGTGTCCACAATTATTACCGTAAGCCGCATTGTGAATAGGGCTTTTCAATTTTGAAGGTGCCTTGCTTTCAGGGTTTTATACGTGAACACATCAGCTGCTATTTTATTAAAACAGCGTATTAATTTGAAATATTGGAACCAAATTTCCCAAATTTTGGCAGATATTAACTATTTAAGAGATCTCTTTATTCAGGTTCTGTGTAACATTTTAACTATGCACCCATATGCAGACACATCATAAATAATCATTTCAGAGGTAAGAAGAGAGACGGAATTGCTTACAACATAGATAACTGTCTATTGACATTGTCGATGTACAAAGGTTAGTCGTCTTCTAGGAACAATTAACTTCGACTGCAATGGATCTATTGCACAGACAATCTGAGGAATATCTGTTTCCAATATTTTTCATGGTGACGTTCCTATGACATAAGGCCAAATTCCTAAGACCATTGTTCTTAGAATTGCATTTTACTCTTTTGTACGAAGATTCCAAATTCCCAATGAATGCTGACCATATACTGTGCAACTCTCAAACTATGCACTGGGCAGTTCTCTTTACTTTGACTGGGTGACACATACAACCACTTTCCTTAGAAAATTTTATCAAACAGGAACCTTACAAATGTCAAGTAATTCCTGAGGTCAAATAATTATAATGTCAGTTACAAAATACAATAAACTGAAATATTTATAGACAACAGACTGAGACGAAAGTCTGTAAGGTAATCATTTGCTTAATAAACTAATTTCGCTATTTCATTTAAAACTAGCAACTTGGTACCTTTCTGATGGCTTGTCCTCCTTAAACCTTTCTCGTGGAAAATGATCAGAAGAAACACTACCTTCAAATTAAGTAGCCCATTAGTCTTAGAATAAAGCAGCATCCGTGTGCTTTATGGATTATTTTTTGAAACTGATTATTCTTCACCCACCGCAAAAAGCCCCATTCCTAACGAGGAGTAGACCCTTTAGCTTTTTGTACCTTGCAACAAAACAAATTCGTTGGAAAAGAAGTTTTAGTTGTCTACCAAAAGAACACACGTCTGCCTCCGTGGAAAAAAAATACACAAAATCATTCAACACTTGGCTCTTGATATAAATCCCATTCTGAAAATATGCCATAACGAATTTTTTTTTTGGTGTAGTTGCTTACAAGTGTTGCTGAATTGTCCATCTGTCAAATTCACATGAAAGCAACAGGATTCTACGTGCTGCCATAAATATGGAGATAGGCATCCCCCAGTAATGCACTTACTTACACGCACTCCACCACTTAGAAAGCTTTCTCTCTCCGTCTCTCTGTTTGTCCCTCACTTTGCCCACTCTGGCCGAAGTGATTTTTAAAAAAATGTTTTCAAAATGCATACTGGCAGACTTTTTAAGAAGGCCAGGGCCTTGTATCACACGGTGGAAGCCACACTGAGTCGTCAGGGACTCCCTGAGTAATCACAGAAAGAGAGGCAGGCGGGACAATGCACTTTCTTGATAAATGTCATTCCTAAGCACCTCACGCCATCACCCCTGGAGCCTTGAACAATGCTGCTTTGAATCCGACACAAACTTCCCCTTGGTCAGTGAAGGTTTTTCTCAGTAGTGGGGTTAGCTCAATACAAGACAACATTTACAAAAGAGATTGCATTCACATTCAACCTACTGTACTCGAGTTCTCACATCCTTTCCCTGATGATTATAATTATGATTAGCACATTTTAAAAAAAATATAAATTCTTACAAAATAAACCAGCATGGGACCAGAATACAAAGTTTCCCACTTCTTCTTGGTGATATTCTCAAAACCGTTCTTGTCTCTTTCACACCTTTCTTTCCTAAACTACTAACTTAAAAAAAGCAGCCCTTGGTCAGACTTGATTAATGTGTGAATTAAGTCCGCCTCATTTCATCTGACGATGCAATTGTTCTTTCAAAACTTTTGCCACTTCCGTGCAATTATTTGCCCTCCTGTCTGAGGCTCAATGTATGAATCCTCCTCTACTCTGAAGCTATACTAATTTTTTGTTGCACAGGACAGACACTTGCCAGAAGTACTCTTTGGGATACTTGTTGTCATCTCTCTGCTCGAATAAAGAGCCTCTAACTCACTGCTGGAACCGGACGATCCTGCCAAAATCACGCTGGGAGCCAGGAAGCCTTGGACTCGTCCTATTTTCTTTTGCTGGTTATTAGCGATAAAAGACAGCCACACAAATTATCTCAAAGCTCATCAAATATAAAAATGTTAAAAATAGGACGGGATCAAGAAAAAAGTTACAACTTCTCAATTTTGTCTTTAGATTCAATACCAGACTCCACATTTCTAAAAAGAGCATATAGCTCCACCTTCACATCAAGTGGCTGGAACAACAACTGAATTGAACTTTCTAAATACTGGTTTAATAAAAAGGTAACAATATTTGAAAGGGTGGATGTTTCTCACCATGCTGTCTTCTGAAAAAAAAAATTCTCTGATTTGATTGATTCATTACTGTCACCTGTACCAAGATACAGTGAAAAGTACTGTTTTGCATGCTAGCCAGACAAATCATACCTTAGATTAGCATATCAGGGTAATAGAACAGGATGCAGTATGTACTGTTACAGCTACAAAGAAGGTGCAGAGAAAATTCAACTCTAATATACGAGGTCCATTCATAAATTTGATAACAGTTAGGAAGAAGCCCCATGGAAGAGGGTGAAAGAGACTATAACTGGGGTGGGAGGAGTCTTTTATTATGTTGGCTGCTTTCTCAAAGCAGCCGGATGTATGGACAGAATCAATGGGAGGTGTGCTGGTTTTTGTGATGGACTGAGCTACATTCACAATTCTCTAATTTCTTGCAGTCTTAGGCAGAACACTTGCCATATCACGCTGTGCTACATCTAGATAGGATGCTTCCTATAGTGTATCTATAAATATTGTCAAGAGTAATTGTGGACATGCCGTATTTCCTTAGCCATCCGAGGAAGCAGAGGTGTTGGTGTGCTTTCTTGACTGTAGTATCAATGTGGACGGACCAAGATAGATTGTTAGTGATATTTACTCCAGGAATTTGATGCTGTTGTCCACCTTCATCTCAGTACCATTGTTACAGACCATGTCCTCCACTCCGCTTCCATAAGTCAATGACCAGCTAATTCGTTTTGCTGACATTGAGGGAGAGATTGTTTTTTTTACACCATGCCACTAAGCTCTCTATCACCTTCCCCGTCTCCTGTGTTGTCATTGTTTGACATGCAGCCCACTACAGTGGTGCCATCAGCAAATCTGTAAATGGAATTAGAGTTGAATTTGGTCACACAGTCATGAGTGTATAAGGAGGTCAGTAAGGGGCCGAGTACGCTGCCTTGTGGCGCACTGGTGTTGAGGATTATTGAGGGGGAAGTATTGTTGTCCATCCTCACTGATTGCACTCTGCAGGTCAGGAAGTCAAGAATCCAGTTGCAGAGTAGGGAGCAGAGTCCTAATTCACAGAGTTTGGAGTTTGAGCTACTACTTGGTGTACTTAGGTGTGATCAGCAGGAAAGGTGCAGATCTGGAATTGAATCACTCCAAGAAATCATTAGTTTGAGTCACCTGCATCCGATTAGAAGGACAGCTGCTCAGAGGTATCCAGCAGCTGGAGAACATAAAGCAATAAGGGACCTTTTGTGGTGCAGTGGTAGTGTCTCTCCCTTGGAGCAGGAGGCCCTGGTTCAAGCCCCACCTGTTCCAAAGGTGTGCAATAACATCTCTGATAAGAAAAATGGGTTAATTTAGTTAAGAGAGGCAATAGAGTAAAAAGAAAACACATGATAAGAAAAGGGGACAACTGTCTGAAAAATGTGTGAACTGTGCATTTCTGCCTGATACCTGTTTGCCTGTCTGGTCAAGTTAGATCTGAAACAGGATCCTCATGGCGTGAGAATGTGTCTGCTTCCACACTTGTTTACATCATAGGGGTGCCACCAGTTCCTGGCTTGTGCCAACCAGCAAAGTAAACTTACTAGATTGACAAAAACTAGAGTCCTGGAGTACCAGTTCTCACTGTTGCTTTCCAGTCATCAGAAACATTATTACAGTGCTAAACTTATGTCTAATCCCCAATAAACATACCAGATTGGAACAATAAGGACTGTAAATTTTGGAAGCCAGTCTGTAGATGTGAGGCTGGAAAAGCACAGCAGGTCAGACAGCATCAGAAGAGCAGGAAAGTTAACGTTTCCAGCCAAAATCTTGCGTCAGGACTGATGAAGGGTTTTAGCCCGAAACGTTGACTTTCCTGCTCCTCTGATGCTGCTGGACCTGCTGTGCTTTTCTAGCCTCACACCTATTAACATATGAGATTGCAATGGTTCTCCCGCCTGGCTGTTTCAAGGAGTGCAAATGCTATAATATAATTTGCATACTAACAAAAAAGAACTGATATTCAAAAAATTAAAGCCACCATAAATTAGGTCTGCAGATGGGAATAAGTTTAAAAAGTGGAAGAGGGCAAGTTATAACTTCTGCTTCCAACGTATTCATTCTCCTATGCTCGACCGTGCCGCTCAACAAAGCTAAATGTCATTTTAAATATCTTTACTTTGCCAATCAACTTGCATTTAACATCCAGATTTGACACTTTATAAGTCACAACCTGACAATCACCCTTTTCCAGACACTAGCCTGCACAGGTGCTTGGCACCCTTGCAGCTGGCCTGCCATGAACACAAAGTGATCTCATCCTTTGCTCAAAGCCACTGACAGATGATCTGCCAGCACATTATAAAATATGATGTTAATAGGGATTATTCCAGGTGGGGTTTTGGATTTCAATTCTAAACTTTGCTTACACAATTCGAGATATGAAGTCCTCAACGAGATGACTGCCTAGCAACCATTCCCAGGTATCTATTATCCTGGCGATTTATTTTGTTAAACCCGACTTAGAGTGTAATTAGAAAGTAATTAAACTTCAATTATCTTAATCACTGAAATTAGTATCGTGCAAATTCAGTGCTGTTGGAAAAGGCAGTGCATGGTTCAGGTCCATCAGTGGTTACATTAATGCAGTTCCTCTAAATCATATTATTTTAGTCTTTATTTTCAGAACTTCCCTGTGAAGCATAATGCTCATTTTAGGTCTATAATGGCAATGGCAGCCCAGGAAAATCTCTTTTGGTAGATGGCTACAAACAGGATGGCACTTAAATATGTTACAGAGATAATAGGAACTGCCGATGCTGGAGAATCTGAGATAACAACGTGTAGAGCTGGATGAACACAGCAGGCCAAGCAGCATCAGAGGAGAAGGAAAGCTGACATTTCGGGTCGAGACCCTTCTTCAGAAATGGGGGAGGGGAAGGGGATTCTGAAATAAATGGGTAGAGAGGGGGAGGCGGATAGAAGATGGATAAAGGAGAGGATAGGTAGCGAGGAGACAGACAGATCAAAGAGGCCAGGTTGGAGACAGTAAAGGTGAGTGTAGGTGGGGAGTTAGGGTGGAGATAGGTCGGTCCAGGGAGGATGGACAGGTCAAGGAGGCGGGATGAGGCTAGTAGGTAAGAGATGGGGGTGGGGCTTGAGTTGGGAGGAGGGGAATTGCCAGTATGTCTTTTTATCTGGACAGATAAGGGACTTTTCCTATCCCTTAACCATGCAATGGTCCTGTTGCTGTGTTTCTCTCTCCAAGGAAATTGGGGAATGGTGAGGAAGCTAGAGCTGAACAGTCAATATTGTAGCTACATGTTTTTCAGAAGCAAGACAGAACAGTTAAAGCAAAACGAAAGTAACAGCATAAAGGTGGAACTGATTAAAGAAACAAACAGGAAAAAAGTTTGCATGGCCAATTACCACATAAACTAGATTGTAAAACTGAAACACAGCTGTTTAAAGGAAATAAATGTAGTGCCGAAACAGTGAAAAACTAGATTACAGTAATTAATGACAGACTTTAAATGGATTAGGAAACAGAGCAAATCATAGTAATATAATCCCTGAACAGACCACTACTGCAGCAATGTAATCCATGCACAAACCACAATGCAGCAATGCAGCCTCCTGAACAGACCATTACTACAGCAATGTAATCCCTAAACCAATCATCCAGTAGCAATGCAAGTCACTGAACAGGCCACTATTTCCACAAAGTAATCCCTAAACAAACCGCTACAACAGCAAGATAACCCATGCACAATCGTTAATGCAGCAATGCATGTTCTTTACTAATCATTACTACAGCAATGCGACGTGTGAACTGATCATTAATGATGCAATGCAACCCCTAAAAATCCACTCCTGCAAATATGCAACCCCCTCAAGAGACCATTACAGTATCAATAAAGCCTGCGAATAAACTGCTGCTGCAGCAACACAACCCCTTGAAGTGACCATTTATGCAATAATGCGACCAATTAACAGACAACTCCTACGACATAGGCCCAAATATTCGGATGGACAGAGTCATGGAATCCTACTCCATCCATCTCCCCAAACTGCCACCCTACCCCCTCACTTACCTTAAACATTCAGTTGCCGTCAAAGTGCCTTTGGGACCTTTCACTCCTAAAACATGGCAGCAAGTATTTTATAAAGGGAGCGTTTGGTTGCAATGCCAGATTCAAAATCTCGGCTGGAAAAATTGCTGACAGATAGGTAGGTAACTTTAAAGAGGATTACTGTCAGTTGAATCTATTCCAATGGCAACTGGAATGTCTCGGCCAATGTAGCCCACAGAAGAGACCATTGATACACCAATATAACACCTGAATAGAAGAGTGCTGTCGCAAAGTAAAACTGTAGTTTCAGTATCCTTCCAGGTGATGAACATGCAGCAATTCAAAACCATTGGGGTAGATAATTACGGTGCACTCAGCATCACAGCAGTGGCAGGAGATGTTGAATGAGGGGATAGGAAAGACTCAGAACTATATAATATATTTATATTTATGCATGTTAAATATATTCACACAAAACCAAACGATGGAATTTCCAAATATATTCTATCCCACCCATGTGAAAACAGGAAAACTTATGCCAGATGCCAACAATTCAATACTGCAGAAAGTGTAAATTTAAATATATGCAAAGGCAGAGTGTAGTAATTAAGACTGAGTGTTACAGATGGAATTACCAAGTGGAAATATATGTTCTGGCAATAACAGAGAGCTGGCTGGAAGGTCTGGACAAGGTATGAAATATTTCCGGATGTAAGTTGTTCAGGAAAGAAGGAAAGGGAAAGGAGTAACAGTATTCGTTAAGGGCATTGCATTGCTGAAGAAAGGGAATGTCTCTGAGGGATAAAGGACAAAGTCAATTTGGCTAGAGCTTAGGAGTAGAATGGGGATAATTACATTGCTTGGTATGATCAATGGACCACCAACTAGTGGAAAGGATGTAGAGGGGCAAATATGCAGGGAAATTGCAGAGAAATGACAACATTATGGAGAAGCTATAATGGGGATTTCAATTGCCCAAATGTAGACTGGGCTACTGATAGTGTAAGGGGCAGTGAGGGCAAGTGGTCCTGGATTGTGTTCAGGAGAGTTTTCTGCAGCAGTATGTATCTAGTCCAACAAGAAAGGATGCATTGTTGGCCCTGGTCCTTGGAAATGAGGTGCGCCGAGTGAATCAAGTGTCACTGGGGTCACATTTAGGAGACACTAATCATTGTTTCATAAGGTTCAAGATGGTGGTGCAGAATGACGCACAACAATCCCAAGTAAGAAAAATCAATTGGCAGAGAGCTGACTTCAATGGGGCAAAAACAGAGCTGGGCAGGATTGACTGGAACAACTGGGTGACAGGAAAACAGTGTCCGAATAATGTGTTGCCTCAGACAGCAGATACATTTGGGGTACATTTCCTCAAATAGGAAAGCAGAACAAACAAATCCAGGGTTCCCCTGATGACAAAGGAGGTAGGATTAACATTAGAAAAAGTGTGCTTATGACGGGTGTAAGGCAGAAAATGTAATTAAGAACCAACAGGAATGCCAAAGGTTAAGAGGGGAAGTGACAAAGCAGATCAGAGAAGCAAAGAGAAATTATGAGAAAAGAACAGCAGTTAACATAAATGGGAATGCCAAAGTCTTTGATGGGTATGCAAGGTGTAGGACTGGTTAGAGGCCAGAAAGAGGATTTACACATGGAGTCAGTAGAGGTGCAAAGTCTGTCACTAGAAGTGGTCAAAATTATTAGGAGTCTTGAATAGACTGTTGATACTTAAAGGTGACAAGCCACCAGAACCAGATAAGAGGGATCCAATGAGTTTGAAGGAAGTGAGGGTAGAAATTGAGGGCATTGGTCATAATCTTTCAGATTTCCATGGACTCAGTGGGGGAAGGGGGTACTGGAACACTGGAGAATTGCAAACATTACAGCCTTGTTCAAGAAAGGTTGTAAAGATAATGCCGGCAATCACACATTGGTTAGTTTAACTTTGGGGGTGAGGAAACATCTAGAAACAATTATTTGGGACAGAATTAGGAGTCACATGGCAAAAGATGGGTTGATTTGGAAGAGTCAGCCAAATTTCTAAAGGGAAAATCATGTTTAACGAACCTGCTGAAGTTTTGGAAACGGTAACAGAAAGGCTCAATGACGGTAACCCTATTGACATTATATACCTGGATTTCCAAAAGGAGTTTGATACAGTACCACATAGAAGACTTGCTAGGAATATTCTAGGTCATGGTATAAAAAGGACAGTAGCAATGCGAATACAAAATTGGCTGAGTGGTAGGAAACAGAGAGCAATGGTCAATGGATATTTTTCAGGCTGGAGGAAGGCATGTTGTGGAGTTCTCCAGGGGTCAGTATTGGGACCCTTGCTTTTCCTGATATATATTAATGATCTAGATTCTGGCATGCAGTGGACAATTTCAAAGTTTGCAGATGATACAAAACTTTGAAAAATTGTAAACTGTAAGCAGGATAGTGTGGAACTCCAAAAAGACATTGACAAGTTGGTGGAGTGGTCAAATAGGTAGCAGATGCAGTTCAATGCAGAGAAGTGTGAAGTGATACACTTCACTAGGAGAAACATTGAAATACTATATAAACTAAGGGATACAATTCTAAAGGGTGTGCAGGAGCAGAGGGACCTGGTTATATATGTGCACAGATCATTGAAGGTGGTAGGACAGGTGGAGCGAGCAGTTAATAAAGCATAGTGTGTCCTTGTCTTTATTAATAGCAGCAGAGTGTACAAGAGAAAGGAGGGAATGTTGAACCTGGACTTGACGCTTTTTGGACCTTAGTTGGAGTTCTCTGTGCATTTGTGGATGCCACTTTAATAGAAAGATGTGAGAAGATATGGGAGAGCCAACACAATAGATAGGGAGAAGCTGTTCCCACTCATAAAAAAGAACAGGAAAGATGTGCAAAGGAAATAAGGATGATGTGAAATAAAAACGTTTTCACACAGTGAGTAGTTAGGGTATGGAATGCACTACCTCAAACTATGGTGGAGCAACGTCAAATTGAGGCATTCAAGAGGGCAATGGATGATTATTTGGATAGAAATAGTGTGCAAGGTTATGGGAAAAAGGCCCCAGAAGACTGGCACTAGGTAATGATGCTTGTTTGAAGATCCAGTGTAGGCAGGATGGAACAAATGACCTCCTGCACCATAATAAATTTGTGCGATTCTGTGGTAAATCAGATTATTAGAAATGCAGACAGATTTCAAAATTGATGTGGGGTATGCAGATAAATAAGGGAAGAGTATGGCTAATTACAAACTAGAAAATCACCTTGCATGTAAGGGTGAGAGAAGTGAGCATGTTTTTAAATGAATACATTACATTGGTTTTCCCGAAGGAGAGGCTGATGCAATAATTGCAAATGAGAAAGAGGAATGTGAAGTATGGGTCACACAGATATAGTGAGAGAGGAGCTTTCAATGGACTGGTCAGGGAGGCAGTAAAATGGCAAATGGAATGCAATGTAGTGAAATTTGTGGTAACGCATTCTTTGTAGAGGGCAAAGATTGCATTGGGATACACAATAAATGGTAAGATACTGAAAACTTTGAGGAACTGAAGAACTTTCCAATCATGAAGATATCAGACAGGTACACTGAAGTGTTTAAGAAGATCCACGGAATGTTTTACTAACCAAGGTATAAACGTTAAGTCACAGAGGTTATGTTGGAACTGTAGACAACGATATTGAAACCACAGCTAGATTACCCAGTACAGTTATAGTCACTGTGTGTACACAGAGGACATTGATAAGGATGTTGCCAAAAATGCAGAGTCATAGCTGTAAGGGAAGGTTCTGGGGATTATTTTATTTGGAAACTGAGGGGAATTTTATTTACGATATATAAAATTATGAAACACTTGGAGAGAACAGCAAAAAACTTCAAGAAACTTTTTTTTCATTCATTGTTGCTTAAATTGGCTGTTTTCTTTAAAGAAAACTGTAATAATCAGTTGAATCTCAAGAAGCACAGAAATAAAAGCCGAAAGTTAAATGATGAATCTTATTAAGATCTCAATTGGAGTACTAAGTCTATGTTGCAAAGGCAGAAAACCTCACTGCATTTAATAGATACTTGTATTTGAAATGCTGCAACTTTGAGGGCCATAGAACACTATTTGTGAAGTTGGAATGAGGTGGCTTGCTCTTTCTCGGCTACACTGATACGATGGCCCAAATAACCTGGGCTGCAGCAGCTCGAGAAGGGAACCCAGCACCAGTTAAGGCAATTAGGGATGGGCAAGAAATACTGGCCTTACCATCAATGTCCACAGCCCATGAAGAATAAATTTGAAAAATCTCCTTCTGTCCTGTACTTTTTTTGTTTCTAAGATTGTGCCTCAAAACAGCCGAATGGGGAGCATTAATCTTGTGATGAATCTTTAGCAGTGCTAAATCTATTATGTTGTGGATTGGATAGGCTTTGGTGTATTAAATTTAATTTAATTTTATGCATTACATAAGTACGTAACTATTTTAAGCCAAAAATTCAAAATTGGTGTATCTTGGAAGCTTAGTTGTTGTTTGAGCTATCAGTCCAGATACAGTAATGCTGCAGAATGTGCAGATTATTTTGTGATTACTATCTGGATTAGTGCCTGAAGTAATTTTCCACTGTCTGTCAGTGAAGAAGTATCTTAGTATTTTTTTCCTCATTTCTTTTACTTTCTGTTTCTAGCATTGCTGACCTCGGCTACAGATGTTTCCGCTCCACCCAAGCTTGTAAAACCCCACTGAGCTTTAACAAACATTGAGAAATGTTTTTTCCATCATTGTTACTTAAATTGGCTCTTTTAAAAAAAACCTAATAACAACTTGAATCTCAAGAGGTATAGATCATAAAAGACAACAGCTACATGACGAACCTTAATAAGACCTCAATTAGAGTATTATGTCTAACACTGGGCTCTTACTGGAGTGATAAAACCAAAGCAAAAATATTACAGATGCTGGGAATCTGAAATAAAAACTGAAAGTGCTGGACTTATTCAGTAGGTCAGACATCAGTTGTGTACAATGAAGCAATTAACATTTCCAGTCAAATATGACTCTTCTTGAGAGCCATAAGATGTTGATGGGTGTGCAAAAATCGAAAATGAAGAAACAGATAAAGAATCGGGCTTTTTAGCATGTGGTTACGGGAGATTAGTAAGAAGTGTTTACTATTAGGAAGAAATGGGAGGAACTTCATAGAAGCAGGTAGTTCTAATGAAAAGGGAATGATAGATACAAGATTACATGTAAAAAATGTTAGAACAGAAGTCAGGAAAGTATCTTCATACAGAGACAGAAACAAGGATCAGCACATAATTTAATCAGTTGTTTCCATGCCGTGCACAGATGACTGGGTGAAATGGGCTGTTTCTGTATTGGTCGTGAAACAAATGCTTTGACCCTTGTGTACATTAGCCTGAAATATGTTTCAAAGAAGGTGTAGGATTGCTCTTTTGAATTGTCTTCCGATTGTTTCTCTAAGCAAGAATTTTGGAGATTTTTATTTGATAGAATCCCATAACATACAAATGAGTCAAGCACTTGTTCCAGATGTTCCTAAGATCGATCCTTTGATATCTGACTCTTCTTGCTATAGTCCTCATATATGCAATAATTTTAGACACAGAAATGTAACATTGCACAACTGAACCTCCATTTCTAGCACCCTTGATCATACAACCTGATGAGGCTATGTTGTGTAGAGCTGGATGAACACAGCAGGCCAAGCAGCATCATAGGAGTAGGAAAGCTGACGTTTCGTGCCTAGACCCTTCTTCAGAAATGGGGGAGGGGAAGGGGGTTCTGAAATAAATTTCTGTCCTCCCCACAGCTACCTAGAATACACCTCCTCCCACCCACCTTCCTACAAAAATGCCATCCCTTATTCCCAATTCCTTCGCCTCCGCTGCATCTGCCCCCAGGATCAGGCATTCCACTCCCGTACATCTCAGATCTCCTCGTTTTTCAAGGACCACAACTGCCCCCCCTCAGTGGTCGAGAAAGCCCTCGACCGTGTTTCCGCATTTCCCACAACTCATCCCTCACACCCCCTCCCCGCAATAAAAACCAAAACAGAATCCCCCTCGTCCTCACGTCCCACCCCACCAACCTCCGGATCCAACGCACCATCCTCCGACACTTCCGCCATCTGCAATCCGACCCCACCACCGAAGCCATTTTTCCCTCCCCACCCTTATCTGCCTTCTGGAGAGACCACTCTCTCCGTGACTCCCTTGTCTGCTCCACACTCCCCTCCAGCCCCACCACACCCGGCACTTTAACATGCAACCGCAGGAAGTACTACACCTGCCCCTACACCTCCCTCCTCACCCCGATCCCAGGCCCCAAGAAGACTTTCCACAGCAAGCAGATATTCACCCGCACATCTGCTAATGTGGTATACTGCATCCGCTGTTCCCGTTGTGGCCTCCTCTACATCGGGGAAACCAAGCGGAGGCTTGGGGACTGCTTTGCAGAACACCTACGCTCGGTTCGCACTAAACAACTGCACCTCCCAGTCGTGAACCATTTCAACACCCCCTCCCATTCCGCAGAAGACATGTCCATCCTGGGCCTCCTGCAGTGCCACAACAATGCTACCTGAAGGTTTCAGGAACAGCAACTCATATCCTGCTTGGGAACCCTGCAGCCCAATGGTATCAATGTGGACTTCACAAGCTTCAAAATCTCCCCTCCCCCAACCGCATCCCAAAACCAGCCCAGCTCGTCCCCGCCTCCCTAACCTGTCCTTCCTCCCACCTATCCCCTCCTCCCACCTCAAGCCCCACCCCCATCTCCTCCCTACTAATCTCATCCCGCCTCCTTGACCTGTCCGTCCTCCCTGGACTGATCTATCTCCTCCCTACCTCCCCACCTGTACTCACCTTTACTGGCTCCATCCCCGCCTCTTTGACCGGTCTGTCTCCTCTCCACCTATCATCTCCTCTATCCATCTTCTATCCGCCTCCCCCTCTCTCCCTATTTATTTCAGAACCCCCTTCCCCTCCCCCATTTCCGAAGAAGGGTCTCGGCCCGAAACATCAGTTTTCCTACTCCTATGATGCTGCTTGGCCTGCTGTGTTCATCAAGCTCTAAATCTTGTTATCTCAGATTCTCCAGCATCTGCAGTTCCTACTATCTCTGAGACTATGTTGTGTATGATGTTAAACCACATCCATGCAAAACGGATGAACTTCAGCCAGCCAGAGATTTTATACATATGCAGTTGGGAGAGCCACACATTCTGCCCCAATACATTGATGTTAGCCATAGTTTGCTACTACCTCACACAAAACCTGTGTCTTGTTGGGATGACAGCGGTCTCAACCTGTGACTGGTGACCCACAGTGAACCTCTGGCAGTTCCCCAGGAGCAGGCCTGATTGAAGCAAGGGTCTTTTAAGCACAGAAATGACCAATAGCAGACGTCCCCCAGGATTGAGGACCCCTGCTGCAGAGGCTGCCAGTGGGAGCAGTGGCAACTTGATTGCAGCACTCTAAGTCCAGAACTGTCATTGAACCCCTGGCCAAAGGTGAGAGAGGGCAGGCTGGAACTTGCTGGCTGGCAGTCAAGATGAGATGGCGTAGCAGTCAGGTGTATTTTTCAGTGGCCACATGTTTTGGCGATCTTATGCTGGGTCCGATGGCTCCCAACTGAGTGAATGACAACGCAGCCCCATTCTCCCATCCTCATCTCAGGGAGGCACTGAATACGTGAACAGGAGGTTCTGCGGCAACCTTCTGAGAGAGTGGGAAAGCAAGGTGGCCTCCATTTACACTCTGGACCATTGCTGATTTGCAAAGCGTGCAGGAATAATGGGTGACAATGACGCATTAATGAACTTAACTGAGCTCCTCCAGCTGGAGGGTGGGGAATCCCAAGTCAGCCCCTTCTGCTCTCCTACTTATTCAGCTAGGAGACTGACACAAGGGCACTCCCATAATTTGTGGCTGCAGCCTCCATGTTTCCAATCATGTTAAGCTGCACAAAATTCTGCCCAATATCAATGAATAGAAAAGACAATTTTGCATTTCTGCTCCTGGGGATCTCTAAACAATTCAATGCAGCAACAGGAGAGAATGGCTGCACAAATTGTTGCATTTATAATCATAACTCAATGACATATAGGAGTTAAATTTCGATGCCTAGTTCTGGGAGGTCATTTTATGGTAAATCAAGTGCGAGAATGAAAGAGCTGTCTCAGGCTGCAGTCAGCATAAAATCTGTTTTGGTTACTATTCAGAAGAGCAAATGAGTGATTTTTCTTAACTAAATTACTGTTTTGGACTAAGTGATACTGTACTTGATTCTGAATGCAAACAAAATGTTTTATGATTGCAACAAAAATCTTAGTATTAGGAGCAAAGTTAACATTTTATATTTGAACTGCTGTTCTTAATTTGTAAATTAGCATTTTGGCTTCTACTGATGTTAATGTGGAATGTCTGTGTTCACACATTCAGTAATGCACCTGTAGTTCAAATTAAGGGATTAGCCAGAAAATTGAAATTTCAGCAGTTGAAGAAAATCATCTGAACTATTTATTAAACTATCCTTCACTTTTTGAACTCATCAAAGTAGGGGAACATTAGAACTGAGCATTTTTTTTTCCACTTCTGTCACCCAGCAGTAGACAAAGGGCAATTGGAACACAGGCTAAACTCTAAAGTGCCCTTCCTTTTGCACTGTATGTCCTTTGCCCCACAACAGTCTATCTTTGTGGCCTCTCTGAGCGAGATGGATAATTTGTGTTAACTATTTCTCCCACACACATTAAAAAATAGCTGGTATGGCATAAAGTCATTCACATGAGGTTATGGATTTGTTCAAAAGAAAATCCAATCAGTTTGAACTCAATGCAAATTAAACAGCTAAATTTGAAAGATTAGCTCACGTGACTTCTCTGGAAAATTACTTCTCATATATTAAATGCTACATTATCTTTTTAATGCAATTTTCAAAAGTTAAGGATGGCTAGCCTCTACTTAAGTGCAGCATACAGCTATATTCCCCAAGCAACTGATGTAACATGGCTTTTGTTGGCAGCTAGCAGGTTCACCCAGACATGATCCACTCCTCATGCATCCTACTTCTTGGAAGGAATGATCAGCTTCATCTCAGCGTCTTACCAGTTTGGATTATGTAGGGAAAGGATTTATTGAGATTGCAGATGCTGGAAGCACTAATGATCTAATGGTCAGAACCAGGCTGGTGCCCAACATTATATATGTAAAATAAAAAGGTGCTAATGACAGTTATGAACAATACTAAAGAAAGAGTTGTATTAATGACCAGTGAATAAAGCTATCAGTGGGTTTACAGTAACATATTAAATAAATTCATTTTACAATTGGAAGACGACATTAGTGAATTATTGCTAATACCACAATATGTAATGTGATAAATTACACACAGAATGCAAGATATCTGGGAATGATTTCTCTTACAAATCTGTAACGTCAGAACGTTCTTAGGTCTTATGAAAAATAGCAAACACTGCAAATGATTTCAAGGTAGCAGCTTTAATCAAAGTGTCATTGTTGTAGTCCAAATGGAAGTTAGTAAAAGATGAATTGAATTCAATTTTTATGTTTTTATATCTTCATATTTATTATGAGGAAATAACTCCTAACCACACATCCACACTTTTAGTCTTTGCCTAGCTGTAAGGGCTCTGGTGAATCCCCAGCTAATGCCTACCAGCTGAAAGGCTTTTCTATCCATGAGTCAAATGAAACTCTCATTTGGCTGGTATTTAGCCAGCGATGGAAGAGGCCTATGCCAAGTGTCCATGCTTGGCAGCTTTCACAATGCATGCTGGTCACAGGCAAAAGGAGTGGGATCTCCAAAGGTCCCTGGCCTAATGAGGTCTCCTGGGTTTCTCCCCATCTCCTCACCACTGCGTCCACAACATTCATTCAACTTCCCCAGCTATGTGCCCCCCAACCCTACCACTGCCCCTCCTCCGGCTAGGCCTATCTTGCCCCACCTTGTCAGTCAAGGCCTGCCACCCAAAGAGCAAAACCAGTTAAGAAATCAATGGTGTTAGACGTTGCTATACTGGTTACACTGAAGCTTTATTTTGAGCTATACAAGATGAGTCAAACCAGTATGAGTCATTGACAGGTTTTAAGGGGTTTTTTGTCTGGACAGCTGTGCTCAGTGATATTCCCCCTGCCAAACCCCACAACTTACCCTTCATTCTGGATCCATGGCTCCTTGTGGTCAAGCACTAGGTGGTTTGTGCAGACCCAGCAGTGGCCACCATTCCCAGAGCAGAGATTCTCAGGGGCAGGTCTTTTTGGTGGGAAATGCCCTGAAATCAATTTGTGGTCCGACAGGCATAAGGGCCCCACAGGTCAGATGTTAGAATGGGGTGCAGGCTCACCCCTGTCTATCTTGCCGGGGGAGGCAGATGATAGAAGCTCAGGTGCATTGAAAAATCCATCAATGAGATGTGCTCTGTGCACAGTTCAACAGGATGGGTTTCATTTTTCTTGTCAACAGGGCTTGAAAGGATTGAAATTGAAAGGCTTGAAACATTGAGATTGATTCATGATTCTCAGACAACAACTACAAACTTCTCAGGTCATAACAAATAGCAATTTCACAGAAATGAACATACTGTGTTTACAATCAAATATTGCTATCAATCTGCAATTTAGTATAGAATTATTGCTTATGGACCAGATTACCACATTCTCTCCTTCGGACTGGTTACAAGCACACATACAGGAACGGACAGAGACCCCAAACTGTGCCTCTTCTTTCAGACATCTTCTCATACTAGTACTCCCATGACCTGCTTTGCTTATATAATCTAGGTAAAGCCCACTTGACTATTGCCTGCCTCACTTGTACCATCTTGTAACACACTTCCTCCATTCATAATGATAAATGGTATAACAACAAATGACACCACTCTTGCATAGCAAGGCACTCAATGTGCATGAAAAGTAGCCAGTCATCTCACACTATCAGATGCCACAGGAAAGCAGTCTATGTCTGGGTAGACAGAATGCCTCAAAAAAAAACTGCTTCAAAAAGTCTCTCTCATTGACAGTGCTAACAATGAGGTCCACACAGTTCAAACTTAAAAGCTCTTCACTTCCACATGTCTTTGCTGATAAGCTGCAGCTTATAATTCTCACGGTTAACTAGTTTAGTCTGAGCTGTAGTGTGTGTGCAAAAGTTGGGAACTCAGAGTTGCAGTATGGTTGGCCTTCACAACAATATGTGTAAATCAACTCACTCAGGACCAGGCAGCTGTATTATGCAAAGAAGAAAAGTTCAAGGGAACAGCGAGCATTTGACTCTAGAGTGGAAAGAACAGCTTCCTCCCCATTTTGCTGTCAACAACAAGTTATTTGCTGTGATTATACATTGACATTATACCAAAAGCAGCTATGTCAAGGCCATGATCTTTTGAAAGCCAACAGGTCTACGGAAAAAAAAATTCAAAACATGTGACTGTGGCAACATGACGATGGAGTGGCAATAGGTTTTTCCTCTCCCTCAGATGCCTGATCAGCTATAGCTTTGCGAGAAATGAACAGAGAGGAAGAACAGCAAACGACGTCTCAGTCTTACCTCCACACTCTACAGGTCTGCATTCTCCAGCACTCAAAGAGTGGTCTTAGGGATATACAAGACATGGGGCAGACTGAATTGCTGCCAACAAGAGTCTTGCCCACTGCTTGGAAAACTGATGTTGATTTTCTTTGGGAGATCTGACACAATTGCATTATTGAAAGGCATTTACATGGACAATGTTGGACATCACATCAGACTCAGTCCCCAATAGGGCAGAAATACCCTTTCCCTCCCCCAAAAGCTGTAAGCCAATCAGAAGCTCATAGCTTCCCATCACAACCTATGTCACCAGGAGCAGTAGATGTCTGACAGAGGTATGCGGGGCAGGATAAGGGAGGGGGATCAATGGTAAAGCAGGGATCATATTCAAGGGCAGTGTAGTGGCTCTCAATGCCCCCCATTCTAATTCATATCTAGTGATTATCAGGTTTTGTTGGCAGACTGCTGGAGTCACAGGAGACCTATCTGAGTCTTGTGCAAACCATGTCACAGCTTTGAATTCTAATGTGATAACTGGCTTTAAATGTCTCATTAATGAGTTTGCCCAACTAGCAGGCAGGTTTCTCACATCAGCTCCTTCCTGCCGATCAGTAAGTGTAGCACAGTATTCGTGCTGTTCCTGAAGATTTTCAGCTTCCCATGCAATTCTCCCAGCCCACATGCCATCTGCCCACTCCAGTGAGTACCACTAAATTATGCCCATTGGTGGCGCGAGAAGAAGGTACAACCGGAGTAAGAAAATTAAACTTCAATTAACATGCACAACCAAATATGAAATTACTAATTTAGAAACTGTTCATAGTTTCACAAAGGATGTTACCAGATAAATTAGCCTTTCTTTTTCACTTGTTGCCTATACTTTTGATGACATATAGTTACTGTTAATGAATACTCTTTGACTCAGTTCCTTAGCTCTTTTACTTCATTGGTCCTACTATACACTATGTAACACCACAGGAACCTTCTGTTTATTAAGTAATATGTCTTAGCAAACATAATTACTTTCAGTTCAATTTAATGGCTGCATTTAATTCCATTTCAGTGAGTTTTTCAATATAAGGCCATTGCTATGTGAGTTTAGATGTACACATGAGTCTCTAAGTAGACATCTCTCGCTGTACAGGATTTCAAAATGCTTTCAAATATCAAAGGCCTCTCTATGCCAAAAGTGACAATTAAAGGATTGACAGAAGCAAGCATTTAAATAAGAAATCTCCAATTTCAACCTGACTGCCTTTTCTCAATTTTGTTGCCCTGTTGACTGCGTGTCCTGATGTATCCTAAGCAAACATGAATTTAAATTTTGCTGATGTTTTTTCTCAGTGCTTCTTCTTGGTTGGCTGAGTCCCAACATTTATCTTCTTCTAGTAAGATTGTTGGAGGTTTAAGTTTGGAGTGGAAAATTCCACTCACCAGCTAGCCAAGGGTCAAGATATTTCCAGTTCCACTTCCACCAGAGCTGAAAGTAGCTAATGAGAATATGACACTGCTGTGCTTTCCCTTCTGTTTTTAATCCTTTATCATTTCTGTCTCTGCTTTCCTGCCACATATCACTGCTTCTCTTGCTAGTTCCTCGTCTGTATCCAAAAGCTGTGTTTTGTTCTTGCCAAAGACTTAACACCATAGGTTACAGTTCAATTAATAACTCCAAGAAGTGAATTTTGATTTTTCCTGACTTTACTCCCATTCTCTTCCCAAGTTATTAAATTCTTACTGAAGATGTTGGTCCTGCTGGCAAAGCTGGCACTTATTGCCAAACCCAGAAAGATGCTTTTCCAGAAAGTGCCATGTTTCTTGATAATGGATTGATACGAAGTGTTACTGGGTATCTTCAGATGGCATTTAAGTGCTGTTTCAATGCTGTTTCTTGCTTTCATCCTGAATTGGAAAAATCATCAATTCTGTTTCCCATTTCCATCCTTTCCTCACCTTCACCCGGGCCATCTCTGATTCTTCCCTCTCCTTCCTTGACTTTCCTGTTTCTATTTCTGGGGCAACTAGTCTGCAGTACCTATTAGAAATCCACCAACTCTTACTGTTACCTTGACTACACTTCCTCACACCCTGCTTCCTGTAAGGACTTTGTTCCATTTTCCCATTTTCTCCATTCCATCTGTTCTGACGTTCCACAGGGAAACTTTCCAACACGTCTCTTTTTCTCAACCAAGGACCACACCCCATCCCCAGTGTGGCTGACAAGGCCATACCTAACCCATTTCCCATACTCTCCCCCCCACCCATTCCACGCCTGCCCAGAACATTAATAGGGTTCCCCTTTACCTCACTTTCTACTCCATCTGCCTCTGCATTCAAAAGTTCATCCTTCACCATTCCTGCCACCTCCAGCAGACTTCAACTAAACCCATCATTCACTCCTCTCCTTGTCAGAATTCTGTAAGTACCATTCACTCTGTGACACCCTAATCCACACTTCCAACACTGCGAAAACTTCCTCATTCCTCCTGCTGTCGTCTCTCAACCATGTCATTTTACCAAGTGTCCTCCAAGGTTTACCTTCCAGATGAAATGGCAGTTTATTTTATACTTTTTTCATCTGCTTTACTGTGTTTGTTATTCACAATGCAGTCTCCTCTACAACGATGAGATCAAACGCAAACGGGGCATACACTTTGTCGAATATCTCCACTCTTCGCAAGACTGACCCCAACCTTCCAATTGCTTCTCATTTCAATACATTGTCTTGCCCTCATGCTAATATTGGGGTTCCAGGCCTGCTGCAGTGTTCCAGCAAAGCCGAATGCAAGCTGCAGGATCAGAACCTCACTTTCTACTATCGCATTTTACAGGACTCAGTGAGGTCAATAATAGAACATAGAACATAGAACATTACAGCGCAATACAGGCCCTTCGGCCCTCAATGTTGCGCCGACCTGTGAAACCAATCTGAAGCCCATCTAACCTACACTATTCCATTATCATCCATATGTTTATCCAACGACAACTTAAATGCCCTTAAAGTTGGCGAGTCTACAACTGCTGCAGGCAAGGCATTCCATGCCCTTACTACTCTCTGAGTAAAGAATCTACCTCTGACATCTGTCCTATATCTATCACCCCTCAATTTAAAGCTATGCCCCCTCGTGCTAGCCGTCACCATCCGAGGAAAAAGGCTCTCACTGTCCACCCTATCCAATCCTCTGATCATCTTGTATGTCTCTATTAAGTCACCTCTTAACCTTCTTCTCTCTAACAAAAACAGCCTCAAGTCTCTCAGCCTTTCCTCGTAAGGCCTTCCCTCCATACCAGGCAACATCCTGGTAAATCTCCTCTGCGCCCTTTCCAATGCTTCTACATCCTTCATATAATGCGGAAGCATTGTGAGCTTATACACACTTTCCTTCATTTTGAGTGCAACCCCCTTCCCCCAGCATCTTGTTTGCAACGGATTGCTCTCAGCAGTGTTACTGGCACCTAGCACTGAAACTATGTTTCTACATCTCTCCTCAACTATCATTAGCACTCCTTTTGCCTTTTGCTCTGGGTACCCTCAATAAATGTTCCTCTTGCTCCTCCTCCCAATTTGTCAACAGCATAAAAATCATCATTTTCCCAGTTCCTTTGGTTCCAATGAAGAGTCACATTGGACTTGAAATGTTAACTCTGTTTCTCTTCACAGCTGTTGCCAAACCTGTTGAGTTTCTAAAGCACTTTCTGTTTTTATTAAGATTAATGCATGCTGGTGTGGCATTGGTGTTAGATGTAGGGTAAAGACAATTTGAGGGTTCACCTTCATTGGTACCAATATTGTATTTCCAGATTTCTTTTTAAACAGAATGCCCACTGTCAAAATGCCATGGTGGGGTTTAAATCCATAATCTGCAAATAATAGACACAGGCTTCTGGACTGTCAGTCCAGTAACATGACCACTCCAATACTGTACCCTGTAGATAAACTGGGATACAGCTCCATGGGCACTACTCCTATTTCAGGCATGTACCTATTCCTCATGTTTGTGCCATTTACTAAGTACCCAACCTTTAGAATATCACTGTCACACTTTTCTGATCTTATCCACATCCGATATGCAAATACCTTTGGATTTACCATCAAATCATTGTGTGTGAAACTAAATTAATCTGGGCCTGCACAAACCTGGAAACTCCTGAAACAGGCCAGTTACACTCTGAGAGCTGCATTTAGTCACGTGCCATCAGTTCAATGAAATTTGCTTCCAGGCTAAACAAAATCCATACTATTGATAGCAAATAGCAATAAAAAGCTTTATGTGCTGTCAGTTCTTGATCAGTCAGTACGGGACGTACTTAGCAGGTCAGCAATGAGAATATTCCATCTGCTCCTGACAAGAAAACATGTCTTATTGCCAGGAGCTAGGTAATGTCCTGCTAAAAGTAGCTCAAAACTTTAGATTCAACTGAGGGAGGCCTTGCTGGAAAAATAGCCTACATTTGATTCTGACTGAAATGTGGTACTTAACTGCCTTATCATACAAGATGAAATCCAATATTTATGAAGAGAAAAAAAATAATGCTTTTTAACCTTATTTTTCAGAGAAATTGGGGACTAAAATCGACAGCATGGGGATGGGGATCACGATAACCCACATAAGGGAGGCAGCACAGCAACTCTGAACTGCCTGCTCAGGGGAATACTCCCCCTGACGATCAATGGCATTACTCCTGCTGAATCGCACAGTATCAACATCCTTTGAGGTCATCAATGACCAGAAACCTATCCATAATTAATGTCACTACAAAAGCACACAGGAGACTTGGAATTCTGAGTTAACTAACTCACCCCTTTTGACAGCCCTAAGACTGTCAAACTTCAACAAGGCGCAAGCCAGGGGCATGATATATACACTCTATAATCTTCGATGACTGCAGCTGAAATATTGCACAGGAAGCTCAACCCTATCCCTTCCCTAACAGCCATCCCTAATTGCACTTGAGAGAGGGATGTTGAGCTGCCATCTTGAAGCGCTGTAGTCCATGTGATGTGTAGGTACACCAATAGAGGTATTATGAAGGTAGTTTCAGGTTTTTGGTGCAGCGACGGTGAAGGAACAATGATAAAGTTCAAATCGTCATACTTCTTTTTTATTCATTTGTAGGACATGAGCATCACTAGCTAGGCAGCATTTATTGCCCAAACCGAATCGTCCAGAGGGCAGTTGAGAGTCAACCACATTGCTGCGGGTCTGGAGTCACATGTAGGCCAGACCAGGTAAGGATGGCAGTTTCCTTCCCGAAAGGACATTCTGAACCAGATGGGTTTTTCCAACAATCGACAATGGATTCACAGTCATCGTTAGATTCTTAATTCCAGATATTTATTGAATTCAAATTCCACCATCTGCTACGGTGGGATTCGAACCCAGGCCCCAGAATGTTATCTGCGTCTCTGGACTAACATTCCAGTGATAATGTCACTAGGCCACTACCTCCCCTAAAAAGTCCTTGAGAAGGTCGTGATGAGCTGCTTTCTTGAACCACTGTGTCTATTTATTGTAGGTAGACCCATAATGCCATCAGGAAGGGAGTTCCAGGAATCACATGGGTTGCTTTATTCTGGATGGTGGAAAACTTCTTTAGTGTTATTGGAGCTGCACCCACCCAGGTAAGTGGGGAATAATTCATCATATTCCTGACTTGTGCCTTGTATCTGGTGGACAGGCTCTGGGGAGTCAGGAGATGAGCTACTTGCCTCAGAATTCCAAGTCTCTGACCTGCTCTTGTAGCCACTGTGTTTATGTGGCGAGTCCAGTGGGGTTTCTGGTCAATGGTAACCCCATTGATGTTGACAGAATGGACAGCTATTTGCAGGTGCCAGAGTTCCTGTGTATCTGCTGCCTTTGTCCCTTTAGGTAATAGAAGGCATAAATTTGGAAGGTCAAAGCAGCCTTGAATTTTTGTTGCAGCACATCTCATAGATGGTACATTCCACGGTGCAACAGCGATGAAGTGAGGGAATATTTATGGTAATGGATGGGATGCTGATTTAGAAGGCTGCTTTGCCTGGATGGTATCAAGCTTCTTAGTGTTGGTGGACTCAACCAGCCAAGTAGAGAATATTCCATCACACTGCTAATTTGTGAGAAAAATTGCAGTGCCTTGCTCCTGCATTGCGGTATCTAATGTTGTTTATTCAGAAATTCCCATTCGTTAATATAACCAAAGCATGGGCGGGATCTCTGTATTCCTGCTGCTATAGCAAAGTCCAATCCTTAAATTTGTCAATGCATAAAACAATGTAAACCAGTTAAGTATATTGTGCTGGTAACCCGCCAGTCTTTAAGCCCCCGGTGTAGGCAGGCTGTGCCATCAGACCACAATAGAACTGCTCATCAATAGAATGAACACTTTTATCTCATTCTGCAGTGGGATTAATGTAGTGTTCATTTCACTTTTGTCAAAATTCAATCAGTTAAACCTAGCACAGTTTCAAAACTCCTCCCAAACTGTGCAATTATTTTAATGAGAAAATCTTTTTTTTCTTAATTAATTTAACCTTTCCATTACTGCACACTTATTAAAAACAAACTAATATGGTCATTGCAACCTACTGTAACAAGAGTACACTACACCACTTAATGATAGTACAATCCTTCCATGTCCATCCAAATAGCAATAATGATCTACTGCCAAGTTCCCACTCCAAGCTTCAATCATTAAGATAGCAACTGTCCAGCGCGGCCACATATTGGTTTCCCAGATGTTGTTTCATTCAGTGTGGGAATCTGGATTTTGCACTTTCAATGTCTGTGTAGCAAGTTCCCAATCTCAGACAAGGGCGCCTTGTGCAACTTCAGAGGTTAGAGTGAAATGAATGAGGGTAACTTAATCTGGGCTCCTCCCAGAAACCTGTGACAGCTGTCTCCATAGGTCCAAGAATAAATATTTGGTAAGCACAAAAGCACGGTGAAGGGAAGGCATTAAGATAAATGTCTGAGTTGGGATATTAAATTACTCTTGCTCTCTGCCTTCCCTTGATAAGTGGAGAGTGGTTCAGGAGGAGAGATATTCTCAGTCATCGAGTCATAGGGGTGTACAGCAAGGTCACCCTGCAGCCTCCAACACTCCAGGGAAAATAGCCGCAGTGTATTCAGCCTCTCCCTATAGCTCGAACTTTCCAACCTTGGCAACATCCTTGTAAATCTTTTCTGAACCCTTTCAAGTTTCACAACATCTTTCCCATAGCAGGGAGACCAGATTTGAATGCAGTATTCCAAAAATGGCCTAACCAATGTCCTGTACCACTGCAACATGACCTCCCAATTCTGATACTCAATGCACTGACTAATAAAGGCCATCATTGGCTGTGCCACCATTTATTACTCATTCCTAATTGCTTTAGAGAAGGTGGGGTTGAGGTACACGCTTGATGGTGTTGCAGAAGCATTTCCAGAGTTTTGACTCAACAACATGGAAGGTAAAGATGGGGATTTTTGTGAAGCCTCCACTTGCTGTTAATTGTTTAATTCTCCACAACCATTCCTGAATGGATATGGCAGTATTGCAGAGCTTAGATATGAATTTTTGGTTGTGGGATTGCTTATCCCTGTCTATTGCATGCCGCTTCTGCAGTTTGTATTATAAGTAGTCGCTGTGTTGTGGCTTTACTAGGTTGGAAACTCATTTTTATGTACATGAGGTACTGCGACTGGAATGCCTTCCTGCACTCTTCATTGAACAATGTTAATTTCCTGGCTTGATGGTAATGGTACAATGAGAGATAAGCCAGGATATGTGGTAACAGATTATGGTTGAATACAATTCTACTGCCACTGATGGTCCACAGTGTCTCATTAAAGCTCAGTTTTGAGTTGCTAGATCTATTGAAAGTCTGTCCCATTTAGCACAGTGATGGTGCCATACAACACAATGGAGAGTATCCTCAATAGGAGATTGGGATATTTTCTACTCAGGAACTGTGCAGTTTTCAGTCCTACCAATACTGACATAGACAGATGCATGTGCATTAAGTTGATTGGAGAGGGCGAGGCCAAGAAGGATTTTCTCTCTTGCTAGTTCTCTCACCACTTGCCACTGCTCCAGTCCTTTAGTAGTGGTGCTCCCAAGCCATTCTTAACATTGGATATTGAAGTCTCCCACCCAGACTATATTTTGTTCCCTTGATCTTCATTGATGTTCATTACCACTTGAAAGAACCACTAAGAGTACTGGCTCATCAGTTGAGATGGGAAATAGGTGGTAATCTGGAGGAGATTTCTTTTTCTATGCTTGACCTGATGTCATGTGATTTCATGGGGTACAAGGTGAATATTGGAGATTATCAGGGCAAAACCTTCCCTTCAGCATACGATTATACTGCCACCTTGGGTGTGTCTGTCCTGCTAGTGAGACAGTGCATATCCATGGATGATTATGATGGTGGTGTCTTGGACGTTGTAAGGTAAGATCCCATGAGCATAACTATATCAAGCTGTTGCTTGACTTGTCTGTGGGTCAGCTCCCGTTATTTTGGTACAAACTCCTAGTCGTTAGTTAGGAAGATTCTGTAGGGTTGCCGAAGCTGTCTGTGTGTTGTCATTCCAGTGCCTTGGTCAATGCCATATGGTCCTCTGTTTCTTTGTTTTGTAATATGCATGTTAATGTGTAATTTTGCAAAGAAGTTATTTCCATACTTAGCTTCCTCTTGCCTCTAAATCTGTTGATTTTATCCACAGTTGTATGCCAGTTATCCAGTGCCAATTGGTCCTTTTCCATAACTGAAATGGAATGAGCTGGGGAGTGGGACTAATTGGACAGATCTTTGAAAATGTTGGCACAAGCACAACAGGCCACATCTTCTCCCTCTATGCTGTAAGAGTCTATCATTGTTTGTGAACACCTTCACTACATTTGGTAACAGAGAAGCTAAATGCCCCCTCCTGACATTGTATACTGTTGTTTTACTTCCCCACTTCTAAACATTCATTAAACGTGGCAACCAATCCATTCACACCAATAACTAATTTTGCACCTTTGTTCTTTCAGATTGAGCTTTAGGGCAATTTGAAATTTTGGCATAGAAGTTAGGTGGCCCTGCAGGATATTCCATTCATGAACAAAATTAGGTGCAAAATCATGTAGGGTCTGTTAACCTTCATGTTCAGACTCCCAACCTGTGTTGTTGGCATCTGAAGTTCTGTGCCAGGTGGAGGAATTTGTTAAAATTATTCCATATATATCTTCCTAATCCCTTCTCTTCTATTTCATTTCACATGCAATGTCATGCGATGCTGATTACTGAAGGCCATTCATTCTAATAAGTTATCATCATCAAAGAAGTAGTTTGTTTTTAACTATGCTGTTCCCTCCAGACCAACATCTTCATATTTGCATTTTCTAAATTTTTCTTGTACTTCCTGCAAATTGTCTTTTGCTTTGTTCTTTTTGGTCTCTATTGGAACTTAGTATCTTCATAGTTGTTAACATAGACTTTTCACGCTCATACAGAGGTCAGACTTCCAAATACAACTTTTTCCTATTCAGCAAATTCTGATTAGTATTGATCTACTCGTCTGCAGGAGCTGAATCTAATTTCCTTCTCAGTTACCATAAAGGATTTAATTAATGCTTCAAACATAGAAAACTATGTTGTGCTGTGTATGCAAAATTAAAGTTCTTTTACAGATTATCACCATAAATCAGTGACTGTCCAGTTAAATGGGTTTTTTGAACGATATTCTCAATAAAACTAGATCTTAAGATGTAATAACTGTTTACATCTTTTATCTCCACAGAAAGAAGTGTTCCCTTTAATATTCTCAGCACTAACACTCATGTTAAGTGCATAAAATGCTAAAGAAAATGAAGTTTAAATCAACAAGTTACTAAAACAAATACAAAATTTTGAATTTATACATGATCATAGTAACAGAAATTTCAAGATAGCAGTTTCAATCTTCAAGAGTAAGGAAAAGTCAATGATAAATGTCATAATTGGTAAGAAATGGGAAGATGGCAAAAATCTGATGCACATAGATTAAGGTGATAAGAATGTGATGTGGAGCATTTGTACTCCTGAATTTCTAGGGTCTCATATTACATTGGGTTAGTTCCTGAGTTTCCAGTATCATTAGTCATAACACAGTTATAAGATACAAGGCCATGACATCCAACAATGCATCCCTGATGTTTGGTGCTCCCCAGATAGCAAGCTATCTTGGATCTGGTAATGGGACAGATTTAATAAATGACCTCAAAGTAAATGATCCCCAAGGAAGTAGTGATCATAACAGGATAGAATTTAATATTCAGTTTCAGAATGAGAACTTGGTTTGGAAACAACTGTGTTTAACTTAAATAAAGGGAATTACAATGAAATTAGGACAGAATTAACTAAAAAGTGAACTGGACTGATAGATTAACAGGAATGACAGTAAGCCAGCAGTGGCAGACATTTAAGAGATAATTCATGACTCTCAGCAAAAATACATCCCGGTTCAGAGTAAAGATTCTGAGAGGGATAAACCAACCATGGCTAACCAAGGATGTTAAGGAAAGAAAAAGCATAAAATGAGGTTAAAGTCAGTGATTGCCCTAAAGACTGGGATAAGTTTAGAATCAAGCAAAGGAGAACTAAAAAAAAGCAGAGTAAATAAACAATGAGGGTAAATTAGCAAGGAATATAAAAACTGATAATAAGAGCTTCTTTAAATATATCAAAAGAAAGAGACAGAGGTCAAAGTGAATACAGTTTTGGTGCGAATAAAGCCCCTTAAAGATCAATGAGGTCATCTATGTGTTGAACCTCAGGAGGTGGATGAGAGACTAAATGAATGTTTCGCGTCAGTTTTTACTGCGGAGAAAGAAATGGGAGCTGAGAACTCAGGGAAATAAACACTGATATTTTGAGAACAGTTCACATTACAGAAGAGGAAGTGCTGGAGGTCCTAGAAAACATAAAGGTGGATAAATCTCCGGGACCTAATCAAGTGTATCCCAGGATGTTGAGGGAATGGAGGGAAGAAATTGTGGGCCCCCTAGAAGAGATATTTGTATATCTATAACCACGGGTGAGGTGCTGGAAGACTGGAGGGTGGCTGATGTTATGCCTTTATTTAAGACAGGCTGTAAGAAGAAACCTGGGAACTGTAGACCTGTGAGTCTGACATTGGTGGTAGGTAGGTTGTTGGAAGTGAATCTTAAAGATAGGATTTACATGCATATCGAGAATCAAGGACTGATTAGGGATAATCAACAAAGGTTGATGACAGCAGAGCAGTAGACATTGTTTACTTGGACTTATTTGACAAGGTTCTACGTGGTAGACTAATTAGTAAAGCTAGATCATATGGGATTCAGGTTGAGCTTGCTAATTGATACAAAATTGCCTTTACAGTCGGAGACAGAAGATAGTGTTGGAGAGTTGTTTATCAGGCTGGAGGCTTGTGACCTGCAGTGTTCAACAAGTTTCTGGGTCCACTTTTGTTTGTCATTTTTATAAATGATTTGGATGAGAATTTAGGAGACATGGTTAGTAAGTTTGCTGATGACACCAAAATTGGTGGCATAGTGGACAGTGAAAAAGGTTATCTAAGATTACAAACAGACCTTGATCAACTGGATCAATGGGTTGAGGAGTCGCAAGTGGAGTTTAATTTGTATAAATGAAAGGAATTGCATATTGGTAAAACAAACAAGGGCAGGACTTATACATTTAATGGTAGGGCCCTAGGTAGTGTTGTAGATCAGAGAGACATAAGAGTTCGTATGCATAGTTCTTTGAAATTAACGTCACAGGTAGACAGGACGGTTAAGAAGGCACTTAGCATGTTTGTTTTCATTGTTCATACCTTTTGAGTATAGGAGTTGGAATGTCATGTTGAGGTTGTATAGGATGTTGGTGAGGCATCTTCTGGAGTACTGTGTCCAGTTCTAGTCACCCTGCTACAGGAAGGATATTATTAAGCTCGACAGGGTTCAGGAAAGATTTACCAGGATGCTGCCAGGAATGGAAGGTTTGAGGTATAATAATACACTGGAACTTCTTTCCACTGGTGTGTCGGAGGTTGAGGGGTGATCTTCTAGAGGTTTATAAAATCATGACAGGCACAAGTAAGGTGCATAGCAAGGGTGGGGGAGTTCAAAACTAGGGGGCATATTTTTAAGTTGAGAGGAAAAGGATTTAAAAAGGACTTGAAGGACAACTTTTTTACACAGAGAATGGATAGGGTGTGGAATGAACTGCCTGGGGAAGTGATAGGTGCAGGTACATTTACAATGTTTAAGTGTATAAGTACATGAATAGGAAAGGCTTGGAGGGATATGGGCCAAACATAGGCAGGTAGGACTAGTTCAGTTTGGGAACATGGTTGACATGGACTAGTTGGACCGAAGGGTCTGTTTCCATGCTGTACGACTATGACACTATGGCTCTGTGAAATGGCAGAGAAGTTAAACAGATATTTTGCATCAATATTTATGGTAGAATATACTTTGAACTTTCCATTAATACTAAAGAATACAACGTGGGGAATGAAATTAATAATCATCACTATCAGTAAACAAGTAGTTTTAGACAAAATAATGGGGCTAAAGGGAAATAAATCCTTGGCCCTGATGGCTTGCACCCTATAATCCTGAAAGAGGTCACTACTGAGATAATGGATACGATGACTGCAATTTTCCAAAAATTGTTGAATCCATGAGAACTACCAGAGGATTGGAAAGTGGCTAATATGACACCCCTATTTAAAAAGGGAGGAAGGCAAAAAGCAGGTAACTATAGGCTGATCAGCCTAGTATCTATTCTTGGAAATGTTTTGAAATCAATTCGTAAGGAAGTACAGCCAACTTTGTTTTAACCAGCACTTTATGAAGCGGCAGTCTCAATAAACCGGCAAAAATTACATACCCCAAATACTGCGTAGTTTACTGTATTATTCTATCCAATTATTATAGTTTTCAATTTTTTTACCTCAATGTAAATATACTTGTTGTTCAATCGAATGGCCACATGATATTATCAACAGTTAATTCAATTTTGAGTCAATTTCTCCTCAAATACCGCTATCTGTCATGATGTCCAAGTAGTCAGTTGAGTGTGGAAGTGAGAAGGCTCTCTGCTGGTATGTTTCATGTAAAGCAAAGTTGCATTATTATTGAAGGGATTTATGCTGTAAATAAAGTATACCAGTGATGTATATACCCCCTGCATTACGCTTCTATTACTTACTGTGTGCTTTTACATTGATTATGTGGACTTCTTGATTATCTGGAATATTTGATAAACTGACACACTCCTGGTCCCATAGGTGCTGGTTAATGAAAGGTTTGCTGTAATAATAGAGTAAAAGCCCAGAGGGGAAGCAGTAGATATATTGTATTTAGACCTTTCAAAAGGCATTTGACAATGTACTTCACAAAATGTTAAGTCATAAGTTAAGAGCCCAAGGTGCCAGACATGGTATAGTGGCATAGAGAGGGAATTAGCTAAAAGGGCAGGAAACAGAGTGTGGGAATAAGGGGTCCTTTTTCAGGTTGGTGACCCATGACCAGTGTGGTCACTGCTGGAAGTGCAATTGTTTACAGTACATGTTAATGACTTGGAAGAAGGAAGTGAACATAATGTAGCCAAATTTGCGGACAACGTGAAATAGGTGGAAAGGCATTGTGAGAGGGATATTGGGATATTTAGAATTTACAGTATTCATAGGATAAGTAAGTGGGTAAAATGTCGGCAAATGGGAGTAAAATGTGGGAAAATGTGAAGTTCATTTTGGAAGGAAGAAGAGAAGAACAGAATATTTTTTAAATAGAGAGGAACTACAGAAAGCTGAAACACAAAGAAACTTGTGGGTATTGGTACTTGAAATAGAGAAAGCAAGCACACAGGAGCAGCAGATAATCAGGAAGACTTATTGACCCTTATTTCAAGGGGATTGGAGAATAAGAGTAGAGAAGTCTTACAGCAACTATACAAGGTGCTGGGGAGACCATATCTGGAGTACCGTGAGCAGTTTGGTCCCCTTATTTTAGATACCATTTCATTGGAGGCATTTCAGAGAAGGACAATCACAAGGATGATCCTTGGTATGGAGGGACTGTCTTAGAAGCAAAGGCTAAACAGGGTGGAATTTGACTCACTGTAGTTTAGAAGAATAAGAAATAATCTCCCTCATACAAAAAGTGATTCTTAAGGGACTTGACAGGGAAAGCGCTGAGAGATGTTTCCCCTCGTGGGGCAGTCTAATACAAGAGGACACAGTCTCAGAATAAAGAGGCACCAATGTAAGACTGAGGTGAGGATGAATTTCTTCTCTCAGAAGACTGTGAGTTGTTGGAGCTCCTTGTCACAGACAGCTGGGAGCGTAGTCTTTGCTGTATTTAAGGCTGAAATAGATAGATTCTTGATCAGTAGGGGAATCAAGAGTTACGGGGAAAGGACAGGAAACTGGACACAAGGAATGTCAGAGCAGCCATTATCCTCTTGAATGGTGGGGCAGGCTCAAGGGACTGAATAGCCTCCTCCTGTTCGTATTTTTTATGGTCTTACAGAATAAGCCTTCTTATGTAGACAATACAATGAGTCAAGCCTGAAAAATATAGGATGGAAATTTGATTGGGCAACCTGTCATGTTGGTTGATTTGCTTGAGAGCTAGTCCAAAGCAGGCTCATCTACCTCTATTGATATGGCCATATGGGTAAAGAACATTTGAATGTTAAAGTCAGCCTTGTATCCTATCCCCTTTCATTCCCTTCCCCTCCAACAAATCATAAAACAAATCACTGACATTCTAAAATGCAAATCTGTAATTGTGACAATTATTTATTTGCTGAAAGAACTCTGAAGCCACTTGTTCTCTTACTTTCCTGTTTTGCTATGAATGGACCTTGGGTGGTATGAAATATATATGAATTATACAGTAATCTATAGGTTTGGGACTTTTGACAAGTTATTGGCTTGCCCTCAAGACTAGAAAATGTAAGAACACTACTAAGATAGAATGAGCTTCCAATTCCAATAAATAATATTACAATTCCTTCCAGTATTGACTACACTTCAAAAATAATTCATTGGCTTTGACATATTTTGAGAGGTTGTGAAAGGCACAATATTAACAAATGTTCTTTCTTTCTCCAATACAGCATTAATTAGTCCCATCAGTGGGGAAACAGCTCATACAAAATACTTTTCTACCTTTCCAATATTTGAATTACAGAAAATAATATAATTTTAACTCAGCCATAGATGTGTTATGTACAACTTTTTGCTGCAGTTTGTAATCTCCTCCCTTCCATGTTGCAATGCCCAGCATTTGACTTGTCAACAGAATCCTGAAGCCTCCTAACGCATCAATGCATGAAAGATGGCAATCCGCCCGAGTATCAGATTTTACACCATGGATTCCATTCCCTAGAATCACAACATCTAAGAATAGTTTGCCCTGATCATGCAATTTTTTCTGGAAGACACCATAAAATCTCCATGTTCTGTTGGTAATTCTGATTTCTCCTCTATACACAATGAGAAAGAAACGTCAAGAAATATATGGAAACAAACCATTAAGGTATTTTGATTTCATACAAACAAAATGCCTTGTTTTCAGATAGAAGCAAATGTTATAAAAAATTAGTTGTGTCTTGTATATTTTGCTTGTTAATTGCTTTCCCTTTGCAGTTCTTCTTCATTTTGTTTCTCTTTATTTTGAGCTGCTTTTGTCCTAACTGGCAAGTTCTTCGGTCTCCTTCTTTCTGGCTGCTTCTTCTCCCTTTTCGTTTTATTTACTTAACTGGAAACTGAATTCAGTGCTGGAGCTGCCGGCAGTAGCAATTCTTATTGACTCACCGAGATACTCAAAGAATGTGACAGCCATTCTGATAAATGGGTAGATAAAAATGCAGAAGAAAAACCTGAATGATCATCAAAGTTAGCAGTTTCTTTAACCTGTAGTTTTGAATTTTTTTTTGTATATTCTATGTTGCATTTAGAAGACAACAGGTTCATAAAGATATACAGACTTTGCACTTGGATACCCCCACAGGGCTAGTATATGTTCTCATTTTTGTTTGAGAAGGAAAGATAATACTGCAGTTAATTTTTTTAAATTTAAAAATCAAAATTACCAATTATGGCTGGAAAGGTGTTCCATAGATGGAAATGATGTGTTGTTTGCTTTAGTTCTGATGGCTTTTCAAATTGATGTTGTCCTGAAGTATAACTACAAATCACTTGCTTTTGTAGCATAAACACTAAACAGTTAAGCAGTCATAACATCTGTGACTGTAAATCAGCTACTTTATAGTCTAGTCTAAGCTTTCTAACACGAAGAATGCATGTTGGCATAGGGTAGGATATCCTCATGAAAGTCACTCCCCCATAATAAGACTTTCAAATGTATTGAATCCAACAGCAAGAGATGAGTTTTACTTTGCTGCTTACCAAATAGGGCTGGAATATTATAATAAAATACAGGTACAAACTCCAGATTTGCAATGCATTAAACTAAGACTGTGATCATCTATGGCACAGCGAGTCTCTGCCAGTTGAGTGCTGGACTGACTATGCCACAATTGGGCTCTCTAATTCTACTGTATTCATATTTGAGATCCATTTATCTGTGATCCATTTACCTTACTAATGATCCATTTACCTGTGATTATTTGTGTTGTGCAATGTATTGCCAGCAGAACCTCCAGATTTTGCAGGATCTTTAAGTTTCAAAAGTGACACAGCTTCCATGAGAAATTCCACTCTTCTACCAGCTCTTTCAGACACCTTTTCCACATATTTACCTCAGTGCTGACTAACTATGATTGTCATAGTAAAGAGATGAATTTTGCATCTAAAGACAACTTGTAGCCAACAGTAAAATGGGTAGCTAACATCCTTGTCAAGGGACATTAACATGGTTTACGTAGATGTGAAAACATTACACCATTTATTCATTTATTTTCTAATTCTGGATGACCTTAACTTTGAGTGATTTGGCTGTTGCTTTTGATTGGAAACTTATTGATAAGGGCACCAACAAGGCACACAATGAATTAAACTCGATAATTAGGTGTTCAAATAAAGTCAGCTTTGGCTCAATGGCATACAATGATAGTTGAACAGTAAGGGAATAAAAGACAAAAGTTTCAGTGAAGAAACTGGACTCCTGGGAAAGGGGACTTAAGCCTGAAGTAGAACCGCCAGAGGCACAGAATAGCAGAAAAGGAGAATGACGAAATTAAACAAAGAAACCAATCTGTGAAAGATTGCAGGACTACCTGAATGAAAAGACTTTTTTTTGCATTAACCCCAACCTTCCTATGCTTCTTTCACAAGCATTTTGCAATTGCCATCTCCCATTTATTAATCCTGAGAAATACACCTGGATGGGTACGTAATGATCCTTGATAATCATCAACCAAATATCCAGAATATTCAAGCCATTCTGACATTAGTAATATTCAAGCGCAGTCAGCTGCCCTCCAATATAACACACTGCCTTCACACTCCATCCTAATAGCAATGGCAGTTACAGGTCATTTGACAGTGGGTGGTTTGGGAAAAGTAGTGAAAAACAAAATTTAAGGGGAGACATTAGGCATATATAGATCGATTGCTGACAAATCTAGTGTAATCAGAAACCCTAATGGGTTTTAAAAAGGGAATTAGAAGAAACCTTTTCAAAAAAACAGGATTCATAGTTACTACAAACGTCTCAAGGAAATGCTGTGGATTAGTGGGATAGATGGACCAATGATCTTCTCATTGTTGAAACTAGTTTTGCTGCAATGAACAACCAGATGAGGAGGAATTTCTTCTCTCAGAGGATTAACAGTCTTTGGAATTCTGTGCTCAAACAACAGTAGAAGCTGAGTCAAAGAATATACAGTAGTTCAAGTTGACTTAAACACATGTTTGATTGACTCTGGAAGTCGAGGATTATGGGGAAAGGCAAGAAAGCAGAGTTAAGACTACAATCACAGCAGGGAAGGCCTAGCATGGCAGATTAGGCTCAAGAGGCTAACTTCTGTTCATATTTCATTTATTTTATATTATTTTGGAAGAGATCTCCTTAAAACGTATATCTCTTGGAAAAGAGGTGTATGTCTCAGTCATGAATAAAAACAGGATAGCAAACCTATGCTTAAGACATTTTTGTGATGGTAATTTAGATATGCATGTCCCTGTTTAACTGAATTATAAGTTGAATATCCAGGCACAGCACACATCTCAAAGCTCTATATGTTTTTTTAAAATAAAAATCACACTCAGAGCGAGTAAGGCTCATCATATAAGTTTCCTGGTAAAATTTATGTTTATAAATACTTAGGTGAAATTACAGTTTAAAATACATGTAGCACTATTAATTAATTGAGTTGAATGAATATCTTCATGGGAACCAAAAAAATGGTTAGCTACGGAGATCAAATACTTTATGAAAGACCTTGGTTCTGTACACCTAAGGACTTGAGAGGGACACCGACAGAATGAAAATTGGTTGAAAATTCTAGATTATAATGATAAATTAGTACAATGGAGTTTTGGAGATAAGGTTCAAGACTTAGTGAAAACTAAATACATTTAGGATGGATGTTAGCATGCAGTGAATGTTCTGCAGTCATTTCAAAGAAACAAAGAGTTGAGTGCTGCTGGTAAAACAGACATGCTTTCAAAGCTTTTCATTTTACATTTATCAGGATGGATGTAAGAATACAGAATTTTCAAAGGGAATATAATACTTTATACAGCATGAGAAAAAGGGTGCTGATTGGTTAGCAGACTTTGATTTGTTAAGTCCATTGATCTCTAAAGGCGTGAACATTGGTAGACAGGGTGGTGAAGAAGGCAAATGGGATCCTTGTCTTCATAAACTGAGGCACAGAATATAGGAGAATGAACGCTTCTTACAACTTGATAAAGTATTGGTTAGACTACAGATAGAATACTGTGCAGTTCTGGTTGCCACACTATCGGAAGGATGTGATTACACCAGAGAGGGTGCAGAGGAGATTCACCAGGGTGAGGATAGACTGAATAGGCTGGGTTTGTTTTCCTTGGAGCAGAGGAGGCTGAGGGGGGATACAAAATTATGGGAGGTATAGGCAGAGTAGATTGTGAGAATCTTTTTTCCCATGGCAGACGTGTAAAAGACCAGAGGACACAGGGTTAAGGTGAGGAGCAAGTGGTTTAGAGGAGATCTGGGAAAAAAAAAATTCCCCAACAGGATGACAGAAATATCGAACGCTGCCTGAAAAAGTGGTGTAGGCAGGTACTCTCACAATATGTAAGAAGCATCTGGATGAGTATTTAAAATGCCAGGGCATAGTAGACTATGGACCAAATGCAGGTTAATGGGATTAGTGTGGTTTGGTGTTTGTTGCTTAGCATAGAATAGGCCGAAGGACCTGTTTCAACGCTATTTGACTCACTGACTCTAACAGCAGGTTAGAGGTTAAGAATCCTGCAGCAAGTAACTCAACTGCTAACTGTCCAAAGCCTGTCCACCATCTGCAAGGCACAAATTCGGTGTGTGATGAAACACACCCCACTTGCTTGAATGAGTGCAGCTTTAACAACACTCAAGAAACTTGCCACCATTCAGGACAAAGCATCCTATTTGATTGTCACCACATCTACAAGATGCACTGCAACAAATCACATTGGTTTCTTATGCAGCATCTAGCAAACACACAACCACTTCTATCTGGAAGGACAAGGGCAGCAAGTACATGGAAACATCACCAACTGCAATTTTCCCTCAATTCCTCTCACCTTGCTGACTTTGAAATATATTGCCATTCTCTCAACGTTGCTGTATCAAATTCCTCAAACTCCCTCCTTTACAGCTTTGCAGATCCACCTAAACCAAATGGATTGCAGTGGTTCAAGAAGGCAGCTCAATGCAGCCTTCTCAGGGGAACTAGGAATGGGAAATAAATGCCGGCGTAACCCACATCTCATGAATGAATAAAACAAAGATTGACAACAAATGCAAAGAAAATACATGCTGAGAATATCACAGAGTTCATTTGGTTTGGAAAATACAGGGTTCAATTTGTAAAGCCTACTCAGAATATCACAAGGCTATTTTTTTTAACAACTGTCAGCATAAGAGGTATTAAGAACAAAAATTGTTAGAAGAAATAGTTGCCTAGATCTTGACAGTAATGATCATATTTTTGGGCAGAATTCAAATGAACTTGGAACCTAGCCCCCCAAAAAATGAGGCTAATAGTTGGAAAGACTACGAATTCTAAATTAATATCACTTTGTTTCCATCCTTTAACAAGGTGTTCAAGAATGGCTAATTTGAATCAAATGGCAAGTGGTGTTTACACTAGGAAATGGAACACTGTTGTACCTTAAGCGCCTAATGGCAGTGTCAAGTACTTCCATGGCAGGTAAAATAAAGAAAACCTTGCATTTATATTCTGCATTTCACACCCACAGATCATCCAAGACCACCTGACATCTAATTAAGTTTTTTTTAAAAATGTGGCAATAATAAAGACAGCACAGGAGCCGATTTGCTCACAGCTAAGAACCAACAAATAGCAATGTGATAATAATCAAATTATCAGGTGTTTAGATATTGGTTGAGGGATAAAGGTTATCTAAGATGCAGGAACAGCTTCCCTGCTTTCATCTTTTTATCCATCTGAAAGAGAAGACAGGACTTCAGCTTAATTCATCATTCAAATTAATCTGTCATTCCACCAGACTAACACTGAACAAGTTGTTGGAACTTGAACGTACAATCTTCTGAAACAGGGGAAACAGTATCATTAACTGAAACATCAGACAAAATATGAAGCATAACGTTTTGGTGGATAAATGTATCTCAGAAATCTCAGAAGAATAACTCTTACTATTTTCTTTCCACTTTGCACACCAGCCAATCTGCGACCTCTATGTGTTGTTATTAATTTAGTGTTTTAGGCCCATGCTATCACAAAAAACTCCCTACAAAAACTTCACAGTCAATGTAGAGAGGATGCTTTCTTAAATTGTAGCAAAATTTGACGGCAGGTCCCAAAGTGAAAGACCAGTGCAGGGGAGAGAGGATGATGTAGTGGGTTTATCACTGTGCTAGTAATCCAGAACCAATCGGATCACGGGCAATCAAGGATGGGCAATAACTGTCAAACTTGCTGGCAATGGGCACATTCCATGTAAGAATAAAAAAAACTGCACTTACATTTTTGTGTCAGCAGTGACTGCATTAATTGGGGCCCTTGTAGATCTTATCTGCGTTATATTGCAGGTATTTTACATGTCGGTCCAAGAGAATGTATATATAAAGCAGCACGTGACAGAAAGAATCTGCTGCTCAAGGCCAATTGTGTCGCCAGAACTTTCATTGTCACTGCAGTAAAACCTCTGGTTTTGTTTAGTCTACTTTGTGCAGGTGCCATTTCACAACTCAGAATTTGGGAAGGGGCCAAATCTGATGTTGGCCAAATCCTCAAGTTTACCAGTATGACATATCATAAGAGGAGGTCAGGAAAAGTGATTGTAACAGTTTCCTGCAAGGGATCATGCAGCAGGACCCAATTGGCTGTTGTTGACAGCTTTACCTTGACCTGTGATTGAAAATAATGCCACCTTTTTTACTGACTGGAAACAGTTTGAAAATAACTGCCCTGTTTCTAATTGCTATTGAGTCCAACTGACAGCAAATGACACACAATACAAAATCATTGCCTGCTCAAGAAGCACATCCTCTACTCTACTTTAATCACTCAGTCAGAATCCAGCTTCCTTTCTAGAATAAAAAAAAGGGTTGATTCTACACTAGATCCAAGCACAGAATATCAGCTACAGTTAAACTGTCAATTTTTGCACAAACGAAAGGTGATAATATATTGGTGGAATCTGGTCCTGATTCTCAGTTCTGAGGAAGGGTCACCAGACCCAAAATGGTTAATTTACTGCACCTGGTATTCCCAGGTAGTCTCCCATCCAAGTACTAACCAGGGCTGAGTCTGCTTAGCTTCTGAGATCAGACACTTTCAGCCTAGTATGGCACTAGGTGGTTAATGCTGATCTTTTCTTCACAGATGTTGCCACACCTGCTGAGCTTTTCCAGCAACTTCTGTTTTCCTTCCTGATTCTTGGAGGTCGCTTCAAGTATCAATGTTCTTACGTATAAACCCACTGTCAGTTTTCAGCAATGTTTAGAATGCACTCATGCAATCTATTGGATGTTCTGAGAATTTTATGAATATTAACTGAGTTTGTCTCCTTTGAGAGCATAGACATGCCTGACCAAACTCTTACAAAATAAAAGTGGGTTTGGTGGGAGTATTGTCGCAAGCATTGATCATGTGACATCTAACCACGTGACACTGGATCATGTGGTAACCAGTCATGTGACACTTGATCTTGTGCTGCCTAACTATCCTGATGTCTAAAAATATCATCATTAAGATAGAATCCCTGGAACTGAATATCTTTACTCGCGATGTCATATCAACAGTTGCTTTGAGATAAGTTCCAGGAAATAGGAGACTACCCACTCGCAATTAGAATAATGATACTGAGGATGAAAGAAGAAAGGCTGAAAGTAGCGGGGGTGGGGGTCTGAAGAGAGGTTGACCAGATGTCCTGGAGTTGCCGTGATAGCTTTTCACTAACTGTCCCAGTTTCTTCCAAATAATTCAATGTCCCCGTTTAGCAGGGCTGGGCAGGAGCAAATCTGTGTGAGACTTTGTCCTTCTTCTTTTAGGCAACCAGCTCATCACATTGTTCTGCAAGGGAGTTGTCACTATCATTTTTGTGCTGAGACTTCATTACTAATGGTGCCTTTAGAACATCTGCAGAATGGGGTTGCCAACTGTATCTGGACATATTCTGGAAGATGTCATCACATGGCCTCCCACCTTCAACTGCACCTCCCATAGTTTCCAGTTATTCATCACTCAAAATGGTCATGAAGGGGACAGTCACAGAAAGGAAAGCATAGGTGGCAGGTTTTTTGATTCCATCCTTGTCTAATAGCAACTCACTGAATTTGCACTGATAGCTAATAAAAATTACTAGTAATTTGCAGATTGCCCTCATAAATAATAGTCATACAAATGTCTGATCGCTGCCCTTAAGTCAACTTTGGAAAATGTTGCAAATGTTTATGGAAGAATACAACTTGGAAGAGACAGTGGAATTGCATTTTACTGTAAAATCATGACGACAGAGGGAAATTACAGATATTTGCCAGGTAAACAACAGAAAACAAAAAGATTTAATGCAAATTAGGTGAGATTCTGTCAAGCAGAACTGTGAACCGCTCTGAATAGCTCAAACTTTGTGCACTGTGCTCACCTCTGAAACTTTTTTTAAAAAGGATTAAGGCAGCGTGTTTCTGCTCTGAGTCAAAGGATTGGATTGAATAGAAAAATGCAGGCTGGATCTCCACCAATGTGTGGTGGTGGCAAGTTATCAGAATTAGTCTACTCTTATACAAGCTCTGGCATTCAGCTCAACAGCAACACTGGCAGAAGCTTTCGGAGCTTCTCGCCAGACCAGACAATACTGCAAAGTGCAAAAATATTCCAAATTCTCAATTTAAAAGGCAGCTGTCTAATAACTGAAGGAGCTCTTTGTTGTTTTGAAGTATTGTAACAAAAATACCCACTATTTCTTGTTGATAAACGCTCAAGGGTTCACTTACATGCCATTAAGCATCTGGGATATCAGTGAAGCATAAGATGTTCCTTCAAAGAAGTATTTCATAACTTGATAGGATTTTCTTTTTTAAAATAAAATTTGCTCCTCAGCCAGTGCTCTTAAAATGTTTGCTTTAAGTATCCTAAACAGCATTTCATCTCTATTAATTCAGCCTGGTTCTGCTCACATGTTCTTCCTTCTGTGCATAGAAAATCCCAGTAGTTAGATTGTGAAGTTGGCCAGCATGAGTGTAGATTGTTATGGTCCCAGCTGATATTAATACCAGATTGTCAGATCTCAGACAGAAACCTGGCTTGATAACTCATTTTTGTTCCGTTTTGGCTTGAACAAAGTAGTCTCATTGAAACAAAAACACACAATGCTGCAGATTTTGCCTTAAGAATAAAATTGAAGTTTACCAAAAATTAAGTTAAAATAGAACAAACTAAACCATCCACATTTAATGTAAATGCAGAGATTTTAAAACAAGCAGTAAAAATGTGCTTCAATCCCAAAACCTTTCTCTATAAATTGAAAATAAACAAAACAGCTTTTGTGTAGAATCCAAAATACATTGCAAAAAACAATACTCTTGCAATAATCACATCAGAGTCCTTGTATCTAACACTTTGATTGATTTAAATTGTTTATATTATTTAAATCATTCAACTCTTAGTCTGGAACTACAGATAGCTTTTTCCTGGAGCTATCATACACCTGAAATTCAATGTACATAGCTTGAAGTAATCTCTTCATGGCTTTATCCCAACACTTCTGGTCTCAGACTAACACTAACTCTTCATTGAAAAGTTACTTGGTTCAGTATATATCCTTCTCTTCTCAGGATCATGGGGCTACATAATCATCCTATTCTAAGCACTTCACAGGACTACACCAATCAAAGTAAAAGCTGAAACCAAAAATCACCCTTTCTAAGTTATGGGTATTTCCCTTAAGCTTAAAAGAAGTTCCAAAAGTCTCTAGAAAACCTTGCAGCCCCATTATTTACTCGCTGGGTTGCAAAACAATCTAAAAGAAACAAACGTCCATCAGTGGTGCACATAAGCTTATTGACTCTGAAGTCAGGCTTCAAAAATTGTTTTAAGAGAAATTATCATGGCTACAGAAATACTTACAATTTAATTTTTGACTTCATGTGCTCAGAAAACCCACAAATTACTAACTCAAAGTCCAGAAACCCAAATCAGCAATAAATAATGTACGAATCGCACAGTTTACATCACAGCACTGACGTACACACCTATGCCCAGATTCCTTCCAGTACAAGATTGTGATCTCTGTAAGGGGTTCGTGCATTATTGGACCAGTCATTCACTAACCCTTTTGTGCTTGTTTCTTTTCCTGCATATTTCTTTGCTAAAGGGTGGGATCCACAAAATACAGTACACTTTGTGGGTCACATGTACAATCTACTGCTACTGGGCACATGAAACCAGTGCTGAACAGGGTCAAGTTCTTACCAGAGATGCCAGGACTTACATGGATGTTCTACTGAAAGATTGTACACTGGATTATTTATTCTTTTATTAGCTTCTATAACACTTGGCTTTATGGTGGCATTTATAGGGGCTGGAGCAAAGATGGGGTATGGGACTTAATGAGTCACTTTTGCAGTGAGTTGACATGGACACGAAGAGGTTAAGTGCTTTCTTCTTTTCTGAAACCACTCTATGATTTTATGTATTTTCTGTAGCTGTTGAATCCTCAAGAACTCCCATTTATTACATTCTAAGGCACCCTTCCTGGTTAATAGCAAAGAAGTTGCTTCTATGATGATGCTTACTTTTAGTTGAGATAAGCATTACATTCAGCATTTTGCATTTGATACGAAATTGATCATCCTCTAAGCGAGAAACAGCTCAAAATGGGCCCTTCCATTCATCTAAAATAGGCATTTTGTAGCTTATACAAAGGCTCATTACAGATAATCATCTACTAAACTTGAAATTAAATGAATGGCTACTGTACGAAAACAATTTTGAATCCCTACATTTTGACAGTCACATTAGCAAACATTCGCAGAATGTCCCAGTTACAATCATCCCCATTAACTGCAGGAACCAATGTAACAACATTCATTGTTTTTATTCATTCATTTTGTCGGATGTCGGCATCGCTGATGGGCCAACATTTATTGCCTGTCCCTAGTTGCCAAGTATCACCAATCCTTGGTTTTCCTTCTTTTCAAAGTTGTCTACCTTTTGTCTAAACACAAAGACTTTGCCAACATCTTCAATTTTGTTTTTTTTTGAATTGCCATGTCTATTCTGTTTATGATAATGAAGGAGGCCATGAGATGGCACCATGGATGGTCTAGAGAATCCCACTTGTCGACTTTGCTGTTTCTGATTTGGCAAAGTCAAAAATTAAAGCAACTCAAGCAAAATGAGTGAATATTCTGGTGCCTTCAATCTGTTACACTGCATTTCACCTCTCCAGTATTTCAACAGTATAGACTAGATTAGGGAAGGTAACTTGTCTGGAAATTAATGCCCTTATTTCAAGATTTCTTTGAATAGATTAGAATAGAATATCTTTTATTGTCACTTATACTACAATACAGAGGTATATGTGTACAGTGAAAAGTTTTTACAATGGCTGCCTTTTAATGGTGCCATCTTAGGTACAAGTACCTACGTACAAATCTTACAGAGTAAAAAAAAAGTGTTCTTATACAAAGAGGATTAAAGCTAAGCATAAGCATTACTTACAGAGATAGCTACCACATACTGAAGAAGTTTTAAATTACAACCTGATAACAGCAACTCAGCACGTGGCCCCAGGCCCAAGTCCAGCCATTGTCCCACATCGCTCTAGCCTCCAATCCGCTCCTCACTGGCACTCAGCAGCAACAAGGTAAGTCGCGCTGTACCGGGATTTGTACTTTGGCCCCTACATCAGTCTGGAATTTGGCACCCACCCACCACTCTACCCACCCCCGCCCCCCCGACCCTGTTGCTCTGGGGACTTGACCCCACCGTCGTTCTTGTGCTGCCTTCTCCTGCTCGCCTCGGGCTGCCTGCTCCCGCTCTCACCACCGGCCCTCACGACTCGCTGCCTGCGCAATGCTCTGGGGCTGCTTTCCCATGTGCTGCCCCTTTGCTCTGGGGCTCACAGCCTATGTGCTGCTGCAGGGCTCGCTGCTCTGGACTTGCTGCCAGGTCTGATGCTGAGGGAACAGAAGAAGAAAAGAGACGAGAGAAAAAGAAGAGAGAAAGAAGAAAAGAAGAGAGAAAGAAAGGAAAAAGAACAGGCAAAGCAGAGGAGCTCCGACAGGACTGTCCTATTCTACTGCCATCTTGCTTAACTCTTGCTATCAGGATCATTTCTGGAAACAATCCACATTTATAAATTTCTCAAATCACTAAGCTGATCTTCACTTGGCAGGCCTTTTGTGGAGTGAGTAAATTATGATGACCTTATTTGCTGATATTGCTCCAAACTAGTGTAGAACAATAAATGTTCTTCGGTAGCTCTTCTAAAAACTGCCACAGAATATAGAGGCTTAGAGATTGAGACACCATAAAATGTCCTCCATGTGCAAAGAAATCAAAACCAAAATCCTTTATTTAATCGTTTGTACTCATTTTCCACCAAGTCACTCTTGCCACCTTTCCCCTACTGTAGGTAAATGATCCATACTGAGGTTAACAGCCCCTAGTATTCTACTCTAATGAAAATTAATCACATATGTATTAAAATATATTAAAATATATGGTATATATAGTATATATGTCAAGCCATCAAAACCCATTCTACTAAGTCCATTATCACCCCTTCACCTCCATGAGAAAATAACTCAAAATATATTTATCCATATGTTCAGTTCTTTGTGTTTAATCTACACTGTAACATTGACATTCTAACTCTCACCACCAATTTCCATATCCTCGCAACTCTCCTAAGGTATAAACATTTCCTGCCTTCTCTTCTAATGTTTGCTTAAAAGTCCATCTTAGGTTTGTCTTGCTGGTAGCCTTGGCTCTGAGCCAGACAGTTATGGATTTAATCTCCAGGGGAAGGTCCCTCATTCAAAGGACACAGTGCCTGATCAAAGGATCCAAGGGATCTGTCATCAGGAAGAGAAGGGGAGTGCACTGACAGCCACCATCCTGACACAGTTGTGGCCCAGGTTTCTTGGCAATCCCAAGCAATGAAGTAATGCTGGCATCAAATAAACCAGCAGCTCTCGACAGATGGGACTACCACCTCTGGGGTCCTTTATCCAGGAGATGGCCCACTGCTGCCCAGCTAAATGCCTGACTGACACTTAAAGCAGCAAATCCTCTGAAAAAGAGATGACAAAGGGCTCTCATCAGCTTTTCAGCTGGTGGGTAAGATGTCCATTCCCTACACTGAATTCTGCCCTTAGGCTCAAATACAAACTGGATAGATACTTAATTGCAGAGTGAATTGGATTTTCTTTTGGAGATGCTATTGCTTGGATGAATTGTTAAACCAAGACTCTCCCATCTAACCCTGACCAGCTTACTCAGGTTGACATAAAAATATATATAATGGCAGTATTTGAAGTGGCCAAATTAACCTTTCATACAACATCACTAACTCTGGTTAAGTGGCTATCCCTTACATGGTTGCTTGTGTGACCTTCCTATGTTTAAATTCCTTCTCTTGTATGTCTTTGGAACAATGACGACTAACTGGATGCTATGGTCCCCTGCCAATCAGTATGTTTTAAGGTGAGGGAATTCGTAAAATATGTGCGGCCTGCTCACTGCCATCTCACTCACTCCTGACCTGGTGAGTCCAATTTCGTGGGAAGAGTGGAAGTGCCAGATGGCTTGCCCATCCTTGGGTCTTTTGAGGCTCTTCAGGCATCAAGCTTTCCCTCCCCACCCTTATCTGCCTTCCGGAGGGACCACTCCCTCCGCGACTCCCTTGTCCGCGCCACACTCCCCTCCAGCCCCACCACACCCGGCACTTTTCCTTGTAACTGCAGGAAGTGCTACACCTGCCCCCACACCTCCTCCCTCACCCCAATCCCAGGCCCCAAGAAGACATTCCACATCAGGCAGAGGTTCACCTGCACATCTGCCAATGTGGTATACTGCATCCGCTGTACCCGTTGTGGCTTCCTCTACATCGGGGAAACCAAGCGGAGGCTTGGGGACCGCTTTGCAGAACACCTGCGCTCAGTTCGCAACAAACAACTGCACCTCCCAGTCGCGAACCATTTCAACTCCCCCTCCCATTCCTCAGATGACATGTCCATCCTGGGCCTCCTACAATGCCACAGTGATGCCACCCGAAGGCTGCAGGAACAGCAAATCATATTCAGCCTGGGAACCCTGCAGCCCAATGGCATCAATGTGGATTTCACAAGTTTCAAAATCTCCCCTCCCCCTTGACCTGTCCGTCCTCCCTGGACTGACCTATCTCCTCCCTACCCCCCTACCTACACTCACCTTTACTGGCTCCATCCCCGCCTCTTCGACTTGTCTGCCTCCTCTCCACCTATCCTCTCCTCTATCCATCCTCTATCCGCCTCCCCCTCTCTCCCTATTTATTTCAGAACCCTCTTCCCCTCCCCCATTTCTGATGAAGGGTTTAGGCCCGAAACGTCAAGTTTTCCTGCTCCTATGATGCTGCTTGACCTGCTGTGTTCATCCAGCCCCATGCTTGTTATCTCAAGTAAATGACTTCTGTGTAGAAGATTAACAACAACAAGTGTGTCACCCTTCTCCTGCTGCTATTTTACTTGCAGCGAGAAGTGCCATGTAGAGTGCATGCCCATCAGTTCTTATTGGTGAGCTGCAGTCAGGCAAGCGGAGTCACAGGTAGATAGGGCATTGAAGAAGGTGTTTGCTACACTTGCCTTTATTATGGGTCAGTACACTGAGTATAGGAGTTGGGAGGTCATGTTGCAGCTCTACAGAACATTGTTAGGCCACTTTTGGAATACCGCGTGCAATTCTGGTCTCTGTGCTATAGGAAGGATGTTGTGAAACTTGAAAGAGTTCACAAAACATTTACAAGGATATTGCTAGAGTTGGGAAAGGCTGAATAGGCTGGGGCTACTTTCCCTGGAGCGTCAGAGGCTGAGAGCTGCCCTTATAAAGGTTTATAAGATCTTGAGGGGCATGGATAGGGTAAATAGACAAGGTCTTCCCCTGGGGTGGGGGAGTCCAAAATTAGACGGCATAGGTTTAAGGTGAGGGGGAAAGATGTAAAAGGGACCTAAAGGGGCAACTATTTCATGCAAGAGGGTGGTGCATGTATGGAATGAGCTGCCAGAGGAAGTGGTGAAGGCTGGTACAACTAAAAGGCATCTGATGGGTATATGAATAGGAAGGGTTTAGAGGGATATGGGCCAAATGCTGGCAAATGAGATTTGATTTATTTAGGATATCTGGTCGGCATGGACGGGTTGGACCCAAGAGTCTGTTTCAGTGATATACATCTCTATGACTCTATGTGTCTAAGTGACCACGGGGAATCTACTTCAGGTATCCTCTCTGTCTGTCAGAGACATCCTGCAAAGTCAATCCTCCTTTAATTCCTGCCTCGATCACTCAAACATTTCCCTTGCTGGAGTCTGTTGGCCAAGTCCCAGCGATACCCTCGATTTACCTTCAGTCCAGGAGCTAATATCATTGGGTGAGAAATCCAGAACCCCAGCTAATATTCTGGTGAATATTCGTGGCAGATGGTGAAATTTCAATTTAATTAAGAAATCTGGAACCAAAAGCTAGCTTAATGGAGAATATGTAACTACTGTCAATTGTTGTGATTCACTATTTTTCTTTCGGGAAGGAAATCTGCTATCGTTACCTGGTCTGGCTTAAGTGTGACTCCAGACCTACAGCAGTGTGGATGACTCTACATGGCCCTCTAGGAAATTAGAGATGGGTAAGAAATACTGGCTTTGAAAGCAACAGCCATGTCCCACGAACAAACTAAACAAAACTTCCAGCTTCCATAACCTTCAACTTCTGGATATAGTCCCAGCAGCGGCTACCGCTTATACCTGACCCTGGTGGGATGACAGAGCTGTCAGATTGGCCAGCAGCTTTCTAAAGCAGCACTTCTTCCCCAGATGGGGACAGCAGTGCTGCCTTAAGCCAATTAACACCCGCTGAATGCAAAATAGCTGAGGGCAGCTGGCTTATTGTTAGGTGGACTTCCTGACCAAGTTTTTATTCTGCGTGGAGGTATATAATGCCCTGTGCAATACAGAACCACACAGCAAAAGCATTTCAGTCCCTCCATCTCATTACTTCCCATTACGTCAGAAAGCACATCCTCAAAAACCCTCTTCTTCAGACTACCATCATGTCTTTTTCACTCTGTGGCTCTCCTGTTAAACAACCATATGTTTCCCTTCCTAAATACAAAAGAATCTTGACGTACTTTTCCACACATGCAGATTGTTACAGGAAAGCAAGTTATTGGGCATAATTTATAAACTGCAAAACCCATTGGCACATGCAAAGTGCCTTGCTTTCAATCATCGGTAGTGACTCTGAAATACTGGATTTGCATCCACTAGAATTGGCCGAAATAAGAAGTCAGCACTGAAATGCCGTGATAGAGATGCCAATGGTGGACTGGGGTGGAAAAAGTCAGAAGTCACATGACACCAAGTCATTTCACCTGACAAAGAATTAGCGCTCTGGAAGCTTGTGATTTTAAATAAACCTGTTGGACTATAACTTGGTGTCATGTGACTTTTGATTTAGTACTGAAATGCTTCAAGCAATTCTTTAAGCAAAAGTGTGCTATCTAACTATCTAAACTTTGGTCAATTTGCATAGTTCATAAAAGTACAAATGTTCCCACTCTAGAGATAACAAGCATGGGGCTGGATGAACACAGCAGGTCAAGCAGCATCATAGGAGCAGGAAAACTTGACGTTTTGGGCCTAAACTCCCACTCTGCTTTTCCTTCAAAAAAGCAGACACATAAAACTGAAAAGATACAGCAGTGAATGACTTGACTTTGCATCTATTTTTCTGAGCTTAGCCAGTCACAGACAGTTAAAAGGAGAATGTTGTACAGCCACATAGAATGTTATATACAAAAACACTCCACTTTCCATTCACAGGCTGGCCTTAAAGAGGCTTTTTCTATTCGCAGCACGAAGCTTCATTTGCAAATTAAACAAGAAGCTTTACTGTGGAGTAAATGGAAGTCACCACCCACTGACAAAACATATCATTTGCTTGTCTTACTTGACTATCAAATGTTTTGAATCTCCTGACAAACCTGCAGACAAATCTAAAGGCAATGTTTCATTTTCAAGGAACAGGGGTATGTAGAATATCTGCAGTTAGCTCACCATTACCCCCAAAGACAGATATTAAGGTTGGAAATCTGTGCTTTGAGGGTGTTGCATTGCTTGTTATTAATCATGTATATTACAATAAAGACATTTGTTACTTATCAGAGACTGGAGGCCATAAAATGCTGGTACAGTGCTGTAAACATTTTGTCACACAGTCCTTGTAAACAGGCAGTTCTTTAAAGCTTGCCATCTCCAGGTACTCATATAGAGTAAAATAAGAGGTAGTATTGTCAATAGTGGCCTGTATGCAAGCTTCAAGATTGCTAACATGATTATGTAACTAAGCTTCTGACAAACCATTGTCTTACTAGAGGTCAAAAAACAATGATTGTTTGCAGATCACTTAAAGTATTCCTCAACTGAGAGGTCAGCCATTCCATGCAATTGAAGAGGATAACATGTTTCACAAAGAAGGTAGGAACATACCACTTACTCTGTAAACAAGTGAATGTGGTTGGCTCATAACTGCTCTCCAAAATGGCCTGGTGAGCTATTCAGTTCAATGGCAATATAAGACAGGCAATAGTGAAGGAGAAACATGTCTTCTGGATCAGTACAGTCAATTTCAAGTTATTTACTTGTGGGATATGGTTGCTTCATGAGTCAGGAAAAGAAGTAGCCCACGTAGCCCTAGTAGCCCTGCAAATTGATGGAAACTCAGTGAAGTGGGTGCATTCAGTATATCAGAATAGCTATGGCCCCTAGATTTCACTTTAGACGGGTATTTTATGCTGAACAGGTGATAGGTAATTTTTCAGATATGCATTCGAAGACATGTTGAGTAGGACTTCCGATAAGGAACATCATTCAAGGGTATTAGCTCATAAAATTTACTTCAGTAAGAAATTGTGACGTTGAAGGCAAAATAAAATTACTCAAAGCTTCATGATATAAAATATTCCATATTCAGTTGTTCATTTGCTCACCAAGCCAGCTGTTCTGTGGTTACCATTCTAGGCAACATCACCAGTGCGACCTCTAATTGAAGCGTTGGTGTTCTGCTCCGTTCTGCATTTATATGATCCTCTGGTGTGGTGTGTCTGGTCGTTTCTGGTTCTGTTGTTTTAGCAGCAATCTGTATACGGGTCTAGTTCTATGTGTTTGTTAATGGAGTCCCATGTTGAGAACGGGCCTCCAGAAATTCCCTTGTACGTCTGTTGTTCTCATGACCCAGTAGAGTCACTTTGTCCCAGTTGAGCTGATGGCCTTCGTTGTCTGTGTGCATTGAGACAAGTAAATATTGGTTGAGCCATTTTTACAGCCAGCTGGTGTACTGGTAAAGAGATACCAGTAAGATATAGGGCTGATTCTCACACTTTTTTTGGCCAATTGCCTGTTGCATTGAATTTTTTTAGAAAATTTTTTGCCATGATACCATGGGAAATTACTCATCATGTCCTCCCGATTTCACTTCATCAACAACCTACTCCACCCCATGGCATCCTTCACATCCAATTCGACTGCCATCTTAACACAAGCTATTCTCGAAGCAACTTGCCACTCAACGGGTATCTGCCAAAAGATTAGCGTCCCTACGTCCCACACCATATTTGAAATGCCTTCATCCTGGAGATAGAGAAGGAGAAGATTGCACCGTGATTCTTGGCCAGGGACATGGAGGTGGCGGAGGGGGTGGTCCAGAGAATGGTGTCCTCTACCCAGAGGACCAGCAGGGAAGCAAACAGCACTGGACTCTGGCAGCTTGGTCTGAGGCAGCCACTCAGACTAGTGCAGTTTAGATGGTCTGGAGGGACAGCTAGCAGTGGCACAAGATGATCAATGACCTTCTCCATCCACCAGACCAAATGCCACACTCTTCTCTCTGCCACCTCTCACTCACTCTATCTCTGCTACTGAAACTATCACCTACCAAGGCTTGTGTTCTGCCACCTTCACCAACATGCCTATGCCATCTTCCCTCACTCACTCTTGCCAATAGCATGCTTTAACGTCCCAGGCCACTAAATCTGCATGGCCTCTGCGTGCCTACTCACCTGCCTGGGACTCCACTTTCAACACTGTGCACCAGGACTACCTGCCCACGCCACCCACTTTCATCTCACTCAGTCCCTCCATTTCTCACTTTCCAGGAAAAGACAGCACACTATAGGGCAGAAAGAGTCTGAATGGGTGATGAGGTGCCTGGCATAGAGCCCCACATAAGGAGAAGATCCAGTCCCTCGAAGAAAACCGGGACTACCAACTGAGTAAAATCCACTCCACTGCAACTCTGACAATGACCCACCATCAGTGTCATTCATTGCAAACCACTTCTAGTCATTGCTCGATATGCCTTCTCTCTCTCTTGTGATGTGCAGGTACCAGTGGGATGTCAAAGACCTAAACAGATTAACAGCCTGCTCCACAAGAAGTCACCTCCTTGACCTCTGAGGACTATAGTACCAAGGCCTCAGAGGGAGTATTGAAAGGCTACCTCCTGCACCACAACCAGGTCAGATACTGACACCTCAGTGTGAATGATGGGCTTAGAAAGTGTGAGAAAACAATCTGGTGAGGACCTTACTCTAACAGCTCCACAGTCAGCTGAGGAAGAAATGCGCCAGGCTGCTGGTACATTGAGACCAGGCACCTGCTCAGTGTCAGGCATGAGAAGAGTTGGCAATCGGGGACTTCATCCATATGCACTGGGAGGAACAGGAGCAGCAGACAGGTTTGTGAAACAATGACCCTCAGTGCCCAGAAGCTGCAGGAGTTCATGTTGTGAAGACCCTTGGTAGGTTGGCACATGCCATGGAAGGGCAGGTCCAGCACTCTCTAGTAACATGCACACATCCTGTGACCAATGGTGTATCACAGGGATCGGTGCTGGCACCCGTTTTTTTTTTAATGAATATTAATGACTTGGATATGAAGAAGGTATAATTAGTAAGTTTGCAGATGACACAGAAGTTGGTAATATTGTTGATAGGAGGAGGTTCTCAGGCTACAACTTGATATTGATCAGCTGGTAAATTGAGCAGAGGAATGGCAGATGGTATTTAATCTCGATATGTGCAAGATAATGCATTTTGAAAGGTCCAATAAGGGAAGAATATACACAATGAATGGTAGGTCCCTAGGGAGTACTGAGGAACAAGAGACCTTGGTGTACAAGTCCATAGATCCCTGAAGGTGTCAGCACAGCCAGGCAGGGTGGTGAAGAAGGCAAATGGGATGCTTGCCTTCATTAGCCAAGGCACAGAATACAGGAGCAAGCAAGTCTTGTTACAACTTGATAAAACATTGGTAGGCCACAGGTGGAGTACTGTGTGCAGTTCGGATACTATACTACTGGAAGGACTCGATTGCATGGAGCGCATGCAGAGGAGATTCACCAAGAAGAGGCTGGGTTTGTTTCCTTTGGAGCAGAGGAGGCTGAGGGGGAATCTGATTGAAGTATACAAAATTATGACAGGCATAGACAGAGTAGATCGTAAGAATCTTTTCCCCACTGCAGATGTGTAAAAGATCACAGGGCACAAGTTTAAGGTGAACGTAGAACAGTACAGCATAGTACAGGCCCTTCGGCCCACGACGTTGTGCCGAACTTTTACCCTAATCCTAAGGTCTATCTAGCCTCCACCCCTACCTTATACTATCATCCATATGCCTATCTAATAGCTGCTTAAATGCCCCTAATGAGGCCGACTCCACTACCCTCTCCGGCAATGCATTCCACGCCCTGACCACTCTCTGAGTAAAGAACCTACGTCTGACGTCTCCCCATATCTACCTCCACTCAATTTAAAACTATGCCCTCTTGTAATAGCTACCTCCACCCTAGGAAAAAGTCTCTGGCTGTCCACTCTATCTATACCTCTGATCATTTTGTACACCTCTATCAAGTCACCTCTCATTCTTCATTGTTCTAAAGAGAAAAGCCCTAGCTTTCTCAACCTTTCCTCGTAAGGCCTTCCCTCCATTCCAGGCAACATCCTGGTGAATCTCCTCTGCACCTTTTCCAATGTTTCCACAACTTTCCTGTAATGAGGCGACCAGAACTGGACACAATACTCCAGATGTGGCCGAACTAGGCTTTTGTGTAGCTGGAGCATAACTTCACGGCTCTTGAACTCGATCCCTCTATTAATGAAAGCTAACACACCATATGCCTTCTTAACAACTCCATCCACCTGGGTGGCAGCTTTCAGGCAACTGTAACATGAACCCCAAGATCCCTTTGCTCCTCCACACTGCCAAGAATCTTTCCGTTAATCTTGTCTTCTGCTTTCAAGTTTGTCCTTCCAAAATGAATCACCTCACACTTTTCGGGGTTAAACGCCATCTGCCACTTCTCAGCCCAGCTCTGCATCCTATCAATGTCCCTTTGAAACCTAGAACAGCCCTCCGCACTGTCCACAACGTGACCCCCCTTCGCATTGTCCGCGAACTTACTAATCCACCCTTCCACTCCTTCATCCAAATCATTTACAAAAATCACAAATAGAAGAGGACCCAGAACAGATCCATGTGAGAGGTAAGTGGTTTAGATGGGATCTGAGAAAAAAAGAATTCACCCAAAAGGTGGTAGAAATATGGAACGCGCTGCCTGAGGCAGGTAATCTCACAACATTTAAGAAGCACCTGGATTAGCATTTAAAATACTGAAGCACAGTATGCTATGGACCAAATGCAGGTAAATGGGCTTAGTGCAGTTTGGTGGTTATTGGTCAGCATAGACATAGTGGCCCTAAGAGCCTGTTTGTAAGCTGTATGATTCTATAACTCTATGATCTTACACTTGTTGGCGAGGCCCCAAACATCTGGACTCCCTTCCCCATAGCCCATCCTATGAACCCCAAATACTTCTCACCTATCCAGACCCCCACCCAATCCAACTCACGAGCCTGCACATGCTCACCTTACCCCTCTCCACCACCACAGCCCCCTGTTATATGAGCTGACCATGCCAGGTGTGGTCATGCACTGACACCCCCACCCAAAGCCAGGGTGCTCCTCATCTTGGATAAAACCCTCTTCTGCATTACCCTGTTTCTGTCCATGCTTTACAGAGTCCAACACCTTACAATACAGTTTCCCCACTGCAAAACTGTCATCTCTCCTCGCCCCCAGCGCCCATGAATGTGTTCTGGGGCCTCCTTCCTGCTATGTGAAGCCCCCCACTCTGAGATGCAGCCAGGACCATGGTGCGAACTGCGGGTCTGACCCTGTGGGTAGAGTGTTCTTCAGCAGCATTTCAAAACTAGCTGCCAATATGCTCTGTCATTGCAGCCCTGTGCTTTAGTCGTGTCCTGTGAGTGGATCGGGGAGATGCCATGAGGATCTTGAGCGAGTAGCAAATGGCGGATGTCAATGACAGTGTCTGTGAATGAGGGGGGCATGTGTCTAGTGCCCATGGATCGTAGCCTGAGATGCTGTTGTGTGGTGATCAACATGGAGGTTCTTCACAGCCAACAGCAACCCTGAAATCACCAGGCACCCTCTGTGACTCCCATGTTGAGAATTCTCAGTGTTTAGCTTGCTGTGGCAGGTGGTAGGACAGAAAGCTGAAGATTAAGTTGTGTCATTAGCAAAGCATGCAACAAGCAATAGTCCTTAATTGGCAATTCGCTGCTGCCTGTTGAAAAACTGGTCTTGCTGCTCGGCAAATGCAAAGAAGCAGCAGCAAGTTGCCTCTGACGTTGAGATCAGCCTTGCCAGATTTCTCATGCAATTGTGCCACAAATTTCATCATTCTCCACATCGTTCAGACTCCTGTAAGATTCCATACATAGTTTATTGGATTTCTGAAGGCATTCCGTAACATACCAATAAAAGTTTACTGTACAAATAACAGCTCATGGTTTTTGTGGTCATATATTTGCAGAGATAGAGGACTGACTAACTTAACAGGAAGTAGAGTCTGGAAGAACGGGTCATTTTCAGGTTGGCAGACTGTCACCAGCTACACCCTCAATTATTTACAATCCATATCAATTACTTTAATAAAGAAACTGAATGTATCACAGCCAACTTTGCTGATGAGACAACATGGCATTTCAATTGCAAAGAGGATACAAAGAGTCTGCAAAGGAATGCGTGTACGGTAGGTTAGCAAACAAACATTTGGCAACTGAAATAAATGTGGGAAAATGTGAGGTTATTCACTTTGGTAGGAAGAACAGAAAAGCAAAATAATGCCATAACGGAGAGAGACAGAGACACCGCAAAATTCTGTGGCAGAGCGGGGTCTGGGAGTCCCTAGACACTGAAAGTTAGCATTCAGGGAATCTAAGCATTAGGAAGGCAAAAGGAATGTTGCCATTTTTCGCCAGGGGGATGAGCAGAAAAGTAGATTCTGTCTATCTACAACTGTATAGGGCACCTTAATTAAGGAGGAAATTACTCACATTGGAAACAGTTCAAGAATTTATATTTTGTTCACTCATGGGATGTGGCCATCGCTGGTTGGCCGGCAGCTGTTTCCTGTCCCTAGTTGCCCTTGAGAAAGTGGTAATGAGCTGTCTTCTTGAGCTACTGCAGTCCATGTGCTGTAGACAGACCCACAATGCAACTTGGGAAGAATTCCAGGACTTTGACACAATGATACTGAAGGAACGGCAATATATTTTCAAGTCAGGATGGTGAGTGGCTTGGAGGGGAACTTGGTGGTGCCCACCAGGTCGATTACTGCTATGAGCTCAATTACTGCTATGAACTCATTTAAGGAAAGGTTGGTTCTTGTGCAGGCTGGGCATATATTCATCGGGGTTTAGAAGAATGAGAGGTGATCTTGTTAAAAGACGTAAGAATCTGAGGGATCTTGACAAGGTAGACGTTGAAAGATGTTTCCCTTTGTGATGGACTCCAGTGCTAGGGGGCACAGTTTCAAAATAAGGGATCTCTAATTTTAGACAGAGGTGAGTGGGAGTTTCTTCTCTCAGAAGATCAGGATCTTTGAATTCTCTACCCCACAGAGCTGTGAAAGCTGAGTTATTGAATATATTCAAAGTTTAATTGAATATCTTATGGGGGAGTCAGGGGTTAGGGAAAACAGGCAAGAAAATGGAGTTGAGATGAAATTCAGATCAGCCATGATGTTGTTGAATGATGAAGCAGGCTCAAAGGGGCTGAATGACCTACTCCTTCTGTTATGCTCTTATATTCAGCACTTCTGGCAGTATCTGCATGAAGCCTCTTCTTTGGAACACAGAAGGACTTTCTCTCTCTAATTTTACGTCATTGTTTGTAAATCTGCAATTTTTTTTGTCTGCGCATAGGTAAGATATAGACATGTGTCCAGGGAGAGTTTGATAGTCCAAAGGTTTGCTTCTTAAAGAAGATTAATGGCTGATGTACACATCTTGGCAAAACTACTCCAATTGGAGCTACTTCTGCCTGGTACAATATAGATAACTGTGAGACTGTTACGTCAAAAGATTTGGTCCAAAAAAGCCACATTTGTATATCTCTACACGCTAAGCTTTGGGAGCTTTTCATTGGCAGTGGCGCCAAAACACAGAATAGGTAGGAGGGCAAAGGGTGCATATGAGAAACTGAGAAGTTTTGGCTTCCCTACATTCTGTGGAGGTATAACTCCAAGACCCTAATTTTTGGCCCAGATGGGTGTCTTACCTGTAAATCAGTCAGGTTAACTGAACTTGGCTTCCAGGCCAGACAGGAATATCTGGAGACCAGGACTAATCCCCTGTTGGCAGGGGTGGAGACAGCTATGGGGCAGGCTTTGAAAGGGAGATCGAATCCCGGCACTGTTTAAGTGGCTGAGAGGAACAAATCTTCTGCCTCCTGGCCCACTGGAGTTACATGAAGGCATGTCTACAAGACTGCCTTGATTCGCTGTGGCTGCCATTTTTCCCAGTTAAATGGACCAAACAAGTTAAATCTGAGCATTTAAAATGTCAATCAGCCTTCTGGCAGGGTTTAGTTACTTGTCTTCCATCCTATCTCAGTAAGACCAGGAAGTAAACAGACTGAAGGATGCTTCCTGACCAACTCGGAAATTTTGCTCATGTAACACCCCCCTCTCCCCATTCGTGTCCAAAAAAGCCAACCAACAGATGTTAAAATTCTGTCAATTACTTTAAAGCTCTGCCAAAGGACTTAACCTAATAAAATATAAAGGTACAATAGTTCATTTCCAATCCGCATGAATAACTGAAGTTTTTTGACTGATTGTCTTGTAAATCGCAGGCACAACTTAAATGTTACACATTTTTAACAAAACTGGTGCACGTAAGATTGTGCAAGACTCTCACAGTGCTGATTCGAAACTTATATTAAACAGGTTCATGCCCCCTTCCTACAAAACATTTAGTCACATGTAGTAATAAACTATGACTGTTAATAGATTTGGATGTCCCTCTTAAATCCCAAAGTCTTAAAAAACTTGAGAAACATTCTGCTCTTAAGTTTATCTAAGTATAGGACATGAATCTTAAATTAAGTGATATGGTTTACTAGTAAGTTTACTGGTACAGGAACCTGGAGGGAGTAGAATAGATTTCAAGAATCCCAAATTCAGTTTTACTATCCTTTGTAGATAAACTGAATAGAAGGAAAATAATAGTCATCCAAATATTGGCAATTAGAAAGACAGGGAATAGCTCTGTACTTAAGACCAAAAGATCATAAGAAATAGGAACAGGAGTAAGCCATTCAGTCCCTCAAGTCTGCTCCGCCATTCAATACGATTATAGCTGAACTGACATTCCTCATATCCACTTTCCTGCATTTTCCTCATTCCATCTAATTTTTCCCATTTGATCACTTGAGCTATCAAGAATTCCACACATTTCCTTCATGCTGGATTGATTCTAATTCCACAGAATAAGTATTTACTTTGTTTATTGTTTGTAACTTCCAGAAGTCTTTGATACAGCAACACATAATAAAAACATAATAAATTATTGTATAAGATCAAAGCATGTGAAGTGAGTGGTTATACATAGACGGTAGATAAGGAAGCAGAGAGTAGGCATAAACTAAAGTGGCAGATTTTGGGCTGACATGGTTCCACACGATCAGTCCTTGGACCACTGCTATTCACAACACTTTCTAACAACTTATGACTTCATAATCAAAAGTATAATCCTAAATTAGGATGATACTTAAGTGGGACTGCAGCAAGTTAAAAGCATTAATAAAGTTGCAGAATGGTCATAGCATTGATAATTGAATTTCAACATAGTTAGGCATTAAAATTTGTTGGGAAAAATAAGGTGATAATACTATTACTTGAATGATATGCTTAATATTTGAATATTACTTAAAAATAAGAAACTAAGTTGGACAGAGATGTGAAGAGAACACAGGTTACAAATATATAAATCACCAAAACATTGCTAAAAAGAGACATAAAGTTGAATATTTTTGTTTTGCACTCATCAGACCTGAAAGAAAGTTAATTTTAGAAATTAACTATCAACTCATACAGCATAGCAGTGCGCTGATTAGTTGCACCATGATTAGTAAGGAGACACAGCAAGAACCTTAACTGTTGCTCTTGGTTTATGGATAAATATAATATATACATTATCTCTGTCCTTTCCTCATTGAAAATGGTGAAAGGGGTGGACATATTCCTTTTGGCTACAAAGAACAGGGCTCTGCATGTAACGGAGGCAGCTGAATTTAAACCATGATGCAGTCTGATGGACAATTTGTCAATTGTGAATGATTGGTGGCAAACACCTCCTTGTGATTATTGTCGATGTTGCCAATCTTCAAAGGAAAGCTACAGCTTGTCTTTGTAACTTTCTCTTTGGCCCCACCCAGAATATTGATCAGGAGACAGATCATCATAATCATGATTTTGCCGAGTTTTGCCTGAGTGCTTGTAAAGTTTGCTTCACGAAGATCACGAATATTCGTTTCAGGTCCTCCCACTGAGTCCAGGGAATGCCAAAGCAGTACTGCTAGTGGAATGTCCCAAGCGCACTTACATGTCTCCAATACATAATTGAGATCTCACTGCAGCACAGGAGTGTGATGACATAGAACTGCACCATCCCCTGTCTCGACCGATGAATCAGTACTCCTCCAAGTTGAACACCACTTGAGGAAGCATTCAGGGTGGCAAGGATACTGAATGTACTCTGCATAGGGTCTTCAAAGTCCATCAACAACAGTGCCTCAGCAGTGCCCTACTGACCAAACTGGTCAAGTCTTAAAGGTCATTCCTGCTGGAATAGGTCTACTGCAGGTAGTGAGATAACTAACACAAGGCAAAACCATAATTTACCACATCCTCACCAATCCGTGAAAAGTTTTTTGTTGTGACTCTTCATGGGACTTAGCAGGCCAAATTTCAAACCATAGAGATCATGCCTTAATTGAGTGACAAGGAACAGGACACTCGGAATATCTTCCGTTTTCTTCTTCAAAGTAGTGAAATAGGATCTTTTATATCCATTCAAGAGGGTAAACAAACCTCGGGTCAATATTGCATCAAAGAGGATAGCTCCAGCATTGTACCTCTTCCCCAGAAATTAACCAGACTGCCAATCTTGACCTGTTTATTGAAGTCTTGGAGTTTGATCTGAATGTACAATCTTTTGTCTCAGAAGTGAGACTGCTACCAAATGGTTGACACACAAATGTGAATTGTCAGCCCAGCCTATCTAGATATGATGGGTAATAAAAAGACAAGTATTCAGTGAGATCTGTGAAGAAAAAAGCAGAGCTGACACTTCAGATCAATGACCTTTCAGCAAAATGAAGGCAAAGTATAGAAGGAGCTGGAGAAACTCAGCAGGTCTGGCAGCGTCTATGGAGAAAAAAACAGAGTTAAAGTTTTGAGTTCAAAATGTCTCTTTATCCAAACTATTCATCAAAAGACTCCTCCAACAGTGCACCACTTCCTCAGTGCTCTACTGGACTATCAATCTTGGACTTTGTCCTCAAGCTTTGGAATATCGGACTTGGACATTAAAATTTCTGATGAAAGATCATCAACCTGAAGTGTTAACTCAGATGTTCTTTTCATGGTATCCAGGGTGGCCAAGTTTGTGTTCTCTGAGGCAGACACTAACTAAAAACAGAAAGTGGAAAGCAAAACAGAGAAAAGAAACAGGAATTAAGAGTCTAATGATGACCATGAATCCATTGTCAATAGTCAGAAAAACCTTGTGGAGCTGGATAAACACAGCAGGCCAAGCAGCATCAGAGGAGCAGGAAAGTTTCGGGTCGAGACCCTTCTTCAGAAATTTCTGAGCAGAGTGGTCATTGGTTTGTGGGCTACCCTGATACCTAGGGGTCTAAGTAATCTTGTGGTCATCTCTGATATGTCCCTGATGTGCAGTAGGGTGACTAGTGTGTCTGGCCATCCGGTGTCTTCTTGTTGTGGTCTGTCGTGGAGGTGATGGTGGATTGTGCTTTTTGGGTATCCATCCCTTTTCAAAACTCCGCACAAATGCTCCTGTTCTGCTTTGTGCAATTGCGGGTTGCTGCAGTGTGTTGTGGCCTGTTTGAATAACGTCCTGATGCAGCTCCATTTATGGGTGTTGGGGTGGTTGTTGGTGTAATTAAGTATCTGGTCCATATGTGTAATCTTTCTGTATACACTAGTCTGGAGTTTCCCACTGTTCCACCAGCATGTCCAGGAAGGGTAGTCAGTTGTTGTTGCTGCACTGGAATCCACCCCGGAACAAGCCATCTCCATACAACAACAGAAGACCAGAACAAAGAAAAGACCAAAAAGACAAACTATCCAAACTCAGTCACAACAACGACACAGAAAACAAAGAAATATGGACCTGGAACATCTCAGACCAACCACATACAGACACCGAGAAGACCTTCCTAGTTCGCAGGCTGAATTATAATTACAGAGACGCCAAAAAAACTGACTTCCTTGCTGCACCGGAATCAACACGAAAGAGCAATAGACTCATGGAGGAAATACAACAGACCATCAGACAGACGATAGACCCAACACTGAGCAGGCACGTTAAGTGGAACACATTCAACACAAAAGAGAAGAAAGCCCTGGAAAGATTCAAGAAAGACAGAGGAGCATCATCATCCTACCGGCCGACAAAGGACGCATGACAGTAATCCTTAATAGAGCTTAATACATTGAGAAAGCTAACGCACTACTAGCAGATACGGATGCCTACCAACAGATGGCAATAGACCTGACACCACAGTTAGGGAACCGGATTACAACAACCCTGAAGAAATTACACAGCTCAGGAAACATCAGTAAGAAAGACTACCAAAAAATGAAGCCAGAGGGATCCAACACACCCCACTTCTATGGACTCCCCAAGGTACACAAGCCCAGGGTTCCCCTCATACCCATTGTCTCAATACCAGGCACACCAACATGTAGACTAGCCAAAGAACTACAACAGAAACTGAAATACTTAGTTGACAGCACCACCAACTCCATCCACTCCTCCCAAGAATTTCTCAACATCATCAAGGTCACCAGAATAGAAGAGGATAAGATGTGACAGCACTATTTAAATCCATAAAGATCGAACTAACCAAACAGACAATTGCCACTCTATTGAACAGGTCAGGAAAGCAGACACCCCACAAAACCAACAGCAACAACGACAGTAACCTGAAACTGCGGGATCTGTGCCTCACAACCCATTTCACCTTCAATGGCTGTGTATTTAAACAAATCAATGGAACACCAATAGGATCCCCAATATCAGGACTGATTGCAGAAGCAGAAATGCAAAGATTTAACACTCCCCACTATCCAACTCAAACTCTGGGTCTGCTATGTAGATGACATCTTTGTGATTATCAAACACACAAGACCGGAAGAAACCCACTAACACGTAAACCACATCCTCACAGGAATAAAAAGAATTTACAAAAGGAGAACAACAGCTGACTACCTTTCCTGGACATAATGGTAAAACATAAGAACAATGGGGAACTCCAGACTAACGTATACAAAAAGACCACACATATGGACCGGATACTTAATTACACCAACAACCACTCCCCAACACTCATAAATGGAGCTGCATCAGGACATTATTCAAACGGGCCACAACACACTGCAGCAACCCGGAATTGCGCAAAGCAGAACAGGAGCATTTGTATGGAGTTTTGAAAAGAAATGGATACCCAAAAAACACAATCCACCATCACCTCCACAACAGACCACAACAAGGAGACACCACATGGCCAGACACACTAGTTACCCTACCGTACATCAGAAATATATAAGAGATGACCATAAGACTACTCAGATGCACAAACCAATGACCACACCACGACAGCTACTGATGATTGTAAAAGGACCCCATACCCACAACCAATAAAACTAATGTAATACACAAAATACCATGCAAGGACTGTGAGAAACATTACATAGGCCAAACTGGAAGAAAACTGGCAATAAGGATACACGAATACCAACTAGCCACCAAGAGACATGACCAATTCTCACTGGTCTCAATACAAACGGACAAAGAAGGACACAAATTCAACTGGGGCAACACATCCATAATAGCACAAGCCAAACAGAGACATGCCAGGGAATTTCTGGAGGCCTGGCATTCCAACTGGAACTCTGTCAACAAACACATTGAACTGGACCCTATATTCAAACCACTGAAAAAGAGAACCGGGAGTAATACCAACCTCCCCAGCAAACCAAGGCATATAAATAACAAGTGGGGCAGAACACCAACGCTTCACCAAAGGCGCACTGATGACGTTACCTAGTAGGGTGACAAAACCGAACACACTAGCTCGGCCAGCAAGTCTGCAATCTCATCCAAGACCTGAGCTACAAATCTTCTCAAAAACTTTAGTCTACCACATTGTTGTGGGTCTGGAGTAAGGATGGCAGTTTCCTTCCCTAAAGAACATTAGAAACCAGATAGGTTTTTCTGACTATTGACAATGGATTCATGGTCATCATCAGACTCTTAATTCCTGTTTCTTTTCTCTGTTTTGCTTTCCACTTTCTGTTTTTAGTTAGTGTCTGCCTCAGAGAACACAAACTTGGCCACCATGGATACCATGATGAGAACATCTGAGTTAACACTTCAGGTTGATGATCTTTCATCAGAAAGTTTAACGTCCAAGTCGAATATACCAAAGCTTGAGGACAAAGTCCAAGATTGATTGTCCAGTAGAGCACTGAGGAAGTGGTGCACTGTTGGAGGAGTCTTTTGATGAAAGGCATGTAGTTGACTCCTAACTGCGCTCTGAGCAATTAGGGATGGGCAATAAATGCTGCCTAGGCAGCGGCTCCCTCATCCCATGAAATAATACAGAAAATACATCTAACCCTTCCAGTTGCTAAGATAACAAGAACTGAAATCTAAATAAACCAAAACTTTACAGTAGGCTGAAACTGGCTGAGGCCAAATAAATTATCCAAGGTCACTAATAGCAGTTTGTGAGTCTAGTGGTGCAATACAGGTCAACTGACCAAGAGAGTCCAGATACAGAAGCTGAGAATATGTTGCTGCTGCTGCTTCTTACTGTTGATCTATGACACCCGAACTACATTGCAGAGTTTCTAGGGGCAAATGTCATTTGTGGTGGAGATCGTGCCTTTGGAATATTCAGGTTGCTTGTACACTGTTGTTGGCTTGAAATGAGGCTAAGTCCTCGAAGGAGAAAAACTAAAATCCTTCTGCAGGGAGACAAGAGTTTGAGGGGACTTTGTGACTGAGTTTGCTGACCTACTGGCTGTGTGGACTGCTGAGTAAATTTGTAAGATTTGTCCTAAATACATTTGCCATTTAACGTGTAATTTATAATTGACAATCAACAACAATTTATCTGTTAAAATATGTTCAACTTATGTCCATTCAGGACACTGCTGTATACGAGGTCATCTAAGATAATATTTAATATTTGCCTTGTTTGTCTCTTGTGCGGCAAAAAATCTTCTCTTTCAAACTGTGTAATCTTATGGCTTAGTTCTTATTGTAAATAGCTCAGTTCTGGATTCATATTTTTTGAAAAACAGTTCCTGAACTCTACAGAGATTGTAACACTCTCCAAAAATACTGTCTTGTGCATTTCCAGTATTTCTATTTCAACATCTGAAGTATTTTGCTTTTATGTATGTAACCGACACTTTGCTGAACAATTTTGATTCATGGAAACATTTGTCAGTAAATGCACTTCAAAAGTAATTTGTTGTCTGAATGATTAGGCAAACATGAATGTTCTGTATTAGCAAATTTTATAATGTCCTAACATTGGTTGTAGACATGAAGCTCGGAAGGATAAAAGCAAACATCTGCCATAAACTAATTCTGATAACCAATTTAGCAAATCATTTCCATGATCTGTAAGCTTTATGCAAACTTCAGGATGTTTCTTTTCAAAAAATTTGAATTACTCATTATGTAATTTATTTATTCTATCAATCTAGCAATCAGGAGCAGAAGGATGGAATCTCACAGGGGTCTGAGCATCATGGGCTATGTTGAGATCTGAGCAGAATCAGATAAGAAGTCTAACAAGGCTTATCTTGACATTGGGAGCATCTCATTCCATCTTTGATGCTTTTAACAAGCAGCGAGGTGAGGTTCTCAACAGGCAGTGATGAGTTGCCAATGAGGGGGGTTATTGCTAGTTAAATGCCAATTTGCCTCATGGATATTCCTATCTTAACAAATGCACTCAAAAAAATAGATATCAAAGATGCTCTACATGGAAGTCATAGCAGGTACCTGGCAACTTCAGCTCATAGCTGGCTCCAGAGAACCTCTGTCATAGACACCAGGCACAAACATTGCAGGGCATGCTCCATGGGCATGGGCCATGTATTCCTCATATCCTTGGACACTGGCATCCAATACGTGACAGCCACTAAGATTGCTTATGGCACATCTCAAGCCACTTGCAGGACGCTGCTGCACTTCAATGTGCCATCTTGAGCAACAGCCACAATATTATTGTAATCAAAAAAGAAACAAAGAACTGTGGATGCTGGAAATCAGAAACAAAATGAGAAATTGCTGGAAAACCTCAGCAGGTCTGGCAGCATCTGTTGAGAGAAACCAGAGTTAACATTTTGCTCCAGAGACCCTTCTTCAGAATGGTTTGGGAAAAGACGTTCTGACCAGGTTCTGAAGAAGGGACACTATTATTGTAATGTTGTATTATAATGTTATTTGGGTGTACAACAGGCTTCGAAGATAGTGTAGGCACAAGGGATACCAGTTAATCCTGCGATATTCTCATGGCAGTGCATGGAAAGATGGGGCCGGAATCAGATATGAGGGAAGCCATACTGGCAGCGTAGTAAGTTAGTAAGGAGAGCTTGGTAAGATACAGCAAGAGCACTCACTCGGCCTCGCACAACAAACCCTCTGAAAAACTCGACACAGCTCACACGTAGCCAAAATAAAAATTAAGATTCAGCCTGAAACATTGTTAAAATTCTACCTGTGTACTGAAAAATTCAGGTTTCACTCTGGGCTATAACTAACAATGGGGCTAATTGTGAGCAGTTGCCAGTGGCACTAATGCTAATTGAAGGTCTTGACGTCTGTAGTTGTGTGACAGATTCATAACTTATTTCATACCTAAATCTACTATTCAATAATCCAATTGAGTAAGCCACAGACTGTTACAGTGACCCAATTTATTTTAGTATTTTACACTTCATTTTTGCAGCTTTGAGTTTTCATATTTAATTAGCAACTTCTGAAGATAGGCTTCTCCTGCACAGACCAGTTCTCTTGGTGATTCTGAAGGACAATACGAAGAGGCATCAGAGTAAGGTTGATTCCTCTATGGTCTTGCCACCCTTTGCCTAACCCTAGCCCAACTGTGGAGATTCCATTCCAAATAGTCCTAAAGCAGCCACTTTTAACATGCTGCTTTGTAATTCTTAGGTAGGCAAAAATCACTGCATGGATGCTACAATGCCATTCCTCCACTGTCATTGCCACACTAGATGTGCTACCTGGCACAAACTCAAATTGCTATATTAAATGCTCGCACTCAGATATCAGACTTAATGGAACATCCCTTGGGACCAGTCATGGGCTGAAGGAGATTTCAATGGGCTAACAGGGCAGCATCTTTTTCCTATACCTCTTCATTTTTGCTCCCTCCTTCATACCACATAATGAACCTGCTTGGCTGATCTATTCGTGCTGCTATTCACCAATGTTGAAGAGAAAGAATCAGGTAATGTGAGGTGATGGGAGGCAAAGCAGCCATTGCACTTTGGGGTCTCTTACCCACGGTCATTTTTCTGATAAAAATAAGACATCCCTCTAACTGCAGCCTACATCATGTTCTATGCTGCTTTGGATGGCTTAGATAACCAGAAGAGAAAAAGACTTTGGGAATCCTTTTGTTTATTCCTTCCCTACTTCCTCTATCGCCTTACGCCTAGAACATGAAAATCTTTCTCATGGAAAGCTAATGGGCAGTGGTAGTATGGATTCTCTCCGATGCTTCCAGCTGTTGTTCGAAGCTTTTTCTTTGCCAGAAATACATAAGTCACAAACATATCGGAATTTGGAAGTCCAGAATAAATACCAAAGCTACAAACAATTTTTCTGATAACCAATGAGACAGTTGTACTGACAGTGAGCTTGGTGGTCCTAACTTGTAGGAAATCATTTCCTAACTTGACAACAAAGTGAAAGGTGTGGGAAATGTTTTAGTGCAGACGAGTCCATTTGTCTTGACAATCACTTTATCGATGCAGGCCTTTGTTATGATTCATTAATTAACTATCATGAACCTCACAGCTGTATCTCAAATGAAGCAGTCTTGCTCCAATAGCTTCTTGATACCATTCAGAAGTTATCACCAGGGCTTTCAATTTGGTATATGCATCATTTCTTTAAATGTGAGTAGCAATCCTCCTCAGAATACTGAATAGAGCCAATTTAACCCACAAAACAAAGACTGGCTATCATTAGCATGACAACTTTCATTGAACATCAATTTTCATTTTAAAACACTCACATAATGCATTGAATTTGTAGGCCAGTGCTTTTGGGTTTTATTCAGCTTTAAAGAGAACACATTCTGTTTGTTTTGTGGGTTATTAAACATTTTGCTCATGGCAACCCAGCTGTTTGATAAAGAAAATTCTTGTCACTTCGAAATCCTGTGTGGAAAGAAAATGCAGTGGAAGCAAATGAAGCACAAATCAAACAGAAAACACGAGGACGTCCAGATTTCATGGAACATATGGGTCCAAGCTGGGCTCTTGATGCTGCTGGAGGCAGCCCACCTGACCACACATCTCCATCATATGTCCTGTGCAAACATGTACAATCCATCATTTGCTTAGTGTTCCAAACACTACAGAGTTTTTCATCCACAACATTATCTACAGAATTTTATCTAGTTTTATGAAGTGATTAGGACTTAGTCAAGGAAGTGTTTGAACTATTATGTCATTATTAAATGACATATGTTATGCCCGCAAACCTTTAACGATGTTTTGTCTGAGAGAATACCCTTAATATAAAATGTAGCAATCTCTTACCGAAAGGGCATCAATTCAAAAACACAAAAAGGGGTTCTCTTGTAGGAGAAACCATTATTTTTGTTGTTTCAACTGTACCAGGCCCTTATCCGTCCTCAACTGAAGGTTAAGTTGGTGGAGCCATATATTTTTGTTCAGCTAATGTTTCCCATGTAGGCAAACTGTAAGGATGCTACTGGTTGTTGCTGAAATTTCATCAGCATCAATGAGGCTATCTGTTAGACTGGAGGCATCTGGTTCCACATTACACGGTTAAGAGCTGCTGTATATGACAACAGGCAACTATTGAAAAGGGCAGCATAATAAACCTGCAAGGGGCTGCTTAAAGTGGATAAGCCTCCTGCTCCTCTAGGATCATTGACTTTCTGATAGGTTAACGTATCCGGACAACTGTTGAGGACGTCCTGCTCTGATATGAGTTAATACCATTGGGATCCCACACCTGTCATTTACCCTTCCATATCTTCACTGAAATCACATGTTGTTATAATTCTCAACAATGAGCCAAGTATCTGTGTTGGCACAATGAAGACCAGCATATTTTCCACTTCCTAAAGAAATGGTAAGATCCGACTACATTAATGGTGGGTTTCAAACTCTAGCTCATCGAAGAGTTTCTCACTGATTAATTTACGGTTTCGGCAGAAACAAAATCAAGAGCTCCACTTGACCTGAAGTGTCAGATCTCACTGCTTGGAATCTCAACTTTCCTACATAAAAAAATATTATGGATGCTGGAAATCTGAAATATAAATGCTAGAAATGCTCAGTGGATCTGGCAGCACCAGCAAGAGAAAAGAAGTTAGCCTTTTACATCATCAGAACTGGGAGAAGTTAGAAATGTAATAAGTCTTGAACAAATGAACAGAGAGAGCGTGAGAAGAAGAATAAAAGTGAGGGCGTGCAATTGCATGCAGGGCTGGGGCAATGAAAAAACAGGTAGTTTTCTTGATGCAAAGCCAAAGGAAGTGATAGTGGGCTAAGTAAAGACGCCTAGAGATGAGGTGTGTCCGAATAAAACAAGGAAATTAAGAAACAAAATCAAGTCAGCAAAAATATACAAAACAAAACAGGGAGCATTGCACAATACCGAGTTCAGGAAGATCAGAATGGAAGGAAACTGCAAAATTAAAATGAGAAGTAACTAAAAGCTTGAGAACATGCTTTCAGAATGAACAGAGATTTCCTAAACAGGGGCATCAAATCAGTATTTTATCTCCCCGTTGTCAAAAAAGTACATCACAAGTATACTATATGGAAATAAGTGTCAGTAATTCACTGTTTCACTTGGAAAGAGGGTTTAGCTTCTTATACGATGAGGAGCGGAAGTAAAAAGACTCCATGTTGCATCTCTTATCTTTATATGAAGAACGGTGTAGAAAGAGTTGGGTTGTTGAAGGTGACTAAGAAGTGAACCAAGGTGTTGTGGAGGAAACTGTCCGAAAAACTGAAAAGGGAGCGGAAGATGTGTTTAATTGAGCTGGAAGTGACAGAAGCCCAAAGCAATCTTGAAGGACAGCATCTTTCTTTCGACAAGTCACTCCAGGCCTTTTAGATTCAGTTTTGAGTTTGATGATTTAAGATTGTAGCCTCAGCTGCCGTTCGTTTTCTGTGTTATTATTGGTTTCATTTATCTTTTGCTTCTTGTTTCCCTCAGTTTGTCTTTGGACAGCAACTGTCCTCTCATTTGTACCTCATCTACTTACATCTTTATTGAACATATGAATTAGGAGCAGAAGTAGGCCATTTGGCCCTCCACGCCAGCTCCGCCATTCAATAAGATATAACTGATGTGTTGTGCTCTGAATTCCACATTTTCAACTATCCTACCCCTTATCACCATAATCTCTAATTCTCTTGTCTAGCATGAATTTGTCTTCCTCCTCCACAAAATATTCAAACACCGTGCCTTCACAACCTTCTAAGGCACTGTTCAAAGTTGCACAAACGTCTGTGAGAAAACCTTTCCCCTCACCTCTGCTCTAAAAGGGCGACCATCTAATTTTAAAATGGTGTTGTCTACTTCTGGACTCACCCACAACAGGAAACCTTCTTTCCATGCCCAGTTGAGGCAGTTAACTCAATTGGCTGGATGGCAGATTTGTGATACAGAGAAATGACCACAGCATGGGTTCAATTCCGATACCAGCTGAGGCTGCCATGAAGGACTCTCCTTCTCAACCTCTTCCCTTGCCTGAGGTGTAGTAACCATCAGGTTAAGCCATCACTAGTTGTGTCTCTCTCTGATTTCAGAGCAATGCTGTAGTCTGCCATGACTATGGTGACTTCGCCTTTTTGTTTTTAATCTTTACTTGCCTCATTATCACTTCTTCTGGAAATGCACTATGAAATCTTTTGTTATTTAATCTCTCCTAAACTCCAGTTTATCAAAGATCTACAGTGTACCTTTTTGTTCTACTTCCCACCCTTCCCTCTATTACATGGTCACACTGCGCTATGTAACTAACATTACTCAGTTCTGATGAAAGGTCATAAACATGATGTTATAACATAGTTGCTGTCTCCACAGATGATGCTAGACTTGCTGAGTATTTCTGTTTTTCTTCATAATTTCTCTAGGTAGGTAAGCCAGATATATGAGATCTAAAAGAGGAAAACAGCGTGCAGTGAAGGACTACTAGTTCTACATTAAGTGACAGTAACCCAAGGATGTCCAATGCTAAGAGAACCCTGGGTGCTAACAGGAACAAGGGAAAAGTAAGGAAACTGGTAAAAAAAAATTGCAAACAAAATATAGCAACAAACTCCACACAATCACAGCAAAATTTATTAATACTAGCCATTTAACACAAAGTGGAAGTAAGTTTGTAATCAGAAGTATTCAAGACGGACAGTGAACATAGGAATAAGACAAAATGCCATTGTCCCAGAGGACTGTCCTCTCATTAGTGAGAGACAACTGGTGGTGGCTTAAAGGGTGAGGTCAAGGAAGTAAGACCTTCATAATGATCTCAGCTGGTACTAGAACTGAACCCATGCTGTTGGCCTCATTCTACATTATTGTCCACGCATCCAGCCAACTGAGCTAACTGACCCTCAAACATAGGAATAAAGGGCATAAGAATTAATTACAGGAGTAGACCATTCAGCCCTTCAAGACTGTTCTGCCATTCAACAAAATCATGACTGATCTGGTTGTGGTCTCAATTCTACTTTTCTGCTCTGCACGCTGCACCGGCTAACCTTCTAGCCTCGAAAATAACCCTAGACTCCAGTGCATCAAAAATCTAAATAAAAACAGAGAGAACCACAGAAGCTGCAAATCAGAAATAAAAGCAGAAATTGCTGGAAAAGCTTCGCAGGTCTGGCAGCATCTGTGAAGAGAAATCAGACAACATTTCGGGTCCGGTGACCCTTCCTCAGAACTCTGATTTCTCTTCACAGATGCTGTCAGACCTGTTGAGCTTTCCCAGCAACTTCTGTTTTTGTTTCAATAAACTAACTTGGCCTTGAATATGTTCAAAGATCACACCTCCACTGTTTCCCAGGGAAGCAAATTCCACAGGGTACTGAGAGAAAAAACATTTCCTTATCTCAGTCTTCAAAGAGAGACCTCTTATCATTATAATCTGTCCCCTAGTTCCAGTCTCCCCAACAACAGGATACACTTTCCCAGTATCCACACTATTAAATCCTCTCAACATCTTACATATTTCAGTAAGATCATCTTCCATTCGTCTAAACTTCAACGGCAAAATGCTTAACAGGTTCATCTTTTCTTCATAATGTATGTCCTTCATCCCAGGAATCAGTTGAATTCTCTGAGCACTTCCATGGAAACTATAACATTTTTTTATCCAAATAAGGAGACAAAGCTGCAGACAGTACTCCCAATATGGTATCAGCAAGGTCATCTGTGATCATTGACAGCAATGCTGTCAGAAATAATCAAGGTATAAAGAAGCTGGTGGGAGCATAAACATTAGCTTGGATGAGTTTTGGGTCGAATGGGTTGTAGACCTTGTACAAATCTATGAATTCTCCCAGAAGAAGACAATCATGAAAAGTAAAAAAAAATTATTAAATCTGAAGGAAAGTCAATCCATCTTACTTTACTGAAACTTTTCCTGGGCAACTGCACATGACATTGACATTACATTTCTGGGGCTAAGGGGAAATTGCATGCAACTCAATGTAATGCATAAATCTTGACTATAAAAATGTATATGAATGCATTGTTTCAGTTGTCAGGAGAATAATGGATGTAGGCAGAAGCACAGCATTACATGTTTTCACTTAGGAAGGAACACATTTGACTCAATTAATCAAATTATAAAACACTGGAGACATAGAGTCATACAGAATGGAAACAGACCCTTCGGTCTAACCAGTCCATGCCAAACATAATCCCAAACTAAACCAGTCCCACCTGCCTGCTCCTGGCCCATATCCCTCCAAACCTCCCTAATAGTATTGTGGGTCAACCCACAGCAGGAGGACTGCAGGAGTTCAAAAAGGCAGCTCACCACCACCTTCTCAAGGGCAACTAGGGATGGGCAAGAAATGCTGGCCAGCCAGCGATGCCCACATCCCACAAATGAATAAAAATAAACCTTTCCTATTCATGTATCCATCCAAACGCCTTTTAAATGTTGTAACTGTATCCGCATCCACAACTTCATCAGGAAGTTCATTCCACATGCAAACCATGGTCATCTGGCAGAATAACATGACGGATGAGACAGATGAACTACTATTTTGGGTGCAACCTTCAGTGCTTTATCCAATTCTTTTAGATATCATAGATCCCTACTCCTTTCCTTTTGATGCACAGTGAGAAAAATGTGATCTCCCTATCTCTGATCATCATCCAGAAATTGAATGTAACACTAACCCCTCTTAAGGATAAACCAATATCAAAATGTGAAAGACCCTATGCTAGAAAATGGGGAGCATCAAGTTCTTTCTTATGCTGCTCCTCTGAAGATTGGCTTAACTTTTTTGCCAACCATTCGAGGGAATTTCAAACTCCTTAACCTGGGTAACTTATTGATACCCTTTAGTGCTGGAACAAGGCCAGATATTACAGTAAAAATTCTATTCAAATTCAAGTCCAAGGCCTGTTCCAATCCTGATCTTCAAGGGTGGGGAGAAATGCTGTCAATTACAATTTCTTTGAATATACAAGAGACTTTGTTTTGAATTTCACATCATGCATACACGCAAATGCAAACTTTAATTCCTTCAGCATGAATGCTTTGCAAAAGTGAACAAATGGCATCTTCATGAACATACACAAAATGCCTCAGCTGCTGTCATCTGAGTCCCATACTGTGCATCTGCCACTCATCATTTGCTTTCTGGTAAGCCAACTGAGACTACAAATTTTAAACTAAATATAAAAAATGAATAAATGGACATGTTGTACTGCCCCAGAGGAGAGAAGGCACACATCTGCTCTTATGTTCTCCACAGACATGACGGACAGAGTGGTACAATCAGCTGGTCACAGACGTCAGCTCTTATGTGTAACAGTCCAAAATAAAGTGGAGGTGCCGGTGTTGGACTGGGGTGGACAAGATTAGAATTGACACAACACCAGGTTAATAATACAACAAGTTTATTTAAAAACACAAGCTTTCGGAGCCTCAGTCCTTCTTCAGGTGTTAGAGAGGTTGTATCAGACACAAAATTTATAAGTAAAAGATCAAAGTTTCACACCATTGACAAGGATGTAATAAACAAACCTAAGATGCTGTTAAACCTTTAATCACTTAGAAGGTTTTAATTGATTAATATGTATATGTAAATCCCCGAACTCCTTTCAAGTCACGGAGAGAACTAAAGGTTTTATTAGTGTAAAGAAGAGGTGACATTTTAGGTCAGACCACGCAGGTGTGAGACCTTGTTTAGAATCTGCTTATGTTTTAGTTTGGAGTCAGACTGGTTTTTTTAAAGTAGGAATTTATAAAATGCCATATTGACTGATTGTCCATAAATTGTGTGCTTTTTGAGCAAAATAAATTGTATCTGCAAGTACAAATTCACCCCACAGATTCACGTGTGTGTGTGTGTGTGTGTGTGTGTTGGGGAAGGGTAGAAAGAGTGTGTGTGTTTGAGGGGGGAGAGAGAGAGTGTGTGTGGTCACTCTCAGAGACGCACACACACACACACACACAAAAATCTGTGCAGTGAATTTGTATGTGCAGATACATTTTGTTTCGTTCAAAAGGCACACAATTTATAGACAGTTAGTCAAGATGGCATTTTATAAATTCTTACTTTAGAAATAAAACCAGTCTGACTCGAAACTAAAACACAAACAGATTCTAATCAAGGCCTCACACCCAACATGAACTTCAAAAGGCACACAATTTATAGACAGTTAGTCAAGATGGCATTTTATAAATTCTTACTATAGAAATAAAACCAGTCTGACTCGAAACTAAAACACAAACAGATTCTAATCAAGGCCTCACACCCAACATGAACTTCAAAAGGCACACAATTTATAGACAGTTAGTCAAGATGGCATTTTATAAATTCTTACTATAGAAATAAAACCAGTCTGACTCGAAACTAAAACACAAACAGATTCTAATCAAGGCCTCACACCCAACATGAACTTCAAAAGGCACACAATTTATAGACAGTTAGTCAAGATGGCATTTTA
>JAHRHZ010000038.1:8239787-8255218 GCA_024137785.1 Ginglymostoma cirratum | reverse complement strand
ACGTTTTTCTGATGAAGGGTCTAGGCCCGAAACGTCAAGCTTTCCTGCTCCTATGATGCTGCTTGGCCTGCTGTGTTCATCCAGCCCCACACCTTGTTATCTCAAAAGATCTGGATAATAACTTTTACAATGCTTGCAGAAATCTACCTTACAGCTTGAGTACTGAAAGCACTGAATCTCATCAACTTGAGAGACCATCAAGACCACACTTTTAATTAGGCAATCAAATTCCATGCCAATTTTTTGCAGCCTACGCATTTATAAGCTGTCAACTGACATCTGAAAGAGAATTGAAACATGAGAGCCAATGAGAAGGACATATTCATAGAATCCCTACTGTGAGGAAAGCCCAAAGAGCATCCCACCCTTATCCAGCCCACTACCCTTTTCCTATAACCCTACATTGCCCATGGCTAATCTACCTAACTTACACACTCCTGGGCACTATGGTCAATTTAGCATGGCCAATCCACCGAACCTGCATATCTTTTGACTGTGGGAGGAAACAGGAGTACCTGGTGGAAACTCACACAGACACAGGGAGAAAGTGCAAACTGAAACAGACAGACACCTGAGGGTGGAATCGAACCCAGATTCCTAGTGTTGTGAGCCACTGTGCCGCTCAATTTTTAATTTTAAAATGTATAGCATCTGTGAAACATTATGTATACTATGCAAAACTGGAACTACCTGCTATTCTCTTGACAGAGACCTTATTAGTTCCTAAGACTGCAAGTGTAGCTGAGGAGACAGTAAGGACTGCAGATGATGGAAGGCAAAGTCAATAGATGTGAAGCTGGAAAAGCACAGCAGGTCAGAGCAGTAGGAAAATCAATGCTTCAGGCCAAAACCCTTCGTCAGGACTGGGGAGAGGGAGGGGAGCCCAGAAGTAATTACAGGAAGGTAGGTGGGGCTGGGGAAGGGTAGGTGGGATGGTGATAGGTGAATGTGGCCAGTGGGAAGTGTGGAGCGGATAGGTGAGTAGGAAGATGGACAGGTTTGGTCAGGTCAGGGAGGCGAGGCGGAGTTAGAGGGATGGACATGGGATAAGGTTGGGGGTGGAGGGATTTTGAAGATGGTGAAGTCAATGTTGAAGTCATTGGGCTGTAAGCTCTCAAGGGTAAATATCAGGTGTCGTTCCTCCGGTTTATGTTTGGCCTCACTCTGACAATGGAGGAAACTAAGGATGGACATGTTACCAGGGGAGTGGGAGGGGGAATTTAAATGGATCCGCTTTTACCACATCTGCTCCCAGGAGGAGTCATTTTACTCCAGGTCATCCCCGATACCCTCTTATTTTAGGGACTGGAATTTTCCCTCCTCTGAAATTAAGGATGCCCTCAACCACACCTCCTCCATTTCCCGCACTTGTGCCCTCAAACCCCCAACCCAACAACCATAAGGATACAGGCACCTTAGTCCTCACATATCACACCACCTCTGAGTCCAACGCATCATCCGCTGATATTTCTGCCACCTACATTCAGACCTCATCATCAATAAGATATTTCCCTCCTCACTCCTGTCCACTTTCGGCAGGGACTGTTCATTCTGCAACTCCTTCGTCAGCTCTACACTCCCAACCGACCCCTCCACCACACCTGGTACCTTTCCCTGCAACCGCAAGAGGTGCAACACCTGCCCCCATATCTCCCCTCTCACCTCCGTTTACGGCCCCAAACAATCCTTCCAGATCTGGCAGAGACTCACCTGCACTTCATCCAACCTGACCTATAGTATCTGTTGCTCCCGATGTGGTCTCCTCTTTATCAGGGAGACCAAACGCAGACTTGGGGACTGGTTCGTGGAGCCTCTGCACACACTAACCTTTCAGTTACTGTCCATTTTAATTCCCCCTCCCACTCTCCTAGCAACATGGCCATCCTTGATCTCCTCCAATATCAGAGTGAGGCTAAATGTAAACTGGAGGCACAACACCTGATATTTCACATTGGGAGCTTACATCCTAATGGTCACAATATTGACTTCACCAGTTTCAAAATCCCTCCGCCTGCGGCTTTATCCCATGTCCAGCCCTCCCTGACCTGACCTAACCTGTCCATCTTCCTACTCACCTATCTGCTCCACACTTCCCAGTGACCAATCACAATAATCCCTTACCCACATCCAACTATCAGCATCCCACCTACCCAGCCTCCTTTGGCCCCACCTCCCTCCCTCTATTTACTGCTGGGCTCCCCTCCCCCTCCCCAGTCCTGATGAACGGCTTTGGCCTGAAACGTGACTTTCCCGCTCCTCGGATGCTATCTGACCTGCTGTGCTTTTCCAGTTTCATATCTATTGAAAAGTGCAGCTGAGGTTTCTTTATATATTATTCAATGCATTTCAATGCTCAACCAATTAATGTACTCCACCCAATTGATGTCGTCATTCCACAACACTGACTCTTAATTTCATAATTCTAAACATGTACCTGCTCGCTCTGAGGGCATACCAACTTGAACTTATGTTCTTGACCTACCCTGTTCTTACATAACTAAAAGGAAAGAAAGAGTGTTGCTATTGAAGACTTAACATCCCATAACAAAATTGTTTTGAGCTAAAACCGACTCACGCTTGAATATGTCAATGTTTGCCTCTTTGTGAAAGAAAACCCTGGATAAGAGTGAAATTGCCAATGTATCCTTTTTCAAGTCATTTCCAATTTCATTGCATTCAACACACAAGGATATTTTTTCTTTCTTTAAAATATTTTAGTTAGGATTAGTAGTTAAGTTATTGCTGCAGACTGGTAACTGCAGGTCTCAAGTTACAAACCCTCCATGTTCACTGGACTCTTAGCAGTCATTGATATTTTCACATCCTATCGTTAATGATTTCAAAGTTACCTTAGTGCAACGTTGATTACCAAAGCCTATAAGTATTTTCTAAATTTTTGTGATCCATTATTCATTCATGGGATGAGGGCATCACTGGCTAGGCCAGCATTTATTGTCCATCTCTAATTGCCCAGAGGTCAAGTTATGAGTCAACCACATTGCTGTGAGTCTGGAGTCACATGTAGGCCTGACCAGGTAAAGATGGTAGTTTCCTTCCCTTAAGGACATTAGTGAACCAGATAGGTTTTTCCGACAATTGGCAATGGATTCATAGTCATCATTAAACTCTTAATTCCAGATATTTATTGAATTCCACCATCGGCCACGGCAGGAATTGACATCAAGTCCCCAGAACATTATCTGGGTCTCTGGATTAACAGTCAAGTGGAAATACCACTAGGCCACTGCCTCCCCTTGAGCATTTGGCAAGTGACTGAATGCCCTGAGATGCAGCACACTCCTAGAAAACTGTTTTGTATCATTTTAACAGAGGACTGGCAACAAACAGTACGCAACGGATTGATCCCTGTTTAATCAGAACGTAGGTGTGAGTTTCACATTCACATTAATTCATAATACATGTAATTGAATCCTAATACTCCTGAACAACCAGTGCTATCACTGAACAATCGGGAACAATGGTTATTATACAATAGATTTCAGACTTCAAAGTATACAGTATATCGTAGTGGTCCATAACCAAATGTGTGAACCAGCAACATTAAACCATTTATATTAACCTATCAGCTACTGAGCCATGTCAAGGTCTAACTAATGACTGCTTTATTAGATGGACATCAGCAACACCATTCAGTTAATTGCTTGATCAATTAATCTTAACCTATAAATCATAACTGTGCTACTGTCTGAGCAGATGCGTAAACCAGACTGCAAAAACAGGGACAGATCAATTAGAAGAGGCCACTGGGAGACCAGAGAGCGAGAGAGAGAGAGAGAGAGAGAGGGAGTGGGAGAAGGGAACGGAGGTGGACTTTAAAAGATTAAAAAGGTCATGAACACAAACAGGAGTTAATGAAACAGCATTGGATGTTATGGAACACAACAACCAGATTGAAATGCTATGCATATTGTAGGTTTGACTCTCGTATCAAGGAATGTAATTCTGCCTTTTCATCTCAAAGTTGTTTCTCAAAAAGGCAACAGCTGTTGCCTTCTAATATATTCTTACATGCGTACTGTCAGTTAGTGCTCCAAGCAATTGTGTGGGATATACTTGCAATACCGATTGCACACTGATAGGGTATATTGATAAACTCACAGCAGACTGCTTTGTGAGTGAAACTAACTAAGGCCTGGTACAGGGTTGTCTTTCCATTTCTCTTAGGAACGGAGGCAAGGTGTTTCTCTTTTTGGCACAACAATAAAATGGGGAGGAAAATTGAAATACCATGAGTCCACTGCAAAAGTTACAGTCAGGAATGCTGATGAAAGTCACTCTGGAAGATGATTACTTTACTGAAATAAGGGAAAAGAGTCAGTGCAGTCAATGCTTCCCAATGCAGTCAATGTCAAGAAAGCTGGGCAAATCATATGAGATAGGAAGTAAGGAAATTCCTGACATTGAGAGCAAAATGTCCCATTTTCTGACCAAATATTGAACAGCAAGATGTAGATCTCACTATCAGTTGTATGGGGTCTACTTACATGCACTGTGACAATTCCTGACATGGAAGTCAGAGTGCTTAACAGGCAACCCCAACGCACTCCATCAAAAAACAGAATTTGTCGGAGAAACTCAGCATGTCTGGCAGTAGCTATGGGAAGAAACCAGGGTTAATGTTTCAAGTCTGAGATCGCTTTGTTAGAACTCCAGCTCACTGCTTGCTCCTCTGGCCCTCCCTTCATCACCAATCACCAAATTTCAAGACATGTTCATCATCATGGGCAGTGATGGCACAGATCATCTGGTCATAAGGATCTCCAGGTGCGTACTGGCACAGAGGCATGTTAATGTCCCTCAGTCCAACACTTCTGGGGCAACTGAGAAGAACCATATAGGGTACCTGCTGACTGCCAGTGCTTGACCAGGTGCACAGCTAAAGATCAGGCTGGCACAAGGAATCCCGGAGGGATACTGTAAGTGGCAGAACCCTTAAGAACATTAACATATAGACAGATTTGGGCGTGCAAGTCCACAGTTCCCTAAAAGGGGCAACACAGGTGACCAAGATGATTGAGATGCCACATGGCATGCTTGCCTTCATCAGCCACGGCAAGGAGTACAAGTGTTAGCAAACCATGTTGTAGCTATAATACATCCTTTTTAGGCGCATTTGGAGTATTGTGTGCAGCTTTGGTTGCCACACTACCAGAAGGACGTGGAAGCTTTGGAGAGAGTACATGGAAGGTTCACCAGGATGCTGCCTAGTCTTGATGGCACTGTCTATGAGGAAAGTTTAAAAAGACTAGGGTTGTTTTCACTGGAAAGACGGCAGCTGAGAGGAGACCTGATAGAGGACTACAAAATTATGAGAGGCATAGATAGGGTGGATAGTCAGATGCCTTTTCACAGGGTTTAAGTTTCAATTATAAGGGGGCACAGGCTCAAGGTTAGAGGGGGAACATTTAAGGGAGCATGTGAGGGAAGTTTTCACACAGAGTGTGGTAGGAGCCCGGAATGCACTGCCAGAAGAGGTGGTGGAAGCAGGCATGTTGTCGACATTTAAGAGGCATCTGGATGTTTACATGAACTGGGAGGGAATGTAGGGATACAGACCGAATAAGGGCAGAAGGTTTGCTTTTTAATTTAGTTAGGGCATGATGATCAGCACAGGCTTGGAGGGCTGAAGGGCCTGTTCCTGTGCTGTACTTCTGTTGTTCTTTTCTGTCATGTCAGTGGGTGATACATCTGCCTATGGCGGGTAGGAGAATATCATGAAGGGGGCACTGTAGGGGCATGGTGCATTGGAATGAGGCAAATTGAGAAAGGTAGCACGAGAAAACGCACTTGGCCTCGTTGATAGAAACCTCCCTGAAATTCACAAAAGGTTACTTTTAGCCGATATCTGATTAAATTCATTCTGATATCTTCATTAAGCCAGAAATTCTGCACTTTCATACCTTTGTCAAAATTTCTGAAGCATAATTTGTACATGGGGCTGAAGAGAACTGACAACATTATTGACTATACTTGCTGTATCAGAAGACTGTAAATTAGTTATATGGATGTTTTTTGTTGTACAGATGCATATGCTAAATTTCTCTAGAAGGCCATATAATGTCAAAAAATCCGAGAATTATTTTGGAGTGCAACATTAATTATGATGTGACTATTAATTGCAGTTAATAATATTTTATACCTGAGAAACCGAAATAGACGATTTTGTTGAGATTCACTGGCATTGAACTTGAAGGTAAATTGTGATTTTAATATCTTTTTTTCAATCCACTTCCTGACCTTATCTTCCATGTGTTTTCTGGAACAAAGTTTTTTATTTCAACCTTCGGGTCCCTCCTGTTGACCAGCTCACTGATTCTTAACACTTAGAGCATTATACAGAAGAAGTGAGCCAAAGCTGAATAAATTTGTAAGAGAGTAAAAGAGAAAAGACAGCTCGTCCCCGCCTCCCTAACCTGTCCTTCCTCTCACCTATCCCCTCCTCCCACCTCAAGCCCCACCCCCATCTCCTATCTACTAACCTCATCCCGCCCCCCCCCGACCTGTCCGTCCTCCCTGGACTGACCTATCTCCTCCCTACCCCACCACCTACACTCACCTTTACTGGTTCCATCCGCACCTCTTTGACTTGTCTGCCTCCTCTCCACCTATCCTCTCCTCTATCCTTCTTCTATCCGCCTCCCCCCTCTCTCCCTATTTATTTCAGAAACCTGTTCCCCTCCCCCATTTCTGATGAAGGGTCTAGGCCCGAAACGTCAAGCTCTCCTGCTCCTATGATGCTGCTTGGCCTGGTGTATTCATCCAGCTCCACACCTTGTTATCTTAAATTTGTAGAAGTTATGTCCTCATTGTTTATGAATGATTCCTTTCCCAGTTTCATTTCCGCATAAGAAACAGATAAATGTCAATCTGCAGTGCATGCAATACAGAGTGAGTTGCACCTCCCACACCATCAACAAGTTCATTTCACATCAAGAACACAGCAGGAGTGACTCAGAAAGATTCACAACTGCAGGAGTCAAAGTAGAATTTGACAGGAATCCCTTAGCACATTCAGATGGGTGGAGCAGATGGGAAGGTTCCCAGGTTCTGTGGTTCAAATTCAAAAGCTAAAGTTGTTGTAGCCCTACAAGACCATAGACTGCTCTCTCTCACTCGAAAGATGGCGGGTGGTGGTTTAATCTGAGGGCCATGACAGCCCAAGTGAGGGGAGAGGGGAAAATGTTGAATCTCCCATAGTAACCTCAGTGAGGGTGTATTGAGCCCATGCTGCTGTTATCAGTCTGCATCACAAACCAGCTATCCAACTGACTGAGCTCACCCCAATGCCCTGCACATAAATATTACAATTAATCTTCCATAACTTTGCTCCCAGAAATTATGCAAGTCTCCAGCCACCTTTCCTGTAGGTGTATTTTGGAACCTTGTTAAATGTTGGATTATCTAACAGCAAATAAACAGGGATGTCATATATTGTGGTTTTGTATAAAAAGACCTGATTGGGGACACTGGATATGCTCATCTGGATTTTATGTGCACTTTTAAATTATTGCTTGAAATCAAAAGATTTATCAACTGCAATTTCTTTCCTGACATACTTTCTCTCCTATGACAAGAGTATGGAAAATCCTCATACTCAGCCCTATTAAAATCACCCCAAAAACAAAACTGACATTGCATTAAACAACAAGTCTTGATGCAAGAGGAAGTGGTCATATTTTCAGTGTGATATTTCATGACAGCTCATAGTTGCACAGCATGTCTTTGATAAATATAAGTCATAAATACGAGAAACATTAATGTAGAACTAAAAACATCAGAAATGCACAAACCAGTTTGCACCAGATATCCAAAGACTGCTTAAATTCTGGCTAGAACTATTCAAGGATTTTGCAGTTACTTTCTGACCTATTTTAACAACACTCTGTGGAAGCACATGAAAGCGTTACTCTGAAATGTGACCTTGTATCCGTAGAACCTTTTATGACTGTGATCTTTCTAACTTTCTCACCACTTAACAGATCAAGAAGCTTTATCCAGTTCAGACACTGCCAAACTTTACATTTGCAATTTAAATAATATATGTTGTGGTCTTAATGGAGGTTCATAAGATAAATTTTTCCACAATGATCTCAAGACATTTATGGTACCTTTCCATCATAAAATTCTTGTATAGGGCATGCAGGATTGAAAGATGCAAGTTTTTCATCAATGTAGGCAGCACTATATTGAATTGATTGAAAATGTATGAATATGTGTTCTTGGTTGGTCTTCTTGGAATAATGCTGCACCTATGCCTGACCTAGAAGCAAGTTTCTGTTCAATTTCTTCCTTATAGAATACAATCTAATACAGCTTTCAGTCTAGTAATGTAACTTGGAATTAGTGACTGGAGATGACGATGAGGCTGTAGAGCATTTTGGATGATCAAATGTCTAAAATTTTTATAAGATGACAGCTGTCACAAGTGGCATCAATTGTAATAAGCATTTTTTCTACTTGATTATGATGACATTGGTCAAAATTTCGTAAACTTATGAAGGTGGCTTTCCAAATTGGCACCTGAAGGTACTTAGAAATTTGTACATTGGGTTAACTCCCAGTTAACCTTCATGTTCAACAGTAATTGATCTGGCAGTGACACCAGAATATTTTAAAATGATAATGCACTAATTCCCTGTAACTTTCCATGCTGCAATTCATTTTCCTGGGCTTATGGGTCTTCCAACATGAGGTTGTAGAGATGCTCGTGGAGCCAGTGGGTTTGGTTGCAAACGCTTTGTCACCCTGCTAGGCAACATCGTCAGGGCGCCTCCAGTGAAGCATCAGTGTTCTGTCCCACTTGTTGTTTATATGCCTCGGTTTGCTGGGGTGGTTGCTATTACTTCTGATTCTGTTTCTCAGTGGTTTGTACACAGGGTCTAATTCAGTGTGTTTGTTGATGGAGTTCCAGTGGGAATACTAGGCTTCCAGGAATTCCCTGGCGTGTCTCTGTTTGGCTTGTGCGATTATGGATGTGTTGTCCCAGTCGAATTCATGTCCCTCATTTTCCATGTGCAGTGAGATAAGTGAGCATTGGTTGTGTATCTTGGTGGCCAGTTGGTGTTTGTGTATCCATATTGTCAGTTTTCTTCTGGTTTGGCCTATGTAGTGTTTGTCACAGTCCTTGCATGGTATTTTGTATATTACACCAGTTTTGCTGGTTTTATGTTCGTCACTAGCTATCATAAGGTGGTTGTTGGTTTGTGGGCTACTCTGATACCTAGGGGTCTGAGCAGTCTTGTGGTCATCTCTGAAACGTCCTTGATGTATGGTAGGGTGATAAGTGATTCTGGTCGTGTTGTGTCTTCCTGGTGTGGTCGGTCGTTGAAGGTGAAGTGGGTTGTGTCAACAACAGCATATACAAACAAATCAAAGGAACACCAATGCGACCCCCAATATCAGGACTGATTGCAGAAGCAGTAACACAAAAGGTTAGATTGGACAGCGCTCCCTACTATACAACCCAAACTCTGGGTCTGATGCGTAGACGATACCTTCGTGATTATCAAAAGCACAAAACTAGAAGAAACCCATCAACACATAAACAACATCCTTACGGGGATAAAATTCACCAAAGAAGAAGAGAACAACAACCAACTAACTACCTTTCCTGGACATAATGGTAGAACGCAAAAACTAAGGGGAACTCCAGCCTAGCAAATATAGAAAGGCCACACATACGGACCGGATACTCAATTACACTAGCAACCACCCCAACACCCACAAACAGAGCTGCATCAGGACACTATTTAAGCAAGCCACAACACATTGCAGCAACCTGGAACTACGTAAAACAGAACAGGAGCACATATATGGAGTCTTCAAAAGAAATGGATACCCGAAAAGCACAGTCCGCTGCTACTTCCGAGACAGACCACAACAGGAAGACAGAACATGACCAGACTCTCAACAGTCACCCTACCACACATCAATGACATTTCAGACATGACCACAAGACTATTCAGACTCCTAGGTATCAGAGTAGCCCACAAACCAAAAACCATCCCACGACAGCTGGTGATGAATGTAAACAATCCCATTACCAAACCAGCAAGACCGAGGTAATATACGAAATACCGTGCAAAGACTGTGAGAAACACTACATAGGAAGAAAACTGACAATAAGGATACATGAGCACTAACTAGCCACCAAGAGACATGACCAATTCTCACTTGTCTCACTACACACAGACAACGAAGGATGTGAATTCGACTGGGACAACCCATTCATAAACGCACAAGCCAAACAGATACATGCCAGAGAATTCCTGGAAGCCTGGTATTCCAACCGGAACTCAACAACAAACATACTGAATTTGACCCTGTGTACAAACCACTGAAAAACAGAACTGGAAGTAATGCCAACCACCCCAGCAAACCGAGGCATATAAATAACAAGCGGGACAGAACCCCGACACTTCACTGGAGGTGCACTGACGATGTTACCTAGCAGGGTGATGAAACGTTTGCAACCAAACACACCAGCTCGGTCAGCAAGCCTACAACCTCATCCACAACCTGAGCAACAAATCTTCTTGGGTCTTCCAACATATCAGAAGCCTGGCAACAGAGTGGGGGTTAGGGGTTCGGATTTATTTGCAGGAGTAATCCACAAAAAGGATTTGCCTGCAGTTTCCACGCATAATCTTGTCATTTCATTAAGACTGATATCTCTGAATAATGCTCTCCCTACTTCACTGGCAGCAGCTTCCCTCACACTGAAAGTGCCTCCATTGCACTATTGCTCCTCCAGGCAATGGCCACATAGGCAATGGCATATGGCAACTATCTTCATTGGCTATTATGATTGGACCTTCCAGTGTTGGGACCCATTTGCACTCCCTAATGAGACATGGTCCCCGTATGTGGCTCTTCTAGGTTTCTGACTTGGATATTCACTCTGACATCAGGATCTAGTTTTTAGCCACAAAGTTTAGCCTGATATTTGTTTTTGGAGGAATTTTTTCTCCAAGCCGTAAAACTAACTAAAGCCCACATCTCACAGCTTCAAAAAGACATTAAAATACTGCAATATAGAGAAATCTGGTTATCCTGGTAAATGACTCAGAAGTAGTTAGTGTGCAGGTCTAGCAACTGATTAGGGAGACAAATGAAAAATGTTCTTTCTTGCAAAGAGAATAAATTGTAAAAGTAGGCAAGTATTGCTGGAGTTGTACAGGGTGTTGCTGAGTGTAGGAGGGTATTGTGAATAAGTTTGATCTCCTTACTTGAGAATGGATATAAATGCATGAGAAGAATTTCAAAGAAGGTTCCCTTGACTGTTTTCTGGGACAAAAGGGGTGATCTAATGACTGAAGTTTTTTAAGAATTGGGGGGGGGGGTGATCTTATTGAACTATATAAGATCCGGAGTGGACTTGATTGGGTGGATACTGAGAGGATGGTTTCCTTTATGGAAGAGACTAGAACTAGGAGACAACACTCAAAAATAAGGCAGCCCTATTAATGATGAGGCAATTTTTCTCACATTAACTGTAATTAGTCTCTGGATTTCTCTTCCCCGAGAGAAATGGGAGGGAAAGTTATTGAATGTTTTAAGTCTAAGTGAAATAGATACTTACATGTGAAGGAGTCAATGTGTACTGGAGATAAACAAAAAATATCGAGCCACAATCAAATCAACTAGGACCTTATGACAGAGCTGGCTCAAGATGCTATATATCTTACTTCAGCTCCCAATTCAAATGTTTGAACGTATGTTCATATACATCTCTTCAGCTTTTTTCTCCATTCCTCTCCTTTATTGGAATCTAGTTCTCCCTTCCCTCTGGCACTATCTATTTTCCTCTCCTTCAATGCCACTGATTTCCAATGTATGTCTCTGTTTCATTGCATCCATTTATTTATTCCTTGGCCATTAGCTCCACTTCTTCACAGCCAGGCAATGTCTCTTCATGCCCTGAATCCAGCGGTTAACTCACTGGAACACTGGTCTTTTCTTCATGCTTTTCTGAGCATTAATAGCCAGGACTGAGGCCTCTCTATTTTGTGGTCTGAAAATCATGCTTTCATAAAGACTTATCATTTAAAATACACAGAGGGTGGTGTTTTGCTATTTGCTTGATACTTCAGCCACTGCATGTAGCTAATCTTGCATGTTTATAGTTGGCTTTTGGCTTTTGACTGTAAGCAAATTTGGTAAAGAGACAATTCTAATTTAAACAAATAGTTCTATTTACAATTCATTCATCACCATGTTCTGTTTCAATTAATTCCAAAAAACATACTGGCTCTTACTTTTAGACTGTTCTTTCACTCTATTCACTTCCTTTTTATTCAGGTTCTGCCACGTCCACTTAGCTGAAAATGTTCTCATAATTCTGATCCATGGATAGATGCATGTTAAATACAAGAGGAATCATGAGTGTATCTCTGCTCAACACCAAACACCAAAAACTCTTAGCAAAATCACTGCCAATGGAGACCAAATGCAAAACCCTTTGGTGACTGCTCCCAGAATGATGGTCGAAGATTTATGAGGCTGATAACTGCACACCATCAGTGCTGAGTGTAGTATATAAGGAATAAAGTACATTTTCTGGTATATCAGCCACTGGGTTCCAATGCAGCATGACTAAGGGTGGAAGATGGCTCACAGATTTTCCTCCTCGACTACATAACATGCAGAGCAGACTATCAAAACACTGACGATGAATGTGTCTGATGGCATATTCTCATTCACTGCTTGGCTTGACTGTTGTTGCCAGCATGAAGCTGATACTTTAGCTTGGTTTCTAATATTGATTTCTAAGGCAAGGGCAAGATTTTTGGAAGCTGGTGGCTGTAGGAATTGAGGCAGAGAGGAATGTAACTTTGCACTGGTAGATGATAAGTAAATTTGCTGACACTGTCTCATGATCAATTCGTTTACAGGAAGGTTGGATCAAGCACAAAACATCTACCTGACTACAAGCAGTGAGTGCCTTAGATAGGAAGGCAATTAAGGCCAATAATCAAAGGCCAACTGAAAATGAGCTCCTCAGACTGTTTTATGTATGATAAGTGTCTGGGCAAGCTCCCAGAAGCAGACTGGGACAGCGACTGTTCCTGGAACACTTTGAGACTTCCATCTAACTATAGCCATGACCACAAATGTGACTCCAAATGCTAAAAGCTGTGGCCCTTTTAAAAGTCAAAGCTTTCAATTTGAACTTGCGTTTGCATACCGCAGTGGATTTTCCTAATGGTTTCATGTTTTGGTCAGAGTACATCATCAACTTTGCTTGTGATTTGGTCAAATTCATAGTTGGCTTTCTGTGAACTGACAGTGAGCACAATATTAGATTAAGTGCCAAATTAACAAAGAGTTCTCCTCATCCTGGGGCACTGCAATCAAAGTTCCCCAGGACAGCATGATTGCTTCATCAAGAATCTTCCTTCTGTCATAAGGCCAGGACTTGTCATTTTCATTAATGATTCTCCAACATTCACTTCCAATCATCCTAATGAAACTTGAAGTAGCTCATACCAGCTTGCAACAGAACTTAAAGACATCAACACTTCAGTTGAGAAGTAGGAGGTAGCATTTGTGGCTCCTAATTGGTTGGTAACAGTCACCTTGAACAGTAGAAAACCCAAACATATCTCTTACAACTTCATTACAGAGGGTACCACCATTGACATCCTTGGTGACACAATTAAGCAGATGGTCAATTAGTTCAGTCAGTGAACACTGTGTCTGAAGATGAAGCTGGGTGCTCTGCAGGAAAAGGTTCACAATATGATCCCTCAATTTCACAATGGGAATGCTCCCTGGTTGCCAGGATTGGTGCTGTTCCAATAGCAATTAGAAAGCTCAACATCAAGTAGGTGTGTTTAATTTGTCAGTGAAATCAATACCCACTTCCTCACTACCAGTACAATGGAGTTGTAAGATGTACTATACACAGGATAGCAAGAACTGCAGATGCTGGAGTCAGAGATAACACAATGTGGAGCTAGAGGAACACAGCAGGCCAGGCAGCATTAGGGGAGCAGGAAAGTTGACATTTCGGGTTGGGACCTTTCTTCAGAAATGAAGAATTTTTGAAGAAGGGTCCCGACTCAAAATGTCAGCTTTCCAGATCCTCTGATGCTGCCTGGCCTGCTGTGTTCCTCCAGTTCCACACTTTGCTATCACTATACACAGGGTGTTCTCCCAAACTCATCATGATTACTTACAAGACAAGAAATGCAGGAATACGAACAAATCACAATTCCCTTTTGTTTGCATTTTGGTTAATTCATGCACACTCCAAGGAAAATTTGGGTCATAGTGTTTTCATATCAATCTCATCACTAGTGGACAGTTTCATGCCATTTTATGTATGTTACAGGCTCTAACTGATATACTCTTGCATAAAACAAATTCTCTATTTATTTTTATCATTTTTGATCTTCCTTATTATTTGCATTTAGATAGACTCCATCAAAATATGATTTAGAATTAATAAGAACACAATGAACTGGCAACATTTTACTTCCTTAGTTTGACATTATTTTCAAAAATTAACTTATTAAAAATGTCCAAGAGATGAAATGGTCTACTGCAAAGCACAGGACCCTATGTATTAATATATGGAGCTTCTAGTTCTAAACTCCTTTTTAGAAGCCAGATTCCATTCAGTAAATCAAGCACCATCATTTTGCAGCCTACAAGTTTCAGTACAAAGATAAATTTTTGGACTGAACGTTTTAGCAATCTCCCGAAAGCAGTTTTGATGAACATTACACACACTTACTTCACAGGGTGAGGGGCAATGGCCTCGAGGTAACTACCACTCCTGTAGATCATCCTGAGTGTTGAGCCACTTTTCACTGCTAGAAGTATTTCACAGTGATGAAAGACCAGCACTATTTGCTGTGTAATGAGTGGAATTTCTCTCTAGTCTTCACAAAGTACATGATAGCCAGGGATGTAAGGCAGTTGTCCCTATACTTACACTCAGTTGAAATTCATTATAACTATTTGGAATGGTATACTGAGTGAATTAAAGTATACTAGACAGCAAAAGAGTTGAAAAATGCCTTGCCATAAAGGGTTCCGAACATTGTTTGGGCCTGGGCAATGACACAGTGCAGTACTAATTCTATTCTTATGCAAATCCCTCAAACTGACTCTAAAAATTCTAGCAGCATTATTCAACCAAAACGCTAGAATCATAAACTATAGTTTGTCAGCCCTGCATGATTTATAACTTGAACTCAGATTTTTTTGAAATAAATACCAACTAGTAAAATAGCATCAACTATTGTGTGTTTGTGTGCACACACTACAGGAAGGCTTTGGAGAGGGTACAAAAGAGATTTAACCAGGATGTTAGATAACACGGTGTAGAGCTGGATGAACACAGCAGGCCAAGCAGCATCAGAGGAGCAGGAAAGCTGACGTTTCGGGTCGAGACCCTTCAC
>JAHRHZ010000038.1:8229289-8239387 GCA_024137785.1 Ginglymostoma cirratum | reverse complement strand
GTCAGCTTTCCTGCTCCTCTGATGCTGCCTGGCCTGCTGTGTTCATCTAGCTCTACACCGTGTTATCTCAGTTTCTCCAGCATCGGCAATTCCTACTATCTCCTTAACCAGGATGTCGCCTGGAACGGAATGCATTAACTATAAGGAGAGGCTGGACAAACTTGGATTGTTTTTGTTGGTGTAGGTAGCCGAGGGGCGGTCTATAGAAGTATATAAAATTATGAGAGGCATGGGTAGGGTGGACAGTCAGGGTTATTTCCCACGGTGGTAATGTCAAATACTAAGGGCCATAGGCTTAATCTGAGAGGGGGAAAGTTTAAGGGAGATGTGTGAGGAACGTTTTTTACATAGAGGGTGGCAGGTGCCTGGAACACACTGCCAGGCAAGATGGTAGAAGCAGATATGTTGTCACATGAACAGATAGCGAATAGGGGGATCGGGACGAGGTGCAGGCAGATGGGATTAGTTTAGAATGGCATCATGATTGGTACAGACAAGGTCTGCTGAAGGAATGGTTCCTGTGCTATATTGTTCTTTGTTCTATAATACACACAGGAATCAATTTCCTGATAAACCTGTCTAACAGACAAATATCTTTAGCAATAAAAGTAACCACATGAAATTATACCTTTAGTTCAAAATCCGGATTGGCTCAATTTCACATTAAATATGTTACAATAAATTGGGTGTTCAAAATAGAATCAGCTATAAATAGACTCCATCAAAATATGATTTGGAATTAATAAGAACACAATGTACTAGCAACATTTTACTTCCTTAGTTTGACATTATTTTCAACAATTAACTTATTAAAAATGTCCAAGGGATGAAATGCTCCACTTTAAGAGGGCAATTTGATCTTTATTAGTTTTAAAAACTTGACAGTTGTTGATAAACAAGAGGTAGAAATCTTGCTAAATAAAGCCCATTTAGCCTGAGGATGCTGTCTCCTCAAGCACCAAGGCAGGTGCAGAAAACTGTAAAACTTTAATAAGCAAGTCCTAATAAAATACAATTTCTTTTACATAACTAGAGACTTACCACACTGGAAAAAAAGTCTCTTAGCACGTAAGGATTTGACTTAAGAACTTATCCATCCAGAAACAATGTCAAGATTCAAAATCAGCTGGGATAGATGAATAAAGCAGAGAGCAAAGTGGGCAAATGTGACTATTTTCTCACACTGAAGTCCACACACAGGTGGGCGTGAGGAGGTGCTGTGCTCGTAATATCACTGCCTTAGTAATCCGAAATCGCAGACTGATGTTGTAGGGACATGGGTTCAAATCCCACCACTGCAGATGGTGGAACCTGAATTCACTAAAGCGTAGATGAGGGTGGTGACAGTAAGCAAGCCTCATGGCAACCATGTAATGACAGTTGATTTTCACAAAAAACCAACTGATTCATTAATGCCCTTTATACGATGAAACCTACACTCCCTACCTGCAGTAGCCCACAGCAATATATTTGACTTTGAACCGACCCTCTGGACAGTTATGGATGGGTTACAAATGATGGGCTGAGCTAACAATGTCTACATCCTCTAAACAAATATTTCACAGTGCACCATTCCTTGAAAGGGAAGTGGCAGCTAGACAAAGTGATGAAGAAGGCGTTTGGCACGCTTGTCTTCATTCATCAGAACAATGTGTGTAGGAACTGTGACATCATGTTGCTGCTGTACAGGACATTGGTGAAGCCACTTTTAAAATACTGTGTACAATTCTGATCAGCCTTCCAAAGGAAGATGTTGTTAAACTTGAGAGGATACACAAAAACCTACAAGGATTTGGCCAGGACTGGAGGGTTTAAGTTGAGTGGCACAGTGGCTCAGTGGTTAGCACTGCTGCCTCACAGCGCCAGGGACCCGGGTTTGATTCCAGCCTCGGGTGTCTGTCTGTGTGGAGTTTGCACATTCTCCCCGTGTCTGCGTGGGTTTCATCCGGGTGCTCCGGTTTCCTCCCACAGTCCAAAGATGTGCAGGTTAGGCAGATCGGCCATGCTAAATTGCCCGTCGTGTTCAGGGAGGTGTGGGTTAGGTGGGTTGTTGGGGGGTGGGTCTGGGTGGGATGCCCTGAGGTTCGGTGTGGACTTGTTGGGCCGAAGGGCCTGTTTCCACACTGTAGGGATTCTATGATAAGTGATAGGGAGAGGTTGAATAGGCTGGGGCTTCAGAGTGTTGGAGGATGAAGGGTGATTTTATAAAGATTTGTAAAATGAAGTGGGGCATGGATGAGGTGAATAGCCAAGGCCTCCTTCCCAGGATAGGCGAGTCAAAAACTGGAGAGTATAGGTTTAAGAAGGAAAGATGTAAAAGGGACCTAAGGGGCAACTTTTTCATGCAGAGGGTGGTGTGTGTATGGAATGAACTACCAGAGAAAGTGGTCGAGGCTGGTACAATTACAACATTTAAAAGGCATCCAGATGGATCTATGAATAGGAAGGGTTTAGAGGGATATGGGTTCAATGATGACAAATGGGACTAGGTCAGATTAGGATGTCTGTTTGGCACGGGTGAGTTAGACCAAAGGATCTGTTTCTATGCTGTATGTCTCTTTGACTCCGTAACTCTAAATAAATCACTGCTACAGGTTGGTTGAGTTGAATGGCCTATATCAGATTTTACTTCGATGTATAAAATTTTGAACCAAAATTACAATCTTGAGTCCATAGAAATTTCAGCATCAAATCAGAAAAGAAGGTTGAAGTAACATTAATCAACTGATAATTGGGTTTGAATTACCAAGAGGTCATCTACTGTGCTAAAATATATCATCCTATAAAGTCATAATGGCAGTCAAGGGCCAAAATTGAATATAACAATACAATATGCTTCTGGAAGTACCAACTTGAGATTCAATCTGACAAAGGTTAACTATTCAAGAATCAAGATATGACAATTTACATTTGGTATGAATGTAAATTTTTTCCTAGATAAGTGACACTTTGACCTGGACTCTCCTTCCATTGGCAGCTTTGTGATAGGCCACTCCTAACAGGCAATGTGAGACTGCAGCTAACTCACTCCCAGTGCCCTAAACAGCCAAGCTGAAAGAGGTTCACAGGCAAGGAGACTGCTTCTTATCAATGTACTGATACCAGGAGAGAATCAAATCAAAAACTACAGTCAGTTAATGAATCTTCCAAATAAAATGATGGAAGAAGCAAAAACCTTGACAACTACCTTGAGTAAGCAAATAGATGGGCAGCTAAATTTTGCAATGTGTCTTTTTGGTTATTCTTAGCAGAGTGAGGTGCAGGAGGGCCTGCCTAATCTGCATTGAAACAAACTGGGCCAAGAGAAGAACAGTGAAGAATGTACGGAGGGAAGTGGCAGAGACAGTCAGCATTAACTCCCCAATATTATGAAGTGCTGCACAACATTCCAAGGAAGAAAGGGTTTACAGAAAGTAACTAAGAAGAACATCCAGGGGAGAAATACCATCGCTGAAAATCCTGAGCCAATAATCAAGTCAAATCTTACTTACTGAAAATTGTGAGCTATGATTGCAATGTCAATACTCTACAAGTTTGTTGCTGGTCTTTCTGTTCCACTTCCCAACTTCTTGTGCACCATTTTATACTATGGGGAATGTCTATGTAAGATTTCTTTGATCTATAAAACCTGGTATTTGAGATTCTAAGTTGAAGGAAGAAGAACTTTAGTAATGGCTGACGCTTGAGGTCTTGCAACTTAGCTTCTTCCATCTTCAACATTTTCAATCCAGCCTCTTCCATACCTTCATCCTCATCCTCTTTCTAATATCCAAATAAAATTATTCCATTTGTATAATCTATGACTGGAATTCTAAATTGTACTTTGAACATTGATCAGTTAAACTAGCTGTAAATGAGCTAAATTCAAATCTCAATTAATAAAAAGGCCATTACCCAGACACAGAAACACCAAGCATTAGCAACAGATGGACTGTATGTTACTGCATTATACACTGTAAAATGCAAGTGCTAATAATTCATTCAATTCAATTACTGTGGTATCTAATTCTGGAATTCCTCTTTGTTTTATTAATTTGTGGGATGCAAGCTTTGCAGGTTGGGCTCACAGTTACTGCGTATCCTTAGTTGGCCTAGAGCTGCCTTCTTGAACCGCTGTCCATTTGGTATAGATAGGCCTACAAAGCTGTTAGAAAGGGAATCTTTACATATATAGTTGGGTCTGAAGGAGATATAAGGAGGACAAGGTGGAATAATTAGCTGTATTAATTTAAATATGGTCGATCAGGCTTCTGATTGGCTGTCAGGCAACTGGGAGCTTAATTTCTCCAGCAGAATATTGTAAATATTGTATATATTTGTGCAAAATTGAACGGCGAGTCTTTAGGAAGGCAATTCCCTCTGTTTATTATTCCAAATCGAGCAATAATTAAAAAGGCTTCAGATCTATTGACACAATTCAGGAATCTTGATTGCTATGTATGGTAGCAATCTAAATCCACAGTGCAGATTTTAGGAAGTTGAAACTGAATTCAGTTTGAAATGTCCTAGGTACAGATGAACCAGCTGCAAAAATGGTGTTGATACACAGCACAACAGCTTGAGACAACAAACACTGTTTAAAGTGATTTTCAATAAATATTCTCACAGTGGGAAAAATTTTCAACTTTGCTCCTTCAAGATCAGAACAGACTGTTTATTTGTTGAAGAACGTTAACCTTTTGAGTCCTACTGAGATCAATAGGTTAACAATCAGGTAAAATGGATTGCCAGTGCCTGCCTGGGCAGAAGTTGAAAATTAGTCTTGATATACCAGAGTAGCTGCCTTTCACTCAATCAATTGGGGATCAACTTTCTGGACAAGCTTTTTGGATGTCTTGAGTAATGAGGTTAGTGCTCGACATGGTAGGTTTCATTGGGAAACTCAATCATCCAATTCCCAGACATGGGGTGCCCAGGGAAGGCCAAAGGTTCCTGGTCAACTAAAAGGGGTGCAGACAGTCTGCAAGGACTAACAGTGGAAACAGTTAGGCATGAGATTTCTTTTTTCAAGGTTAGAACTATTCAGCTCAGCCAATGCAAACTTGTAAAAGTTATGTCAAATATCTCAAGCCATTAGCATGTCGTAAGAACTTTTCAAATTATTTATTCTCTCCAAAGAATAGAGACCAGATTGAAATTTACTAATGATTGCTATGTTTAATCAAGCAAGTTGAGGAGAAAAGGTGAAGAGTGAGCAGGCCACTTTGGAAGTGGATGGAAGACTGCAGTCGCAGGTGTCAGAGGAGTTGGGGGGAGGCGAAAGACAGCACCCTCATTAAATGTAGGCAAGGGAAAGCAGAATATCAAGGTGAACTTGGGATGCAAATGATGTTTAAACATGGTGGAGGAGAGGAACACATATTGAAATCAAAGAGAAAGACCCAGTTATGTACTGCACTATTTGGGAGTTTGAACTTAGAAGAGTCTGTTCCTTTGTGGTGGTTGAAATGACTACTATCTCTGTGACTTTGATGATGGGGATGAGGGTGGTGGGTGAGAGGGAAAGGCACAAGTTGCTAGGTGAAGAATATCTGTTTGAAGTTGGCTATGTGGAGTGTCTTTGAAAGCACAAATGTCAATTTGCTTTTTCCTGTTTTAAGTTTATTTTATTGATCCATTGTGAAGGGTAAAAGTGCTTCGAATGAACTAGAATACACCATTTGAAAAGATTTTTTGTGTGCAGTCGTTGCCCATTGACGTTCAATATAAATGTACCAATGGTTGGGAGGGGTGTACTTAATTCTCAAATAATTGCCAACATCCCAAACTAGAATGAGGCAGCGTCCATCGAAACTCTTTTAAAATCTTTGGCTTGCTATTAGATAATTTCCTTAAAAGTGAAATGATTTGTCTCATTATCAGCCATAAGGATAAATGAATTTTAAAATATTAAAAAAGATCATTCCCAACTCCCAGAGATTAGTTTACATAAAATTAGCAAGCAATTCTTTAATTATAAATAAAATGCAATAGCTATTTTAATTATGCATTCCAAAGTATTACAAGATATATCAAATTGGGATCTGAAGGCTCCTGAAATTGGCCAAGGAGTTTTACTTTATATCATGAGTAACCCAGATCCAATTACATTCTGTGGGTTTTGGTTAATTTGCAGGGCAGGGTCTCTGTCACCAGGTCAGAGCCCCTTGTTACCATTTGGGAAGATATACGCAAAGCACTCAAAAGAGAAGAAGCCAGTTCTTTTTTAAAAAAGGTAGATGTATACGAGTGAAGTGCCAGGAACTTTAATGTTTGACTGCAGACTGATCAGAGACCTCACAAAAGGCATCGTCCAGATTAAATGGCATGATGACACAAATGTTTATTAAAATGTGCTGCAAATTATGTGACCTTTGACGCTTGAACTGTAGATTGTCCTATTTCTCAAACCATTACCAAATTACACATGGACATTTACAACCACTTGCGGAATCCACACATCTCTTTGGTTAAGGAAGGACCATCAAAACTCAATGTGTGGCAGATGGAACTGAATGAACCTTATCAGCCTGAATTAGGATAGTAATCCCCATCTAAGCTAATCTTATGAATCTTAAATGTGTTAAACAATACAGGTTGCTGGAATCAACTAGAAGACCACCATCTATTTGAAAAATAACACTGAACTTTTGCAAACTCACATTATGAGGGAGCCATGAAGTGTTACACTGATCATAGCAAGTAAAGGGAACACATAACTTCTGTCTGTGACAACAGCCAGATCAAACTCAATTCAGAAACTGCACAGTTGCTGGGTGGCAGATCATAAGCCTCTACTCAGAGCTAACTTTGCTTTTTGGGTCTGTGCCATGTATGAATTTATACTTGTTTTACTTTGTTCATTTGAAAGACAAATCAGTTTTAGTAGCAATTAGAGAAAAAGCACAGGAGTAAATCAATGCTGGTTTCACGTGAAATGCTAGCAGAACATTCCTGGATTTTCCAATGGGACTGACACCAAAACTGTCAGTGTTTGCCATCAAGACAGTGAAACTGACAGTAACTTTGATATGCAGCTAAACACAGAAATCCATAATTTGTTGGCAGTAGCTTTTTGCTGCTTTACAGGGAGGCTGGTTGAATTTCTTGCTGATAGAAATCCAACACATCATTTGATTTGACATGAACGGCCTCTTTTTACATTATTAGCCCCATTGTAAACCACCTGTGAAAAACTGATACATTGTTGAATGAGATGCAACTATCTTTTAAAGGCATTCTGAATTATAAGCACTGATGAAACCTCTGCGCTAGAAAAACTAATTTCCTTTTTGTGCAACGTCAAATTTCTCTAGCGATAAAAAAAATTCCGTGTATGTTTGGAAATCCTTCTTATAAAGTTTGATAATATTTAAAATTTGACCTAGTCCAATGTTTATGTCCCACTAGATTCAAAACAGTAACTAGATTTTCTCTCCACAGATGCTGCCAGACTTCTGAGTTTCTCCAGCAATTTCTGTTTTTGTTTGTTTCACATCTCCAGCATCCAGAGTTCCTTTTTCTATTTTATATGCAATAGAAATCACTTTATTTCTCAGAACCAGGCACCAATGAAAATCTGCACACCTGATGAGTTCTTCTAAGTTTGATAACTCATCTTCTAACAGCACACTTAAGCATTATAATGACTTTTCCCACAAAACAAATAGTAATGTGCTTTAACTGAATCATAACATTTAAGCATTTGCTCAATTTTCAAACTAAATCACTGTAGTCATTTAAGGAATGTGCCTTAAAACCATCCACTATTTTTTATCTGGGGCATTCAAAAAGATCCCTTGCTGCTTCTGCAAATGCTGTCTCCACGAAGGGTTGAAATGTCCTTACTGTTGAGTTTTGCTTGCATCTAGTTTCAAAAAGAGGGGCACAGTAAAAGATTAGATTGCAACATATTCCAACCAACTCCTACACAAGGAGATGAGGAAGTTAAAACACCCCGTGTTTCATAAACAAAATGATGGGAGATCCATCTGGCAGTGATTAGGTTTTTAAACAGAGAACTTTGTAAGTTTAGTCAGGCTCAGAGAGTCTTAAACACTGAAGGAACAGTATGATAAATTCCATGAAATAAGGTGGCATGATATATTTCGTACGCTAAACAAACATAGATTACAATATTTGAATTAAAGCAGTTCCAACATACACGTTACTTTGTACATTCACCTTGCAATGAAATAAATCAGCCGTTATACTCATACCAGGTTGTACACATGTCAGAGAGATTGAAGCACTGTGCAAATATTCTAACAGACCAGCCCAAGATTGTAAAGTGATGGTTGTGTTACAGGTCTGGGTTATGCTATTATGTAAGTCAATAGAAAGCTGTGTGATTCAACTTCTCACAAAAATAAGATATTCATCCCAATTACTGCAACTGACACCACTGAACTGAAGAAGACACCAGGACTGGATGTAAGCCTGCAGCAGATCCTTTCCTCAAGGCTGCCAAACATCCAAAATTCAAATTACGGGTTGATACCAAATTTCAAGTTTTACCAACATGGCTCTGAAATTTAAATCATTTTACATTAATTTAAATAAAACATGTTATTTTCCAGGTCTTACCAGCATGGCTTCCGAGCTTTTATCAACCATGGTCTATTGAATTGTTCAAAGCTTTCACAATACGCTCTTCAATAACTTCTGTCTGTTCAAATCTGTTCAGTCACTGCTGCCCTCTGTCTCTCTCTTGCTGTGGCTGTGATGAAATTCTCTTCACTGTCTGATTAATCCAGAAACCTTGAACACTCTGAAATGACATGTGACACTGTGTGTTTTATTTCAGTCCAGTTCCATGACATCAGTAGCAGTCAGCCTCTAAATTAAAGATGATTTTATTCCAATATTTTTCTTCAACATGTAATATGTAGGTTGTATTTCCACTGTAAAATGTAAAAGCATTTTAAATTTACACATACATCAGTTTGAAGTCCTTTTTCTTCCTTACCACAAGGTACAATCTCCCAATCTCCTCCTCACTTTACTCTTCACTCCTCTCCTCCCTTTCAATGGTGTTGATCAAAAGCTGAAGTACAATTCGCAACTCATTCGAATCCTTTATACACAGGTACATTGTAGAAGTAGCTAGTACACTCACACCCTTTTTCATTAATGACACACAAATGACTCATCATTGAGTAATATGAATGTTCACAGTAAACTTGGCAAGTTGCAAGCTCGCTGTGGTACTCAGGTCAAGACCTAATAGTAAGGTGTCTTGTTGATAATGTAAAAGTTAGCAGGAATGAATAGTTAAACTTGCTTTCACTTTAAGAGTTCTGAATCCAATTTATGGAGTTCATAAATTTGTTCAGAAAAGAGCATCAGCTTTGCTCTCCCAACATTTCATACTTGTTAAATTTAAAATGAGCAGAATTTCCTTGTGTACCAAGATAGGCCTTCATTATATTACTTGTAAATACACATCATATTTTTATATTGAAAAATCTCATCATATTCTAGAAGATTCTCAATGATTTGGCATTTGTCATTGTACAAGCAGTTCAACAATAAAAGGAAGGAAACACTTCTCCAATTCAGAAGGTGATGGTTGTTAATACTAATTAATATAATGCTCTGATTGAAGCCTTCACATATAATCAAAATAGTTTGGGTATCAGTTTGACATTGGACTGTATAGAATGGACATACACATCACTAATTCAGGAACAGAGCTGAACTGTGCTTATACAATTTTCATACATTTCTGAGCATTACGTTGGAAAATCTACCCCATTCTCCTAAAAATTTTAAGGTGATTATATCAAGATAAATGAAAACTACTTCAAGTGTTCAATAACTTCAAAAATCTTCACCCTTCCCTGAGCAAATCTTTTCAGGATTGATTCCTGTGAGTTTTCTTGTTGAACAAACAAAAACACTTTGCAATATTGAATCACATATCTTTGGGAAGGTTCCATAATCAGTTCATGCTAAATAATAACAAAAACAGAAACTGCCGAAAAAACTCAGCAGGTCTGGCAGCATTTATGGAGAGAAAGCAGAATTAACATTTCTGGAACAAAGTTTTGAAGAAGGGTCACTGGACCTCAGGTCCAGTGACCCTTCTTCAAAACTTTGTTCCAGAAATGTTAATTC
>JAHRHZ010000038.1:8199089-8228889 GCA_024137785.1 Ginglymostoma cirratum | reverse complement strand
GAATTAACATTTCTGGAACAAAGTTTTGAAGAAGGGTCACTGGACCTGAGGTCCAGTGACCCTTCTTCAAAACTTTGTTCCAGAAATGTTAATTCTGCTTTCTCTCCATAAATGCTGCCAGACCTGCTGAATTTTTCCAGTAATTTCTGATTTCCAGCACCCACAGTTCTTAGGGTTTTTTTTTGTTTCATGTTAAATAGTGTTGCGCGGCAGTCATATATAGGCTGTAGATCCTACATGCATTATCCTTTTTATGATGTGCTTCTTCAATTTTTTTCTTTCTAATTCACTCCCATGACATAGCCGTCCTTATTTAAAAGGGCAGAAGGAACCAGCAATTACGTCTTGTAACTTAAACCAAAGTACTCTAAAATATGTGGCTGAGCACCAGTAATTAACTAGACCTCTTTATGCAATTTACAGAGAAATTGATATAGAATCCCTACAAGCAGAAGAGGCTGGCACATTCCTGGACACTAAAGGGCAATTTAGCACGTCCAATCCACCTTACCTGCACATCTTTGGACTGTGGGAGGAAACTGCAGCAACCAGCAGAAATAGGGAGAACATGCAAACTCCACAAAAACAGACACCCAGGTTCCGTGGGTCAGCAGTGCTAACCATTGCTCCACCATGCCACCCTTGCACATACCATGTACATTTTTTGCTGTAAACTGTAAACAACAGCACTCACTTCTTAGAAGTGCAAAACCACATTTTTAATGTACTGTTACATCACAGTAACAGGCCACACAGTCTTTTTTCTTAACTTCTGATCACGTATGTTGAATTTCAATTTTTTTCTCTTGGTTTCTTTCATTTGCTACTGTCTATTACATGAAATTTTGTTGAGTTTTCAGTTCATCTAAATTTCTTTCTGTTCACTTCCATTTTTGCCAGTGTTTGAATATTCTGAAAACTTAAAACACAGTTTCATTTTTGTCATTCTCACTTCCAGACACTTGCTTCGAAACAACTGCTGGTGATATTATGGGTGAATGCTTAACATATACATATAACAATTCTGTCTGTTATTTTAGCAACTGCATTAACCCACTTGAAATAAATGCTTGCACAAAAATGGCAGATAAGTGAATGTCAAAAAGACCATTTTCAAACACATGCTACAATTCACGTACTAATCCGAGCATTAATCATTTTTAGACTGCTAATTTCTTGTCTCTATGTTTTCAACTTTTCACCTAAAGTTAAACCTGTCACCACTATTTTTAGGGATTTAGCCACAGAGTTATGCAGCACGGAAAGAGACACTTCGGCCCAACTCGAACATGCTGACCAGGTTTCCCAAACAAAACTAGTCTTATTTGTCCCTTTGGTCTATATCCTTCTAGACATTTCCTATTTATGTACCTTTCCAAATATATTTTAAATGTAACTATACTAGCATTTACCACTTTGTCTGGCAGTTTATTCCACATATGAACCAATATCTGTGTGAAAAAGTTGCCTCTCAGATCCCTTTCAAATCCTTCTCCTTTCAACTTAAAATTATGCCCTCTAGTTTTGAACTTTCTTATTCTATGGAAAAGACCTTTGCTCATAACCTTATCTATGTCCCTCATATAAACTTCTGTTAGGATACCCCCTCAATCTTCTACACTCCAGTGAAAACAGCCCTAGCCTATCCATCCTCTCCTTATAACTAAATCCCTCCAGTCCCGGCAACATCCTTGCAAATCTTTTCTGTTCCCTCTCCAATTTAATAATATCCGTCCTATAGCAGGGTGATCAGAACTGTACACAGTACTCCAAAATTGGCCTCGCCAAGATCCTGTACAACTACAGCACGTCATCCCAACTCCTATATTCAATTGTCTGATCAATGAAGGCAAGCATGCCAAAGGTCTTCTTCACCACCCTGTCTGCTGTGACACAACTTTCAAGGAACTATATACCTGAACCCCCTAGGTCTCTGTTTGACAACACTCCCCAAGGCCCTACCATTAACTGTGTAAGTCCTGCCCATGTTCGTCTTACAAAAATGCAACACCTCACATTTATCCAAATTAAACCTCATCTGCCACTCTTCGGCCCTTTGCCCAGTTGATCAAGATCTCATTGAACTCTTAGGTTACCTTCCTCATTGTCCACTATACCAGCTATTTTGGAGTAACCTGCAAACTTACTAACCATGCCCCTTAATATTCTCACCAAATCATTTATATAAATGACAAACAACAGTAGACCTGCACCAATCCCAGTGGAAGACTGCTGGTCACAGGCCTCCAGTCCGAAAAAAAACTCTCCATCACCACCCTTTGTCTCCTACCGTTAAGCCAATTTTGTATCCAATTGGCAAGCTCTCCTTGGATCCCATCTGATCTAACTTTACTAACCAGTTTACCATTCAATACCACCTTATGTGATTCAGCATCATGCTTTCTTTTACAGTGCTCCCTGAAGCTTTTGGGGAATTTTATAATGCTAGGGACATGCACTATGCAAGTCACCATTATACCAGTTGTCATCATACAAAATGTCAATACTTAAAATATCACCCAGATCTGCAAATGTCCAGTATATTAATGTTTCCATTCTTTGGGGGTGGGATGAAAAAAGACCAGATCAAGGAAAAAGACAAGGACGGATGAAAAAACCTACTGGAATCACTTTACCTGAGTTTGAAGGAGCTTTAGTTATCTATCCTGTTCCACAACACTCTTATAAGTATTAACAGTTAATCCCATTGTTCCAGTCTTCCGATGGGAAAGTGTAAACACGCAGAAGGTACTGTGAGTGTTTTGCACTGATTTAGTGGGGCATTGTAGGAGCCTCCAGGTAGTTTTATCAAACTCCTGTTTGGAGGTGATTTGCTTCCTACTTGTCCAGGTAAACTTTGGTTAAATGAATTGTTATTAACTTAGACATCTGGTCTTATTTTCACCTAGCCTGGTCTTGTCCAACACTGCTCTAAGAACCATATTGACTTATACCTCTAATATTTGCCAAAGCTTTTATTTTTCTTAACTTATCATTTTCTGGCCTGTGTTTCTTGCTTGCATTTATGGTAATTCAGCTCTGAGTGGCCTATCTCACATTATGCCAATATACCAAGTTTTCCTTCCCGTAAGCTGGTCCACATCTCTAGTTTGCCCTCTTTCTCTTTTGCCAAGCTAATGTTAAATACCATCTTAGGATTGAAAAAAAAAACTGGACAAATAAACTCAATTAAGTAATGCTAAGGGTGAGACAAACTACGAGATGCAGAGATTCAAATTTCTATTCCTCAAAAACTTGAGTGAAGGTAGATAAACCTATAATATTTCCAAAGGCATTTTTGACTTAATAAATAGAGGCACAGAGTACAAGGCTGAACATGTATGGATACGCAAGGCAATGATTAGGGTTTGGTCTCTGTCTAGGTCTCTAGTCTTAGACTATAAAAACGACACTATAACCATCATATAAGCACATTTGCTTCCAAAACGTAATGCCTGGAATGGGAAATTGTAGTTTGAGGATAGACTCGAGATTTTGGGACTATTTCTATGCGAGAACAAACAACTGAGAGAAGGTTTGACAATGCCATTAAAAATTATGTGAGATCTTATTCAGATAACATGTAACAGCTTCCATGAATCACAGCATATTAGTTGACCCTGCATGTAGAGCTGCCCAATTTCTTTGGCCACCCAAACTATGATTTTACATATACTCAACATATTGGTTGATCCCCCTAGTCAAACATAACATGCTATGCCCACAATCATAGCCAGCTTCAACTTCTCACCCCTTGGATTAATATTTCACTTACCAGTACTATATATATGGATGTTGGGGATTGGTTAGCTCAGTTGGCTGAACAGCTGGGTTTGCAGTGTAGAGGAATACTAACAGCACAGTTCAAATCCCATACTCAGCTGAGGTTGCCATTAAGGTCCTTCCTTCTTGAATGTTCCCCTTGCCTAAGGCATGGTGACCCTCGGGTTAAACCACTGCTGGTTGACTGGTCATCTCACTCAAATGGGAGAACAGCCCTCTGGGACTATGTTGACCTCAATTCATAACTGGATTCACAGAGGCAACCCAGATCAGTAGCAATTGTTTATTCTTATACTTGGCATAAGAGAAAATCCTATTTTTGAAGGTGTTTCTCAAGGCTTCTTAAGTGAATTTTTAAGTAAAGTTTTAGTATTTATGATATTGTAACTGTCTTAATGGAGCAGAGAAGGCTAGGCATTGATTTCATTTATTTCTCTGAAATGATGCTTCGTTTAGTCAAAGGTGGACAAGGGAAAATCTATTTTCCTGATACAGCAGTTAATGAAGAAGAGGCAAAATCAGGAAGTTCTGGAGAAACTCCGCAGATCTGGCGGCATCTGTAGAGAGAGAAACAGAGTTACAGCTTGAATCCAGCGACTCTTCATCAGAACTGTTCTCGTGAAAGCTTGCTTGATTTAAAACATTAACTCTGAGTTTCTGTAGACAGAAACAGTCAGATCTGCTGACCTTCTCCAGGACTTTTCTGTTTCAGTTTCGGATCTCCAACATTTACAGTTCTTTGTTTTTACTTAATGAAGGAGAGTAACTAATTTAAAATTATCACCTGCAGTATAAGGAAAGGTTTAGCACAGAGTACTTGATGTAAAGACCACTTGATCTTTTAAGAGAAAATTAGAGGAAAGTTTGGAGTCGAGTAAGATTTTTAGGAAACAGCAAAACAATACAATTGGTTTCTGATTGTTTGATTAAGGAGCCAACAGATAATTAGTTAATGATTTTTGTTCTGTGCTCTCAAAGTCTATTGTTTTAAGTTTCTTTCAACTACATTCATTTCGTTCTTGTAAATGTCATTGTAATAAGAACAGATCCTTAATTGGCCACTTTAGTGGTTCTCTTGGCCTCTGGTTGGCAGGGTTGCCCTATAGCTTCAAACAGAAACAGAAACTGCTGGTGAAATTCAGCAGGTCTGGCAGTTTCTCTGTGGAGAAAGCAGAGCTAACGATTCAAATCCAGTGACTCTTCCTCAGCGCCAGTTCTGATGCAAGCAATTTCTGTTTTTGTTTCAGATCTCCAGCATCTGCAATTCTTTATTTTATTTTGCTGCCTTCTAGCTTCTCTGCCATTGGTAAAATTGTGCGCCAGTAGGAAGACAATGGGAGTTCACATCTTCACCTGCTTTCTCAGTCATGCGCACCTCCCACCCTCTCCTGTTATATTTCAGTTCGAAGTTTCTCACTACCTGTATGGCTTTTTTTCCCCACTCAGTCTTTCAAAACTACTCTCACCAATTCTTCTTAGAAGATTACCAGTAGCCCTGTAATTTTCTCGAAGTGCTGCCCTATCACAAAAACCCTTAAAATTCATTAAAATCCAAGAGCACATTCAATCCTTCCTGCCCAATCCCATTTCTGACGCACCCATAATGTTGCCATTAAAGTGCGTTCCTTCACTTTGTCACAAGGTGTGGGCTTCATTAGCTATTCCACCATTTATTGCCCATCCCTAGCCGCCCTTGAGAAAGTGGTAGCAAGCTGCCTTGTTGAACAAGTCTTCCGCACATTAGGTGTGGATGGACTATAGTCTCTCAACTTGTTTGCTCAAAGCAATTGCTTACAGCAAATGGTGAAAGAAAGCAAAATGGCTTCCTTCAGGACATCGGAGTTTTACTGTAGAATGAATGACATACCATCTGCCCTTTCAGCATCCTGAAAGCCTCTGCTAGTATCGTTCACACCCACAAGCTATTTAGTTACCCAAGAGACAATCAGATGTTTGTTGTTAGACTGATGGCCTTTGGTATCCACGGCTGGTCACAACTGCACAAACCAACTGTAACCTGTTGCCAGCTGAATCTCATTTTCTACGCAGACCGCAAGAGCTGGGCCATCTCCTCTTGCACCTTATCCCACTGCTTGCAAATCAACAGTGTAAACATAACTTACAACACATTTCAGTAACTTGCCTACTAGAAGTAAAGCAATTCATTCTTCAGTCCTTTCTTGTCAAACAGTCCTTTTCTCAGTTCAGTCCAAAATCAAAAATAAAGTAAAATAAAAAGACATGGTCTTTACAGAAGGAATTAGGAAGAGGTAACCATAGAGGTCAGCTCCCAGAGTTTGGTTCTGAGGACCTATATGCAGTGTCAGAAAAGTTCCAGGATTTCGCATAAATGGTCAATGCTAGCGAATGCATCATCACACGACATATACTTACTGCTCCATCATTATCTCATGCTGTTCAATGTGTCACTCTTCCATGGCTTGTTTATTATCAGTTGGGATTCATGTCTAACATACTTAACATTCAAGTAGAGCATCTCATCTTCATATATCCTAATTCTATTAGGCTTACACTCACCCCTCACTTCGCCTATATTGCTCCAACTATTCAGTTAAAGTAGATGAATCACCCAAGCACAGAAAAACACAATCACTAGCTGGAAAAATTTTATCTTCCCCTGGCAATGGAGTGAGGGTAAAGGGGTTTGCTAGTTAACAGGATAGACGTTGGATAGCTCACTCACCTTCAGGATGACTGAAAACCTTAAGTGGAAAATGAATTGAAAATTCTGGCAGTCTGGCTGCAGGTCTGTGGGTGAATGCCTCACTAATAGGCACCTTGTGTCCAATGGAAGGCCATCCCAATGGCACACCTACATCTGCTGAAACACCACCTGCCATTATGAAGGCTGCACTTTGCACACCCATCCCTCTGCATCTTGGGCCCACTCTAATGGAGGCCATGTATCCAATGCATTCAGGAAGACAGCACATAACATTATGACCATTCTCAAATCCCAACTCACCCTCATCCTGCTATCTAGCATGAAGGACAATCTGCACTGGTGTGACCATGAACTTCGTGTTTTCCATCCATCCCCCTTCTTTCACTTCAACTCTCCCATTCTATATTTCTGCTTTCAGATACCCTGGTCAACCAGCGCTGCCTCATCACGAAGGATGAGAGCTAAGCCAGACCTCTGATGATGAACAGTGCCACTTGATATAACTCACATCTATCTATGCAGATGCTGGCTCTATATAGAATTGAAAAGGGGAGCACAGGGTTGGGATCTACACATAATGAGTCTTCAGCACAAGTAGGTTGCAGTCAGGCATGATCAGTTTGTGCACCAGCTCACTAATTATCAAGGTCACAGATAAGTTCTGCAATGGGGAATCAAATAGAAACATTAGTAGGCAAAATACAAAGGAACATTGATGGGTATGCCTTCCTCAAGTTAAAAACACCTCATCTGGAAATTAAATGGTTACCCTCTAAAACTCTAGTTAGGAGCTCCTCAACTCCATTTTCAGTTGGGAGTGATTGCAAGTGTGCATTTAACTGCACTTGCATAATCCAAAATGGTAGATTGTTCACCAAACAAGCATTTGAGGCAAGCTAATGTCACAATCCACCCATTCTGCTTATTTGCAGAAAGGCCATCTCTTATGCAGACAGGGGCATGAACAGGCTGCACTGAAGCCACCAAACTATGAACTAAATGCTTCAGCCACGGAACCCAATGTTGTAGCTAAGAAATTTCAGGACTGACCTTATCTGATGTGTGCCTCCCAGTAAATTCTTTTGTCTGCTAACTGTCTCGTTCAGTAACAACCTTTTGAGTTAACATCATGCTTTGAAATGATTATCTCTGCAAGAAAGACTATACGTATTGTGAGCTGAGCGTGTTTAATCCTTCAATCGAAAGAACATTCAGATATTGGAAAATATTTATTTCTTTAGGCTCTCATAACTTAGCGAAGGGAAATAGGTATTTCGTACAATAAGACCATAAGACATAGGAGCAGAAATTAGGCCATTCAGCCCATCGAGTCTGCTCCGCCATTCAATCATGGCTGATAAGTTTCTTAACCCCATTCTCCTGCTTTCTCCCAGTAACCCTTGATCTCCTTGATAATCAAGAACTTATCTGTCTCAGTCTTAAATATACTCAATGACCTGGCCTCCACAGCCTTCTGGGGCAGTGAATTCCATAGATTCACCACTCTCTGGCTGAAGAAGTTTCTCCTCATCTCCGTTCTAAAAGGTCGTCCCTTTTCTCTAAGGCTGTGCCCTCGGGTCCTAGACTCTCCTACCAGTGGAAGCATCTTCCCAACATCCATTTTGTCCAGGCCATTCAGTATTCTGAAAGTTTCAATTCGATCCCCCCTCACCCTTCTAAACTCCAATGAGTTTAGTCCCAGAGTCCTCAAACGTTCCTCATATGTTAAGCAATAGCGAACAATAGAGAAAACTAAGTAACTCAGAAACAGAGAGTTGCATTTACGCAACTATAACATAGGAAATGTCATAAGGCACATCGCAAAGCAATAACAAGAAAAACTGTCACCAAAGATTGGGGGCAACGTAATTGTGATGAATGAATGCTAGGTTGAAAGGATAGATTTTTTGGACAATTTGAAAAGGAAAAGCAGACAGGTAGAAAAGTTTAAAGAGGATTTCCATAGAATAGAATCAAGACATCCGAAAACGTTTGATACTAATGGAGAGGTCAAGGGAATGCAGAGAAAAACCAGTCAGAGGATTGAAAATTGATGGAGGAGATACAGGACTAGTTGAGGCTGCACAAAGAGGGAGGCACAAAGTTGTTAAGAGAATTGAACATGAGACTGCACTTAAATTGATGGCATTGGAAGGAAGGGACAGCCATTTTATCATTAAGGGGTGAGAAAATAGAATTGTGGAACTTTGCTCAGGAAAGGCTATGGCTAGCTATATTTATCAAATAATAAATGAAAGGCCATAATGAAATAATGGGTTTTTGACACAACAAAGATATGGATAAGGATTTCAGTGCAATAGAGGACAGAGGTAGGTTTAGCAATGCAGCTCAATTGTCAAGGAAATAGCGAGGCCAACAAGATCAAAAATATTCTAAAGGGTAGTCTGCTTCAACAACTGAATCGTTATTATAGTTACAGATCATTTCGAAGTGTATGATTATGATTATTAAAATTTGGTGAAAATGACAAAATATGTTTAATCTTGAAATAATTAATTTCTACTCTGTCTTAGTGGATTGATGCTTTTAGATCATACATTTGTTTTTAGTCAAATTATATATGCTGCCCTGTAATCTTTGCATCAAATCCAATCATATCAAGAGTAAAAATTGAGGGTTTGAGGATGCAATGATGATGGTTCATGGTGAAAGGGCGAAAATAACAGTCTAATCTCATTGACATTATATGAGCACCTGTGATTTTGACCACTCTTTTCCAGGTTATCAAGTGTGTTAACTGCCTTTTTTGGGTTTCGCTTTGCAATGAAAAGAATCAAACTTCATATGGAGGAAAAGATTCAAAGACAAACTACAATCATGGCTTTGTTGGGGAGAGATTTCACATGTATATCTACTGATCGAGAACGTGCTTCTCCAAAGCAGACATTTTTAAAGGCACATTTTAAATAATGCCTGCAGTACCAACAATGGAGGTTCTTGGCTGCTTTTACATTGAAACATAGTAACATAGGGGTATGAGCAGGCCATTCATCTCCTTGAGCCTGCTTCCCCATTCTAGATTGTGATCTGGATCTACCTAAATACCATATCGGTCCATTTTAATTTAGATTTACAAAGACTGATATCCATGGTCCAGTTTAGGTCTTTACATTCAGCTCCCAAATCCCAGTGTCAGCTTGTTTGAGTCTATGACTTCTGTTGGGATAGAGGAGTTTGATGGACCGGCATCTACAATCAGAACTAGCTCAGTCACTAGCTTTCCAGAATGTGAATTAAATAGCACCAGTTTCATAGATCCTTGAATCTCCAGTCACCCTGACAGTTAATAAATGATGAGGCAAATTATAACGACAACAAGTTAGATCTGGAGAAGCAGGTGTTAATTCTCTCACAGTAGTGACTTGGAAGCAGAAAAATTATAGTTGTTCTGTAATCATATTTTGCCTGGTAAAGAAAGGAGATTTGTATTTGTTTTTAGAAATCTTGCAATTGGTGGTGTACCTTACCTCAATATGGTCTCTCAATTTCTTCCCTTGTGTTACAGATTTCAACAGGTAATACCTGGCAAACAGAAAACATAGTAAGAGTTACCAAGGTTCACAATGGAGGTGTGAGCTAGATCTCCAGATGAAAGTTATACATTATTGGATGAATTTTGGACTCAAGATACTTAATATGGAGATTGAAAGTTTTGGCATGAAATGGTAAATTTTCCACTTGTTCACTCCCACTGAGGAGTTATACACACGAGGAGCACACACAGACTTCTGCGTCTGGTGTTTGAAGATTTACAGCAGGAGTGAACAAGTATTAACACAAAGGAAGACGACTGCGGTTGTTTGAGGTCAATCGTCTCAGTACATCACTGCAGGAAGTGCCCAGGGTAGTGCCCTAGGCTAACCATCTTCAGCTATTACATTAATGGCTTTCCCTTGTCAGAAATTGGGATCTTTGCTGATGATGCAAAATGCTTTTTGTCACTCAACAGAAACAGAACCAGTTTGTGTCCACCTGTGACAAGATCTGATCAATATTCAGGCTTGGACTGATAAGTGACAAGCTACATTTGTGCCACATAAGTACCAGGCGAAGACTGTCTTCAATAAGACAGAATCTAACCATCTCTCCTTGATGTTCAATGGCAATACCATTGTTGAATTCCCTACTATCAACATCCTTGATGTTACCATTGATGAGAAACTGGACTGGACCAGCCATGCGAACACTGTGGCTACAACAGCAGGGTAGATGCTTGGAATTCTGCAGCAAATAACTTACCTCCTGACTTCCCAAAGCATCTCCTCTCCAAGCCACACACCGTCCTGGCTTAAAACTATATTGCTGTTCCTTCACTGAGTCAAAATCCTGGAGCTGTCTTCCAAATAGGACAGTGGTACCCACACCATATCGACAGCAGTGGCTCAAAAAGGCAGTTCACAACCACTTTCTCAAGACAATTAAGGATGTGCGGTAAATGCGGGCTGAACCAACAATATCCACATCCTGTGAAAGAATTAAAAAAACTCCCAAATGAAGTCCAAATGAAAAAGAAAATCTTTCTTCATTCTATCCCTGCCAATATGGCTTGATCCTGCTTTCTCAAAGGCCTTTGGCCATTGGTAGCACAATTGGTCAAATCTACAATTCCAGTGGTGCATTGAGGGAAAAGTTAATAGAATTTTTTTGTGGAATTTCTGACTTTGTGAAAGAACTACTAACTGTATGTTTCAGTGAACATTGTCACATAATGCAGGTGATTGTTCTTCAAAACACTTTGATATTGGGGATCACAGCTAGTAGCAACATTCTGGCCAAACCTGACTCATGACAGACAATGGGAAGATTTGTGAAAGCAGTGATAGTAACCTGACACCAGGACGAATTCTGGGTCCTGTCAGGAAGCTTCAACTACATTGGGAATGGAAGAATTTTTTTTTAATGTAAGTGTCCTAATTGGACAGGGGGCTAGCTCACCAACTCAATTAGGAGCCACTAGCAGCTCCAGGAAGTGGAAGTTGCCTGACAGATGCTAATGGCAAAATCAGGTGATAACCACGATGGAGTCTGCCACCGCATTGGAAAATATAGCAGACAGCTCCTCAGAGGCTCGACAGCAGGCCATAAAAGTAAACAAAATTAGAGCATTTCAAACTAGCATTAGTTGGCATATGGCAGCTTATAAAAATTAAATAAAAGGAAACTCAGATGTGCCCACAATTAATCTGATAGCTGGACACTCAAGTGCACCAGATTATTTGGGTTGGTTTGTCAGTTTGTCCTTTTAAAATCCAGTCCTCACCCTTCCCAGTCTATTTTCAAATTCTTAAAAACGCTGAAACAAAACCACAAATTGATGGAAAAACTCAGCTGGCCTGGCAGCGTCATTGGAAAGAAAGCAGAATGACCCTAAGGTCACTGGACCCAAAACATTGCTTTCTCTCCATTTCTGTTCTGTTTCAGATTTCCAGCATCCACAGTTCTTTGTTTTTCAGTCATTTTCCTTAAAAAGGAGCTGAATGGGGTCTTCACTGAAGACACACACGTTTCTGGTTCCGCATTCACCGCCATCCACCAGGCAGGTGACCCATGTAAGAAAAAGATGAGGAGGATTTTTTTTTTCTTTCAGAGGGTGGTGAATTTGAGGAGTTCTGTACTATAGAGGGTTGTAGAGGTTGGGTTATTCTATATGTTCTAAACTTATGATTGACAGCTTTTAAAACTTATTCTTTCAAAATATGTGTGAGTTATTGCTAATGCTAGCACATGGTGCCCATTGCAGTGGGCCTGGAGTCAGTTGTAAGCCAGCCCAGATGTGAATAGTAGATAGAGTTTTACAATAATTGATGATAACTTCTTGGTCACCATTACTAAGACTATTGTTCAATTGTTTAAGAGGTTACCTTGTCAAATCATCTGTGTGTTCCGTTGGCTCTTCATCTTAATAGTCAGAGTGCAGAATGTAGTCAACCAGTTTGTGCTTATGAAACGCAAAACAAAATACCTACTGCTAGATGTGATTCCCAGATTGTGCAAGACTTGCTAGGGATCAATTTAGTTCAGCTGGCTTGATGGTTGGTCTCTGACACAGAATTGATGCCAATAACATGGATTCAATTCCTACACCAGCTAAAATTACCAGAATGGAATTTTCCTTCTCAACTTCTCCCTCTCTTGAGGTGCAGTGACTCTCAGATTAAATCACCACCAGTAATCGCTCTCCAATGAGAAAGCAGCACCATGATCTGGTAAGCCAATGGCAGAGGGACTGCTGGAGCCATAACTTGTGTGCAGAAATGCCTTCTCTGTAAACAAAAGGTGTATGTTAAGGCCTGACACCTCTTCTAAATTACTGGTGACCTTGGGGAGTCTATAGTTCCCCATTGCTACTTCTATGGTGATGTCTTGGCTAATCACAGTTGATAATAGTTTTCTACTGTAGTATAAATTGTTGCAATCAACTGAAGTTTGGCATTCTTGCATTTGTCCAGATCAGTACAAGACAATAAGTTTCTAAAAATTTATTCTTGGGATGTGGGCATCGCTTGCTAGGCCAGTATTCATTCTCCATCCCTAATTGCTAGAGGGCAATTAAGTGTCAATCACATTTGGCCATAAGACCATAAGATATAGGAGCAGAATTAGGCCATTAGGTCCATCAAGTATGCTCTACTATTTGATCATGGCTGTTATGTTTCTCAACTCCATTCTCCCGATTTCTCCCCATGACCCTTAATCCCCTTACCAATCAAGAATCTATCTACCTCTATCTTAAATACACTCAATGATTTGGTCTTCACAGCCCTCTGTGGCAATGAGTTCCATAGATTTATCACCCTCTGGCTGAAAAAAAATTCTTCCTCATCTCAGTTCTAAAGGGTCTCCCTTCACTCTGAGGCTGTGCTCTCGGGTCCTAGTCTCTCCTACCAGTGGAAACATTTTCTCCATTTCCACTCTATCCAGGTCATTTAATATTCTGTAAGTTTCAATCAGGTCCCCCTCATCCTTCTAAACTCCATTGAGTATGGACCTAGAGTCCTCAGTCACTCCTCATATGACAAGCCCGTCATTCCCAGGATCATGTTTGAAACCCTGCTCTGGAGCCACTCCAAGGCCAGCACATCATTCCTGAAATATGGGCCCAAAATTACTCACAATATTCCAAATGCACACAATGGGAAGATTTGTGAAAGCAGTGATAGTAACCTGACACCAGGATGAATTCTGGGTCCTGTCAGGAAGCTTCAACTACATTGGGAATGCAAGAATTTTTTTTAAATGTAAGTGTCCTAATTGGACAGGGGGCTAGCTCACCAACTCATATAGCCTTATACAGCCTCAGCAGTATATCTCTGCCCTTGTATGCTAGACCTCTTGAATTGAATGCTAACACTGCATTTGCCTTCCAAACTGCCAACTGAATCTTTGTGTTAACCTTAAGAAAACCTCGAATTAGGATTCCTAAGTCCCTTTGTGTTTCAGATTTTCAAATCTTGTTTCCATTTGGAAAATAGCCTATGCCTCTATTCTTTCGCCTGTGCCTCTATTCTTCCGACCAAAGTGCATAACCTCAGAGTTTCCCACATTGTATTTCATCTGCCACTTCTGTGCCCACTCTCCTAGCCTGTCCAAGTCTGTCTGAAGCCTCGTTATTTCCTCAACGCTACCTGTCCCTCCACTACCTTTGTGTCATTATTACTGACAGTCTGGCATCAAATGTAGGCCAGACTATGTAAGGATGGCAGTTTCCTTCCCTAGAGGACATTAAGCACATGCCTCTTTTTTCAGCAGCATTAAATGTCTGTCCTACTAAGTGACTGTTTCCTCACAGGTTTTGAAATGGCTAGCTGTATGTGTTTTTATGGTCATCAGGGCTGATCAGCATCAGTTATAGCTAACAATTCTGAAACACCGACCTACACATCCCTCACCACTGTTGGTTTGGGCAAGCCTAGAAAATCTAGTAAAATTCATTTCCATGAGGTTTAGGACTCTGTCACCCAGCACCAAACTAAGTGAAACAGAGTTTAAAACATTTTGATTTCTGTATTAATTGCTGAGTTCTCACTGTCAAACTCACCTTGTAGCAGTCACCAGGATGTTGCCTGGGTTAGAGTGTTTGAGCTATAGGGAGAGGCTAAATAGAGTGGGGCTATTTCCCTGGAGCATCAGAGGCTGAGAGGTGACCTTATAGAGATTTATAAAGTCATGAGGGTAAATAGAAAAGGTCTTTTCCCCAGGTTGGGGGAGTCCAAAACTAGATGGCATTCGTTTAAGGTGAGAGTGGAAAGATTTAAAGGGACCTAAGGGGCAACATTTTCATGCAGAGGGTGGTGCGTGTACGGAATGAGCTGCCAGAGGAAGTGGTGGAGGCATCTGGATGGGTATAGGAATAGGAAGGTAAGGAGGGCTATGGGCCAAATGCTGGCAAATGGGATTAGATTCATCTCAGCTATCTAGTCAGCATTTACGAGTTGGACCAAAGAGTCTGTTTCCGCGCTGCACATCTCTACGACTCTATGACTCTTTGTGGGCCAAGGAGCACCTGAATAGACATTGGATGCAGCACTGAACTTCAGTGAGAGGCACGAACAATGTTTTTTTACCCTTCACAAATCCCAGAGTTAAAGTGAAACATCTTGAAGAGAGGTCTGCACAACTCTGCCTTGATGAATGCACCCAGCTGACTAAATGCTGTCACCCGATTGGTTGCCAAATGGTGGTGAGTAATTTTGCACAGCCTTGTCAACAACCTGAGGTAAATTGGAATCACCCAAAATCACAGAATTGGTACAGCACAGGAGGCTATTCAGCCCTTCTTGTCCCTTCGAGTGCAACTCAATTTCATAGTAATTCTACAATTTTTTGCCAAACAATTTTGAGTGTTGTTGCCTATACTCAGTACCAACATTACCGAAAATGTAACTGTGGGATATAGACTGAATGAAGTTTATCTCTCATTTGAACTTAATTTTTTTTAATTCATTCACAGGGTGAGGGCATCAGTGGCTAGGCCAGCATTTATTGACCAACCCTAATTGCCCAAAAGGCAGTTGTTAGGAAGGGGAGGTTGAACCCCTGTGATAATTAAAATCAAAACACAAGCCCCCAATCTATTACAGGGGGAGTAGAGGTCCCCTTGTAATAATTAAACCTGAAACACACAGAGAAGCTCGCCTCACCTCGCCTAATCTTTGAGCCCCCAAATTGTTACAGAGAAGGGAAGGTTAAATGAAAGAAAATCCTGATATTCACTTTATAACTAACAAGTAACAATTTATTTATTTAACCCTAACAGTGAATAAACCAACAAAATTACTAACAAACCAAGCAATTCCCCCTTAACTATTAACTATTCCCTAACTGAACTAAACTCTATTGGTATGCTGTTCAAATAAATACAAGTCCCGCTTATATAAACCCAAGTTATAAGAAAATAAATTAAAACTTAGTCTCTCAAAGTCTACATGCCTTTCTTCTGCTGTTCTCATGTCATAAACATCTTTCTTCCACTGATCCAGCTGTCAGGGATGTTTTCTCTGTGATGTCTTCTGTGAAGGCTCTTAGCTAGAAGTGCCACGGTACCTTTTATGGATAGAGGATGCTTTCTTAGAGAGTTTAGTGATTTCTTGTAAGAGCTAGATACTTATTGCTCAGACAACGATTCGCTCTCACACTGATTTTCAAAATCCCTCTCCTTATATACCTTGGATGACACATTAATTTTCTTACAGTAGCACCAGTCCAAGGTTGTCAAAACCATCAGATTTAAATTCAATTGGCTTTCAATCGCTAAGTGCTTGGTTTAAATTAATTGGCTGATTCCAGCTAGTTGCCAAAATACCAAAACAAGTCTCAGGTTTCCAACCATACAAGCCAACTGATATATGTTTCAATTTCAGAACTGGCTGTACATCTTCAGCTACATGCAGATACATTTTTTTTCTGTATAAATCTCTAAGCCTAGAAAAGCACTTTACCTCTTAATGGAACCACGTACTCATCTCCCTTATCATTTTTTACAAACAAATCCTAGCTTCCTGCCTTCCAATTCATGATTACTCTACACAACTTTGTGCCACAGTTAAGAGTCAACCAAATGGTATGCCAACCACTCTGCCCAGGACTGTAAGAAATTACAGAAAATTATATACACAGCCCATAAGATCATGGATGCCAACCTTCCATCCACGGACTCTATTTACATTTCTCATTGCGTGGAAAGGCTGCCAGCATCATCAAAGACCCCTCCCACCCTGGTAATACTTTCTTCCAACCTCTTCCATCAGCCAGAAGATACAGAACCTTGAACTCACACACCAACAGGTTGAAGAACAGCTTCTTCCCTACTGTTATTACACTGCTGGATGGACCTTTCTAATTTCACATCTAATGTTGATCTTGCTTTTGTGCATCTCCTGTGCTGTCATAACCTTGTATGCCTTGCTCTGTCTGAGCACCTTATGATCTGCGTGTCCTTATATGTTATGATTTGCCTGTACTGCATGCAAAACAAAACTTTTCACTGTACTTACGTACATGTGTCAACAATAAACCAAAACCCAGGTAAGGATGGCAGGCTTCCTTCCCTAAAGGACATTAGTGAACCAGATGGGTTTTCCCAACAACTGACATTGGATTCATGGTTATCATTAGACTCTTAATTCCAGGTATTTATTGAATTCAAATTCTACCATATGCTGGATTCAAATGCAGGTTGCCATAACATTGCCTTGGACTTTGGATTAACAATCCAGCAATAATGCCACTAGGCCACTGCCTCCCCACAATTATAAAATGTATACTCCAAATTCTGGGCCCACCCAAATGTGCTGGAACATGTCTGAAAAGGAAGAAATCCTGTTGGAATCATTATTTAATCTCAAAATAGTCCTCTCCTGCTTTCACTGCCCAATAGAGCTGTCCTTCCCAATCTGCAGAACTTCAGAGGTAAGTCATATTCTGAGTCCTCCACATTAGATAAGTTCCAGCATTTCTCTTGCAGTGGTAAGTTATTATAGATCTATGCCTATGGCAAGTGAACTCATCTCTGACTGAGTAGCTTAGGGAAGAGATCTTCTATCGTCCTCAGAATTCTTGGCCTTGAAATAACCAGGGCCCAGACTGACAGGGCTAAGGACAGTGAAGAAAATCAATTGGATTTTCCTTCTATTATTATCCTGAGACAGTACTTAAAAAGTGACTATGATCCGGATGTTTCTTTTAATGTTGTGTAATGCAATATTTTACGTCTGTGATGCCTATCCTTTCTCTGGTCTCATTTGCCCTGGTTACAATCTCCAGGCTCAAATATGAAGAATCACTATGTAGATACAGAAGAGGAGAAAAAAAAAAAGAGAACGTTCACCAGTTTAATGTTATTGTACATATTGCCTCAAGTGAGCAAGTGAAATCAATAGATAGCCAGTGCAAGTTTTAGAATCTCAGCTTGGCTCAGTGGTGGCCCTTGTACTTCTGAATCAGAAGGCCATAACTCGAGCCAAATTTCAGTGTATGATTTAGGCTTATACATAAGTACAATACTGAGTAAAAAGCTGTCTTTTGGATGATAAATTAAACATGAAGAGATATTTTTGTCTCTCAGGTTGACATATAAGTTACAATGGCATTATTTGAAGAAGAGCAGGAATTTCTTGTTCTGGCAAACATTCATCTTTCAACCAAAACCACCTAAAGAAAACAAGTTTTCTGTTAATTTATTTTATTGCCATTTGTTGGATTGGTGGTAGCAATGGCCCACAATTGTGAGCAAACCCCAATATGCTTCAAGGTGGTGAAGCGCTTTGGAACAACCTGAAATCATGAAATATGTTATGTAAAATGCAAGTTATTTCTTTCTTAGAACAATCATTTGTCTGAGAACTGCCAAAATTCATACCGGAAGGGAATTGGTATTGGACAATAATTGAAGATGAATAACTATGTCAAAAAATCCTTCTTTTGTTTCATACCAACAGAATATTAGATTTGCATAATGTAGATATGGCCTGGCTGTGAAATGATATAGTCTCAACATGTTAACGTGGTGACTTGATGCTAATCATTGGACATCCCTGAAACAAAACTATTGAATGTAAAATGTTCATGTTTTGTTTTGTAAAAGTACAAGAAAATGATTAAGGGTGTCAGACTACATATATGAATAAAATGAGAAAGGCAATGTAATAGAACTATACAGCAACGCAGGAAAGAACAAAACAGATCAACATCTAGACAGAGATGCATAAAAATATGCAAAAAGATTAACTTTGCTGTTAAATTGAGACAAATGGAGTGTCATGCAATAAGAACTCTGATACAAAAATGAAAGTAACTTCCATTATTTTTGTATCCAACAATCACAGTGCTTTGTGTGTGTTGTAATTCTTTGCTGCAACATAGTTGCAGGAGTAGCAGCTTGTTGCAAAAATACTTTCTCACACTAACCATATTGCATGCAATCACATAGGAGAACAGTTTCAAGAACACATCATCAGTCCCAACAATTCTGGCCAAATGAATACCCGAACTGTAGTCCTGAAGCCTATGTTTCATGAAAACTTGAATGGCTCAGAATGGTCTCCATTTCCAGGCAAATCTGCTGAGATGATCGCACCCGCTTTGGATGAAGGAATGTACAGAGGAGCTGATGACATCATTGTCACTAATCATTTACAGTTATAAAGATGTACGGCATGGAAACTGACCCTTTGGTCCAACTCGTCCATGCCGTACATCCTAAATTGATCTAGTCCCAGCATTTAGCCTGTATCCCTCTAAACCCTTTCTATTCATGTACCCATCCAGGTGCCTTTTAAATGTTATGTGCCAGCCTCCAAACTTCCTCTGGCAGTTCATTCCATACACACATTACCCTCTGCGTGAAAAAGTTGCCTCTTAAGTCCCTTTTAAATCTTTCCGCTCTCACTTTAAACCTATGCCCTCTAGTTTTGGACTTCCCTATCCCAGGGAAAAGACCTTGGCTGTTCACTGTATCCTTGCCCCTCATGATTTTATAAATTTCTACAAGGTCACCTCTCAGCCACTGGCACTCCAGGGAAAATAGCGCCAGCCTATTCAGCCTCTCCCTATAGCTCAAACCCTCCAACACTGGAAACATCCTTGTAAATCTTTGTTGAACACTTTCAAGTTGCACAACAGCTTTCCCACAGCTGGGAGACTAGAATTGAATGCAATATTCCACAAGTGGCCTAAGTAATGTCCTATATAGCTGCAACATGACCTCCCAATTCCTATACTCAATGCACTGACTAATAAAGGCAAGTTACCAAACGCCTTCTTCACTGCCCCGTCCACCTGTGACTCCACTTTCAAGGAACTATGAGCACGCACTCCAAGGTCTCTTTGCTCAGCAACACTCCCCAGGACATTACCATTGAATATATAAGTCCTGCCCTGATTTGGCTTTCCAAAATGCAGCACCTCACATTTATCTAAATTAAACTCCACCGGCCACTCCTCAGCCCATCAACCCATCTGGTTAAAAATGATTTACAAAATATCAAACTAATAAAATCATCATTCTAACAGCACACACATGAGCAACTGAAGCATTATGGGCACAGTAACCTAATTGCTGTGGAGCTGGATTAAAAAATTAACAGTGTCAAAGTTCATAATCTCACAAGGAAAACCTGCAAAACTGACTTTAAATTGATTGCATGCAATCTGTCACAAAATGACCACAAACGCCGCTAACTCACCAAAATCCTTCATGGAAAGGGCCCTCTCACCTGATCTGGTTTGCCTTTTGGCTTTCTCCAGTTCCACCTCACATGATTGTCAGGGCTTTCCAGAAATAAGCTGAATACACTATCCTATCAGTGTTATCTCTGTTCCAATGGCTTATGTTTTATTTTAAATCTACTGCAAGCCATACTTTCCTGCTTAACCAAATATTTGCACAAACCTGTGCCAGGAGTCCATCCTGGAAATGGAGAAAATGTTAAAAATGCACAGCATTTCTGTTGACATCTTCAAAGAGAAGAAAAAACAGGGCTAACTGATTGCATGACCCTTTTGAAGTCTCTTACATCCAAAATGTCACCCTGTCCTTTCTCTTTAAATGTACTGAAAAGCTTGCTGTACACTTCCTTTTATCGGCTGAACCTCTCAAGCTGTACGTTATCTTTGCAGATTGCTGTACTTGTACCATCACCGACTTTCAGTTTCAGATGGGGGTGATGGGGACGGGGGCATTAATTCTCACAGAAACTTCCGAATACTCAAGGGGATTTTTTTAAAGTATCCATGGTTGCCTTAATTGATCTAATTAATAATTCTACCTTTTTAAAAGCACGAGTGACTGAAGCATTAAACACAAGCGAAGCAAAATTACCCAGCGTGTAAATGCGGCAATTATTTCAACGTGATCGCTTCGTAATAGGACGAGGCGCACAGTTAGTGATGCAGGGCATGTCCGCATTTCAGAGAGGTTAGCATTCTGTATTTACAGCACGGTATCGCCAACAGAGACAGCAGACTTTAATGTGCACCCAGCTTATGGAATACACTTGTCATAAATTTACAATTGTCCAGGCTGCTGTTACCATTACACACGACTGGGACTCATTACTGAGCTCCGTATAGTTCTTTACAAGAATAATGTTCCCGTTTCTTGGCAGCAGGATTTGCCACGTGTTCTCGTCAATATCAGTTAGCAATGAAAGGAGCCCCTTCCCAAGGGACTAAGTTTCATTACAGCCAACATAAAGCACACACACACACATACATGTATTTCAATCCTCTGCGATTCGTACTCTTCTCCTGACCACGTTCACCCGAAAGCCTAACCCGGGCAATTCTTAATGAACGCGGTGCTGCTAGCTGCAGTAAGAGCACAAAGAGAAAAAAAAATCTCTCCAGTAGAGCAAAATATACCAAAGCACCATCAATAAGAAAAACGGGTCTTGAGACGTTAGGTGGAACACTGTAAAAAGATGCCATTGCCCTTACCTCTCTGTATGTTGGCAGGTCTGATGATCAGCGAGCGCTTTACAAACAACACATACACACACACACACACACGTATATATACAGAAAATTCTTTGCTTTGTCTTATGGTGGAGACCTTCCAGATAGATTTGATCCTGAGAGTTGCGTCAGCCTTTCTTGTACTGAATGACCCACTCCAATCGAGACTCCTCCTTCTCTCCTGCAAAAGCCTCACATTTCATTTGTACACGGGCTGCACTCACTCTGCCAGTTCCCGCCCCCAGTAAAGCCAGCTTCAAGCTCTTCTCGCATCTACGTGATCGCCTAATCGTCAATGCTGGGGAAGGGAGTTGAAATTTGTTAGCAATGAAACGAAAGAGAAAGGTTGAAATTGTATTTTTTTTCCACTCTGCTGCCTCTGCAGTGCTTTCAAAATGAATGCCAACCACTCATAACAGGTTTTGCGGGGAGTTCGGTGCATTATTTTGCAATTCATCATCCAAAGGAAAAAAAATCATACTGGATGAAGAAACTCTATATTGGTATTTTGCCAGGTCTTGCATCATGTTACAGTAGGGACCGAAATATTGTAAATCATGTTTCACCTACCTGGCTTGGAAACGCAACATCATCGCATCTACAAAGCTGGCGAACAGTTAACAATTGAATTGACCAGTGTCAGAGCTAAATGCGCCTAAACCTTTCAGAACTCATCTCTAAATCATATCCAAAGCAACGACTTAATCACAATTGTGAAAATAAAAACACACACAAAATTGGTTATTCATCTTCAGTTACCTTGGGATGTCACTTAAAATGTTTGATAATTGAGCTTAGAGTCATAAAGTTGTACCGCATGGAAACAGACCATTCAGTCCAAATAAATCATAGAATCCCTATGGTGTGGAAGCAGGCCATTCAGCCCCCTGAAGGGCAGCCCACGCCCATCACCCTGCATCTCCCCTGGCTAATCCACCTAGTCTACACACCCCTGGCCAATTTAGCATGGCCAATCCACCTAACCTGCACATCTTCAGACTGGGAGGAAACCCACATGAACGCAGGGAGAACATACAAACTTCACACAGGTGTCTGCAGCTGAAATTGAACACAGGTTCCTGGCACTGAGATGGAGCAGTGCTAACCACTGAGCCACCATGCCACCCATTTGCCAGCATTTGGCCCATATTCCTCTATTTATCCACTATTCAGTGAACAAGTATTCTGAAAATTAGTATCACATTACGGCTACAGGATTGTGAAAGACCATTGGGAAACATTAACGGTTGGGGTTCTGCTCTTACAGATATCTACATTTCATTTCTTTGTTTATCTTCTGCGCAAACGTCATCAAAGAAACAGCAAATGAAAATGCTGGCAAAATGGATATGACATCAGAAATTGCTGAAAGCAATTTCTTCTCAGATCCTGCTGGAGTTGCTGGATATTTCCAGCCTTTCTTTCATTTCAGATTTTCAGCAACCACAACATTGTGATTTTGTAGTCGTGAATTAAGCTTGACTATCACAGCAATCCTACAACTGATGTAGGTACGGTTGATTCCAAATCAGTTCAGCTTTTTGTCAGTATGTATTCTGCTCAAGCCAGACATTTGTTTTATTCTTTCACATTGTGTAGGTATTAACATTTGTTGCCCAATGCTAAATGCCCTTGAGAAGTCAGGGTGAGGTGCTTTCTTGAACTGTTGCACTCACACTGTATCCATAGTGCTATTACAGAGGGAGTTCCAGGAATTTGATGCAGCGGCACTGAAGTAATTGCAGTATAGTACCAAGTCAGGATGATGTGAGACTTGGAGGGGAACTTTCAGATGATGACACTGTCCTATGTATCTGCTGCCCTGGCCCTTCTAGGTGCTAGAGGTTACAAATTTTGAAGAAACTGAGAAAACCGTTTGACAAGTTGTGGCATGTGAATCTTCTGTATGGTATGCACTGCTTCTGTCGCTCTGTAAGGGCGTGAGAATTTAAGGTGGTGTCAGATCAAATACCAATCAAGTGGATTGCTTTATCGTGACTGCACAATTGACTCCATCATTGATAATTTGTGTGGGCTCTCCTGAAATTACCTTTTTTATTAACAAGTTGAGTGTGATTATGACAATTCCCTACAACTGCATGGAGTCCTGAAGGGTGTGCAGAGAGGGATGTGCTGTGTTTGTTCAATCCAGTGTTCAGATTTTGGTTTAAGGACCAACAGAAAAGAGTATTGCTATGAGGTGATGATGAAGCAAAAAAGCAAGGGGTTGAAAGAGAAGCCTAAGGGATTCAGTCAGATGTTCGGCAGCAAGGAAAAATCATCCGTAATGAAAATGCGCTGCAGTAGCAGGCTATAGGGATTTAAGGTTCATTGATACCCTAAGAGACAGTAAGTAAAGATAAGAATTGAAGCTCGCTTTCAGGAGAAAGCCTGGGAATTGTCTGGAGTAGTTTGAATTTGGAAGAAGCCCGAGGACCATTGATAAATTTGTTGCTAGTGAGCACAGGGTGAAGGATGATCACAAGCAGTGCTGACCTGAAGCAGCAGAGAAAATATTGAATTAAAAACCGAACAAACTGTGGATGCTGTAAATCAGAAACAAAAACAAAAATTGCTGGAAAAGCTCAGCAAGTCTGGTAGCGTGCGCAGAGAAAAATCAGAGGTAACTTTTCAGGTTGGGTTCTGAGGATTTCTCCGATTTCTCTCCTCAGATGCTGCCAAACCTGCTGAGCTTTTCCAGCAATTTCGCTTTTTGTTTGTGTTTGAGAAAATATTGAAGTTCAGGCAAGCCCTTGGGGTAGCATCAACTTAGTGAATCTAGTGACTATGAAAGAACTGGAACTGCATCTGTGAGTAGATGTTGGAGTATAGACTTACGGATCCAATGGAATGCAGTCTCAGCGAAAGAGGTTTAATTACCAGGATGTGAGAAGTCCATTATGCCACAGCATGGTCTTTGGAAATGAAGAATTAGAATCCCTTGAAAAGAAGAAAATGTTTCAATGGGATTTGTTGACCTATAAGAAGATAGCTCACAGCTACCTTCTCCAGGATAATTAGGGGTGGGCAATAAATGCTAGACAGTGGTGGCCACAATTTTTTTAAAAGTATCACTAATGTTTGAGGGCTGCTGAAAAATCTGTGGAATTTAAATCAACTGCATTTTCTCTGTGCTGCATAGTTTTTCAATCGCAGTTTTTCCATTATTCATATATACCTGAAGCTCATTCAGGATGTTAGATTATAAGTTTATTTATTGTAGGTTGTTTTAAGATTCTAACTTTATAGGATCAAGTTAATTTTGTTTGTTCAAAGCAGTGGAATCTTGTGGCTTTGACTCTTGGTAAGTACTTCCAAACTTCGGTGAACTTTAAACAAAAAAATGTCACTGAAACTCAGTGTTATAGGTCAGATCAGTTAGCCTCAAAATATATTGAGAACATAGCCTAGACACTATCTTTTCCTATTTTAAAGGCAAGTGCCAGGCGTTTGGTTCCAGATGCAATTTTCCAGATGCTCAAATTACCAGCCTTGAAGCAAAGCACACTTTATTTATACACTATCGTTAAAATACAATAAAAGACAGAAGAAATTGGGGTAAGTTAACTCTGTCAGTAAACTTAACAGAATAATAGATTATTTAACTACTAACGGTAACTGTTCCAATATAGTATTATCCTAAAAACCCACCCTTGGCAAAGGTAAGTTCAGTTAAATAGTTTGTCTAACATAAAAATTGCCAGTCCAGAAGGAAATACATTGAGAAAACTCAGAGAGACAGTAGCACAAAGAGATGTATTGCAGCTAGCAACACAGCTTCAAGACCCCAGCAACAACTGCTACCGAGAAACCATATCTAAAACTCTTGGTATTGTTGAAGCTTGACTCCACCCATTCAGGCTGCTTCTATTGTTCCAACTTTTAAAAAAACACCCTAGGCCTCACAAGCTGCTTACTTTATTGGCATTGGAGCTGACTGCCTGGCACCTCTGTCACAACCTTTCTTCATTTAAAAAAAAGGATAGAATACACCTCTTAAAGCCATAGTATCATCACACCTTCCCCCTTAATAAAAAAAACCCATCAATACACAAAGATGGCTTCATTTTTAAAAACCTATAGTTTAGTACATTACAACACATATACATTACATTTACCCAAAGCATGCAAGCATTCACTACTACTGTCCATTTCCATTTGTTTTCTCCTGCCAACGAACACCTCTGTCTTCCTTCACCAAAGTCATAACAATGCATTGGAAATCAAGTTCTCTCACCCTACCACATATATAATTTTCAAATTTAATGGCTGCAATAATAAGCTCCATCCAAAAGTGTGGAATTTTAACCTTAATTTTTTCCAAAAATTTTAAGGAGTTGTGATTAGTTGGCTCAGGCACATTACTGGCAATATAAATGTTATGCCAACACCAAGCTTGAGGTCCCCCTCTCAATTATGGAAAGTTTCTGTTGATTATTCAATTTTCTCAAAAAATACCCCAAGAGATCTTTCTGTCTTCTCTTGTTAGACTATAGCACCAACGTTCACATCAATAGCCACCTTGAATGGCTTTACATAATTTGGCATGGCTAACACTGGGTCAGTGGTTAACACAGCTTTCAGGCTTTCAAATGACTTCTGGCATTCCTCCATTCACTGAAATCTTCTGCACTTCTTCAGTAAGTCAGTCATCGGAGCAACCATGTTGCTAAAATTTGATACAAACTTCCGACAAAAATCTCTAAGGACTTGTAGTCCTTCCCTCTTTGTTGATGGTACAGGAAATTACCCAATAACCTTTGTTTTCACATCTCATGGGGCCATATTTCCATGTTCAATACTATGGCCCAGGAACGTGACTTGGGCTTTTACAAAATCACTCTTAGCCAGGATTATCACCAAGCCCACCTCCCGAAGTCAATCAAACAACTCCAATAGATTGTAACTGCATTGATTTTGCGATAGTCCACACATAATCATTGGTATCATTTGGTTTTGGCACCATTATTATGGGTGAGCTCCATTTGCAGCAACTAACTTTGATTATACTCTCTTTGAGCATGCATTCAATCTCTTTTTGAACCTGTGCCAACTTTAGAGGGTTAAGTCTGTAAGGAAATTGCCTAACTGGAACAGCATTTCCTATATCTACATCATGCATAATTAGATTAGTACTTCCCACCTTATTCCCACATATCTCAGCAAGTGACTGTAATAACTATTTCAGGTCATTTTGATTTTCCTCTGGAAGGTAGCTCAATAATTTATCCCAATTTTTGAGAATTTCCTCACAGAAAATAGATTATAGCACAGTACAGCACAGGAATGGGCCCTTCAGCCTACAATGTCGTGCCAAACATGATACAAAATTAAATTAATCCCTTCTATCCACCCTTGGTCTATATCCATTGCATTGGTCCTTTCCTTGCATATTCATGTGCTTTTCTAAAAGTCCCAAACACGCCCTTATTGTATTTGCCTCACCAACACAGCTGGCAGCGCATTCCAGACTCCTACCATTCTCTATGCAAAAAATCTGTCCTTCACATCTCTTTTGAGCTTTCCCCCTTTCATCTTAAATGCATGCCCCCTAGTGTTAGACATTTCAACTCCGGGAAAGCAATTCTGTCAACATTATCTATATGTCTCATAATTTTATAGACTTCTCTCAAGCCTCTTCTCTGCCTCCACCACTTCAGAGGAAACAACCCTAGTTTTTTTGAGCCTCTGCTTATAGTTTATACCCTCTAATCCAGACAGTATCCTGGTAAACCTCTTCTGTGCCCTCTCCAAAGCCTTTACATCCTTCCTGTAATGTGGCAACCAGATTTGAATGCAATACTCTAAGTGTGGCCTAATTGAAGTCTTAAAAAGCTGCAACATGACATCCTAAATTTTGTACTCAATGCCCCAACCAATAAAGCCAAGCATGCCATACGTCTTCTTTACCACCCTATCTACTTCTGTGGACACTTTCAAGGAGATATGGACTCGAACCCTAAGATCCCTCTGTACATCAGTGCTGTTCAGGGTCCTGCCATCAACTGTATATGTTTCCTTAATACTTGATCTCCCAAAGTGCAGCACCTCACACTTGCCCAGATTAAACTCCATCTGCCATTTCTCCACCCGTATCTGCAACTGATCTATATTCTGCTGTATCCTTTGACAACCTTCTACACTATTCCAACACCATCGTTCTTTGTGTTGTTTGTAAACTTAATAACCCACCCATCTACATTTTCATACAAATCATCAATATATATCACAAACAGCAGTGGTCCCAGTACAGATCCGTACAGAACACCACTAGTCATGAACTCTAGTCTGAAAAACACCCTTCCACCACTACCCTCTGTCTTCTATGGGCAAGCCAATTCTGAATCCATGCACTCAAGTCACCATGGACCTCATGCATCTTAATCTTCTGTATGAGCCTACTATGAGGGACCTTGTTAAAAGCCTTACTAAAATCCATGTAGACAACATCTACTACTCTACCCTCATCGATCATCTTCATAACCTCCTTGAAAAATTCAGTCAAGTTAGTAAGACGTGACTGTCCTGCATAAAGCTATGCTGACTGTCCCTAATTAGCAATACTTCCCAAATGTACATAAACCCTATCCCTAAGAATTGTCTCCAACAGATTTTCAACCATTGATGCGAGACTCACCAGTCTATAATTTCCCTTCTTGAACAGAAGAACAATATTAACAAGATGTAGTAGGAACTGCAGATGCTGGAGAATCTGAGGTATCAGAGTGTAGATCTGGATGAACACAGCAGGTCCTGCTCCTATGATGCTGCTTGGCCTGCTGTGTTCATCCAGCTCTACCCCTTGTTATCAACAATATTAACAAGCAGGACCTCTCCAGTGGCTAACAAGGATACAAAGATCTTGGTTAAGGCCCCAGCAATCTTCTTTCTTGTCTCTCTCAATAACCTGGGGTAGATACCATCGGGCCTCGGGACTTATCCACCTAAATGCTCTTCAAGAGACCCAACACCACTTCTTTCTTGATCTCAAAATGCCCCAGCATATTTGCATGCTCCATACTAATCTCACTATACCCCTTATCTTTCTCCTAGTAAATACCAATACAAAGTACTCATTTAGGATCTCACCCATATCCTCTGCCTCCAAGCACAAGTGGTCCTACCCTCTCCCTAGTTATTGCCTTGTTTTTAATGTATGTATAGAATACCTTGAGATTTTCTTTAACCCTACTTGCCAAGGCCATTTCATGTCCCCTTTTTACTCTCCTAATTCCCTGCTTGAGTTCTTTCCTGCTTTTGTTTTAATATTCCTCATGGGCCCTGTCTGATTTTACCTTCCTAAACCTTACATTGTCCAATTTAATTTGAGGAACATCCAATTCAGAATCACTGGAACTTGGTTCTGCACTCTGTGTTGCAGCCAGTACCACATTCTCTTTTTGCTTTCCTTCCCTATCAAAATACCTTTTGAGAATATTCGCATGACATACTCTGTGAGATTTTTTTTCCATCTGGCATTCTTATTAAGAGTCCACCTCATTCAATTTCCTTTTGATTTGATAAGGCCCACTAAACATTGCCTTTAAATGTTCACATACCACTGGAAATAACACTGTCACTTTACCTTCATGACCAAAATTAGGATTTTTAAATTTCTTTTTGTCTGTTTCCTGTTTCATCATATGCTGTGCTACTTTTAAATGTTGTCGAGCTAACTCACCTACTCTATTTAATCTTCCCCTAAAATTTGACTCATAGTTGAAATACGTTGTCTCTGAACTCTAACTTGCCAATTTCTCCTTAAGTAATTTCAGTGGTCCTCTCACCTCATGCCCAAAGACTAATTCAAGTAAACTGAATTTAGTTGATTCATTAGGTGCATCACTAATTGCAAACATTACAAATGGAATTCCTTTATCCCAATCCTCAGAATAGTCTTGACTATAAGCCAGCAATGTGGTCTTTAAAGTTTGATGCCACCGCACAAAAGCTCCTTGAGGTTCTGGATGATACACAGTGGATTTGAATTGTTTTATTTCTAAGCTGTCCATAACTTCCTTGAATAATTTTGATGTAAAATTTGATCGCTGATTCTCTGTGGGTAGTCTGTACCTAGTAAAAATTTTGCGTAACTCTTCTACAATTCTTTTAGCCATGATGCTGCATAATGGAATTGCCTTTGGACATCTAGTAGACACATTATGATGGTCAACAAATGCTGATTCAGTTTTTCCGCCGCCTCCGCCTCCACGCTTACTTCTCCAACCGCGAATCTAACCCTCCCTCTACTGACCCCTTCTCCCGCCTCCAACACAAGCCCTCCTCCTGGACACCACCCCAAGGTCTCCTACCCTCCCTCGACCTCTTCATCTCCAACTGCCGTCGAGACATCAATCG
>JAHRHZ010000038.1:8174808-8197701 GCA_024137785.1 Ginglymostoma cirratum | reverse complement strand
TGACCTGTCCGTCCTCCCTGGACTGACCTATCTCCTCCCTACCCCCTACCTACACTCACCTTTACTGGCTCCATCCCCGCCTCTTCGACTTGTCTGCCTCCTCTCCACCTATCCTCTCCTCTATCCATCCTCTATCCGCCTCCCCCTCTCTCCCTATTTATTTCAGAACCCTCTTCCCCTCCCCCATTTCTGATGAAGGGTTTAGGCCCGAAACGTCAAGTTTTTCTGCTCCTATGATGCTGCTTGACCTGCTGTGTTCATCCAGCCCCATGCTTGTTATCTCTGATTCCCTTTTTTTATGTTTTAGGGAGGGGTCCTAAACAATCAATTAGGACTTTTGTGAATGATTCCTCAAACGGTGGAAAGGGTATTCAGGGTGCTGAGGATTTCCAATTACCTGACACATATGACATGTCCAGCAAGATTCAACCACATCCTTAAGCTGTCAAGGCCAATAAAAATGTTTTTTGTATTTTGGTGTGAGTTTTCCTTACTCCAAAATGACCTCTTAGTGGTAATTCATGTGTTACCTGCAATAACTCCTTCCCATAATCCACCAGTAATGCAACTTGATGAACTTCTGCCCACTTGTCATTCACCTGAACATGTGATGGTCTCCAATTCCTCATCACGACTTCATTTTTCAGATAGTAACATTCTCGGATACACTTAGGTTTTTCTTCTGTGTATGATTTTTGATATAACTGCTTTCGTTTTTTATCTTTCCATTGTAATTCAGCTAATTTCTCTGAACTAAAAATATGCCCTTTGTCTTCCACCTGTTCTTGGTTTTTCTCAACCATTTGATCAAACATACTTTCTGATAATTGAACTTCAACTTCCTTATCCTTATTCTTTGATTTCTCCTCCTGTTTTCTGTGGCTTTGTGATCTTGTTACCACACATTCAGAAAGATTTGCAGTATGTACTTTCTGTAACACCTCAGTTGCCTGATTTTCCACTGGCTTTTCAACCACAGTAGGCATCACTCCCACCTGTGATCCAGCTATACCATTACCAAGGATAAACTATATTTCTGAGAATTTCACTATTCCTCATATAACCACTTCACCAGTTTTCATCGGACTCTCCAACCTCACTGCATATAATAGAACACTTCTCTTCTCACCATGAATTCCTCATATTACCACCTTTTCTGGCAATACTCCTTCTGAACTACACATCTCCTCATCTCTCACCAAAGACTGACTTGCTCCCGTATCTCATAAAATCTTAGATTTCTTTGCCTGCTCCTCCTGGCATGCCTAAATAAACCTTACCCACGCCTCTAAATTCTTTAAAGAGAACTGACACATTCTTCTCAACCAACCCCTGATCAGATTGTACATTCTTTTGCAGCTTTTTAGCTTCCACTGGCTTAACTTGTTTTCCCACATCTGCCTTCCCAGTGTTTCTCTAAACCACGAACACTGAGACTTCATTGGCCTACTTTATTACAGTGAAAACACCTGAGCTTCTCTACTTTTCTTTCCCTGTCATGGGTTTCCTTTTTACCCTGTGATAAACTATCCTTACTACCTTCAATGAGATCTCCTTTTCCCTTACCACATGAGGATTTCTCTTTTCTCCAATTTCTATCCCTCATGGATTGAAATTGATGTTAGCAGTCAAATTTTGATAGATGAACCAACTCATAATCCTCTGCCATTTCTGCTGCTAATCTTGCAGTCTTAACTCTCTGCTCTTCCACATGAGTTCTTACTACTTCAGGAAGTGAATTTTTGAACTTCTCCAAAATAATCATCTCTCTAAGAGCATCATATGTCTGATCTATTTTCAATGCGCTAATCCAGCTGTCAAAATTGCTTTGTTTAATCCTTTCAAAGTCAATGTACGTTTGACCAGGTTCCCTCCTTAGATTCCTAAAACGTTGCCTGTAGGCTTCTAGTACTAGCTTATATGCAATTAAGATGGCTTTTTCACCTCATCATATTTCCCAGGTACTTCCTTTAATAGTAATAAAAATACCTCACCAGCTCTACCTACCAATTTCGTTTGAATTAACAATACCCACATAGTCACCGGCCACTTCATTTGTTTAGCCAATTTCTCAAATGAAATGGAAAAGACTTCTATATCCTTCTGTCGAACATAGGCAATGGTTGGACCTATTTAAGCAGGTCCCCACCAGGCCATTGGCTATGATGGGATTGCTTTCCATTACTATCCTCATCACTACTCTTACTTTTCACCACTCCCTCTGCCATTGACTTTGAGTCGACTTTGAGTTTTCAGTTCCAACCTCTGAAATTCAAAAACTTTCTTTTTCTCCCTCTCTTCTTGATCTTTCTCCTTTTCTTCTGCTAAGGCCTTCCTTCACTTTCTTTTTCTTCTGATGTTAATTGTTATTCAAACGGTTTCATTTCCTTTTCGCACTCAAGTTGCTTCATTTGCAGTAGAATTTTAGTCTTTTCCAAAGATTCTGATGGCATTCCTGGCAATTGTAAATGCTGCGCAATTGTCACAATTATCTCCCCTCTCCTCACAGATACAGGCAACCCCAACTCCAGCTTGTTTGCCAATTCCAAAAGCTTTGCCTTCCTCACTTTCTGTAAAACTCCTAAAGTGACTTCTTCCACCCCCAGGAAACTCTTAGTGACTAAAAGAGTCACTATTACACAAGGCACGCACTGCTTAAATCAACCGAATGCAACACCTGAAATTAAAAAAAAAACACCAACACGCACCTCTCACTGCCTTCAAGTCTAACAATCCCAAACCCAACGTAGAATTAGAGATTTTGATCCTAACAAGATCCCACAATTTGCTATGGACCAGACCTAATACCATCAAAATATATTAAGAAGATAGCCTAGACCCTACCTTTTTCTTCTTTTAAAGGCAAGTGCCAGGCATTGTGTTCCGAATGCAATTTGACTGGACAAACTACCAAGCTTGAAGCAAAATGCACTTTATTCATACACTATTGTTAAAATACAACAAAGAAAGAAAAAATTGGAATAACTTAACTCTATTGGAATACTTAACAGAATAACAGATTGTTTAACTATTAAACAGTAACAGTTCCAAAATAGTAACATCCCATAAACACACCCTTGGAAAAAGGCAAACTCAGTTAATTGATTGTTCACATGTAGTTCCACAATCCAGGAGGAATAACAGCAAGAGAAAACTCTGAGAAAGATAAAGTAGTGGCGAGAGATGTACTGCATCTTCTGAACCCAACTTCCAGTCACAGCAACAATTGCTAGTGAAAAACTAAAACTCCTGATACTGTGGGATCTTGACCCCACCCATTCAGGCTGCTTCTGTTGTTCCAACCCTAAAAAAAAAATCCAAGGTCTTACAAGCTGCTTACATTATTGACTTTGGAGATGACCACCTTCCACCTCTGTCATAACCTCTTCTCGTAAAAACACAGGACAAAATACACATCTTCAAGCCATAGTATTGTCACACACAGACAGACAGTAATGCAAATTTGGCAATCTCATCAGAGATCATAATGATGAGCATACCATGTCGGTGTTGTTATTTTTGTGCAAAGATTTAAATTAGTCATCACCAGAAGGGCAGACTAAGCTCATAGCATATTAGGAGCATCCTTTAGACCACACCTTCTTTTCTCTTTCATTGTCTTTGATTCAGATTAAGTGAGAGAGTTGATTTCCAAGCACAATTCTTTTTGCCTAGAAATCCTAGAAATGCTTGAAAACTGATGAATGGACATTCTTACAAATGCATATATTATGGAGACATAGCAAGAACGGCAGATGCTGGAGTCAGAGACAACACAGTGTGAAGCTGGAGGAACACAGCAGGCCAGGCAGCATCAGAGGAACAGGAAAGTTGACATTTTGGGTCTGGACCCTTCTTTAGAAATGGGGAGGGGGAAGGGAGCTAGGAAATAAATAGAGACGGGAGGGTTGGGGCTGGGAAAGGTAAGTGGGATAGTGATAGGTGGGTGCAGGTAGGGAGTAGTGGGGATTGGTCAGTGGAATGGGTGGGGCGGATAGCTGGGAGAGAAGATGGACAGTTAGTGTCAGGTCAAGGAGGTGGGGATGAGACGCAGGCTTGGATATGGGATGAGGCTGGGGGGGTGGGGAGATTTTAAAACTGGTGAGAAGTTGTTGCAGTTTGGGCCAAATTAGGATGGCCAGAATGTTGTTTAGAGCCCACTGGGGATGATCCAACTGCGTAGGTAGGTACTGAGAAAGGAGATGTGGCTGTTGTACCGGGTTTGTTTAAGTATGTGGCCGATATATTTTTAGTTTGTAAATATTAATTTTTAAACATAGGCTAAATGTAAGGAAACTTAGTCTGGAGTGTCAAAGGTGCCGATCATGCAGAGAAAGCCATAAGATCATAAGAAATAGGAACAGGAATAGGCTGTTTGGCTCCTCAAGCCTGCTCCACTATTCAATAGGATCATGGCTGATGGCACTTTCCCTATCATCCTCAATCCCCCTTCTGAACAAAATTTGTCTATCTCTCAGCCTTAAATGTGCACAAGGACTCTGCCTCCACAGCCCTCTGTGGTGAGGAGTTCCTCTGAGAGAGTCACAACCCTCTGAGAGAATAAATTCCTCCTTATCGCAGTGTTAAATTATCTATTCTGTACAAAACTCTGGTGCGGCCGCACTTGGAGTATTGCGTACAGTTCTGGTCGCTGCATTATAGGGCGGATGTGGAAGCATTGGAAAAGGTGCAGAGGAGATTTACCAGGATGTTGCCTGGTATGGAGGGAAGGTCTTATGAGGAAAGGCTGAGGGACTTGAGGCTGTTTTTGTTAGAGAGAAGAAGGTTAAGAGGTGACTTAGTACAGACATACAAGATGATCAGAGGATTAGAAAGGGTGGACAGTGAGAGCCTTTTTCCTCAGATGGTGATGGATAGCATGAGGGGACATAGCTTTAAATTGAGGGGTGATAGATATAGGACAAATGTCAGAGTAGGTTCTTTACTCAGAGAGTAGTAAGGGTGTGGAATGCCTTACCTGCAGCAGTAGTAGACTCGCCAACTTTAAGGGCATTTAAATGGTCATTGGATAAAAATATGGATGATAATGGAATAGTGTAGGCTAGAGGGGCTTCAGGTTGGTTTCACAGGTCGGCGCAACATCAAGGGCCGAAGGGCCTGTACTGTGCTGTAATGTTCTATGTTCTATGTTCTATTCTCAGACTGAACCCTTTGGTCTTAAATCCCCCATTAGGGGATATTTCCTGTCAGCATTTACTCATTCAAGGCCCTTTAGAATTCTATCCTTTCTGTGTTTCATACACAAGTACCTCTAAGTCTCTTTGTGTTGCAGCTTTCTGCACTTTTTCTCCATTTAAATAATACTGTTTTCTTTTGTTCTCCCTCCCAAAATGAAAAACTTCACATTTTTCCACACTAACTTAATTTGCAAAGTTTTTGTCTACTTACCTAACCTACCAATATCTCACTATAAACTGTTTGTAATTGCCTTTGCAACTTGCCTTTCCACCTATTTTGATGTTGAATGCAAACTTTCCTACAGTACATTTGCTTCCACCCCCCAGTCGTTAATATATATTGTAAACAGTTGTGGTCCCAGTACTGATCCATGTGGAAATACAACACAGCTACTGGTTCCCACGCTGGTCAGGACTTCCCAGAAAAACTCCAATAAATTAGTGACACAATTTCCCTTTCATGAAGCCATGCTGACTCTGCTTGATTAGATTATGATCCTCCAAATGTTTGCTATTGTTTCCTTAAAAATCAATTCCAACTTTTTTTCCAACAATAGACGTTAGGCTAATCAACTTACAGTTATCTGCTTTTTGCCTCCAAATGTCCTATTGTGTTGCTATGACAGCGTTTAAAGATATTCACACCTAGGATTATAGTGGCAGCACTGATTATCTCTTACAGACTGGCTGTCTGAAGGCATTTCAGAAGAGGCTTTGCAATTATGGTGTAAGGCAGAGCAAGATTGGGTGATATTGATGCAATTTCTCCAGATCAAAAAAGGGTTTGAACTTATCTGGTAAACAGATTTTAAAATACCTAAATATGTTTCAGATAAAAGGACAAGTTTAAAATTAAAGGTTTTTTAATTCAAATTTATTTGGAAATAGGCCATGTATGTCACAATTTCATGGAGCTAGGCTCTGGAGTGAGGAAGTTTTGTTTGACTTTGTATATCTCCATCATTTGCTCAGTCTTTGTGACAGTCAGCCTGGGAACAGCTTTAAGGCAGCCACAGAGAAATTTTGCTAGGAGCCAGAACCAGGAGCAGAAGGCTATAAAGAGCGAGGGGTGTTTCTGATTTGGAGTCACTATGCAAGGATGCAAGTGAGGCCCACCTTCAGGCTATGGAAATCAAAGTACTTGTGGTAATGAAGTATGGTGGAAGGATTCACCTAGCCAGATGCTAATGGGAAGATCCTCAAGGATTGCTATGATGCAGAAGGAGACCGTTCATCTCATCGTGTCTGCACCAGCTCTTTCAGCGTTTTGACTTAGTGCCAATCTTCTGCCTTTTCTGCATAATCCTGCAAATTGTTTTTATTTAAATAATTACCTAAAGCTTTCTTGAATGCTTCAATTGAACTTGCCTCGACCATACTTCCAGACAGCGCATTCTATATCCTAACAACTTGCTGAGTACAAAAGGTTTTTCTTACCTGGCATTTACTTGCTTTTGTAAAACAGCTTTAAAATTTTGCCTTCTGCTTCTTAATCTGTTTTGTAATAGGAACAATTGGTCCCCATCTATTCTGTCCACATCCCTCATAGTTTTGAAAATTTCTACCAAATCTTTCCCTTTCCTTTTCAAGGAAAGTAATTCCAGCTTGTCCAATTTTTCCGCTCAATTGAAATGTCTCATTTCTGGAACCATTCTTGGAAATCTTTTCTGCACTCTCTCCAATGCTCACTCATCCTTCCCATTGTATGGCTCAAACTCTGCAAAAAATAATTCTTGGTTAGAATTAAAAGTGGAACAGAAAATGTTCTCCTCAGAATTTTGGTGTTAAAGTATAAATGATTACAAGATCTATTTTTAAGTGAACGGAGATCATTCTTTTTCTTTTGTCAGTAAATATTTTTCCTTCAAAATATGAAATTTTATTGCATGGTTAATTTAGTTAATAACTGATCTTCATATTTCTTCTGAAAAGTTACTGGTTTTTATTGACAGTGTAACAAGATAATCTGAATTAATTATCAGATCATTTGAAATAAAAGCATAAAATTCTGGAAAACCCCAATGTGGTCTCTGGCAAAGAAAAATTAAAAAAACAGACCAAAACACAGTCATAACTGTTTCCTTGCCACCTATTCATACTGCAGCATTCCGCTCTGATAAAGGCCCATTTCTGCAATGTCAATCCACCTCTCCATGACTTATCAACAGAGTTTATAACAACCATACTAGCTGGACATCACTCTATCCAGTTAACAGTCTGAAGAGTACAGTTTGGCAAAGCTATTGGGCCGTACAATGCTTTTTGCCATGTTTCTCAAGCTTGCAATAGCGATCATACCTCAAAACAAACCAGTTGTAAAAGATTTGGGACATTGTGAGGTGATGAAAAATATTACATAGTGCAAGCTCGTCTGCAAAAATGCAGCTCTTTTCTAATACAATCTTTTAAAATTTAAATAAATTTTCGTTAAAACAGAAAATGAGTGAATTTGAAACGAATGCCTTGCATTTGAAGAATATGATTGCGTAGAATTATATCAAAGCTTCAAAATATTGTGTCGAGTTTTGCTTAGTTGAGGGTCAACCTATGCCATCTTAGCTTTGTGCGCTATTTCCAGGTGTTTCAGAAACTTATTTCTTCAAGAGGAAATGTGAATGCAGAGTATGGTGGCCATCACCAGGGAAAAAGTGCCAGTAAAACTGATTGGCCTGAAGGTGGACAAATCAGCTGGACCAGATGAACTACACCCCAGTGTTCTAAAGGAGATAGCTGAAGAGATAGTGGAAGCGTTAGTGGTGATCTTTCAGGAATCGCTAGAGTCAGGGACGGTCCCAGAGGATATGAAGATCGCTACCGCGACACCCCTGTTTAAAAAGGGAGTAAGGCAAAAGTTGGAAAATTACAGGCTGATTAGCCTAACATCTGTCGCAGGTAAGATTTTGAAGTCCATTGTATAGCATGAGATTTCTGAATATTTGGAAATGTATGGTAATTTAGGGCAAAGTCAGCATGGTTTCATCAAAGGGAAGTCACGCCTGACAAATCTGCTAGAATTCTTTGAGGAAGTAATGAGCAGGATAGACCAAGGAGAGCCAATGGATGTTATCTACCTGGACTTCAAGAAGGACTTTGATAAGGTGCCACACAGGAGGCTGCTGAGTAAGAAAAGGGCCCACGGTGTTAGAAGCAGGGTGCTAGCATGGATAGAAGATTGGCTCTTTGGCAGAAAGCAGAGAGTGGGGATAAAGGGGTCTTTCTCGGGATGGCAGCCGGTGATGAGTGGTATTCCACAAGGGTCAGTGCTGGGACCACAACTTTTCACTTTGTACATTAATGATCTCAATGAAGGAGCTGTGGGCATTCTGGCTAAGTTTGCAGATACAAAGATAGGTGGAGGGACAGGTAGTACTGAGGAGGTGGCAAGGCTTCAGAAGGATTTAGACAGGTTAGGAAAGCGGGCAAAGAAGTGGCAGATGAAGTACAATGTGGGAAAGTGTGAGGTCATGCACTTTGGTAGGAAGAACAAAAGCATAGACTATTTTCGAAATGGGGAGAAAATACAGAAGTCCGAAGTGCAAAGAGATTTGTGAGTTCTAGTCGAGGATTCTCTCAAGGTAAACTCGCAGGTTGAATCAGTAGTCAGGAAGGCAAATGCAATGTTGGCATTTATCTTAAGAGAACTTGAACATAAGAGCAGGAATGTACTGCTGAGGCTTTATAAGGCTCTAGTCAGGCCACATTTGGAGTATTGTGTGCAGTTTTGGGCCTCAAACCTCAGGAAGGATGTGCTGGCCCTGGAGCGGATTCAGAGGATGTTCACGAGAATGGTCCCAGGAATGAAAAGCTTAACATATAAGGAACGTTTGAGGACTCTGGGACAATACTCATTGGAGTTTAAAAGGATGAGGAGGGGGGATCTAATTGAAACTTTCAGAATACTGAATGGCCTGGACAAAATGGATGTTGGGAAGATGCTTCCATTTGTCGGGGAGTCTAGGACGTGAGGGCACAACCTTAGAGTAAAGGGAAGACATTTAAGTGAAACTTCTTCAGCTAGAGAGTGGTGAATCTATGGAATTCACTGCCCCAGACGGCTGTGGAGACCAGGTCATTGAGAACATGTAAGAGTGAGATAGATAGGTTCTTGATTATAAAGGGGATCAAGGGTTACGGGGAGTAAGCAGGAGAATGGGGTTGAGGAACTTATCAGCCATGATTGAATCGTGGAGCAGATTCGATAGGCCGAATGCCCTAATTTTTGCTCCTATGTCTCATGGTCTTATGGTCTTATGAATGCATTGAGCATTGTTAAATTAGAAAAAGAGGAAAAGTGTTGTCTCTTCATGTGGCCTAGAGAAATGATTACCTTTGCTGTGGAAATGTAGGAGCCCAAATAGCAGGGATTCTGTCTTCAATAAAACCATGAATTGGACGCATAGATCTCATATGAAGTCAATTGACGGTTCTACGTATATGTTTCAGATAATAGTTGAGAGAGGACACCAACTCAGGTTTCCCATGACCTGCTTTGGAGATAATGACACCAAGTATAACTTTAAACATGAAAACCTTAGCACCAGTTTCAAGTCATTGCTGCTTCGAGAGTCAATGTGAAAATGTCCCTTGGTCTGTTTGGTCTGTGAAGGCATGAATCAATAGCATATTTGAATTGTGCCCAGTATTAGTGTGTTGCAAGGAAGAAGTGCAGCTGGCACTATCTTTCATTGGATCTCTTCCAGTAGCGGCTCTGGAACAAAGTTCAGGTAAAATATTTGTAGGGTAGAAGGTAGAATGGTAGAAACAGATTGGTTTGGGAGAACAGTGTACCTGACACAACAGGCAGCTGAGATGGCTCTAACATTTCAGAAAAACAACTCAGCTACCAATTGCTTAACTTGATCTTATACATCCCCCAACTATGTCTCATGGGTGTCACATATTAGAGAACGCACAAATATGTTTCTGGTTCTATGAATCATAAAGGAAGGAGCTGTATAAAAGTTGATTTGAATTTTTGAGATTTTTTTTGCTCAATTTGGATCTGCAAAGTAAATGCAAATTATGCTCACAATGCTGTATTGATTTCTGCATATACTTTCCACTTTCCGTGTTTGGCTAATGTCAGAAACATAAGAATGTATTAAATAGGAGCAGGGGCCAGCAATTTGGCCTTTTGAGTGCACTCAGCCATTCGAAAAGGTCAGGATTAATTTGATTATGGCCTCAACTCCACATTTCTGCATGTCCTGCATATCTCTCAACATTCTTAAACGTCAGAAATCTGTCTAACCTAGCTTTGAATATACTCATCCAATCTTTACTGCTCTCTGGAGTAAATAATTCCTAAGATTAACAATCCTCTGAGGCAAGAAATTCCTCTCATCTCCACCCTGATTGTTAGACTCCTTATTCTAAGACTGTGCTCTGTAGTTTTAGATTTCCCGCAAGAGGAAGCTTCCTCTCAACACCTATACTGTCAAGCCTCTTCAAAATCTTGCTTTGGTAAGATCAAATTTCATTCTTTTCAATTCCAATTAATATAGATCAAGGCCGCTTAATGTCTCCTAGTGTAACAATGCATTCCAGGGATTAAGCATTGAATTGCCTCAAGACAATTCTGTTCCTTTCTCACAGATAGCAAGAACTGCAGATGCTGAAGTCAGAGATAACACTGTATGGAGCTGGAGGAACACAGCAGGCCAGGCAGCATCAGAGGAGCAGGAAATGTTGATGTTTTGGTCTTGACCTGAAATGTCAGCTTTCCTGCTCCTCTGATGCTGCCAGGCCTGCTGATTTCTTCCTGCTCCACACTTAGTTATCTCTATTCCTTTCTTACATGCTTTTAAGAATCCAGAGATTCTTAGGAATCAAAGAATCCAAAACTCTACTTGAGACTGTCATCAGAACGGCTTCACCTTTAGCATGTGCAATTGTTATGTAACATCATCTAATTAAAATCTGGTTTGAAACGTATTATTATTCTGGAGCACACCTATAAACATTTATGGAAAATAATTAATATAGGAGGTACCAATGAAAATTTTCATTGCAGCCAGCAGGAAATAGACACACCTAAAAGGAAATATGGAGATGATATACACAGGCTAGTAATTAAATTAGTGCTAAGCACACAAAAAAGTGCTAGAAACAATATTTTAATCTCAAAAAGGAGGCCTGGCGAGACACATGGCAGCAATCAGACCTGACTGTGAAACTGATAAGAATAACAAAGAACCTTATCACAAAATTCCTACTAAAACCAGGATAAAGCAACATTCATAATGACAGAGAGATGGAACATATTTACTGATAAACCTGAAATATACGATTGTTTTAAGGCTGAAAGAATAAAGGAGAAGTGAAAGGAATATCCAGATCTGAAAATGAAATATCATTACTGATGAATCTTTAATGAAGCATTCTTTTAAGTTTGAGGAATAAGGGAGAGATGAAAGGAGTGTAAAACATCACAAATAAATTATCTAAATAAAATCTGTGAAATTCATGAAGGGATCTTCATCTAATAATGAAGAACAATGTTAAATGACACAGCATCACATGCAAGGGAGGAAGCTATACAAAAGATTGACACCTACATTTTGCAAACGGTGAGGGGCAAGGTGTCCAAACGATATAAAGAATAAGATCACTTCATTGTAATTTTGGAAATATTAGAAACAATCAGAAAATATTCCTGTCAAAAGGTATTTTCTCACAGAAGGAGAAGATATTTTACTTGAACAAGCCTTTAAGGTAAAACTTTAAATGGATTGTTTTTCTATTCTTAGGTATTAATAGATATTTTATTCTTAGCTAGTCTTAGATATTTCTTAGATATTTTCAAATAGACATACAAAATGTCAAAACAGATTCTATTAGACTTTATATTACAGTGTTTGATGGTTTCTTTTAGCATAGCCCATATGCTTATTCACTTAAAATGTATTGCTTGTTAATTTCCACAAACAAAGTTGTAAAATTAGTAAATTATCTCATTTGAGTGTTTCTGATACAACTGAAGCAAGTCCTTACAGGTAGATTTGCCATAACATGTGTTTCGCTAATGCGAATTGGCTGTAACGCGATTAATGAATAGTGGACGCTGTTTGGATAATGCAAACATTCTGCTGTACAGGGAGAGTGATTTCCCTACAACATAATTTTCTTTCATGTGAGGATACACAAAAATACAACTGTCGTGTTATAGGAGAACTACCTGTCTATCACTGCACTTTCTTAAGTAGGGGAAATGTATTGACTAAAATTAAGCAGACTATGTGAATGATAGTAACACTTGCAGGCAGCTTGTTCTCTTGTGAGATTCTTGTCTCAATCTTACAAACACAAGACTAAGTATTTGTGGAATTGTCTGACTTGAACTCCATAGACACAGGGTTTCAGAGAAATACTCTGATCCAAATGCTGGTGAGGCCACACCTGGAGTACTGCGTACAGTTTTGCTCCCCATACTTGAGAAAGGATGTATGGCACTGAAGGGAGTGCAGAGGAGATTCACTCGTTTGATTCCAGAGTCAAGATAGTTGCCTTACGAGGAGAGACTGAGTAGACTGGGATTGTATTCATTGGAATTTAGAAGAATGGTGGAGGGGGTGCGATCTTATAGGAACATGTAAAATTATGAAGGCAATAGATAAGATAGAAGCAGGGAGGTTGCTTCCTCTGGCAGGTGAAACTAGAACAAGAGGGCATAGCCTCAAATTTAAGGGACGCAGATTTAGGACTGAATTGAGGAAGAACTTCACCCAAGGGGTTGTGAATCTGTGGAATTCCCTGCCCAGCGAAGTAGTTCAGGCTTCCTCATTGAATGCTTTTAAATCTAGGATAGATAATTTTTTGAACAGTAAAGGAATTAAGGGTTATGGTGTGAGGGTGGGTAAGTGGAGCTGAGGCCACAAAAAGATCAGGCATGATCTTAGTGAATGGCTGAGCGGGTTCGATGGGCCTGAAGGCCTACTCCTGCTCCTGATTCTTATGTTCTTAAACCCATATCCTCTAGTAATTGACATTTCTATCCTAAGAAATAAACTCCGATTATCCATTCTAACCATGTCTCTCATAATTACATAAACTTTTATCAGGTTACCCCACGTTCTTTGACGTTCAAGTGAAAACAAACCAAGTTTATCCAATTTGTTCTTATAGCCAATACCCTCCAAACCAGCAACATCCCAGTAGGATATTCAAAATTCACAAAGTCCGCGTAACTCTGTTGCTGCGTCGATAACTTCTTTTCAAATTTGAAGTGATTGAGGTTATTTTGAAAGCCATGAAAAATACGAGAATCTAATTAGTAATTATAATAACTAAAATTTAAGGAATCGGTAGATGAAGTGGGAAGGCTGAATTAAGCACATGATATTTGCCTTTTTAATTGCTTGTGGCAACTGCATTTTAGCTTTCAGTGACTTACGAACAAGGACAGACAAGACTGAGTTGTATTTGGCTTGTTTGTTGGCATGCATTTTCACTATAATTAAGGCGGGACTTCCTAACCTGCGTGCATTCTACATTTACCTTTTGTGGTTCTCAAATGTTGCAGAAATTCTTTCTCAGAAAATGGTAAAGGATTTGTTTTCACTGATTAAAACTTCTGCTTCAAATGATCCCACTGTTTAGGTAATGCATCAGCCGCGGTCTGAGTTTTCCCATTGTCTTTCATTAATACTGCCTTCATTCTTTCCAAAATACTGAATTGTACATCTGCATTTCTACATAAAATTTATGCTACATTGTTCTTTAAGACATGGACAGTCTCATTGATCACTATTCCTGTTTCTAAGTGTGGCAATGAACTGATCTTGCTGCAACAGGAACAGTGACTCAAATAATGCCATTTAGAGGGATTTTGTACACCTTCAACCTAGGTCATTCTTCCAGTTCATTTTCCTTTCATATTGCAGCTGATTTTTTCTCTCATCGATTTTGGTCTGTAATTCCAAATAGTGATTGTATTGGAGTCCCTCTCAGTGCAATGACTATTTGATCTGTGTGTAGTGGTACAACACTTTCGTTATAGGTTAGACTGGCATGAGGTTTTGGACTTGGGGTTCTCCCTGCTGAGAATGCATCTACATTTAGTGTGCTGCATCAAGGTTTCTACCTTACCAGGAGTAGCAATTGTCTGAGTCTCCGGAGTTCCAAAAATGATTTTATTTACATGTGATTTTAAAATTCCAGAAGTGAGGAGAGAGTGACAGCCCTTGATGTCAAGGCTGCGTTTCATTCGGCGTGGCATCAAGGAGCCCTACCAAACCTGGAATCAACAGGTATCAGGGGCAATCTCTCCACTGGTTGGAGTCTTACCTGGCGCACAGGAAGATGGTTGTGGTTGTTGCAGTCATTTCAGCTTCAGGACATCTCTGCAGGAGTTCCTCAGGGTAGTGTCCTAGGCCCAACCTTCTTCAGCTGTTTCATAAATGACCTTGCCTCCATCGTTAGGCCAGAAGTGAGGATGTTTGCCAGTGCTTGCACAATGTTCAGCACCATTCATGACTCCTCAGATACTGAAGCAGTCCATATTCAAATGCAACAAGATTTGGACAATATCAAGCCTTGTGCTGACAAGTGGCAAGTAACATTCATACCACACAAAAGCTAGGCTATAACCATCACCAATAAGAGACTATCTAACCATTGCTACATGACTTTCAAAGGCGTTGCCGTCACTGTTCCCCCTCACTATCAATGGTATCCCTGGGGGATACCATTGACAAGAAACTTAACTAGAACTGTCACATAAACACAATAGCTACAAGAGTAGTTCAGATGCTAGGAATACTGTGGTAAGTAACTCACCTCCTGACTCCCCAGAGCCTCTCCACCATCTACAAAGCATGTTTAGAAGTATGATGGAATGCTCCCCACGTGGGTGCAGCCCTAACAACACTCAAGAAGCTTGACACCATCCAGATCAAAACAGCCCACTTGACTGCCATCACATATACAAACATTCACCCCCTCCATCACTGACGCTCAGTAGATGCAGTATGTCCTATCAACAAAATGTATTGCAGAAATTCACTTAAGATCCTCAGAGAGCACCTTCCAAACCCACAATCACTTCCATCTAGAAGGACATGGGCAGCAGATACATGGGAACACCACTAGCTGCAAGCTTCTCCCCTAGACACTCACCATCCTGACTTGGAAATGTGTTGCTGTTCCTTCACTGTCACTGGGTCAAAATCCTGGAATTCCCTCCTGAATGGCATTGTGGGTTAACCCACAACAGGTGGACAGCAACGGTTCGAAAAGGCAATTCACCACCACCTTTCAAGGGCAACAAATACTGGCCAGCCAGTGATGTCCACATCCCACAAGTGAATAAAACAAAATACGTTCAGTGGAGAAGCATAGGGAAGATAGAGAATGTGGGGAAATAAATAGCAACATTTGAAATATGTCCATTTTACAGAGGAGGTGGTGCTGGAAGTCTTAAACCACATAAAGGTGGATCAATCCCCAGGACCCGATTAGGTGCACCTATAAATTTATGGGAAGATAGGGAAGTGAATGCTGGGCTGGGATATTCGTATCATCGATAGCCACAGGTGAGGTGCCAGAAGACTGGAGGTTGGTTAACATGGTGCCACTATTTAAGAAAGGTGGTAAGGAAAAGCCAGGGAACGATAGACCAGTGAGCCTGACATTGGTGGTGGACAAGTTGTTGGAAGGAATACTGCGCGAGATGCTAAATAGGCTGAGGTTATTTTCTCTGGAGCATTGGAGGCTAGGAGTGACCTTATAGAGATTTATAAAATCATGAGGGGCATGGATAAGATAAATAAACAAGGTCTTGTCCCTGGGGCGGGGGAGTCCAAAACTAGAAGGCATAAGCTTAAGGTGAGAGGGAAAAGATTTAAAAGGGTCCTAAGGGGGCAACATTTTCATGTTGAAGGTGGTGCATGTATGGAATGAGCTGCCAGGGGAACTGGTGCAGACTGGTACAATTACAATATTTAAATGGCATCTGGATGGGTATACCAACAGGAAGGGTTTAGAGGGATATAGGCCAAATGCTGGCAACTAGGACTAGATTTATTTAGGATATCTGGTTGGCATTGACAAGTCAGACCGAAGAGTCTGTTACCATGCTGCACATCTCTATGACTCTATGGCTGTATAACTATTAACTGTAATATAGCTTTCTCGTAGAGGTTAGTCAAGCCTCTCTTCTCGTATGAAGAGATGGCATGTGGCTGCTGATGTCAGTGTTTTATCAGCTTATGCATCATTTTGTCATTAACAGTTGCATTTCTATTCTACTACATATACTAGACAACTTAGCAGAGTGAGTGTAAGTTGGTATGTATGGGCGTTGGTCAACATGAATTGGCACTAAGTTGGCTTAGGGATCATAAAGGTCTATGCGGTGTGTGGAGAGGCAGTGTATGGTAAGAGGTATGTGAAGGGCCATGGGTTTCGGCTGCCAATCATACATTGGTAAGCAGGGTATGAGAGCCATAGCGCTGAGTGAGGATCATAACCTAGCCAGGAATTAAGAGGGCTTTAATGCTTGAGGAATGCTTCATTCATTATTCTTTATGTTTATACAACTTGGAATGGGGGGGAGGGGAATGAGGACCGATGGTGGTGCGTGTGGAAACATGCTTTAAGTTGGAGGGGTTGAGGAGCATGATGTGGTAGAGGTTGGCATGGATGAGGTGTGAAGAGTGTGTAAGGAATGAGAGTGGTGAGGATTGAAGGCTTGAGGAAGTTTCATTCTTTATTCTTTATTTTTACATTTCAAACACTGTTCTGGATCTCTGATGTAGGCCTTTCACTAGACGAACTCTGTACCGAGCAATCAGCTCAGTTCTTCTGGGGTTGCATTCCCTGAGTTTGAATTCAGCCTGTATAGCGCCTGCTTCCCTGTTCCCTTGAAAGTCCCTTGTCTCTGAGCACCGGACCAGGGTATGAAAATTTTGGCTAAACGGTTAAATATTGAACTCTTACTGGTGCAATGTGCAAAATGGTACATGATAAGGGTTGGGGATGGAAGCTCTTGTCTTCCCCATTTACATATATGGTCTATTGAACTTGGGTATTGTTGAAAAAAGTACAGCTTTTGTCAAAGTTTTTTCTATGTTGTATTCATCATGACAATTCACAAGCATACCAGGAAGGGGAACACCCACATTTATACCCAAGGTGAAGGAACAACACTCCTTATTTTGCTAAAGCGCTTTATACCCTTCAGGCCTCAACATTGAGTTCAACAACCACAGACCAAGAATTCTGTCATTTATTCTGTTTACATTCCCCTTCCCTCACCAAGTATATTGTCTGCATGAGTTTTCTCTCAGCAGAATTGACATATTTGCTGCTATTAATGTCTCCTTTTATCATCTACTTTTCATCTATATCTATCCTCTACTACTATTAGCACTCCCTTTGCCTTCTGCCTTTTGCTCTGGGCAGCCTTTTCTGAGGAAGGACGTTCTTGCTCTCGAGGGAGTGCAGCGAAAGTTTACCAGGCTGATTCCGGGGATGGCAAGTCTGACGAATGAGGAGAGATTGACTAGGTTGGGATTGCTGTTTCTAGAGTTCAGATGAATGACAGGGGATCTCATAGAGACTTATAAAATTCTAACAGGACTGGACAGGGTAGACACAGGGAGGATGATGGGTGTGTCCAGAACCAGGGGTCATGGTATGAGGATTCAGGGTAGATGATTTAGGACGGAGATGAGAAGACATTTCTTCACCCAAAGAATGGTGAGCCTGTGGAATTCATTACCACAGAAAGTAGGTGATGCCAAAACTTTGAATGTGTTCAAGAGGTGACTAGATATAGCACTTGGGGCGATTGGGATCAAAGGTTATGGGGAGAAGGCAGGGTTAGGCTATTGAGTTGGATGATCAGCCATGATTGTGAAGGATTGTGGAGCTGGTTTGAAGGGTCGAAAGGCCTCCTCCTGCTCTTATCTTCTATGTTTCTATGTTACCACCTGCTCCAGTCGCTCCTCCTTCCTGCCTTTTTCAGCACCAGAAACTATCACTTTTCATCACCCTTTCATTCTGAAGAAGAGTTATATTGGACTTGAAATGTCAACTGTGCTTCTCTCTCCACAGATGCTGCCAGATCTGCTGAATTTCTCCAGCGCTTTCTGTTTTATTAAAGAAGTAGGGATGTTGTACAGGTCCTCAGTAAGACCATGTCTGAGAACTGTGTACGGTTCAGTTTCGCTAGTTAAGAAAGGGTAACAATGTTTTAAAAGCAGACAGAGGACATTCACTTGAATGAAGTTTGTGATGGAGGAATATGATTAAAGGTTGAATAGGCTGGGCCTGTATCCATTACAGTTTAGAAGAAAAAATGATCTGATTGAGAGACCTTGACAGGGTGGATGAAGAAAGGATATTTTCCCTTGTGACTGGAGAACTAGAACTGGGAGTTCTCTCAGAGTGTCATGAGTCTTTGGAACTCTATTCATCAGATGGCAGTGGAGACAGAGTCATTGAATATTTTTAAGGCAGATGAAAATAAATTATTGACTAATAGAGACATCAAAGGTTATGAAGTATGAAAAAGAATGTGAAGTCAAGGCCACAATCAGATCAACTGCCATGTTATTGGGAGAAACAGGATTGTGTTTATTTGTATGTACCTTCATTCAATATTGGACAAACAGCATTTATTGTTCCAGCTACTAATTTTGGGGTTGAATGAGTAACCTACAATTATTGACTTGCAAAGTAACAACTGGAAAAAACTGAACTCAGTCAATGCTGTGGATTTACTGTGGAACTTATGGATTGGTTTACCAATGTCTATCAGTATAGTCAATTTAGCCAGGGTGTCCTATTTCCTAGGAAGTAGTAGATAAAAGCAGCTTCTCTTCATCCTGAGACTTTCTTCAAAAGCATTTTCGAAGCATTCTGTTTAAGTATGCTCATGCCGCAGCATTTTCTCTTCCTCCTTAGCAGCAACGCTACAGTCAAATAACACACCCATGATTCTGAGCACTCCAATCCATTTTGTCAGGTGTTATGGGGGTCTCACAATTTCCATGTCAATCAACTGATCCAGTGTTACGACCCGAAGTTAATTATTTGAACAAAGGAAGAATGCTAGTGAGATCCATGCTTGAGCTGAAGTGTACAAAACCGTGAGGTTTTGAAAGACAGTTTCAGTGTTGCTTAATCAAATGATAATGAAAGGATCCCAAGAAATCTTGTAGATAGGGAATGTGGAAAAATAAAAGTATATTCTGGAAAGCTGAGGCATACGATGATTTGGTTCTGGCAGAATAAATGGATCCTCAAGATCCTGTGACATATAGGGAAAAGCTTGGGTGGAAATAAGGGTAGAAAGAGATTAAAGATTAAAGTACAGGTAGTTCTGCTATAAAGCGTGTTTCATTAATGTGAATTGGCTGTAACGCGATTGATGAATAGTGGGCAGCACAAACTTTCTGTTGTACAGGTATAGTGATTTTCTATAGCAATTTCCCTATAACTCAGTTGTCTATGGCGATCTATAGTGTGAGGTCACAAAAGAATGCTAATATTGAGTTCTAGGAGAACTACCTGTATCAATACTTATTGTTGAAATTTTCAAGTCTAGTATAACAGTATTTGTAAGTAACAGTGTTAAGTTGGTCGTGCTTTCTTTTTTAACTTTTATACAATGAAATTGTTTTGTTTAAATCATGGAATATTGTGACATAGTTCTTTCAGGTAATAACTTCCAATTTCTCCTTAAACAGCACTGGGCTCTATGAAGACCATGACATTTTTTTCCTTGTGGTCGTTATTTTCTTCTGCCACTGATCGTTGCTGCTTGATTTCTTCTGTGAGCTCAAGTATAAGCTCTCTTCACAGGAAGAGATGGTCCAAGATATAGCAGGACAACAATCTTTTTTAACACCTTGCCAACTTTCTTTCCCAATTGGGAATTCTATGGGGAGTAACTTACCTCCTGACTCACCAGTGCCTGTCAATGATCTGAAGCCACAAGTCAAGAGTTTGATGGAAGAGTCTCCAAATACTTAGCTGAGTGTATCTTCAAAACACTCAAGAAACTTACCTCCATCAAGGATTAAGCATCCTGCTTGATAGGAACCCCATCCACCAGCTTCAACATTCAATCCCTTTGGTACTGACATCTCGGCAGCAGTATGCAACATAAACAAAATACATTGAAAGAACTCTGCAAACCTCCTTACACAGCAGCTTCCAAGCCCATGACCTCTACAACCTAGAAGGATAAGGCCAGTGGATGTATGGGAACACCACTGCCTGCAATTTTTCCCTAAATTACACAATCCTGACTGGATCTTCATCATTGTTGTTCACTGTTACTGGGTCAAAATGTTGGAGCTCACTTCCTTACAGCACTGTGATGTTCCTGCACTGCTAGCACTGCAGAAGTTAAAGAACACAGCACTTTCGATATCTTCTCCACGGCCATTAGGAATAGAAAATAAATGCTGGCCTAACCACTGTTGCTCACATCCCGTTGACAAATTAAGACAAAGACAGGCTTAAATTTGAAGTGTTAAAATCAATTAGTTCAACTGAGTGATTTTTTTTTTCCCTATTTCTGTAATATTCAGAAATTTTTCACCTATTTGGTTTGGGTGGGATCATATCATGGATATGACTGAAGAGACTTTGTGGCCGAGAGGGTCACATTGCTGCCTCTGAGTCAGAAGCTCCTGTTCATGTCCTACTCCAGGATTTGATGACCCAAGAAGGTGATCTCATAACATAGCCAGAGAATTTTTACTACCACACCAATGGGAGATCGTTGGTGTGGGAGTGATTCTTGGTCACCCATGTAATAGAAAGAATATTGGAACCTCTATTATCACAATCCATTGTGCCAGAATACAATGTGCATGGAATTCCATGTTACTACAGCAACACACACACACGTACACAGGAAAATGAAGCTAATTTCAGTTTACAAGGATTTGATTTTCAAATATGCATAAGCAATTTAGATCAAAAATGGGATATCACAAACAGAACCACAGATTTGTTATTTTGCAGAAGGAGGCCATTCAGCCCATTGTGTCTGCACCAGCTCTTCAAATGAGCATCATTACCTAGTCTCAATCTCCTGCCCTTTCCCCATTGCCTTGCACACGACTTCCATCCAAGTAATAATCCGATACCTTCTTGAGTGACTCAGTTGAACTTGCCTCCATCACATATCCAGGTGGTACAGTCCATACTCTGCTTTTTTCCCTCACATCAGACTTGCTTCTACTGCTGTTTATTTTTGTATTTTGTGTTAGAATTGTGAATCGGAGGTAATTAAGGGTTGGTCAGTTATTATAATAGAACAGATATTTATTTTTGTAGCCTGGAAGAGACCACAGCAGAGGGCAATGGTTTTCTTGTTTGCACCAATGTCACTATAGTGGCTTATCGATCAAGTTGATTACTTAAAATTGTAATCTTTGTGATTTATTATCATCAGACAGAAATGGAGGAGGGTAAAGGACAACATGTCTCCCACATGACATTCTAAAACAGAGAGCTCTCATGCTCTAATCTGTCAGGGAGGTTGAGATTTCCGACGGATATATGAGGCTTGTAAAAGAGTAAGTGGGTGCCAGTTTGCAAGTGAGTCTAGTCAATAATAGTTATGTGTATATTGTTTTAACAGCAATAGGCAATAGATGGAATGAATTGTACATTCATGTTTCTGTGTAAAAGAAACCAGTTGGTTGCTCTTTATTTGCTCTTGTCTCTCTGGAGTGCTTTTCAGTCTGCCGTCTGATAAAAACTGTTGCAATATGCAAAATGTTGTAATATGTGTGACATTACAATATCCAGAGCAAGCATGAGGGCTCTATTGCAACAACCTCTGCCATTTAACCAGCTGTTGGGCAGTAAAGTTATACGACAGATCATGGGAAACAAACTTTGGGAATGCCACTATTGCTGAAGCTGAAACATCAACTGCAAACCTGCAATATTTAGAATAGCTGCCTCTGCAGACAATCTGTGCACACTTTGACGTGTCAACTGTAACCTACCGGTATGTTAAATAGTGTACACAAGAGATGGGAAGCCTGTGCAAAGTAACCACTTTTTCTAAATCAGCTTCAAAAGCAAATCTTGCAGTTTCAGCAAGATAGCAACAGCATCCACCCACGCACAATAATTCAGGAAAATGTGCACTAAATGAATAATGCAGGAAAATGCAAAATACTCAGGAGAACTGGCATTGAATCAGGCTGTGGCAGTCACTGAATGCAGGAAACACCATCTACAGGCTGACGCTGCAGCATAATGGCTCCTATTCACAGAATTCTGTCCAATGCAGCTTCTTGTTGGAATTCTGAGCAATGGATCCTCATTTCATGGTTTAAAATGTCTACACTTTGAAGCCTAGCTTTATTAATTGTCTATCAATAAATTTGATTTAAGAAATTACTTCTGCAATTCAGACTTTATTCCTAATTAATTTCCTTTTGAGTATTGCTTCTAAAGACTACTTGTTAATATTTAATATAAAACTCCAAATAATCCTTTTGATGCAAAAGGAGTGGATATTTGAGTATTACAGGTGCTAATCCAATTTCACATTTAAATGATATGCACTACATGAGCTTTCTCTTGCAGCTTACACCTTCACTAGATTACAAGCATGGGGCTGGATGAACACAGCCGGTCAAGCAGCATCATCGGAGCAGGAAAACTTGACGTTTCGGGCCTAAACCCGAAACGTCAAGTTTTCCTGCTCCTATGATGC
>JAHRHZ010000038.1:8134144-8174408 GCA_024137785.1 Ginglymostoma cirratum | reverse complement strand
CTGTACGTACAAAGCCACTAGCTACACTTTTCTGTATTCTGCCACCACAGAAAACTGCTTTTCACTTATCTAGAAAGGAAGACAGCAAGCTAGAGGAGACCATTCAGCTCTTCAAAGTCGATCTTAGATTCTAGGTTGTGTCTGGTCATTCACCTCAATGCTGGGCTTTTGTGAAACTTATCACATCTCGAACTGTCCTGGACTTCTCATGTAGATGCAATGGTCAAGAAGTCACAACAACATCTCTTCTTCCTCAGACAGCTCAAGAAATTTGGCATGTCCATAAACGTCCCTCACCAACTGCACCATTGAAAGCAGACTATCCAGGTGCATAATGGCCTGGTTTAGCAACTGCTGTGCCCAGGACAGTAAGAAACTACAGAAGATTATGTGCACAATCCAGACCATTACGGAAGCTAACCTTCCATCCATGGAGTCTATTTACATGGCTAGTTGCCGCTGAAAGGCTGCCAACATCATCAAAGACCCATTGCACCCTGGTAATGTTCTTTTACAAACTCTCCTGTCAAGCAGAAGATACAGAAGCCTGAACACACACACGAGCAGATTCAGGAACAGCTTCTTCCGGCTGTTATTAGAGCGATGAATGGACTCTCTAGCCTCAAATAATGCTGATCTTGCTAACGTTGATTTCGACTAGTGCACGCCCTGTGCAATTAACCTGTATGCCCTTTCTAAGCTTTTTCACAACCTTTCACCTGTGCATCCATACTTACTATGGTCTGCCTGTACTGCTTGTAAACAAAGCTTTTCACTGTACCGCAGTACACGTGACAACAAATTAATCAATCAATCACCCTGATATTGTTTTGATTGTTGCTGAATGTGAGTGATGGTCTTCCATTGCTTCTGTGACATGAGTATTATCCTGAGAGTTAGTTGATGCAGCACTGTTCTCATTATCCATTTTCTGATAGTCTTCCTTATTCCTCCTTGCTGCATTAAGTTGAATGAATGTTTCTCTGTTCCTCTGAGAACCATTTCTACTGAGACAGTTTTGATTTTTTTTGCTCATTCACGGGATGAGGGCATTGCTGGCTAGGCCAGCATTTATTGCCCATCTTCCCCAGGTAAGAGTCAGCCACATTGAATCTTCATGAGGCTGTTAAGTGAGAGAATTGACCCAACGGTTCACACAGCCTGGTCTGCCCACCAAGATCCAGTTGGATCAGGACGTAAATTTCATGTCCAAAATATTCCAGGAAGTCACAGGCAATCAGGCTGTGACCCAGCAGAAGCCTTCAGGAAGACATCCGCAATCACAAGGAGATTTAAAATAGTACCACCATGTCATAAATTAATAGTTATGAAATAACGTACATGTACCTCTCATGAATGGGACAAAGAAATAGATTTTTTTTGGCTTGCCACATGGGACTCACTCAAAGAGTTCACTAATTTTGTTCCATTTGAATTAATTTGCAGGTACCAAGTGTAATAGTCTCTGAAACTAGTCAAGAAGGTGCTTGTGGAACAGAAGAAGGAGGTGTCCATGTTAGATTAGGTACCAGAGTTCTGACAGCGAATCTGTAAAGAGTCTGAGAACACTTAAAAATCTCCCAGACAGGGATGGGAAAACAAGCAGTCAAGCATACCTGTGTCTGAAGTATTCAGCCAGGATACTATCTGTTATTGCTTTTATCAATATCAAATAAACCTTTTAAAACTTGCTTTAGTGGTTCAGAGTACCCAAAAAGCTTGTGGGAGTGAATTGGTTGATTAAGATCCAAGATTGTACAGAAAGACTAGACTGTGGTCATGTCAACATGACAAAGTAATATCACCAGTAAGAGGGGGACAAGCAAGAATTGTTTGCCACTAATCTTAGAGAATGAGGTAGCAGAGATGAATTGGAAAGTGATGTGGGTGAGGCTCGTCTTATTATCTGACTACTCAATGCAGAAAACCAGCAAACCTTGAATCTATATTCAACCACGTAGGGTGCAGAACACCTAATAGACTTAATAACGGTCTATGCAGAGACAAGCTAGGCTACCCCATCTGAGCACTACAAAATATGGGACAGGGTCCACCCATATGTATATATAATATGCAAATATGTTTGAAATGTGTACAGAGAGACCACAGTCCATATTGACCACAACCTATTAACCATTGTGGAAACATTTCAGAATGCCAGGTAATTTCATTAAGTTGGTTCCTTTAAACATATCGTGTGTGTGTGTGTGTGTGTGTGTGTGTGTGTGAGAGAGAGAGAGAGAAGAATCATAATTCTGTAGACAAAACAGCAAATGCTGGAGTGATCACTTAATCTGAAGTATCAACTTTTCAGCACTCTACACCCACCACCCCATCACCCCCCCAAAACTATAGCATAAATGCTGTCCCCTTTACACTTCACTTCAGCTCTGATGAAGAGTCATCTAGACTCGAAAAGTTAGCTTGCTCCCTCTCCATGGATGTTGCCTGGCACAGGATCTCCAGCATTTGTTGTTTTCAGAATAGATTCCAGCATCTACAGTAATTTATTCCTTCATAACACTGTAGTATGTATTAGCGTATTGAACTTTTAATTCCAATGTGTGTTTTAAAATGAGGATTGCAGCAGCCAAGAGATAACTGAAGAAGTAAATTCGGTGACTGTCTGGCAGAGTCCTGTGTGGAACCCATGGAATGTCGCATCTGTAATGGAGTCAGGGAATTTGCAAGTAATAAGACTAAAAAGGAAGAGATAAAGAGAGGCTGACTACTCCTCTCAGCATGAAGCCATCTTGTGCAGACACATTTGCATTGTACCCTTCCAGAATAAAGCAAAAGACTTGGTTAAAAACTGACTGCACCCAGTGGTCTGCATGTGTTACGGCCTGATGTGCTAACATGTGGCTTAGTATGCTGTGAATGTCACAGCTTGACAATAGCTGTTAAGCACTTCTACACTACAGGCTGGGCTAGAAAAAAGATTCTCATCACCCTGAGTGCTGTCAATCACTAACCATCAAAAGGAACCAAGACAAAAGAATCTCACTCATTCTGCGAAGTCAAGAATCACAAAGTTGACAGCTCAACCACAAACATCAACGCTACCAGCACCTTTAATATATCAGGCACAAGGGTTTAGGCCCGAAACGTCAAGTTTTCCTGCTCCTATGATGCTGCTTGACCTGCTGTGTTCATCCAGCCCTATGCTTGTTATCTCGGATTCTCCAGCATCTGCAGTACCTTTTATCTCAGGCACAATATCCTACTACCTACTTATCATGAATGACTCAGAGTCTGATTTTTTTAAAACTTGTATCTTTTTTGGGATTTATTTCTTATTCCTAAACTGTGTTTATATGTGAGCACTATAACTACTTCGTGCATTGAATAACTAATAAACTCATTCTTTCGTTAACTTAACATAGTCAGATTAAATTGATTCATTTTGAAACATAAACTCATTTAGTCTGGGAGAAAGGTACTCAGAAGGGAAGAGATCTTTTTAAACTTAACCTTGTTATGACCAATAATGCGGGCGGCTGGGTCTACAGTTGCCTGTCCAAGGGAAACATCCAATTTTTACCTATAGGGCAAGTCCTGTAAGAAGTTTTTAAGTCTCTATGAGATCACCTCTCATGCTTTGAAATGCTACTAAATACAGACCTAGTTCCCTCAATCTCATTTCCCTTCTTAACATTTTGTATTTCTCTTGGTTTTCATTTGTATTTTCCACCTTATACTTGTTGTAAGAATACCTCTTCCTCTTTATTTTAATTGCTATCTCCATTTTCATTTATAGAGCTCTGGATTTGTTTGCCTTCTATTTCATTTTTGAGGGAATATGCATTGACTGTATCTGAATCACTTCCTCTTTGAAGGTAGCCGATTGTTCAGCTCCAGCTTTTTGCTTCAGCCTTTAGTTCTAGTCCACCTGTATCAGTTCTGTTCTTACCCCATTGAAGTCAACTTTTCCTAAGTTAATTATTCTTACTCTGGATTGCTACTTGTCCTTTTCTATCATCATCCTAAACCTGACGATCACTTTTTCTTTATGGATTTGTAACTTTAGGAAGTCTAGTACAGACGTCTCTCAGAATTTTGTTTTTATTTGCCAAAACTTTTCTGCTGTCATTGAAAACTTGGACTTCAATTTACTACAGTGCCGCACTGCAAGTGTACAGAAGCAAAGCATTTGACTCAAGAGGGTATTAATCAGGGTGTTTCAACTTCTTCAGTGGAATCCAACTGTCTTATATTGTATTACAAGGTGTTTAAAGCACAGAAGCAGGCCTTTCAACCTAACATCCCCACAGCAGTGTTTATGTTTCACGTGTGCCTTTCGCTCCTCTTCTTTAACTAACCTTTACCTAGCTTCTCTTTGTCAACTGATAGTGACTCAAATCATATTTTGGTGGCAGTGAGTTCCTCGTACTAATTATTCTTTGGTAACAGGAGGTTCTCCTGAATTCCCTAGAGCACTTTATGCTTTGTTTATGGCCACCAAATCTTGTCTGACCTTTTTGTGAAAACAACTTTTCTCTGTATCCTCTATTACACACTTTTGTAACCTTAAAGACCTCTGTCTGTCCTGTGTTATTTCACAATTCAACCATGTTCAACCATTTCTGATACTTACGACATCTCAGTTCTGTTATCATTTTTGTAAATCTTAATTGTGTCTTCTTCAGTTCCTCAAATAACTTTTATTTACAAAGTTAGAGTTTGGAACTGTTTGCAATTCTCTCAATGTGGTCTAACCAATTAAGACTCCAGGTTCAACTTGACTTTGAGATGGATAAGCTAAATAACCATGGCAGTGTAGTACAGGAAGCCATTCAAGCAGGGGTAGCCAAAAGGAATGTAGTAGTTGTAGGGGACAGCATAGTTAGAGGGATTGGCACTGATCTCTACAGCAAAGACAATGAGTCCAGATGACTGTGTTTTCTGCTCATTGACAAGGTTCATGAAATTTGCTCTGGGCTGAGAAGAACTTGTGTGGGAGGGGAGGATCCAATTGCATCGCCCCATGAGGCATCAACGATTTAGATAGAGCTAGGAAAGAAGTTTTGCATAATCAACATGAGGGGCTAGGTATCAAAATAAGAAGCAGAAGTGCAGGGTCCCAGAGGACTGGAAAATTGCTACTATAACCACCCCATCCCCTTCCCCATTTAAGAAGTGGGTAAGGCAAAAGACGGGAAATTGCAGGCTGATTAGCCTGACCTCAGTTGTTGCTAAGTTTTTGGAGTCCATTATGAAGGATGAGATTTCTCAATAATTGGAAGTGCATGGTAAAAGGGCGAAATCGGCATGGTCTCATCAAGGGGAGTCATGCCTGACAAATCTGTAAGAATTCTTTGAGAAGGTAATGAGCAGCTTAGATCAAGGAAAGTCAATGGATGTTATCGACTTGGACTTCCAGAAGGCCTTTGCCAAGGTGATGCACAGGAGGCTGCTGAGTAAAATAAGGGTCCATGGTGTTAGTGGCGAGGTGCTAGCATGGATAGATGGTTGGCTGTCTGGCAGAAAGCAGAGAGTGGGGATCAAAGGGTCTTTCACAGGATGGCAGCCAGTGACTAGTGATCTTCCATAAACGTCAGTGTTGGGACCACAACTTTTCACTTTATACATTAATGATCTAGATGAAGGAACTGAAGGCATTCTGGCCAAGTTTGCAGATGATACAAAGATAGGTGGAGAGACAAGTAGTATTGAGGAGGCGGGGAGCTACAGAAGGATTTAGACAGGTTAGGACAGCAGGCAAAGAAGTGGCAGATGGAATACAAATGGGAAAGAGCGAGGTCATGCACTTTGGCTGAAACAATAGAGGCATAGTCTATTTTCTAAATGGGAAGAAAATTCAGAAATCTGAAGTACAAAGGGACTTGTACCAGTCCAGGATCCTCTTAAGGTAAACTTGCAGGTTGAGTCGGTAGTTTTGGAGGCAAATATAATGTTGAGATTTATTTCAAAGGACTTGAATATAATAACAGGGATGTACTTCTGAGGCTTTATAAAGCTCTGGTCAGGCCACATTTACAGTATTGTGAGTAATTTTGGGCCCTATACCACAGGAAGGATGTACTGGCCCTGAAGCAGGTCCAGAGGAGGTTTACGAGAATGATCCCAGGAATGAAAGCCTTAACATATGAGGAATGTTTCAGGACTATGATCTATACTTAACTGAGTTTAGAAGATGAGTGGGGATCTAATTGAAACTTATAGAATACTGAATGGCCTGGACGGAGTGGACATTGGGAAGATGTTTCCATTAGTAGTCTAGGATCCAAGGGTACAGCCTTAGAGTAAAGGGAAGACCCTTCAGAATGGAAGTAAGGAGAAATGTCTTTAGCAGAGAGGTGTGAATCTGTGGAATTCATTGCCACAGAAGGCTGTGGAGGTCAAGTCATTGAGTATTTTTAAGACAGAGAAAGATAAATTCTTGATTGTTGAGGGGATCAAGGGTTAAAGGGAGAAAGCGGGAGAATAGGTTGAGAAACTTATCAGCCATGATTGAATGAAAGTGCAGACTCGATGGGCCAAATAGCTTAATTTCTTCTCCTGTGTCTTATGATTTAAAAATTAATAGACTCTGAGTTATTACCTAAACCACGTACAAATAGGCATAGGACAAACAAGGTTAGAAAGATGAAAGCGTGGCTGAAAGACAGGATTGGGAGAAGTCGGTTCTGGTTCATGGGGCAATGGCAACAATATTGGGGAAAGTGTGAAGAAAGGACTGAAGTTATGGTAGTTAGTTTTGCTGACGACATAAAGAAAAGTAGGAAAGTTAGTTGTGAATACTATATAAGGATATACATAGGTTAGGCAAGTGAACAATTGAAGTATAATGTGGGGAAGTGTGCAGTTGTCCATTTTGGCATTTAGAATATAAAATAAACATCTTGTCTATACAGTGAAAGCTTGAAAAGCATAGATGTTTTGAGATTTGGCTGTCCTAGTATATGAATTGCAGTTACAGCAAGCAACCAGGAAAGCTAACAAAATGTTATGCTTTATTGTAAGTGGTATTGAATGCATGAGAGGTTAGAGTGATAAATTGTGAGGAGGATAGCCTTTAGATTACAGAAGGATATAGAAAAGCTGGTCAGTAGCAGTTCAATCCAGGTAACTATGATGTGGAGGTGCCAGTGTTGGATTGGAATGGACAAGGTCAGAAGTCACATGACACCAGGTTATAGTCCAACCTGTTTATTTGAAATCACAAGCCTTTGAATTGCTGCCCCTTCGTCAGGTGAAGTGAAGAAAAGCACACAGGCACAGATCAATAGGCAGAGATAACAAAACAGGAAGGAAGATTTTACAAATCCAGACCAGTATGGTGTGGTTAAATGTAGCGTGACATGAACCCAAGATCACAGTTGAGGCCATCTTCATGAGTACAGAATTTAGGTATCGGTTTCTGCTCGGTGATTCTGCATTACTGTGTATCCCAAAGGCTGCCTTGGAGGATGCTTACCTGAAGATTGGAGGCTGAATGTCCTTGACCGCTGAAATGTTCCCCAACTGGATGGGAACATTCCTGTCTGGTGATTATTGCACAGAGTCATTCATATGTTGTAATAGAGTCTGCATTATCCCACCAATATACCATGCCTTGGGGCATCCTTGCCTGCAGCATATGAGGTAGACAAAATTGGCCGAGTCACATGAGTGCATGATCGTATCCTGTTCAGGTAAGCATCATATATCAAGTCCTGCATATACACAGAATCTGCACAGATGAGGAAGAACGTGATGGACATCTAAAGATGCTGAAAGACACCCACAAAGGAACGGGATATGTTGCTTAACTCATCGATCGCCTGTTTTGACATGCCACAGCAAAAAACTGCAACAGCCTCCATAGAAGCCAGACACAGGAGACGACTGATAGAGTACCCTTTGTCGTCCAGTGCTTCCCCAGAGTGGAGAAGCTATGCCATGTTCTTTGCAGCCTTCAACATATCATCAATGATGATAAACATCTTGCCAAGATCATCCTTACGCTCCCACTTCTCACCTTCAAACTACGGTCAAACCTTAAACAGACTATTGTTCACAGCAAACTCCCTAGCCTTCAGGACAATATCAACCTCAACATCATATAGCTTCTTTAAAACGTTTAGGGTGGAAGCTAGAGAAGTGCCCTGCTTATACACAAGATCTGGCAAACTCTGCAAGACATGTCAGATCATCGACATGGATACTACCATCACACGTGAGAACACCATCCACCATGTGTACGGCAGATACTCATGTGACTCAGCCAATGTCACCAGACAGGAATGTTCCCTCTTGGGTTCATGTCGCGCCACATGTAACCTCACCATACTGTTCTGTATTTGTAACATCCTCCTTATTGTCCTGTTTTAATACCATCACCTCGATAACTTATGATCTCTCTACTCTAGTTAATTTGTACAGTTTTGGATTATTTGTGACTTTGGCTAGCTTTTTGGCATTTGACTCTTATGCCCATCATATTATTCCAGCCATTAGGTTTGTCTCCAACACCGCCTTACTTTTAATTTTGTATGGTTATCTCTCTGCCTCAATTAATTGGATTATAGCTCATCCCCTTCACTTACTTTTCAGCTGTCAACATTTTACTCACACCGTCTGATGCTTTTGATCACCTGTGGACACTTACTATTCAGCCTATGGACACTCCACTCACACCATTTGCATGATGTTTTGTTCTCTCTGCCCATTGATCTCTGTTTGTAGATTCTGTGCGTGTATGCTTTCCTTCACTTCACCTGATGAAGGGGCAGTGACCCAATCCAGGTAAGTGGGAGGCGATGCACCTGGGCAAGGCAAACAGGACAAAGGAATACACCTGAACATTAGGGACCTGGGAAGCACCGAGTATCAGAGGAACCTTGGTGTGCATGTCCCCCAGTCCCTTAAGGTAGCAGGACAGCTAGATAAACTGGTTAAGAAAGCATATGCAGTACTTGCTTTTGTTATCTGAGGCATAGAGCTTAACAGCAGGGAGGTGTTGATGGAACTGTATAAAAAGTTGGTTGAGCAACAGTTACAATATTGTGTGTGTTTTTGGAATCCACATTATAGGAGGGGTGTGATTACACTGGAGAGGGCACAGAGGAGATTTACCAGGATGTTGCCTGGCCTGCTTATGAAGACAGATTGAACAGCTTGAGGTTGTTTTTTTCTTGGAGTAGGGCGGACTGAGAGGGGACATAAAGGAGAAGTATAAAGTTACAAGGGGCATAGATAGAATAGACAAGAAATAACTTTTCACATTGGTGGAGGGATCAATGGCAGGGGCATAGATTTAAAGAAAGGGGCAGGAGGTTTAGAGCATATGTGAAGGCCGGTATCCCATCACTATGTCTCTCTTTATTTACTTGTGCACAGTACACTGGCTGTGGCCCAGCCATCTCAGAGTCAGCCCCCTGGACAGAGGAGATCCTGAATCCCCTGTTTAATTTGGTCAGCCAGGGCTCCCTGATTGGCCCAGGTTAACAACCCGCATCAAGAATCTCATTGTCAACAAGATCCACCTGTTTCCAATCACTACATCCCTCCCTTACTAAGTCCAGGGATGTAGGTCTGGTCTTCCTCTTATAGTTTATCCTGCGACATTTTCACCCCAGGTCCAGTTCCTCTGATTCAGACTCTAACACGGGCGGTGTGTACCAGACTGTAGCCAGTCTCTTGCATCTGGACTGTCTTGGGAGAATTTCAATTTCTTCTTCTGGCAGTAACAAAAGAAGCTGCATCCATCTCAGACTCGGAGGTTTCCTTGACACTAGACGGAGGGGGCGAACCCACATTTCTGACATGCCTTATGGCTGTTTTGAGTGGTTAGCTATGTTTTGCTCCTGCCTTGTTTGCGAGGTAACAGCTTTCAGGTGATGCTTGTTCAGGACTGCCTCACCTGCCCGAACTTTATAGGCGACGGGACCTAATCTCGCGTCAACCTCATCTCATACCCAAACATGGCCATTTCCTTAACTCCAGCACCAAACTCTGTCCCTTGAGATGAATTGTCTCTCATGCTTAGAGGAAGTATGTGGCCAGCTTCCGGCCAGAAAATGATTTTCTGATGAAGGGTTTAGGCCCGAAACGTCAAGTTTTCCTGCTCCTATGATGCTGCTTGACCTGCTGTGTTCATCCAGCCCCATGCTTGTTATCTTAGTTTGATATCAAGTGATGTTGTAGGCTGTTTAAGTCTACCTTCAACGTTTGGACTATTCTTTCCACCAGACCATTGAACAATAGATGGTATGGAGCTGTCCTCATGTGCAAAATGCTATCCGACTTTAGGGAATACTTAAATTCCCTACAGGTAAATGGCATCCTATTGTCCGTAACCAACACTTCCAGGAGTCCATGTATCACAAAGGATGCTCACAACTTCGGAATTGTCATCCCTGAGCTTGCCAAACGGACTTTATACATGTCCAACCACTTTGAATGAGCATCCACAATGACTAGGAACATCAAGTCCATGAAAGGACTGGTATAGTCAACATGTGACCAAATCCAAGGTTTACCTGGCCAATCCAATGAACGTGGGGGTGCTGCCAGTGGCAATTTTTGTCCTTATTCGCAGTCTGGGCAATGCCTCATCAATGCAGCTATGTCAGCATCCAACCCTGGCCACCAGAAATATCTTCTTGCCAGCATCTTGGAAACCCCTGGATGAATCTGGTGGAGATCAGCCAATATCTGGCGGTGACCTTTACTCGGGACAATCACCTTTGCTCCCTGTAGTAATATGCCATCCTCTACATTGATCACTTCTTGCCTTGTCCAGAAAGGTTTCAATGGTCCTTCTGTCTCCCCAATTACCCTGAGCTGTTTTAGTTTCGCTAGGACAGGATCTTTCTATGTCCACAGTCGGATATTGTCAGCTGTGACTGGAAAGGTGTTCAGGAAGTTTAAAACCAGAACAGTCTCTTCCAGCAGATGCACCACCAGTGGAGTATCTGCCAGTGGGAGGAAGCTTAAGGCATCTGCATTAGCCAATTGGCTTCCTGGACGGTGTTCCAAGTTATACGCATTGAGAATAAAGACCCAATGTTGAATTTGACTGGAAGCTATGGGTGGAACCACCTTGTCTTCCTTCAGTAGTCCTCGCAGGAGTTTTTGATCTGTTACTATGACAAATTCACATTTGTAAAGGTATTGGTGGAAATTTCTCACGCCAAAGATGACTGCCAAACCTTCCTTCTCTTTCTGGGTGAGTTTGCATTTGGCATCAAAATAGGTCTGAGAAGCACACAATATTAGGCATTCCTCTCTATTGAGTCACTGGTGAGCCAACACTACCCCAATACTATATGGGAAGACATTGCGTGTCAGCACCTCCTCTTGCTTTGGATCGTGGTGGGCCAGCACTTTAGATGACGATAGCTGCTGTTTCACTTCCTTAGAGGTTACTCCTTGGCCATGCGACCATTTCAGAGGCTGCCCCTTTTTCTATTGCAGGTGTAAGGCTGTAAACATGAAGACCAGTTTACGTGTGAATTTTCCATAATAATTCACTAACTCAAGGAAAGACCTAAGCTTCAGTACAGACATGGAAGCTGGACACCTTTGATCGTCCTCACTTTATCTTCCAAAGGGTGTAACCCAGTTTTGTTGACTCTGTAGCCCAAATAGGTCACTTGAGGCGCCTGGAACACACATTTTTTTCCCATCCAAGACATACACCCGCCTGGGAGAAACATTTAAACACTACATCCAAGTTCTCCAAATGCTGCTTATTGGTCTTCGTGGTTATTAGCACATCATCCAGATAAATGGTGACCTGGGGTAGCACTTGTAAAATGCACTCCATGGTGTGCTGGAAAAAGACACAGGCTGATGATCCCCCTGATGAATGGCTGATGAATGGCAGTCTTGTATATTGTAATAAACCCTATAGGGTATTAGTTGTAGTGTACTTCTGGGTATCCTCATCTAGCCGCTATTACAGGTAGGCGTGGCTTATGTCCAGCTTTGTAAAGAACAGCCCACCCCCCCACCAATTTTGTGTACAAGCCCTCGATGTGAGGGAATGTGTATTTATCCAGCTATGAGAAGTGGTTTATCATTTGCTTAAAATCCCCACAAGTGTGAACTGAGCCATCAGGCTTCACAATTGGTACGACTGTGCTGCCCATTCCGCAAATTCTGACAATCTCGGAATTGCTTCCTGATCAACATGTAAGATGGCTTTGATAGTCCCAAGCCCTCCCTGAAAAACTCCTGGGTATTTCACTAGGACTTCACTGAGGCAGACATTTTCTAATCAAAAATTGTTGAACCAATCAAGGTGAATCGTTCTCAACCAATTCCGTCCCAATAGGCTTGTGCCCAAGGCTTTCACTACCATCAATGGTAACTGCACCAACTTATAGGAGACTGAACCAAAGTCGTACCCTTAATCTGCAACGGTTCCCCAGTCTATGTTGTCAAGCTGGCTGAGGGCTTGTGCAAACTTCAGGTTTGGAATCAGAGCGAATCTTGTTGAAAACAGGTTCTGCAAACACAAATACAGCTGCGCCGGTATCTATAAGAACTTGGTGACCTTTTAAACAAACATTAATTTTAATTAGACCTGATTTGGATGTTGCTAAGCAATTTAATTGTTCCAACCCACCTGTAGGGGGACCTCCCAAGGTGTGCACTCTCCTGGATACCAACTCACAAGTTTTCTTACTCAAGTCAGGCCTTGTAGGACTCCTTTGCTGTCTCGAGTCCGCATACCGGCAGCAACTACAACGGGCTTGTCAGCCCAGATGCTCAGGAATATTTTCGTCACTTGGCTGATGCTCAGCTTTATTGTGGGCTGGCCTAGAGTCCCTCTCCTCAGGACATGTCCTGCATGAAACCCTGTGATTGCCTACACTCAAGTGGTATTTGCAAGCTCAGTCAGATAGGAGGGGGTGTCCACTCCCTTTGGGATGCCCTAAAGCTCCGATGCTCCACTTGCCACATGTTCTAAAGAAAAAGCCAGTTGTAGTGTCTGTTGAAGTCCAGATGGACTTCAGCTAGTAAGTGCTTTTGTATGGTTACATCATTAATCCCACACACCAAATGATCTCTCAACATCTCATTCAGGGTTAACCCAAAATCACTCTGTCAGTCATTTTAACCTTGTCAAAAATCCTGATATCGATTGCCCTGGTTCTCAATCAGCCAAATAAAACTGATAGCATCTCAGAATGAGAGGAGCTTTGGGATTGTACTATTCCCTAATCAAATCCAACAACTCTTGGAAGGTTTTAGGGTCTAGTGCCTCTGGGAAAGGTAAGCCCCTAATAATCGAAAATGCTGCAGGTCTGCAAGCGGTCTGAAGCATTACTCATTGCTTTTCATCTGCCCCAATATCACTTGCCCAGAAAAAATATTACATCCTTTCCACATAGTGGGCCAAGTCTTCAATGGCAAGGTTGAACAAGTCAAATTTGCCAAATAAAAGCATGATGACAGAAATGCCTACCCCAACTCCAAGGTGACTTTTGTGAGTGAGTGTTCTTCAGGCACACACCGTTTTCTCTCATCACCACTGAAATAGCTGCACAGAAACTGGTATCCCATCGCCAAGCCACCTTTTATTTACATGCGTACAGTTGACCAGCTGTAGCTAGCCAGCTCAGGGTCAGTCCGTGAACTGAGGACATTCTGAATCCCATTAATATTGGTCAGCCAGAGCTTTCTGATTGGTCCAGATTAATAATCCCAATCGAGGATCTCATAGTCAATGATATCCACCTGGTCCCATTCACTACAGGAGGTGAGGAAATTTATTTCACCCAAAAGATAGTGGGAATCAAACTTGTAATGCCAAGGAGACAAGGCCATGGGCCAAGTGCTGGAAAATGGGATTAGAATATTGAGATGCTTCATTTGACTGGGTCAGTCATGATGGGCTGAAGGGCCTTTTTCTGTACTCCATGACTTAATGCTTCAGTTCTACAGCACATTTGTGAGATAGCATCTGAAAGAATGCCAATACATTGGAAGCAGTTCAAACAAATTTTACTGACCTAATACCTCAAAATAGCTGTACTCCTTGAGGAAGGCCTAATCCCATGGAATTTAGAAGAGTCAGAGATGACTTAATTGAAACAGAAGATCCTGAAGAGATTTAACCAGGTGGATGGAGAAAGGATATTTCTTCTTGTGGGAGAATCTCGAACTAGGGGTCATAGTTCAAAAATAAATTTAAGACTTAGATAAGAATTTTTCTTTCGTTTTCAAAGTTGAGAATCTTTGGAATTTCCTTCCTAAGAGACAAAAGGCTTGTCTTACAAGGAGTGTAGTTTAGTCTTAGTTTAGACCTATACTCATTTGCATTAGAAGGATGACAGGACATCTAATTTTTTTTATTCATTCATGGAATAAGGGCGTTGCTGGCTAGCAGCATTTATTGCCTATCCCTAATTGCCCAGAAGGCAGGTAAGAGTCAACCACATTGCTGTGGGTCTAGAGTCACATGTAGGCCAGACAAGGTAAGGATGGCAGTTTACTTCCCTAAAGGCCATTAGTGAACCAGATGGGTTTTTCCAACAATCGGCAATGGATTCATGGCAATCGTCAGACTCTTGATTCCAGACTTCTTTATTCGAATTCAAATTCCTCTATCTGCCGTGACAGGATTTGGACCTGGTCCCCAGAACTTTGCCTGGGTCTCTGGATTAACAATCCAGCCATAATACCACTAGGCCATTGCCTCCCTATATAAGGTGCTAAAAAGAATTGACAAAGCAAATGAAGAGTGGATGTTTTCCATTGTGGAACAATCTAGAATGAGAGATCATAGACCTAGGCTAAGGGGTGGCAGATTTAAAACAAGGATGAGGAAAAATTACTTGTCTGAAAAAGTCATAAACGTGTAGAATTTACTACCCCAAAGTCTGGTGGATGCCAGGACACTGAATAAATGTAAGGAAGCAATAGATTTTTATTTAGGAATGGGTAATATGGCTTTGGGGTTCATATAAAAATGTGGAGTTGTGGCTGTATGAGACCCATGATTGTACTAAATGGTAGAGCAGGTGTGAGGGGCTGAATTACCCATCCTGCACTGAGTTCTAACATTCTGAAAAGGCAGTGAATGCAAAATCTTTAAATATTTTTAAGGAAGAGGTAGATAGCTTCTTGATTAGAAAGGGGATGAAAGATTATTACAGGATAGTGGAAACGTAGAGTTAAGGATGAAACTAGATGGTCCCCGACCTTATCAAAAAACAGTTGGTGGCTGACTCTTGTTCCTTGTGCAATTTTATTATCGCTTTTATTTTGTTACAGAATACAGTGAAATGTGTTATATTGTGTCGCTGCTCTCCATCCCCATGTTAAAACAACAAAATATATATGAATACATATTTGTCATTACTGTTGGAGATTTGTGTACCTGTATTCCCAGATGCCTCTGTTCTGCTATTCTATTTAGATATGTAGTTTCAAAATATGGCCACTTTATTCTTACCATCAAAATATATAACCGCACATTCACATTAATTTCTCAACTACACATCAATTCTACAAGTTATTAATGCCTTCCCATATTTTCACAGACCCCTGAATTAGATACATCAAAGAATTTAAAATAATCTCCAGAGTCTGAAGTTATACTTCTGATACTTAATTCCAAACCAATTACCTTAATTGTGAACACCATTGTGTCTGTCCGCAGAAAGCTCCCCGTGTAAGGAGCAGTCTTGGTATATAACAAGAAGATAGATGTTTCAGGATGGCATTTCAAGGTAATCATAGAATCCCTACAGTGTGGAAAGAGGACATTCGGCCATCAACTCTGCACAGGAGGTCTGAAGAACATCTCACCCAGACCCACACCTATCCCCGTAACTCTGCATTTACCATGGCTAATCCACCTAACTTGCTTATCCCTGGACACTCTGGGCAATTGAGCATGGCTGTAGTGATTGTAATGAGGTCAGCCAGGTGGATCTCATAGAAGTTGAGTTCTCTGATTGGGACTGTTAATCTGGTCCAATTAGGGATCTCTGTCTGACAGATATGAACAGGAGTTCAGAGATACTGTTCACTCTGAGACAGGTGGATCAGTGTCAAGGACTTGCCACGTATAAATAAAAGTTGACTTGCTGATGGGATACCAGCCTCTGTGGAGTTATTTCACTGGCCAATCCACCTAATTGGCACATCTATGAACTGTTGGAGGAAACCTATGCAGACACAGGGTGAGCATGCAAACTCCACACAGACAGTCACCCGAGATTAGAATTGAACCTATGTCTCTGGCGCTGTGAGGCAGCAGTGTTAACCACTGAGCCATCATGCTGCCCCATAATGCCATATCTGCCCCTCCTAGTGGGATCAGAAGAATTTCCAAAGAGGTAGATAGGGGAAAGAAATAGCCAGCTAGCAGAGAAATTGAGATGCTGCTAGTGATGGTAGGGTCATATTTTGCAGATACAGGGAAATAAAGCAGGTAAGACTGTGCTATCAGACTTGCTCTTAACTTTTCTATGGCACATGTTAAAGAAGAAAAGATTAAAATTTGGAAGACACAGAGACTTCATGACCAGCAACAGTGAGAATTTGGAAAGCAAATGGGGTAGTGGATGTTGTCTGCATTGACTTCAGTAAAACATTCAACAAGATCCCTCACAGTAGGCTGTTTTGGAAGATTAAGTCATATAGAATCCATAGTGGGTTGATAAGTTGGATACAAAATCAGCTTTGTCAAAGAAGGCAGAGGGTAGTTATGGAGAGGTGTTTTTCAGACTGGAGGCCTGAAACCAGTAGTGTTCCACAGGATCAGTGTTGGGACCTCTGTTGTTTATAATGTATATAAATGATTTAGATGAAGATGTAAAAACCAAAAGAACTGCAGGTGCTGTAAATCGGGATCTAAAACAAAGTTGCTAGAAAAGCTCAGCAGGTCTGGCAGCATCCGTGGAGGAGAAAACAGAGTTAACGTTTCAGGTCCGGTGACCCTTCCTCAGAACTTCTGTTGTAGATGAAAATGTAGGTGATATGATAAGTAAGTTTGCAGATGATATCAAAAGTTGGTGGAGTTGTGGACAGTCAGGAAAGTTGTCAAATGATATAGATCAGATAGAAAGTTGGGCAGAGAAATGGCAGATGGAGTTTAATCCAGAAATGTATAAGGTGATCCATTTTGGGAGGTCAAAAGCAAGTGGAAAATATACAGTAAATGACAGGACCCTTAGGAACTTTGATACATAGAGGGATCTTGAAGTCCAAGTCCATAGCTCCCTGAAAGTGGCAACACAAGTGGATAAGGTGGTAAAGAACGTATATTGCATCCTTGCCTTCATCGGTTGGAGCATTGAGTATAAAAGTTGGCGAGTCATGTTGCAGCTGTATAAGACTTTAGTCAGGCCACATTTGGAGTACTGTGTGCAGTTCTGGTCACCACACCATAGGCAGGATGTGGAGGTTGGAGATGGTGTAAAGAGGTCGAATAGGATGTTGTCTGGATTGGAGTGTGTTAGCTATAAGGAGAGTCAAAGAGAGTTATAGTCATACAGCACAGAAACAGACCTTTCAATCCAACTCATCTGTACCAACCTTACATCCCAATCTGACCTAGTCCTATTTGCCAGCATTTGGCTCATATCCCTCTAAATGCTTCCTATTCATATTCCCATCCAGATGCCTTTTAAATGTTGTAATTGTACACGCCTACACCACTTCCTCTGGCAGCTCACCATATGTTCACCACCTTCAGCATGAAAAAGTTACCCCTCAGGTCCCTTCTGAATCTTTTCCCTCACCCCTTAAACCTATACCCTCTAGTTTTGGACTCCCCACCATAGGAAAAAGACCTTGGCTATTCACTCTATCCATGTCCTTCATGATTTCATAAACCTCTATAAGGTCACCCCTGAGCCTCCAACACTCCTGGGATAAAAACAGTCTATTCAGCCTCTGCCTATAACTCACTCCTTCCAGTCCTGGCAACATCCTAGTAAATCCTTTCTGCACTCCCTCAAGTTTAACAACATCCTTCCTATAGAAGGGCAAAGAGAATAGTATGTGTTCCACAAAAGGTTGGACAAACTTGGAAGTGTTTTTGTGACAGCCTCAAAGGCTGAGGGTGACCTGATAGAAGTATATAAAATTATGAGAGGCATGTATAGAGTGTTTAGTTGGAATCTTTTCCTAGGGTGTAAATGTCGAAAACTAGGGGCATAGTTTTAAGGTGAGAGGAAATGTTTAATGGAGATGTGTGAGAGAAGTTTTGTACATAGAGAGTGGTAGGTGCCTGAAACATACAGCCAGAGGAGGTGGTAGAAGAAAATAGGTTAGCAAAGTTTAAGAAGCATTTAGATGGATGCATAAGCAGGCAGGGATTGGAGGGTTATGGACAATGTACGGGTAGATGGAATTAGTTTCAAATGGCATCATATTTGGCACAGATATGGTGGGCCAAGGGGCTTGTTCCTGAGCTGTACTATTCAATGTTCTTCCTGTCATTGCCTGGTTTAAGTTCTGCCCTTCCAGTGGCCAATTGAGATCCTTATGTTGATGATTAATTTCTGTTTAAAGGCATAATTCTGCTGCAATTATTTCAGCCCCAAGTGGGTTGACTTACCCAGCTGGGTAACCAGTGCAGATGGCCTGCCAGTTTGTTGTTCTTGGTGCGGGTCATTGGTGGTGTATGGGGTGGACCCCTTGATCTGCAATAATCTGAACGATCGAGGGACTGAAGACAGGTCAGTGAGATGGTCACTGAAAGTGATCTTACTGTCCTTGTTTCTGAAAACCATGCATCCCTCTCCACATCACTCCCCACACATGGGACAGACCCATTTAATTTTCCTCTGGGTGATCCTTCATTGTGGAAATCTTGGTGGTATTGTTAACCCAGAATCAGTCATGGCTCTGTTAAGGCACTGCTGAGTCCTGGCGCTGATGACCTCTGATTGGTTGGTAACTTGTGGGGTAAGGAGTGCCTTGTCCTGGATCCTAATTCCAGCAGAAATCCCTCTTGCAGCCATTCGGCCATCTGCCCACCTAAAGATCCAATGGGCTTTCTCACGTGGATATTTTCCTACTTTCAGATCAACCCAGAAATGGGAAGATCCTAGCCACAAACATCTCTCAGAAATTTTAGTTGACCACCTGCGTAATTATTCACAATTCTAGATTCAGATTTGAAAACAAAAGTGCAAAAGTGGGAAATAGTGTACAGACAAAAATTAATGGAGTAATTAATGAGTTCCTGGCAGAATAAAGGCACAAAATTACTTATTTCTTTTTGTCACAAAAGATACCATATGAACAATAAGTGGAATGAAAGTTGAAATACTGAGGAGTTTTACAGCTTTAAATCATTAAGTGGAATTGAGCAGTACATTTGCAGCTGTATAAAAATATGCTGTTTATGGAACAGTGAGATTGTTACATTATTGAGACAGATTGGCAGTAGGTGTTTGTGAGTTCAGGGAAAACTGTCTTATGACAGCCCTGTGTTAGCAAGCTGCAGTTTTCTATTAACCTGTGGAAGCAGTGCAGCCAGAAATATCCAGAGTCAGCAAATAGACAATACCTCTTTCCCTGCTTCTATCTGTGTGAGTGAAAAGGCAAAAGAAAACCCAACAAACTTAAAAGAAATAATTCTATAATAGAAAAAGGCCTTGATATATCCGATACAAATCAACAAAAAGCATTCACTTGACAGGCAACTCTACATACATTCAGCTGTAATGGTGAGTCATCTAGACTCGAAGCATTAGCTTGCTCTCTCTCCATGGACGCTGCCTGACCTGCTGTAATCTCCAGCATTTATTGTTTCCAACTCTATATAGTCTATGCACAAAGGTAGATGTTTGGAACACTCTTCTATAAATGGTAGTGGATGCAAGATTAGAAATAGGTAATTTTTTGTTAGGCCAAGATATTAAGGGAGAGGGGCCAAGGCAGATATATATTGTTAGGTCACATATCAGCCATGATCTCAATAAATGGTGGAACAGGCTTGAGGACTGAATGGCCTACCCCTCTTTCTATGATACTAATTTGACACATCCTAATAGCTTGTCATTTTTGCTAAAACCAAAATGATTAAGTAAAATAACTCCCCACGTTGTGGACTGGATTTTTGAAATTCAGAATTTCGTTTTCCTGGCCTATACTTTTCCACCTGTAGTATCTATGTCAAATTATCCGTCTTATTCAGGAATGCACATTCAGGAAAGTGTTCAGGGCTTTTGGATGGGTATAATTTAAGTCACATAGCAATGGATAAGTGATCTTTTATTTTCTCTGCCATTTGTTAAAGAATAAGAGTGGTCACAATTTATGAAGTTATTTTACTGTTAATGAAGAAATCTGGTGCAAACTGCTATTGTCCTGAATCACCATCACTCAGGTAAATTGTTCATCTGGGTGGTTTAGTTGAGTATATATTTATGAGGTCTTCTGGAATAATAGGGCTCAATTATCAATGCAATCTCCCAACTGGGCCTTAATAGCAGAAGTTTTAATTGATTGGCAAAAATGGCCCGTAACTGATCAGAAAATTAATTGTATGTTATGCTATTTTGTTTCTCTTCCTATTTAACAATTCGTTGTTACATAAACCCGATTTCTCATCTCAAAAATAAAACAATCATTGATATAGCCATTTGAGCTTTGGCAGTAAATTTTGAGATTTCCTACCTGAAGGAAATTATAGAAAGTGGCTCTGAGATACTTGGCAGTAAGGTGTCATTCTTTTCCTACTCTCTAAGGCAGGGGGCACCAAAGGATCCCCTGGAATCTCACTGCAGATTAAAATTCTGTAGTGTAATTAGAATTTCACTTGCTGTTTACAGCAGCACCTGGAGATATGATGCCTGCAAAGCTCCACCTGATATCGATTGGACATTAGTTGAAGCGGAGCTCACAGGTTTATGTTTTGATGGATCCAAATTAAGAGGAATGCCCTTGAGTCACCCCAAAACCAGAAAGAAGAGCCTTTGTAGTTGGTGAGCCATTGATAAAGACAGAAAGTTGTCGAGCAAAATTAGAGTACATGGTTCAGGGGATACTATCATGGCACGGATTCAGAATTGGAAAATGGATAAAAACTGGGAGTAGGAATAAATAGATCATTCTCAAATTGGCAACCTGTGACTAGTGGGATACCACAAGGTTCAGTACTTGGGTCCTTATTATTCACAATATATGGAAGGTTTGGAATGTGGGGACCAAACGTAATATTCATAATTCCATGGACGACACAAAACTAGTTGGGAATGCATTGTGAGGAAGTCGCAAAACAGCTTCAAGATGATTTGAATGGGTTTAATAAGTGGCTAAGAGCTTGGCAGATGGAATATAATTTGGAAAAGTGGGAGGCTTACCACTTTGGCCAGAGGAACAGATGTGCAGTATATATCTTAAATGGTAAGAGGTTGGAAAGTGCGGATGTATGAAGGAATCTGGGTGTCCTTTTCTATAAGTTGATTGAATGCTTTTTCCTTAGAAGCTTGTAGATCTTTGGAATTCTATACCCCAGAGACTGTGAAAGTTCAGTCTTTGAGTATGATTAAGTAAAGCTTTGATAGATTTCTAAATACCAAGGACATATATAGTGAAAGTGTGAGATCATAATCATATTGAATAGCAGAACAGGTTCAATGGGCTGAATAAACTTCTCCTGCTACTACGTTCCTCTGGGTAACCCTGTTCTCTCACCACCTGTGAATGGACTACCTCCCCAACACACCATTTCACCTCGCCAAGGTCCTATAGTTACCAACTCTGCTTGGCCATATTTCTGGAGTCTTATTGTCTTGCCTCGTCAAGCAACTTTCCTTACCCATTTGCAATAATTTCATTACATGTACATTAAAATTTCATAGAAAATCTAAAATGTCCACAGATCTTTTTAATGCCCTTAGGATCATTCCACTCTGGTTGCACAGTTGTGTCCAATGGATTAATTTCCAATTCCTGGAGACTTGAGGACAACATTGGAGAGTTGGCAACCCTACCCACTGCCCTAAAGTATTCCATCTATTGGGGTATCACATTGGTTGACCATCCAAGGGTGAAAAATGACCCTTATGCCATCTCAGTTTCTGGAAAGCTGGGAGATCCCCTGTAGATTTAATTGGAATTAGATAATATTTAAGTAGATCTGGTTGGAAAGTTGCTGGTCAGATCCTGTCAGTTCTCTTGATTATCACGCAGAATTAGGTTGCAGACAAACCACGGCCTAACTGAATGGCCACAGAGGCTCAAGTTATATTCCTGTTGCTATGTTCTTATGTATACCTCACCTGAATAAAAGTTGTTGGTCCTTGCTGGAAGACATCTGATGAGAGTAAACTCTACCATAATTCCCTGATAAGTTTATATCACCATTTGTTATTCTTTAATATGTTCATTATAAATGGCTGGAAAATGACAGATTGCTTTCCAATCCTGACAGCCTATCTGCTTGCATCATTGCTGAACAGTAATCACTTTATATGAGACAAGAGTTTTGTTTACAGTTAAATATACCTGGCAGACTTAAGACAAAGCATTTTGTTAACATATTGAAAATACTAAACACCATTATCAATATTTTTAATTTATATATATGGCACACATAAATAGAAACCAGTTATGTATTATCCTTAATAATTATTTCATTATTTTGTGCAAATTTCCAATCATGTTAATCAGACATTTTCCATTTTGGTTAACTTAGTGTATTCCTATCGTCTTTTAAGGGGAGGGTCAATCAACATTTTTGATCTTATGACGTTCCATGCAATATATTTATTCAAACGGTTTGCTGAAGTTACCATGAAGGACCTTCCTTCTTAACCTCTCCCTGCGCCTGATACTTGGTGATCCTCAGGTTGAACCACCACCAGCTGTCTCTCTCTCTCTCTCTCTCTCTGTCTTCTCTCATGAGAGACCAGCCCGATGGTCTGGTAAGACTATGGCAATTTCACCTTTATACTATTTCAAAAATGAAAACCTGCTGGGAAACCAATTGGGGTAAAGACGAATAAGTCCCTTCGACCTGGTAGGATGTATCTTAAGACATGAAAAAGAGTAGCTGAAAAGAAAATGGATGTAGTATTCTTCCTAGATTCTGGTAAGGTACCGGAGGTTTGAAAAACTGCCAAAGTAACAGCAGTACTAAAAAAAAAGGGAAGGAGACAAAAACTCAATGCCAGTTAGCTTAATATCAGTTATTAAGAAAATATTAGAGTCTATTGTAAAGGATTTAGTAGCAGAGAATTAGAAATAGATAATGTAGTCAAGCAGAGTCAGCATGACTTCACTGGATGGAAATAATGCCTGACAAATTTATTAGGATTCTTTGAAGAGGTAACAAACAAGGTGGATAATTAGATTAGAGATAGTAGGAACTGCCGATGCTGGAGAATCTGAGACAAAACGTTATGGAGCTGGATGAATATAGCAGGGCCAAGCAGCATCAGAGGAGCAGGAAAGTTGATGTTTCGCGTCGAGACCCTTCTTCAGAAATGGGGGAGGGGAAGGGGATTCTGAAATAAATAGGGAGAGAGGGGGAGGCGGATAGAAGATGGATAAAGGACAAGATAGGTTGAGAGGAGACAGATAGGTCAAAGAGGCGGGGTTAGAGCCAGTGACGTTGAATTAAGATGGGGATTTAGGTGGGGGATAGGTCAGTCCAAGGAGGACGGACAGGTCAAGGGGGCGGGATGAGGTTAGTGTGTAGGAGATGGGGGTGGGGCTTGAGGTGGGAGGAATGGTTAGGGAGGTGGAGACTAGCTGGGCTGGTTTTGGGATGTCGTTGGGGGAGGGGAGATTTTGAAGCTTGTGAAGTCCGCAGTGATGCCCTTCGGTTACAGGGTTCCCAAGCGAAATATGAGATGCTGTTCCTGAAGCTTTCGGGTGGCATCATTGTGGCAATGCAGGAGGCCCAGGATGGACATATCTCCCCCCAGTAGGGGGGGGGGGTGAGTTGAAATGGTTCGTGACAGGGAGGTGTAGTTGTTTGTTGCGAACTGAGCGTAGGTGTTCCGCAAAGCGGTCCCCAAGCCTCCGCTTGGTTTCCCCGATGTAGAGGAGGCCACAACGGGTACAGCGGATGCAGTATACCACATTGGCAGATGTGCAGGTGAACATCTGTTTGATGTGGAAGGTCTTCTTGGGGCCTGGGATGGGGGTAAGGGGGTAAGTGTAGGGGCAGGTGTAGCATTTGCTTTGGTTGCAGGGAAAAGTACCAGGAGTGGTAGGGCTGGAGGGGAGTGTGGAGTGGACAAGGGAGTCACGGAGAGAGTGGTCCCTCCGGAAAGCAGATAAGGGTGGGGAGGGAAAAATGTCTTTAGTACTGGGGTCAGATTGCAGATGGCGGAAATGTCGGAGGATAATGCGTTGGATTCAGAGGTTGATGGGGTGGTATGTGAGGAAGAGAGGGATTCTGTTTTGGTTATTATATCGGGTAGAGGGTGTGGGGAATGAGTTGCGGGAAATGCGGGAGACATGGTCAAGGGCATTTTCGATCACTGTGGAGGGGAAGTTGGGGTCCTTGAAAAATGAGGACATCTGGGATGTTCGGGAGTGGAATGCCTCATCTCGGGAGCAGATGCAGCGGAGGCGAAGGAATTGGGAATAGGGGATGGCCTTTTTACAGGAGGGTGGGTGGGAGGAGGTGTATGCTAGGTAGTTGTGGGAGTCGGTAGGCTTAAAATGGATATCACTTTCCAGGTGGAGGCCAGAGATGGAGATAGAGAGGTCCAGGAAGGAGAGAGAGGTATTAGAGATGGTCCAGGTAAACTTAAGGTTGGGGTGGAAGGTGTTGGTGAAGTGGATGAACTGTTCGAGCTCCTCGTGTGAGCACGAGGCAGTGCCGAAACAGTCATCAATGTAACGGAAGAAGAGATGGGGGATAGGACCAGTGTAGTTTTGGAAGAGGGATTGTTCCACGTATCCTACAAAGAGGCAGGCATAGCTTGGGCCCATGCGGGTATCCATGGCCACCCCCTTTGTCTGTAGGAAGTGGGAGGAATTGAAAGAGAACTTGTTGAGTGTGAGGACGAGTTCAGCTAAGCGGATGAGGGTGTCAGTGGCGGGGGACTGGTCAGGCCTGCGGGACAGGAAGAAGCGGAGGGCCTTTAGGCCATCTGCATGGGGAATGCAGGTGTATAGGGACTGGACGTCCATGGTAAAAATGAGATGTTGGGGACCGGGGAATTGGAAGTTCTGGAGGAGGTGAAGAGCGTGGGTGGTGTCATGGACGTAGGTAGGGAGTTCCTGGACCAAGGGGGAGAAGATGGAGTCCAGATAGGTGGAAATAAGTTCAGTGCGGCAGGAGCAGGCGGAGACAATGGGTCGACTAGGGCAGTCAGGTCTGTGGATTTTGGGAAGGAGATAGAAGCAGGCGGTGTGGGGTTGGGGAATGATGAGGTTAGAGGCTGTGGGTGGGAGGTCACCTGAGGTAATGAGGTTGTGGATGGTTTGGGAGATAATGGTTTGGTGCTCATGGATGGGATCATGATCAAGGGGGCAATAGGAGGTGGTGTCGGAGAGTTGGCGCCTGGCCTCCGAGATGTAGAAGTCAGTGCGCCATACTACAACAGCGCCTCCCTTGTCCGCAGGTTTTATGGTGAGGTTGGGATTGGAGCGGAGGGAGCGGAGGGCTGCATGTTCTGCGGGAGAGAGGTTGGAGTGGGTGAGAGGGGTGAAGAGTTTGAGGCGATCGATGTCTCGATGACAATTAGAGATAAAGAGGTCACGAGAGGGTAGGAGGCCTTGGGGTGGTGTCCAGGAGGAGGGGGTGTGTTGGAGGTGGGGGAAAGGGTCAGTAGACGGAGGGTTCCTCTGATGCTGCTTGGCCTACTGTGTTCATCCAGCTCCACAATGGATAATTAGATTAGATGTCTTGTTTTATTTTATTTATGTTAAAGGAGAAACAGTGAATTAATATATTTGGACATCCAGAAGTATTTGATAAGGTATCACATGTTATGCTCATTAATAAGCCTGTACTGTTGGAAGTAGCATATTCATATTGAAAGAGGATTGGCTCACTAATAGAAGTCAGAGCTTTGGGAAAAGAGGATTTTCAGGATGGCAACCTATGACTAGTGGAGTGACCCAGGGATCAGTGCTGAGATCACAAATATTTACAATATATATTAATACATATTAATGACTTGGATGAGGCAATTGAAATTAGTTCAGCCAAGTTTACAGATGACACAAAAATAAATGGGAAGGCAAGTGGCGACAATGGTTCAAAGAGTCTATAGAGGGATGTAGACAGGTTTAGTGAATGGGCAAAATCTTGGTAGATGGAATATAATGTGGGAAAGTGTAAGGTTATGCATTTTGGCAAGAAGAATAGAGAAGCTGAATATTATTTAAATGGAGGAAGATTGCAGATGCTATGGCAGAGGGATCTGGGAGTTTTGTGCATAAATCACAAAAAGCTAACATTCAAATTTCAGCGGGTTATAGGAAGGCAAATTGAAAGTTCATCTTTATTTCAAAGGGAATTGAGTATAAAAATAAGAAATCCTTGCAATAACAATATAAGGCATTAGTTAGGCCACACCTTTGACCTGTTTTGATCCTTTGTCAAGAAAAGATACACTGGCAGTGGATGCAATTGAGAGAAAGATCATTGGATTGATCCTGACTATGGTGGGACTGTCTTATGAGGAGGGCTCAGTAGGTTGGGCCTGTACTCATTGGAGTTTGGAAGAATAAAAGGCAGCTTGTTGAAACATTCAAGATTCTTAGGTGACTTAATAGAATAGATGTAAACGGTTGTTTCCCCTGGTAACGGAGCCTAGGACCAGAAAGCATAATCTCAGAGTAAGGAGTCACTCATCTAAGACAGAGATGACGACGAACTTCTTCTCTGAAAGGTAGTGAATCTGTGGAATTCTTTGCCACAGAAGACTGTTGCAGTTGGGTTGTCAAGTATATTCAAGGCTGAGATAGATTTTTAATCTGTCAGGCAATCAAGGGTTATGGGTAAAAGGCAGGAAAGTGGAGTTGACAACTATCAGATCAGCCATGATCTCATCGAATAGTGGAGCAGACTCAATGAGCTGAAAGGCCTACTTCCACTTCTAAGTCTTATCATTTTATGGTTTAAAAGGCAAGTGCTTATTCCCTGTGGTACATTTCCTAACCATGTGGAACGTGCTCCCGATCACCACACATTATCAATGCTCCCACAAAAAATGAGAAACGCAGACAGAGGCCAGAACTCACTTGACTTGCAGACATCTTTTCATTAGAATTCCACATACTTGTAAGAGTTAGCATGTAATTATAAAGGATGGTGATGTTGTCATTGTTCCAAGCCCATGATTTCATGAGTTATCATTATTGTAATGTGACATGCAAGCCCAAAATCTTGAGCCTTTGTTAATTGATAACACACATCTCCACTGAACAACTGTTTATCTTTGATTTTTGATCAAATACAATTTACGTTAAACAAATATTGAATGCACCAGAAGCCTTTATGACGAAAGGTTGATAAAGTAACTGTATATGTTTTACTGCCTTAGGGCAAACTGAGTTATTGAATGTTCTGTTTCAACTCTATAAAAAGCAGAACAAAAATTTATATTGGGTTCTCTGAACAGCATTATGTATTCAGTAATTATATAGTTTCCTAGTTGGCCTTAAACCTGCTCTAAATGACACATGTAGAATGCTTTTGAAATAGATAGGATGTTGTTTGACAGCGGATGAAGTAAAGGTTGCTTGTAAGTGGAGCTGAATGAATCTAGAGGATAATGTTCAGCGGGATATCTCAGGGATCATTGTTGGGCAAGTTGCAGCTTACAGTATTTATGAATGGCTTGTAAGCAAGATTCGAAATAAAACTCACCAAGTAAAATTTTATGGTGGCTGGCCCACCAGGAACAGGGCAGCGAGGTTTAAAACAGCAAATTGACTTTATCTTCTGCTGTGGCCAGACATCCGCTTATTGCCATTAACGTTGATTCACGCGCCAGACACGAGTTGGAAGCAGAAAAACTGTTCCAAAGCTTTCAGACATCAGACTAAAAATGAACCTGTAATGTAGATCAAATGTCTGAAATTAAATGTATACAATTTGTGTAGAATCAAAAGATTCAAATCTTCAGGGTATGCAAGTAGGGATCCAATGCGATTTTTAAAGGAATAGGCTGAAAATCCTACTGTTCTAAGTCACTGAGTAAAGCCTCATATGGTTGGCTTCACAAATTGGCTGCCATGAATGGAAATCCTATTCAAAGGAACAATGAACTGCAGGCACTCAGACCAGAGGGATTTGTCTACTGCATTTCCAATGGATTTCTGGGACTGATGATTGATTGGATTGCATTCTTACTCCCAAGAACTGGTCATGTGAAAGGTTAAAATTAAAATGTTCTGGAGCAGTCAAAAACCCACAGTTTTCGGGGAGTTGGGGTCGAGATCACCCACTTGTGGGAGGTGGATCGGTCATTTACCAATTATAGTAAAGCTGTTTGTCTCCATTTAACTGTCATTTACTTTTAAATCATTCCACTAAATTTGGAAGGTAAAAAATTGGGCGGAATCTTATGCTTCTTTGAGTGACATGGGAAAAGATAATAAAGTCAGGAAAACATGGTGAAAATAGAAAAATCAGATTCGCAATGTTGAGAAAAATATTCCAATTTCCCCTGGGATTTAAACGTTGAGTTCTGAACATTGGCAATCAATAGAGAATACACTTTTTCCATGCATTTGCATCTCAATATTAGGTAAATTTCCTTAATCTCTATACAGTTCTAAATCAACCTCTCTTTCTTCAAGAAACTAGATGGTACCCAATTCCCAATATGAAAGTCAAAGTGATAACCCGTTGGCAGCAGCTCATCGTTTGCTTCCCTGGGCTTTCAGCCATCCCTGTTTTCGGACCAATGTTACTGCATGGTCCATGGACACTGTCCCTTCCACCCCTTGTCAGAGCTAACAGATATTGCTGAACCATTAGTTTCACTACATCACCTAGGCTGCTTTTGGACCAACTCAAACACAACTTCAGCTTTACTTTGGAGCTCAAGGACACTTATGATTTGCAATCTTCTGCCCAGGTTGTTTTGCCCTCAGGGCTACATCTACACAAGGTGCATCTTATGGGTCTTAACTTATTGTCTTAGCACACACTTGCTTTGCACTTACTTGGAAGCTGCTAGCCTCTGTGGCTTGTATTCCTTTACAGCACAGAGAGATGGGCAGGCAGCTTGTCGCGGTTTGGAGCACTGAAAAGTCAAGGGAGGTGGACAGGTTGCTGCTAACTCACCTACACTTTGTGCCAGCAGTGTATGTGGCAAACACACTGTATTTCCTTCAACCAAATGGCCATGCCTGAAAGTCAAAGGAGACTAGTCCTTGGTGGTGTCAAGGTGGAGTCCCATCAGCCCAGGAAGTTCAGCACAGTCAGCCAGGTACTTGTCCATGTCAGAGTTTGGAGATCCTGTAGAGTCATGGAGTCAAGTTTCCTAAACTAAACCAGTCCCATTTGCCTGTGTTTTGCCCGTATCCATCAAAACCTTTCCTATTCATGTACCAGTCCGAATGACTTTTAAATGTTGGCAGTTCATTCCACGTATGAGTCATCCTCTGCGTGAAAATTTGCCCCTCAAGTCTTTGTAGTTTGGGACTTTGGCATTGGTCACTTTTGCAGGTCTTTATTCTTTGTTCATTGTCGGGATGATCGCGTTGCTGACCAAATTGCCCGGAGGACAGTTAAGAGTCAACCACATTGCTGTGTATCTGGAGTCACTTGTAGGCCTGACCAGGTAAGGATGGCAGTTTCCTTACCTTAGGGTATTAGAGAACCAGATGGGTTTTCCCTGACAATCAATAATGGATTCATGGTCATCATTAGATTCTTACTTCCAGATATTTTATTGAATTCAAATTCCACCATCTGCCATGGCGGAATTTGAACCCAGGTCCCCAGAATGTTATTTAGGCCTCTGGATTAACATTCCAGTGATAATATCACTAGGCTATCGCCTCCCCGTCAAAGGAAACCAGTCTGGGAATTACATGTATGGTGCTGTGAAGACATCAGGCTAGGACTAGTGCAAACAGACTGATGCATGCTTAGTCAGGGCTATCCTGCTGATTCAGTCCATGGGGTGGATCATGGTTAGTCTTAGGGGTTTGGAAATTAATGATCAGTGTGTTCACCAGGGGACTGCCTGTGGAGTTCTGATGCAAGTGGGAAGCTCAAATCTGGGGTTGGGATACATTAGATTGGGTTGCTGAGGGAATGATTATAATAAAATGGGCAATTCACGATAGAACATGGAATCTCATACAGCATGGGAGTGGACAGGTAGCTTCAGAAGTTGAAATGTTCATAAATAACTGTCACGTTCTCCCCAGATGAGGAGAGCATATGGCCAACAAGTGCTTGGCAATTAGCAAAGCCACGGGATCATGATAAATGTGGGACCTTAGCAGTTCTATAAAGGGAATGAATGAAAATTAGGAGGAGGCAGGAAGGACATCAGGGACATAGGTACAGCAAGCCAAAAGAAAATATGAAGAAGGGGGAGGTCATTCTGCATCTCAGCTGAAGCCTGCAAATCACTCCCAAGGAAACTAAGTTGAAACCTTGTCACCTTTAATTCAAACTCGACTGTATAATAACAAGACAAGAATAGCTGCCACCATGTGTGTGTAGGTGGAGGGAGTTGCTGTTTTTCTCTTCTTGGGAAGAGCTATAATTGTTCGAATTTGAGGCCCTGCTCGGGGTAATATGCAGCCAATGATTCTATAATGCCACCCATCGGACAACAAATTGCAATTCATTGGCATTGTTCTTTTTTTAAGAACGATCATTAAAAATATGGTGTCATGCGATCATGATCATTACATTGTTTGCACTAAAAGTTTCCTTGTCATGTAATTTAAGAAAATCTATTCAGATGCTAACTTTAAAGGTTTCATCTGGATTTGCCATTTCTGGATCATGTTTCTGACCTGATACTGGTAGACAATGCTTCAGAGCTGCCATATTTGTACACCATACTGTAAGTATGTAAGTACATGGTCTGTGATGTTCAAGGGCAGCTTCTTTTGTTAGGGGGTGATGCCATGGTATATTAATGCCAGAAATTCAATCTCCTCATGTAGATTAGGACTTTGATTCTGCATTTTATATCTAGATAATGTTATGTAGCTCAGAGCTCCTTATTCAGGTCAGACTTTAGTCACCTTGTGGAGTGCCTATGGCACACTGTGTCAGGCTATAATATGTTGCTTCAGTTCGATTGATACAAGGGCTCAGGGCTCAGTGTTACAGATATGGTCCTCTATTTCTGACTTTCCCCACATTATCGACTCATACGCCTGACTTGATCATCTCAATTGCTGGATTCCTTGTGACCTTCATACTAAGGTGAAGGCATGGTCAACTGAAAGAGCAATCAGAATGTCATCAGTAAACCCAGCAAGAATTGACAATTACCAATGGCTGCCACACAGACTCCAGAGAGAGAGTTGGCAGATGAGAACCCCCATGATGGGGGAGGAGAAAGATATACTCGAATATATCAACTTCACTGTCATTTTCTACTGCTTTCAGAACCACAGGGCACATGCAAACTAAGTGTCATCTGCTGAAGCAGATCGTGCATTTGGAAGTAATAGGTGAGAAACCCATAGGGAAGGTGGTCAAGGTCACAGCCACCTTGAGTTTTCATGTTACTCGATCACTTCAAGTAGCAACTAGCAACTTGTGTGACATCACCCAATCCTCAAACACAAATGCATTCAGAGCATCACTGGTGTCATTTTCTCAAGATTGCACTCCCTACTCCTTCTCCCATGATAAGAAATGTCAGGTGGCCCAAGCAATGAGAATCTCCAAAAGTGCTAGCTTCCCCGAGTGTATGACATTAGAGACTACACCCATATCACTTTAAAGTGCCCTATTACCCACCCAAAGAGTTGGTTAACAGAAAAGGCTACCATTCCATCAATGTGCAACTTATCTTTGACTATAGATGCCAAATTTTGAAGGTTCGTGCAGGATATTTTGGGAATTGCCATGATGTTAACATTATTGACTTGTAAGCCCTTGTCTCCTTCCAAGGCCCTTGGGCTATTCAAGGAGGCATTGGGCTGCTGGGAGACAAGGGCTACCCCATCCAGACATGGCTTGTGACATTTTGATGAAACATTCAACCTTAAGCAGAATGAAGATACAAATTTGTTCATGCTTCCATTAGGGTCCTAATAGAACAGAAAATAGAGCTCCCTAAAATGAGGTTTTCTGGCAAAACTTTGCAGTATAACCCAGAATGAATGTACCGTGTCATTGCAGAATGCTGGGAGGAGATGAGCTCAAGTGATCATGTGGGGATGCAAAGGTATGCAAAGCTAACTAAAGTGTAAGCCTCAATGAGCTATGCTGTGCTGCTCTCCCATCATCACGATTGCTAACTCATTTTAAGCTGCATAAGCTTTTACCCCCTTTATACAACATATTTGCTTTCTTATGCTGGCACTAGCTGCACCCAGTGAACCTCTGCCAAGAAAAGATCAGTGCTGGAGATCCTCAGCACTACCACTACCTCCACCTCTGAGGACAAAGCCATTTAACATGCAGATGATGCAATAACAAGGATTTTACTTGCATCTTCCATTGACTCATGGACTTTCACCTCAGTGTTGTGAATATCTTGCCCATATTTCATGTGCTTTTGTGTCTAACTTTCAGTTTTACTAAGATTTAGAAATAGAAAATAGAATAAATGCAACTGAAGAAACATTAAGCCTCATGCACTTAAAGGTTTTGGTCATTGTTACTTTAATAAGTTAACAGATAGAAAAGTGAGGTAATTAACATACTAGGCTTTGATGACTATCAAAACACCTAGGCAAATGAAGCTCAGAAACTGGCTGATATTTGTTTAATAGAATCAAAACAGACGTAGCTAATAAAACAATAAGGACTGACTTGTGCTAGAAATAGCCTAAGGGTTATTTTTGGCAAATTTAATGGAAAGTTTCTCTGTGCAAGTCCCAATACGATTTCTTGTGCTATCTTTCCAAACTTGCCTCATTAAGTATGAACCACACCCTAACCACACTGTTCCATCCTCTGCAGGTGCAAGTATCAGTAACTGCCAGGACCTCCTGAGATTCTGGGCGCCTGTGCCATCTGTAAAGCTCAGCTGTGTGACCAGTCAAGTGTTGGCAGTCCACAGCTGTCCTGCACACTTTTATTTGTCCTGGATATGTTGGACAGAAGATAATTGGCATACTGCTTCACCGATGGGGACCTGGAGGTCCTGCTGGACAGGGAGACACTGTTCATAGAGCATGCCCTGAGATATTAACAACTAATGGAAATCTGGGAGAGCAAGCAGTGAGCTGGAGTTGTCAGGTTACTGCTGGCACTGTTAGGTCAGGAATTGTCACCATTTAGTTTCTACATGGTAGGTGGGAGAATAAGAAACTGCACATCAAATTATTGTAATAATCTCCCCATTGACTAGCAAGAATGTCATCTTGCCATTCAGCACTTGGTTGGAAATTGAGACTGTTTGGTCTAATGGCAAGAATCTCCTCACTGCAAATCCTCAGGTGATTCTCTCAACATTGTCACCAATGCCCACTTCAGGGGCCAGGAAGATTTTTCTTTTTATAATTCATTCACGAGATGAGACCGTCGCTGGCCAGGCAGCATTTATTGTCCATCTCTAATTGCTCAGGGACCATTTAAGACTCAACCACATTGATGTGGGTCTGGAGTCATGTGTAGGCCAGACCAGGTAAGGCTGGCAGTTTCCTTTCCTAAATGACTTTAAAGAACTAGATGGGTTTTTCCAACAATCGACAATGGATTCGCAGTCATCATTAGACACTTAAGTCCAGATATTTATTGAATTTGAATTTGCCATGGTCGGATTCGAACCTCAAGTCTCCAGAACATTATTTGGGTCTCTAGATTAACAGTCCAGTGATAATACCACTAGGCCATCACCTCCCCTGTTGGGTCTGCAAAGCTTGCAGTAATGGCAATTAGAAGGAGCTAGCGTTAAATTAGTTTAATGGCATTCGTTGAACCCTAAAGATCAAATTCATAAATTGGAATAAGTTACATTGGAAAGGAGATTGGTGGAGTTTAAGCAGGTTCGCTGGTTTCAACATGTCCAGGAGCATGTTTGCAGGAGTTGAAGCCTGGACTCTCCTGAAGCAAAAAAATGACTTCAGGCAGTACAAGTGCTTCTGTTGCTAGACTAAAAGCAGTTAGGGAAGTGGAAATCCTTGGAAGCCACTTATCACTGATTGCATCTGACAGTGAGTGAGAAAGAAGTCCACAGATAGCATTTACTTAAAGGCAAAGTACTATGGATGCTGGAAATCTGAAACAAACACAGAAAGCCCTCCAGAAACACAGCAGGTCTGGTAGCAAGTGTTGAGAGAGAAACTGAGTTAATGGTTTCTGTTTGGTTTGACACTTCTTCAGAACTGAGAGCAGTATTTGCTTCACACAGTTGAGAAATACTGATGAAGGGTCTAGGCCCGAAACGTCAAGCTTTCCTGCTCCTATGATGCTGCTTAGCCTGCTGTGTTCATTCAGCCCCACACCTTGTTATCTGAGAAATACTGAACTTCGCACAAACCTCAGGGGTGGTATCAGCACTGTACTCTTAAGGAGGAAAGTGCAGTCTTGGGAATTGTCATATCTCACTGGGGTATAGTGCACTGGAAATCAAGCTCCACCATTCCCAGAGTCATCACAAAAGAAGAAGGTTTGATCAAAGTATACAAAATGCCCCAATTTATCTGTCTTTTCCGGCCAGGTTAACAGAAAGCACTGACCAGGTTTCTGTACTTAACAAGAATTACTATTTATTACAAATAAATATATTCTAGTTCAAGTAGACAAATATGAACTGTCAACATACAAGTCTACTAGTTGAAACTCTAGCACCTCCCCCCCCCACCCCTTAACACACCACCTACAGACACATGGGGACAAATGTTACCCATTGAAGACATGGCAATTCATGCCTGTGAGGATCCTTCACATTGCAGCATAGAATAGGGTTAGATTGAAAAAGAAGCTTAACATTTTTCAGGAAAAGTAGTAAGCCTGAAGATTTATAGAGTTTTAGATATCAGCAAAGGGTGACCTAAAAATTGGTAGGGAATGACAAAACAGAATATGCCAAAACCATATCAAATTAACCAGAAATATAAAAACATATTCTATGTGTTTCTACATGTAAGTAAAAGGGAAAAGAGTAGCAAAAGTAAATATTAATCCCTGTGTAGCAAAGGCAGGAGCAATTATAAAATGGAATAAGGAAGCAGCAATGATGTTAACCAAATATTTTGGACTGGATTTTCAGGGGCCCCTGGTTTAACTCTATTCTGGCCCAGGATACCATGATAGATCCTTGCTCGCGATCTCCTCAAAAGATGGACAACTAACAAGCTGCCTCCTGAAGCCCCATCCAATTAAATGCCACAGACAGACCAGTGAAGTGGAAAGCCCAATCAGAAGGCTGAGATAACAAGGTGTAGAGCTGGATGAACACAGCAGACCAAGCAGCATCAGAGGAGCAGGAAGGCTGACGTTTCGGGCCTAGACCCTTCTTCAGAAGTCTGAATCAGAAGGCTGTCTGGTTGACAGTGTCTCCAGGTGAAGTAGGTCCTGCCGAGGCCTACTGGGCCTCAAAATGGAAGCACTCTCTTCAACACTGAAAAGTGAAAGAACCCTCATGGCTGCGGTTGTAAGCTTATCAATGTGAGGAGGAGAGCATCTCCACAGTATTACATGTGGCCACAAAGAGACCGGCAACTTTTAAAAAGAGATTAATTCCCCTGAGGTCAAAGGAAATAAATGAAGGACAAGTTTTTATGTTTTAAAACTTTTTAGTAGAATGAACAAAGACTAAACACCATTTAGCAAGCAACTAATGCACCAAACTGGAGAGAAGATGTGTCCACAATAACAAGCAACTAAAAATTATTTATAACATAATTTTTGCTTTATACCACACTTTCAGCAGACATATAATCTGAAAGATGAAGTTCCAAGCCCCTTTCAACTTTTCAGCAGGCTCCATTCTCTTGGCCATGCTAGATCAAATCATCCAGTGTTCTTTGGAAGTTATTCAATTCAGTCATCTGAGTATTCCTGAACCAATCTCTTTTAATATGGCCCAATCTGGGAAACGTCTGTCCCTTAAATCTCGACAAGTCCCGTTTTCTCTAATATGGAATGGGTTCTCACCAGCACCCTGCTTGGTGACTAGCACAAAAAAAGACTTTTCCTCTGTTTTTCATGACAGCATGACAGTTTCTGTCTGTTTCTCTCTCTCTCTCTCTCTATGTGTCTCAGGATCCCTGAGTCTATGTCCAGAAAGCCAGTTGCCCTTTTTTGTGACAAGATATCAAGAATTCAGTTACGGATCACATGGCCCCATCTCCGAGCAGAACTACTGTGATCCCTAAGCCCTATGTTGAAGGAATTCTGCTTTAATTTAAAAGAGACACTTAAAACATAATTGTCAAATAAAGTCTTACATTTGTACATTTCCCAGATTGTCTCTTTCAGTGAAGAATCTCTTCTTACCGTGCACCTAGCAGATTGACCCTGGCCACTTGCAAACACTGTGTAAAAGCCTTGTGTCGTGAGGAAAGAAGGAATTTGCTTCCTCATACTTACCAATAGCATTTAATTTTTAATCAATCTCACTCTAGAAAGAAAAGCATTTGTTGAATGATTCCTTTATAAAATCAAATAGCTGAAAGAATCATCACAACAAATCATCGGTAACAATCAGAGATAACAAGATGTAGAGCTGGATGAACACAGCAGGCCAAGCAGCATCATAGGAGCAGGAAAGCTTGACGTTTCGGGCCTACACCCTTCATCAGAAATGGAGGAGGGGAACAGGGTTCTGAAATAAATAGGGAGAGAGGAGGAGGCGGATAGAGGATGGATAGAGGAGAGGATAGGTGGAGAGGAGGCAGATAGGTAGAGAGTTGCAGTGGGAGAGAGCTTCCCTGATGTTTGTCCGGAGGGAGGAGGGTAACTTCTTCGGGGTAGGCATCCTTAGAAGAGGGTTCGCAGTGGGGTTAAAATTGTATCAGAGATAAAAGGTACTGCAGATGCTGGAGAATCCATTTGACCCAGAGAAATTAGTCACATGGGGTAGGCGGAACAACAGATCCTGTTACTATTTTACCCCAAAGCAAAGAATGCAGCTCCAATCTTGTAGTATGGAAGCACAAGGATTCTTCTGTTGTTATGCTGCATTTTTGATGGTTAATGTGCATAATTATTTTCATTCACATGTGGGATGTGCGTGTTGCTGGCTGAGCCAGCATTTATTGCCTGTCCCTACTTGCCCTTGAGAAAATGGTGGTGAACTGCCTTCTTGAACCGCTGCAGTCCATCTGCTGTGAGTTGACCCACAATACAATTAGGGAGGAGATTCCAGGATTTTGACACAATGATAATAAAGGAACAGAAATATATTTCCAAGTCAGGTTGGTGAGTGGCTTGAAGGGGAACTTTCATGTGGTGGTATTCCTGTATATCTGCTGATCTTTTCCTTCCAGATGTAAGTGGTTGTGGATTTGGGAGGTGCTGTCTGAGGATCTTAGGTGCATTTCTGTAGTGCATCTTGTATATAGTACATACTGCTGCTACTGAGCATCGGTGGTGGAGGGAGTGGATGTTTGTGGATGTGGTGCCAATCAAGCTGGCTGCATAGTCCTGGATGGTGTCAAGCTTTTTGAGTGTTTTTGGGGCTGCACCCATCCAGGCAGATGGAGAATATTCCATTACACTCCTGACTTGTGCCTTGTAGATGATGGACAGACTTTGGGGAGTCGGGAGATGAGTTACTCTTTGCAAAATTCCTATCCTCTGGTCGCTGTGTAGCCACTGTGTTCATGTGGTGAGTCCAGTTGAGCTTCTGGTCAATGGTAACCCCAAGGATGTTGATAGTGGGGGATTCAGTGATTGTAACACTATTCAATGTCAAGAGATTGTGGTTAGATTGTCTCTTATCAGTGATGGTCACAGCCTGGCATTTGTGTGGTACAAATGTTACTTGCCACTTGTCAGTCCACCCCTGGATATTGTCCAGATCTTGTTGCACTTTAACATGGACTGCTTCAGTATCTGATGAGTTGTGACTGGGGCTAAACGTTATACAATCATCGACGAACATCTCCACTTCTAACGTTATAATGGAAGGAAGGTCATGATGCAGCAGCTGAAGATGGTTGGGCTGAGGACACCACCCTGAGGAACACCTACAGAGATATCCTGGAGATGAGATGACTGACCTCCAACAACTATGACAATCTTCCTATGTACCAGGTATGACTCCAGCAAATGGAAAATTTGCCTCCGGTATTCATTGATTCCAGTTTTGCTCGGGCTTCTTGATGACACACTCGATTGAATGTGGTCTCAATGTGAAGGACTGTCACTAACACCTCACTTCTGGAATTCATCTCTTTGGTCCATGTTTAAACCAAGGCTGTAATGAGATCAGGAACTGAGTGGCCCTGGCAGAACCCAAACTGGGTGTCACTGAGCAGGTTATTGCTAAGCAGGTGCTGCTTGCTACCACTATTGATGACATTTTCCATCACTTTACTGATGACTGAGAGTAGACTGATGGGGCGGCAGTTGGCTGGGTTGGATTTGTCCTTCTTTTTACAGGAGATGGTTTTGTCACTGAACTGTTTATCCAGAAACCCAGGTTATGTTCTGGGGACCTAGCTTTGAATCCTACCATGGTCGATGGTGGAATTTGAACTTGATTAAAAATATGGAATTAAGTGTCTAATGATAACCATGAATCCATTGCCGATTGTTGGAAAAACCCATCTGGTTCACGAATGTCCTTTAGGGAAGGAAACTACCATCCTTACCTGGTCTGGCCTACATGTGACTCCAGATCCACAGCAATGTGGTTGACCCTTAGCTGCCTTCTGGGCAATTAGGGATGGGCAATAAATGGTAGCCTAGCCAACGACACCCTCATCCCATGAATTTAAAAGAAGTACACACCTGGGTAATTTTCCACATTGTCGGGTAGATGTGAGTGTTGTAATTAAAGCTAAAAGTACATGGATACCAAAATGCTGCACGTTCACTGACTTATTTGCGGCTTTTATGTTGGGCACTTGGCCAACATTCTTTCAATTCTTCAGAACTCTGACTTTTGTACAATTTATTTATGCATAATTGCTTTGAGATTTGCAATCAACAGTTAACAGGTCCTACAGGTCTGGCAGCATCTGTGGAGTAGAAAACAAAGTTAACGTTTCGGGTCCGGTGACCCTTCCTCAGGAAGGTCACCGGACCTGAAACATTAACAATTTTTGTCCTCCACAGACGCTGCCAGACCTGCTGAGCTTTTCAAGCAACTTTGTTTTTGTTCCTGATTTACAGCATCCGCAGTCCTTTTGGGTTTATTTTTAGTTAACAGGTCCTGCTGTATCTCCATGCAATCCATGGTACAACCAATTAGCAACCACTTTTCAAGCTATGTAAGTTATTCCTCCCTTTTAAAAGATTATTTTTTGTTGCACTTCTGTCCTGATGAGAGGAAAATGAAAAGCTTCAACTTCATTATCCCAGCCTCTGAATAACATGGGCAATGGAGAGCCATTTGGAGAAACACAGTACACATGAAAAAATAATATTGTTAATAGCGAGAAAAAAAATGTCCAATTTTCTGCTTAAGGTTTCAATGGCTGTTCGAAAATCGCGACAGTGAGTGACAAGGGCTCTATTTGCATTGAGTAAACTCTCATTGTTACCTAACCTCTCCTATGTTATATGCAGTTTGGCATTTTTCCAGGTACCAGAGCGAAAATAGACAACGCCAATTCCCAACTTGAAAGTAACCTGGGCAGCTGCAAATTACAGGTATCTTCTTCATCTATTCATAATGGTCAGCTTTTCCTAACCAGCTCATGGCATGCTCCAAGGGTAGTGGCCATTTGCACCCTCCGTCCTTGGAGGTTGGCATCAGCAAAATACCAGCCTCACTAGACCATCATGACACATTTTGAATGATCTTATAATACAGTTCAGCATTTCAATACTGCACTTTAGTGTCCACTGACATCTTACATTGCAATGTTGCTTTCATGCTGTGTTGTCTGCAGGGCCAGGCACTCATCTCATGCATCAGAACAGAGTGCAGCTTAGAGCTCTTGGCTTACCTTCTTAGCACTCAGAGATAAAAGGTACTGCAGATGCTGGAGAATCCGAGATAACAAGGTGTAGAGCTGGATGAACACAGCAGGCCAAGCAGCATCATAGGAGCAGGAAAGCTTGACGTTTCGGGCCTAGACCCTTCATCAG
>JAHRHZ010000038.1:8070287-8133744 GCA_024137785.1 Ginglymostoma cirratum | reverse complement strand
ATTTCTGATGAAGGGTCTAGGCCCGAAACGTCAAGCTTTCCTGCTCCTATGATGCTGCTTGGCCTGCTGTGTTCATCCAGCCCCACACCTTCTTAGCACTCACTCACTTTGTGCTTATCTGGATGCTCAAAGCATTTCTGCCTTCCTTGCCTTTTAGAGGAGACAGAAAGCCAGGCAGCTTGCCATGTTTGTCAGCACTGCACAATGAAGGGTGTTGACATACGACACTGTGCGACATCAATATCACACCAACAGCATTTATTTATTGTACTTGTCTGCACATAACATGTTGGAAATATATAAGTCAGAGGGGCTAGCACCTCAACCTGCATCACCCTTAGTTCAGCCCTCCTATGATCGGCCAGCTTTGTCTCTTATGTCTACAATAACCAGGCTTGTACTGTGTTTTCCTCTTCCAGTATTCTCCCTCCAGCTTAACGTTGGCCTGTGGTCTCCTCTACTCTCCACCACCACTGGCCTTCATGCACCCAGCTCATACCTGGCCTATATTGTGCTCACTTTGTACCCCTTTGAGCCTCCAGGCAGTAACGCATACTTTTTGCAGCTTGCAGAAACAGTCAGTAAAAATCAGCACGTGGTGCATCATTAAGAAAGAATGGAATTCTGTCACACCTTCACCACTTAGAATAAATGAGCTGATGGAAGGGCAACATTTTTTTTTACCAGATTTGTTCACAAAGCAAACACTACAAATGCCAGAAAATTCCCAAATGTTCACTTCTGATGAGTCCATGTCAGTTGGATAATAAACATTACATGTCAAGGTCTGATTACTAAAGGTTTACTTCAGTGGCTAAAATGAAAGACTCATGACCAATTACTGCAGTCCCTCCTTGTGGCACAGAACCTGAGGGATGATTTGGCTGAGGACCTTTCGGAAAGAGCTCCTCTATATTTTTCAGTTGTGGGCACCATCTTTTAGCAACAGTAATCTTGCTTCCTTACCTCCATTACACAACCGTTAATGAATCTGGAGCCCTTGCCAAACACAGATTCAGAATATGGCAGCATGTTGGCAAGCTGCCTGCGCATTTCTCCAGTACCCTTCACTTCTCCAAGGCAGCGGTATTCTTAATTCATTTCACCTAATAGCTGTTCTCTTCATAGGGTCAGAGCTGAACTTGTCTTTTGTACTTGCACAAGAGGAGGAGTAATCAGCATTCTCAGCTACTCTCTCTTGCTTCCCTTCATCTATTTGGGCAGCTGTCACAAGCTATCACTGCTCATTCTAAAATCTTTTTCACTTTCAGGCCCCTACTGATTTCACAAAACTTCCTTTAGCATCTGCTGCTCCATTCAGCTTACAAACCTCAATTGAAGAAAATAAAAAGCACCAATCCTTTGCTGTATCTCCCGATTAAACAATATTTAATTACTTAATCCCATTCCTAAAAGTCCATTAACAAAATTCCCATTCCTTGCTTTTGAGGACATGCTCCTAATCAATGTCTCATGCAAATATAAACCAAACAAGTTGCCATTGCCAAAAATATATCACCCGGTTTGCTCCTGTGCCTACCTTACGCCCTCACCTTTCCTGCTTATATGCCTATATCCATTATCTAATCCGAGGTAGATTATTATAGATTTTAAGATAGGATGTGCTGTTTTCTGAAATTCAAACCTTAGTGCATAAATACTAAAAACTAATTGAATTGTTAAAGAAGTTTTCCATTTACTTTATTTGTATGTGTTTGCGAAGGAACATAGAACGTAGAACCGTACAGCACAGTACAGGCCCTTCGGCCCACGATGTTGGCAACATTTTGGTGGAGTTCCAAGAAAAGGAATAAAAGTTCATTTAATTGTGTTATTATATTGAAATGCTGCATGGGCAGTGTGAATTCAGTTACAAAAATTGATTGCCTTTGGTTCAGATCACTTGTTTTCACTAAGGCTGTTGGAATAAACATTTTGATTTTCTGGTGGACTCCTTTTTGTGAAAGTCAGCTTTAATATTTGAAACAGAAACTTCTTTTTTCTCTTTTCTGCTTCAGTTCCCCTACCTTAGTTCTCTCTGAGTGCTGACACTTACGGGGGCCTGAATACCAAGAAGCAGAGCAAGAAACCTGAGAGAGTTATGCAAGGAGTTCAGCAAGGCCTTTCCCAACATTGGCAGCAACTAGTTACATTTTCCAACAGATTTCTGGGTGTTGCGATGAGATTCTCTCTAAACAGCGGCAAAAGGCATAATAAAAGGGATTATTGTTGCTATTACCCTCATTAACTGCAAACCTTGACTCATTAATATGCAGTTTTCTATCATGCCACCCAACACACAAGGAGACCAGATACTCAGAATTCTTGACATGAAAATCTGCGTGGGTACCTGTCACTTCCAGCTCACTGCTCGCTCCTCTGGACCTCTACCTTAGACTCCTGGCAACAACCTTTCAGTGTATGCTCCATGAGCGGTGGCCACATGGAAGCCACATCCATGGATGCTAGCATCTGGCAGGAGCTAGCCTTTTCACACCATCGGAGCTGGTCTCTGATTCACTTACAGTTTGCTTCTGTACTTCAAAACTGCACTTTGGAGAACAACAGCAATGAGCACTGAAATTGAACACTGAAATGCGTTACCAGGACACTTTGAATGCAGGGACAGATGCCCAGGACTTATCCCAGCTGAATCTCAGGGTTGTTTGTTCGTTTTCTTTGTGGTCGGACACTGAGTGCATACCTGCATGTTCATAGCATCCTTGCACCTTGCCTAGCCTTGCAATGCCATGCTTTTGAGCTCATTGGTTCTGCAGGCAGAGACTAAAAGCAGAAAATACTGAAATATTGATATTGTGTCTAGTTCAGACACGGAGCTACATTTATTTTCATACTTTTCTGTAGTGATCAGTCCAGGGCTGGATATCTTGCTGTACAGCACAGTGAGGCATCAATCTCGTACCTCATGTATCAACTATCCAAGGTAAAGATAATACATGATGCTTCAACCAAATGGCCATGTCTGGAAGTCTGTTGGGAGTGGCCCTTAGTCAAGTCAAAAGGGGTTGCTGTCAGTCAAGGAATCCCAGTACAGTCACCCAAGGACACAGTCTGCACATAGCCTAGTGGCTTGGTCACTGTCAGTTCAATGCTTGGGGCAGTCATGGTCAGGGACTCTACCAGACTACAGTCTGGGGAGTGGGTGTCAGTCATTGTCAGTTTGAGGGCAGCCCTCATCTCTGCTTGACAGGAGGCCACTAAAGGGGTAATTCTTTGTGGTTCAAATGCATGCCTCAAGATGACGAGATTGTCATTGTCATTATAAACTATGCAGAGGTACCTCAATAACGCAGAAATTATTACACATGACTTTTAAAGAGGGGAATGTGGGCAACAACCAGTAGAGTTTTACATGATTTCCAAGGGTGCTGTTGGGCACAGAACTGAAATCCACTTGCACTGTAAATGTTATAAAATGCTCTAGTATAAGCAATGAGAGCTTTCATAATTCATGTGGAACTGGAAGGGTAAAGTCAGAACACATGGAGCACTCCCTCTATAATGTTATGTGTTTGGCATTCAGCCAGTGAAGCACATCTACCAAGTAGGTGCCCAACTCGAAGAGCTATGATAACTTGATATATCGTTCTCCTTGTCAGGGTGGTGCATGTCTACATTGCTTGGAGGAATGTGCACGGCCATCATCTGTAAGGTAAACCAGCAGTGACCCTTCTTAGAGTGAAGAACCTGTTTTGTTCCTTGTGTTTCTAACACAGGTCAGCGCCAGGTGACACAGGCCCAGGGTCAGGCAGGATGCTTGATGCAGCACCTTGCTAAGAGGGCAAACGCAGACAGAGGAGGAGCGCGTACACCAGCAAACCCAAGGGGTGCAACAAGCTGCCACAGTGGGGAAAGACCATCTAGCACAGGAAGAGGTTGCAGTTGCAGAGACACTCAGGGTACATTTGGAGCTTAGGAGGGCCAGAGAATTTCATCCTCAAAACCATTTCCCCAGGATAAGCAGTGCAGAGTGTCAGTACTGGCTTCGTAATGTCCTGGGACACTGTAATGGGTGCCAAATGCTAGACCTGAGACCTGAGGGAGTGGGAGGCTGTCCTTATCTAGTGGCTGTGAAGGTGACAGACCTATTAAACTTCTGTGTGACTGGCTATTTCCAGGGGAGATGTGGGGTCCTGTGTGGGGTGTCTCTCATGTCAGACACAAATGCAGCAGGAAAGTGACTGATACCATCCGTGTAAGATCAGACCAATTCATTTTGATCCCTGGTGACGAGGTCAATGCTACAAGCTGGGCAGTAAGATTTGGGAACATTGCTAGCTTCCCCTAGGTTCAGAGTGCCATCGACTGCACACATATAGCCCCGAGAGGGCTGTATCACACTGCAGTTGAGTTCATGAGTAGGAAGTGCTTCTTTTTCATTAATGCGCAAGTGATCTATGATTACTGGTTCCACTTCCTTAGAGGTTGTGCCCAGTGCCTTAGCAGCTGCCACATCTCCCACATCCTGCAGCACTATCATGTTCCTGCTGTATTTAAGGGTCAGGATGCCTTACAAGGCTAGTTATTGGGGGATAAAGGCTACCCACTGCAACCATGGCTGATCGCACCAGTAGGCAATCTCCTGTCTGAGGTGGAATGTCAATAAAATGAGACTATGCTTCAAGGTTCATGTTGCATCGGATAATAGGCCAGTTGAAGAAGTGGGAAGATGCTTTAACAATTCTGGGGAAGTATGGGGTCCGCAACATGCTCCAGTCAGAGTATGTTTCATCATTTAGCATTGGAGCAGGCAAAGAAAGGATGAGCTGGATGGTGGAAAACTGGGAATGTGGGAGCAATCTTCCAAGGAGGATGAGGATACTGGGGCGGAGGAAGCTTTCCCTACGTGTGACAGAACTCAGCTACATTGAGCATTACTAGCCAAACAGGACGTGATTAACATATGGTTCCGTTCAATGAGAGCTGGGTGCAGCAGAAAATACTGGATTGAAAAACAGTTGGTGGTCATCACACAAAGCATCTTGTTTGTATTCAGGGGCTGAAATGCAGCCTCTGTTTAATTTGTTTCTGCTTCTCTTTGTTGGTGGTAAATAAAAGATAATCTTTGGGAATGTTTGAATGTCTCCTTGTAAGTCTTAGTCTACCAGTGAACAAGATGAATATTGGGGATAATGTAGTGGCGAGTTAGGGAGGGCAGTAGAATGAAATGTGGTGAAGGACAGGTAAGCTGTGTGGTCTGGTACTTAAACAGCAACCGTTCCATGAAAGTGGAGCCATACAAAAGCGGACATGTCAGCCGTGCCACCTATGTGCCTTAAGCAGCACATATTTGTGGATGCTGTACCAAAATGTTGACGCTGGAGAGAAGCACTTGAGTGACAACATTTTGCCAGGGTGACAAGAAAGCACCAGCATTGGGGATGTTGGTTTATTGTGAGATATTCAGGCAGTGGCGAGCTCTTCCATCCATGATGAGCTAGAAATGGGCCAGCTTTGAATGAGACAGGCAACATGGGGAGGAATAGGTACTTAACAAGGCAACACAGTGTAATGCTGGAGGAACACAGCAGGTCAGGCAGCAGAGGAACAGAAAAGTCGATGTTTTGGGTTTACACCCTCCAAGTTTAGGATGGTAGCGAAATAATGTGTTATGCCTCACAGAGAGAAACCCTCCTATGAACCAAGTGAATTCGATACTTAACCAAAAAAAAGTACTTTCTAAGTCTTGCTCTGTTTATCTTTCTTCAAATCAGAGACGTAGGAGTGAGTTATTTCTGCAAGAAAAGAGCCTTTTCTTGCTTCTCTCATGCCCTTCTATACAATTCCATCAAGAGGTCTTTGGTTGCCTTGATGATCTGGTAGTCTTTTGAATACTCATATAATTTAATGCTTCCTTAGTTATAAGCACTTCTCTTTTTCTCTGTATCTTTGTTATTAATTGAAATGTTTACATTTTCTATCAATGGAACAAAAATGAAATAAATGGAAGTTTTTGTTTATTTCAAAATCAAATGCGTATTATTTGAAAAGTAGCCAAAACTTTGAACAGCGGAAAACTCTTCTGGGAAGTTACTTTGAGGACTCTAGTAACCAAAATGACAATGGGGAGAGGGGGATGAGTAAGTCAATACTCAGTGGCATTGCTCCAAGGACCTGACTGGAATGTAGCAAAAATAACCTAAGTATTGCTTGCCCAAAAATGTTATGATATTGCTTCCATCCTTTCATAAAATAAAAAATCTTGAAATAAATATGGGACATTGTTGTATTCAGTTTCTTATGCCCCTCAGGGATTGCAGCTGGATTGTGAAAGCAGAATCATTGCCCACCTTACACAAAGCTAGTACTGATGAGGGTTAGGCAAGGGTTCCCCATGCTGAGAGTCCACCTTACTTGAGCTAGGGAGTGACCAGCGCATTCCTGAGGGCCAAAACATAGCACAGTTGGATGGACGTAAGTGGACCCCACGAAGGGTGGAGGAGCAAATTTACAAATTTAAAACTTGCTTCTAGCTCCCTCATGGAAGAGATTGCTTGTAGAGACACTGACACTTGCTGGCTTCATATTACTTGAAGGATCAATGGGGACAATCCTGTCAGAGCTGTTAGTTACCAGGCCTTCAGATTTTCATATTCTCTGTCTGCTTCTCAGTTTATTATGTTTTCAGAATCAAAAGCAAAAGGTACAACATTTTGTCATTACTTTCCCTCTTTTTGGTGCACACCCAACCTTTCTATTTTCAAAAGTTAATATAAGTTTATCAGTTTACTAATATGAATTTTATTTGGATAAAGAATTTAAATTTGGTCTTCCAGCGTTTTTCTTCTAGTCACAATTGTAATGATTTGAACAGGTTGGCTGACTGAGTGGATTAGACGCTTCCTGGGAAAGTAGATACACAGCAAAGACTTAGATTACATGTTAAGTATTCAGTTGGGTTGATCTTTGTATGTTGTATGTGTTGGGTGAGCAGTGGACAGGGCTCACTGAAGTCAGTGACTGGTCTGGCCAATTTTCTTGTTGGGTCACACTTGCATGCAAGAGGTGAGCTGACATAAGCTGCTGAATGTTTGTGAAAGACAGAAGTGACAGGGTCTATTTTCATGTAGAGACAGCCACTGCCTCAAAGAAGAAATGCAATTTTCAAAGGTGATCAGTGGAGAGCTCATCGTTGAGAGATTATGTAGCATGATGTCATCCAGATTAATCTGATGTACTGAAAACGCTTTTAAGATGCTCATAGAGCAAGTGAGAAATAGGCAGGAGATCCTCTTTCCTTCTGGTTGATCATAGGTGCCCTTTATAATGCCAGTAGCCGTAGAGAAAGATGGATGAGTAATTCAAACCAGCTGCATTGCTCCAAGTTCCTGGCAGTGATGCAAGAAGAAATTTAAGGGCCATGGACCCAGCAAGGTCAAGGTATGATTTTACTTCACATCTCTTTAGAGTCATACAGCACAGGAACAGGCCCTTCAGACCTCAATATCTATATAGAGCCTTGAAACATATGTAAATCCCCACACTAACAATCCTCCAATATCTGGCTTCCTTTCTCCCATCATAGTCAATCATATCACCTCATTACACCACTTTCTCCTTGTACTATAACATTCATCACCTTCTTCTATTGTACGACACAATGATTCTATGACTCTGGTCATATCTGCTGCGGCATCTTCCTCTCCATAGGATGGATGCAAGGCTAAGCTACCTCGGACATCTAACATCATCTCACTTCTACCCTGCTAACAGGAGAGTTTCAGGTGTGACTGAAGAGAGAAAGCAAGAACAATGATAAAAGTCCCAGCCTATTTAGCCACTCCTTATATCTCAAACTCTCTATTCTTGGCAACATTCTAGTAAGTCTCTTTTGAACCGTCTCTAGCTTAAAAATATATCACTTCTGTCTTTACTTAACTACCTGATACAGATTTTATCATGGAATCGGATCATGCCATATAAGGTGTTTGATCAAGCAATAAGTTTGGTTTCAATTTTCAGGTTTCATTATCACATCCAGGCCCCACCTCCCACCTTTAACAGCAGAGATTGTTGTTTGCTCATGCATCAGAGTGAAAATCCAATTAGTTGGATGTCACTGCCAGGGATCAGTAATTGTCCTGAGCAGTCGTGTAAGTGGGGCAGGACATTGGCATGTTCAATCAGAGAGGTGAGGCACTCATGCTCTTACTAGCCCACAAGGAAACATAAGAGAATTTACTTTCCTGAGGATGTAGCCTTAAGTCCCATTTGTTGCTGTGTTAATACAGCTTAAACAACAAGATCTTACTATACCATTATAAAAGAAAAAGAAAGGGAATTTAAGCACATTATGGAGTCGGAAATCCATGCGGAATCCACTTTGCATTTTCAGGAATTTTCACTTTGCCTTTGAATGAGTCGTCTGTGCACCCTTTAAAAACCCAGTGATGAGAATCGGGTGAAGTAGAGTTGGGGAGTCCCGTTAGGTACACCTCTGTCTGAATGAACGCAAGAAGTAGGAACACGAGTGGACCATCTGACGCTTTGAGACTGCTCTCTCATTCGATACGATCATGGCTAATCTTTGGCTTCAACTCCACATACCTGTCTGCTCCCCGTATCATTTGATTCCCTGAGGGTCCAGAAATCTATTGATCACTGTCTTCAATATATTCAATGGTTGAGTATTGATTCTGAAGCAATGGGTTCAAACTTTGCAATTTTTCGAGTGAAGACCTTTCTCGTGTCAGTCCTAAATGAACGGCCCCTTATCCTGAGAGGCAAGCCAAGCAAAACAGCTCCACTTCTCTGTCTGATGGCTGTCTTCCGAATTGTCCCATTTTCTGTCCAGGTGGCCTTCTTTCTGGTTCCTATTGCCCCCTTTCCTTTTCAGTAACCCCACCTCCTTTCCCCACCTCTCACCTTCCTTACTTGCCTGAGGGCCAACGCTGAGATGCCAGTCAACTGATCCTCCTCACTGTAAAACTGCCTCCTGCCATGTGCAGATTGCTGGCTAGGAAGAAACAGGACGTGGGGTCCAAAATTGAGTGTGCCTTGCATAGCTCTAAACTGCAAACAAAAGTCAAATATAGCTACATATTTGTCACATTTATTTCTTTTACACTAGTATCACTCATGGCCATCTTGATTTGTTTAACAACATTTCATTGTTATTCGTTTCAACTAAGTTGTTACACTGTGTAAAGTGATCAAATAAGCAGTTAGAATATTTGTGTGGGACTAAGCCCATGTATGGCAATTTAACATCACTGTCATTCCTATGATACTGAATTCTTTGTAAGAACAAATCTGTTCAATTGGAAAGCCATTATTTTGCCTGATTGAAGATAATTTCCTAGCACCAGCACCTACCTTAATTATTTCATCATAACTCAGAAATAACACGCTTGCTTTTGAGTCACTAGGTTTTGAGTTCTGATGCCATTCCAGCCTGCATTCTCAAAAGTGATTTTTAAATTTAAATTATGTTTTAAAATGAGGCCCTCTCAGATGGTTAAAAGATTTTGCTGTAATTTTTCAAAGAAGAGCAAGGGAGTTCTCCAGATTATGTCTCAACCCACGCCACTAAAACAGATTATCTGATCATTATCGCATTGCTGATTGTGGAATCTTGCTTTGTGCGAGTTGACTGCTATTCTCTGATATTACAACAACAATTACACTTGATAGTTTACATGGCTGTAACTTGAGATGTGCTGAGATTTCTAAAGGTGCTATATAAATACAAGTCTCCACTTAAACTTTATCCGCGATAAACTACTTTCGGTAAAATATGTATTTGCATTTGATGAATAAAAATTGAGACCACGATAGCACAGGGTTGCAATATGTTACAACATGAACAGTATAAGATATATTTTATGGATCAATGCTCCCATTACAATAGACAATAGACAATTGACAATAGACAATAGGTGAAGGAGTAGACCATTCGGCCGTTCGAGCCAGCACCACCACTCATTATGATCATGGCTGATCATCCACAATCAGTATCCTGTCCCTGCCTTATCCCCATAACCCTTGATTCCATTACCTATAAGAGCTCTATCCATCTCTTTCTTGAAAGTATCCAGAGACTTGGCCTCCACTGCCTTCTGGGGCAGAGCATTCCATATATCCACCACTCTCTGGGTGAAGAAGTTTTTCCTCAACACTGTTCTAAGTGGCCTACCCCTTATTTTTAAACTGTGTCCTTTGGTTCTCGACTCACCCATCAGCGGAAACATGCTCCCTGCCTCCAGAATGTCCAATCCCTTAATAATCTTATACGTCTCAATCGGATCCCCTCTCATCCTTCTAAACTCAAGTGGATACAAGCCCAGTCGCTCCAATCTTTCAACATATGATAGTCCCACCATTACAGAGTTTGGTGTTTCAGGACATACAGTAGGATTTGATATTTAAAACCACCCACTCTGTCAAAAAAAGATAATGTCTAAAAACAGTTAGTCTCATTAAAGTAGTACTTCATGGTATACGAGATAATAAGGTGTGGAGCTGGATGAACACAGCAGGCCAAGCAGCATCATAGGAGCAGGAAAGCTTGACGTTTCGGGCCTAGACCCTTCATCAGAAATGGGGGAGGGGAAGAGGGTTCTGAAATAAATAGGGAGAGAGGGGGAGGCGGATAGAAGATGGATAGAGGAGAGGATAGGTGGAGAGGAGGCAGACAAGTCAAAGAGGCGGGGATGGAGCCAGTAAAGGTGAGTGTAGGTGGGGGGGGTAGGGAGGAGGTATACCCCAGGTTGGTACTCCTACTAGAAATGTGGCATTTAGGCTAGTCCCCATTTCCCTTTTCCTGGTTGCCTATACTGTTATTCAATCATATTGAACTTTATAAAATCGAAAAACTTGATATGCTACATATCAGCCTAATATGTAGCCCCCTCATCAAAGTCATTGACGTAGGTTCTAAACAGCCGAGGCCCCAGTACTGATGCTTCCAACAACCATGAGAGTTACAGTCTGCCAATCCAAAAATGACCTATTTATTTCTCCTCTTTTTCTCTTTTAACTAATGACCAATTCACACTAATTTATTACTCATAATTTCATGAGATTTAATTTTGAGTAATAATTTTGTATAACATCTCCTTTGATATTCTTTGAAAATTTAAGTGCCCTATATTCCCTGGTTCCTTTTTATCTACCCCTAGTTACAATTGCAAAAGCAAATTTCAAAAACAATTCTCCTTTCATAAATCAGTATTGTCTTTGCTCAATAATTTTCTCTTTTCTACATGCTCTCCCACCACATCTCTGATAATTAGTTTTATTTTCCCTATGGTTGATCCAAGACCAATGGACCTACAGTCCTTCATTTCCCTATCCATCCTTTTTTGAATTGTGAGGTTGTCTTTGCTACCTTCTGGTTCATGAGGATAGTTCTAAAAGCTAGGGAGTTCGACATGTGTAGTTGTTTCTTTTAAAGCACTAGATATAGACTATCAGGTTCAGAGCATTTGTTGCTTGTTAGTTCTATAAATTTATCCATTAGTGTTTTTTCCTAATGGTTTTGCATTTCTCTGTCTCAACAAAATGTTGATTCTTCATACTTTCTGAAATTTTTTGTGTTTTTCACTGGGAGATAGAAAGTGTCTAGTTAATGCCCCTGCTATTCCATTCACTTTACAAGCTATGGAAACTTTTACAAGCTGATTTTACCAGTTTAATTTTATATTCTCTTTCTTCATTAACTTCTTGGTCATCATTTGCTAAATTCTGAAATATTCACAATTTTTTTGCTTCCTACACCTTTTGAAAATATTTTAAGCTTCTTCCTTTAATTCAACATTATCTTCAATTTCTCTTGTTTGTCCTTGTTGGACTGCTTTTCCTAATGGTTTTGGTTCAATGCAGGGATGCATATTTGTTGCAAATTATTAATTTTTTAGTGTGTGCCATTTTTTACCTACTGTCGGGGAATGGATATTGACCTAGTAGTGTTATTGCTGCACTGTTAATCTGGAGACCTAGGTAAAGTTGTGGGGACCTACATTCGAATCCCACCAAAGTAGATGGTAGAAATTGAATCCAATGAAACATCTGGAGTTAACATAAATTGATTGTCAGCGGAAAAACCCATCTGGTTCACTGATGTTCTTTAGGGAAGGAAACTGCCGCCTGTGTCTGACCTGCATTTGACTTGATGAAATAAAATGAATTTAAAAGATTAAGCATCTGGATTTGAATTTATCTTACATAGCTCTCTCCTTATACCTACACAGTTACTTTTCGTCAGATTAAAGACTCTACTTTCAGATATATTTAAATTACTTTCAAACTGAATATAAAATGTCATCATGTTATGATGATTCTTCATCAGAGGCTCCTTTACTGCAAGGTTATAAATTAACCCTTTCTCACCGCACAGTATCTAAACTAGCCTGTTCCTTATTTATCTTCTCACCTTACTGAACAAAATAGTTGTCAGGTGTACATCCCATTAATTTGTTCATCATGCCACCACGGCAAAAGTAAAATACTGCTGTAGTTGATACCAGAAGTAAAAACAAAAAATGCCCGATGTTGTAAGCAGGTCTGACAGAATCTGCGGGCTGACGATTATTGGTGCAAATTTTGTTTTCCCAGTTATGTGAAATTTAAAGTCCTCCATGATAACTGCATCACATTTGTTGCATGCACCTCTAATTATTTGATTTATACCATGTTTGCCAATACAATTATTATTGGGAGGCCTATAAACTATGTCCATTAATGTTTTCTGCCCCTTGCTGTTTTTTAAACCACCCCAAATGATTTGACTTCTTTGATGTTTATAAGCTAAACTGCTTTCCCTCCATGTATTGATCTCATCCTTTATTATCAGGGATACCCCTACCATACCATTCTATACGGTCCATTTCTCCTGGAAGTAAAGCACTCTGGAATATCTTTGTCCAGACTTAATCAATTTGTAACCATACCTCTGTAATAGTTATTAGCTCAAACCTATTCATTTGTGCTATCGATTCATAAATTTTATTGTGAGTACTTTGTGCACTTAAATATAATGCCTTTAGCTTTAACTTTTTCTGTTTTTCTCAGATATCATTTTAGTTACTGACGTCCTATTATCATTTTTATACCCACTCTTCTTTCTGTTTGTTTTTACCCAAATTCTCACTCTGCTCTACAATCATCTTGTTTACTGCTTTTGAAATTACATTTTTCTGATTCCTCCCCTGTACACCAGCCCCCGGACACTCATAAAGCTTAAAGACATGCCTACCAGCCTTATTTTCAATTCACCTGGATACTGGTCCTAGTCCACCTTAACAGGAGTCAATCCCATTGGAACAGCTCCCTCTATCCTGAACAGTGATGCTAGTCTCCTATAGATCAAAATCCCTGTCTTTCATGTCATTCTTCCATCCACACCTTTAACCTTCTAATCTGCTTGTCCCTTTGTCAACTGCATGTCATTCATGTCACAATCTGGAGATTATATCTTTTAGGTTCTGCTTTTTAACTTTGATCCTAGTTACTCAAACTTTCTAAACATCTATTATCATTTTCACCAAAATGAGTGACTACTTCCTAGATCAAAATGCCTAGGTTTTTAACAGAAAAGACACGGTAGTTAAGATTAACTATTTCCACTGGTTGGGGTTTATAAACACTGGGGCATAGACTGAGATGGTTGTAGAGCAGAGTGAGAATTCGGGTAAAAACAAACAGAAAGAAGAGTGGGCAGAAAAATGATAATAGGATGTCAGTAACTAAAATGATATCTGAGAAAAACAGAAAAAGTCAAAGCTAAAGGCATTATATTTAAGTGCACAAAGTACTCACAATAAAATTTATGAATCGATAGCGCAAATTAATGGGTTTGAGCTAATAACTATTACAGAGGTATGGTTACAAATTGATTAAGTCTGGGGTTAGACTGTTCAGGAGAGATGGTAGGAAGCATTTCTACACATAGAGGGTAGTAAATGTTTGGAACTTTCTTCCATGAATGGCAGTGGATGCAGGATCAGCTGTTAATTTTAAATCTGAGAATTTTTTGTTGAGCAAAGGTATTAAGGGATATGGGCCAAAGGCAAGTATAAGGAGTTAAGCCACAGATCAGCCTTGAGGGGTTGGAAGGCCTATTCCTGTTCCCGTGTTCCTTTAATTTGGCCAGTGGCAGTGTCCATTTGCTCATTTAGTTGTAGTGTTTGCCCTCATCCAGACACGCAGCAAGAAACTTGTATCTGTTAGAGATTTTTCTCATACTCCATCTGGAATGTCACTACCATTCTGATTTGTGGTCACATCCTCCTTGAGCACTAACCAAGCATACACCATATCCTAAGTTAAATTGTGTGGCTACCTGCTGGATCAAAATGCCCAGGTTATGCTCCTTTTACCTGATGTCCTACAATGTGTTCAACTTGGACTCTAGTTCAGCAACTCTCAGATGAAACTCTTTGAGAGCCAAGCATTTCCTGCAGCTTTGGTTCTCTGGGAACGCTCTCCATAAACTCCTATATGCTGCAGTTCCACTACTGCAGAAAATTTTGTTTTATTTATTTAGTTAATTAATCTATGCCTTTCATAAAGTTAACTTATAGTGCTCGTTTGTTTGCTTTACTACTTAACCCAGTCTAAATTGTAAGTGGCTTAAATCGCCTCTAACTCTTACTAATTACTTCTAACATAACCACAACAAAAGTTCAAAGAAAAACAGCACTCCCTTTACCTACACGCCCTCCCCTCCCACCACTGCAACAAATTTTCATGTGGTCCAAATTCTCAACATTAACATTCTGTGAAGTGGTCTGCTGTACAAACCAAAGTATCAACTTCTGAGCATCAATTAGATCATCCCTTAATCTTCCACACACAAGGGAATACATGTTTAATTATTGCAACTATCTTTCATAATTTACTTGTTTTAGCATCAATTATCATTCTAATCAAAACGTATATTTGCAAATGTCGGGAATTTTTATCAGAATGGAAGGTAAAGTTGCCATAATCTTACCAGACTATAGGGTTGCTCTTTCATTAGGATCCTGAGACTAATTAATGTATACGCCCTGTGTTTAAAAAGTGAGCAGCTGGCCATCCTGCAGCAGCTCCCATTGTTGCTGACGATGTCTAGGGCGGTCATTTTTCATCAATGTGGATGGAATCCAAGAGGCTGGCAGCGAACCAGATGCCACGGCTGGATTCCTGATGGAAACCGTTAAGGTTGCCAAGCTGCATGATGTCTTCAGCACCCCTGCAGACAGAGTACAGCATTGATACACCTGGTCGCAGCCAGACAGATCTATCCGCTCAAGGATAGATTTCCTGTTTGCGTCCCACACATTCTTGGTCAGATCCAACCAACATCAAGTTGGTATTCTTCCCTGGCCACTGCCTCCTGCTGGGCAATCAGTGAGTCAGCGAGGGAAGCTGAATATGAAACTGTTGATCCCAGAAAACATTTAGGATCTCAAGACGGATGACACAGGTTGGAGAACCGTGAAATCCTCTTTGAGTCCCCAGTGGACTGGTGAGAAAGAGTCAAAGGGGGCATCAAGAAGTTCTTTATCCTCAAAGATGTTGAGAAGGTGGGAGAGAGATGGGGAAGACTGTCCAAACTCCAGAAAAGTATGCAGAACCTATTCCTGCTGCTGAAGATGGGGGTCGATGTCACGGAGGATCTCAAAGAGGTGAAGAACTAGCAAGCCTCACACTTTGCTTCAGAGGCCTCCAAGATAACCTCTCAGTCCAGGGTGTGCACCATGGAGGAGGATGAGATGTGGTCATGTATATTCTTCCAGAAGATGCACAGGGATTGTTCTGTGCTCATCAACCTGGAGAAAGAAGATGGCTCAGTAACGTCATCTCAATCTGACATCCTGAGGATCAGCAAATCCTTTTATACCAGTTCGTATGACCGGAAGGTTGCAATCAGTGCGTTGTCCCAGTCGTTCCTGTCCTCTAGCATGGAGGTCTCAGATGACAGCATGCGGGAGAGGCTGGACCAACCGATATCTTTGGATGAGCTGACCAAGGCCATCGAGTCCTTAGAAAAGAATAAAGCTCCCAGAAGTGACACCTTACCAGTCGGGTTGTATTCTGCTCTGTGGGACTTGATCTGCCAGGACCTGCTGGAGGTGTACAACAATATGCTTCTGGCAGGTATCATGTGCTAAACCATGAGGAAAGGCGTCATCACCCTCATCGACAACAGGAAGGTGGAAAGGGATGAAATTAGGAATTGGCGACCAGTTTCACTGCTTAATGCAGATTACGAAGTCCTGGCTAAGGTCATCGCCAGTCAGGCCATGTCTGCTCTGGGATTTGTGAACAGACCTGACCAAACCTGTGCTGTACAGTACAGGACGATTACTGAGACCCTTGCACTCCTCGCAGATACGATCACCAACATGCAGGACAGTGGGGTGGACACCTGCCTCATCAGCCTGGACCAGGGGAAAGCCTGTGACAGAATATTGCATACTTGCAGGTGGAACGTGCTTCCAAAATGGACTTTGGGAAAAGAAATCACAATCGGATCCTACAATTTGTTCTACACCAACCTCGTTAGTGCAGTCTAAATCAATGGGTGGGAATAGCAAGGCTTCACGATCAGATCTGGAGTCAGGCAGGGCTGCCCACTCTGTCCTGCCTTGTTCGTATGTTGTATGGAGTGTTTTGTGGAATCCATCAAGAAGGATGTGAGCCTGAGAGGGGTGACTATTCCAGGCAGCGGAGGCCTGCAGGTCAAAGCCTCCCTGTGCATGGATGAGGTCATCACTTTCTGCTCAGATCTGCCGTCAGTGCGCAGACTCATGAGCATCTGCAACCAGTTTGAACTGACCTCGGGAGCCAAGGTAAATCATGGCAAGAGTGAGGTTATGTTCTTTGGGAACCGCACTGATCAATCCTTTGTCCCCTTCATCGCCAGGACAGATTACCTGAAGATGCTGGGAATATGGTTTGGAGGGGCTAGGGCATGTGCACAAACTTGGAAGGAGCATATTGCCAAGGTGAAGCAGAAACTGGGCTTTTGGGAGCACTGTTCCTTCTCCATTGCAGGTAAAAACCTGGTCATCGGGTGTGAGACGCTCACTCTGTTGTTGTACGTGGTGGGGTCTGGCCCATTCCCCAAAACGGTGCCGTTGCAGACACCCGAGCCATCTTCCACTTCATCTGGAAGTCTAACATGGACCGTGTCCACAGGGACACAATGCACAAAACCCTGGATCGGGGGAGAAGAATGTACACAATGCCACCCTCATCTGATGGCCATCTTTGTGTGCGGCTGCATCAAGCTGTACGTAGACCCTTGGTACACAAACATCAAGTGTCACTACATACTGAGGCTCTACCTGTCCCCCAGTGTTGCAAAGGATTGAACTAGCCTTGTTGTTGGAGAACGTTCCAGGTAGTCGGACGATTCCATATCACTTGTCCTCCGTGGGGAAATTTGCAAAGAAAAACACCTTTGACCACAAGTCCTTCAGGAAATGGTCAGAGCACAGGGTCCTTGCGACCCTGTGGGAAAATCAGAGGGTGGATCCTGTCAGGTGGTTCCCTGAGCAGGCTGTCAAAGTCATTTTGCAGAATGCCTCATCATCAGAACTTTCTAACAAGCACCAAGACATCACTTGGCTGGTGGTGAGAAGGGCACTACCTGTCAGATCCTTCAGGCATGCCCAGACTCTATGCCACCGCATTCTGCCCTTGAAGCGGCTGAAGGAGGTAGAGACTGTCACATATCTCCTTCGGGAATGTGCCTTTGTAAAGGAAGTCTGGAAGAGGATGCACTGGTTTTTGTTGAGGTTTGTTTTGAGCAGCTCTGTGACGCAGGACTCTGTGCTCTACAGTCTGTATCCCAGGGATGCACACCAAGGCAAACATTGAGTGCGCCTGGAGGACCATCAACTCAATGAAAGATACTCTTTGGTCTGCCCGAAGCTTGTTGGTCTTCCAGAGCAAGGAGTTGACCTTGACTGAGTGTTGCCGACTGGCACGTTCCAAGATTCAGGACTACGTGCTGAGGGACACACTAAAGCTTGGGGCAGCTGCTGCCAAGGTGCAGTTGCGAAAGACCACTGTCTGAGATCTTTCTGCTGAAGTTAAATGGGGGTCCGTTCAGTTATCGAAGCCTTCAGATTCCTCAAATATACGTAAATAGAGTCTTGCATAAGTGAGAAATGCCTTTGGTTTGTTTTGGTGGGTAGAGTCAAATTCCAATGCTTGTTTCAACAATAACAACAGGAACTAAGTTGCTGGAAAAGCTCAGCAGGCCTGGCAGCATTTATGAAGAAAAAAACAGAGTTAACGTTTCGGGTCCGCTGACTCTTCCTCAGAATGAAAGGTATTCACAGATGCTGCCAGACCTGCTGAGCTTTTCCAGCAACTTTGTTTTGTTCCTGATTTACAGCATCCGCAGTTCTTTTGGTTTTTATCCAATATTTGCTTTTTACTCCACATGCTACTGCACAGGCCTGAACTGCTTTAGTGACTATGTATGCAGATAGAGATATTTTCATGAATAAAGTATACTTTTGAAATAAAAAACTTTAGAGAGGAATGATGGGTGGTGGTTTAACCTGAGGGTCACCATGCCTCAGGTGAGGGAAAAGGTTGAGAAGGAGAATTCTTCATGGTAATGTCAGCTGATGCAGGAATTAAAGTCATGCTGTCGCTGTCAGTCTGCATTGTTAAGAAAACATCTAAGTTACAGACCCCCTTTCAGAACGATACATAGTCTTGGCTCAGTATCACAAACTTGGATTGGTTTCCTTCTTATCCCCAATCCATGTCATTTATGTATAAAACTAAAGGTTGAAACCCCCACTTAACTACTCTTAGTTGAATTATTTACCAGGAGTTAGGTGAAACTCAAGAAATCATCTGTAATGACTCCTCTGGTCATAAACAGGATAAAAGTCTTTTCCATTTCCGACAGTGTTCCCAATAAAGAACCAGATTAATATTTTAAACAAGTGGAACTGTTGCTGTAAAAGATGTAGAGTGTTCAGTGTTCCTTTGCTTACTAATGGATTGTTTTACTTGTAGGAACCTAAATCTGGCAGCATTTTCCATTCCCTTTTTGCATCAGAGTGGAAGCAGGGAGACTGCTTTATCAACAGCATAGAGAGAAAATTCAGTGAAGTTACAAGCATTTAATATGTTCATACTATATTCCTGTTAAGCCTTTATATTGCTGTGAATCTTATCTCAACTAAAAACAGCACACATAGGAATGATATATTCTCACTGGAGATTCTGGTACAGACGTTCACTGATCAAAATTTCTACCCCACTGTGGCCTTCTGCAAAAATTACCCATTAACTACACTCATTCCCACTTTGTAACAACCATGTGTATTGTTCAAAAACAAAATCCCAAGGTCGGTCAAAGGTCTATGCTGAGTTACAGATAGGGCAACAATGGGTGTGATACATTTGGCCTCAGCGTTCTCTGATCAAAGTGGAGGGAGGGACTGGGTGGGAACCATAGCCAAATTCCCATTTGTTGAACAGGATTGACTTTGGTTTTAATATATTGACATTTACTAAGATTCATTGACCAGTCAAAATATGAAGGGGGTGAAATTGGTGTTCAGTGATAACAGCAATTGGATTTTCTGCCCATCCTAAGGCCAGGACTGAAAACCTCAGAGCCAGTTGCCTACTCAGACAGGAACGCTTCCAATCCACCTCTGGGCCATTTGGAGAGAAGGGAGCAGGGCTGTCAGGCTATCTGCCCCCACACAGCCGCTAGAAAATTAAACTTACTTAGCCACCAATTAATGGGTGCCTAGTGGTTTTTTTCAAACATTTTCAAATCAACCAGCTCAGAGATGGATGCATGCATTATGGGAGTAAGAGGGACTTGAACCCAGGCCCTCCGGATGAGACGTAGCAACACTACCACTGCATCACAAGAACCTCAGAGTTATTGTTTAATCAGCCTCCAGCTCCACGTATCAGCAGAGACCAGTTTGAGTGTCTAGAGGCAGCCTCGAGCTAAGACACGCTGGAGAGTTAATTCCCCAGGCAGGCCAGTCCAAGTGGCCCTCCCTACTGTCCTGGTGCAAATCCAACCACAGAATACGCTGTATAGTGGTTCAACTCCATCTCCTGCTGCCCCTACATTAGTGATCTGGCTGCTATAATTATTCTAATTAAAGTGGCAAAAAAGTTGGAGGGAGAGTGCCTCCATGTTGAAGCATCTTCAGTTAGAGATAATGATAGTTCAGATACAGCACGTTCTTGTTAGAGTAAATGACAAACATGGCAGGAGTTGGTAACACTGGATGACTCGAGATATTGAGGCTCTGATCAAGAAAAAGAAGGAGGCATACATCAGGAATAAGCAGCTGGGATGAAGTGAATCCCTTGAGGATAATAAGGGGGGTGTAGGAGTACACTTCAGATGGAGACCAAGAAGGAGAGATGAGATAGCTTTGGCAAATACAGTTAAAGAGATTCTACAAGCATATTAAAGGCAAAAGAGTAACTAGGGACAGAAGAGGGTCCCTTAAAGATCAATGAGGTCATCTAGTTGCAGAGCCACAGGAGATGGGTGAGATCCTAAATGAATATTTCTTTTCAGTATTTACTGTGAAGAAAGACATAGAAGCTGGAGAACACTGGGAAATAAATAGTGATGTTCTGAAGAGTACACATTACAGAAGTGGAAGTGCTGGAGGTCTTACAACACGTAAAGGTAGATAAACCCCCAGGATCTGATCAAGTGTATCCGAGGACATTGTGGAAAGCTAGGAAAGAAATTGTAGGGCCTGTGATGGAGATATTTGTATCGTCAACAGCCATGGAGAAGTACTGGAAGACTGGAGGGTAGCTAATGTGACATTATTTGAGAAGGCATGTCAGGGAACAAGCGCCAATTAGCCTGACATCAGTGGGGTAAGCTGTTGGAGGAGATTCTGAGAGACAGGATCTACGTGTAATTGGAAAGGCAAGGACTCATTAGGGAGGGTCAGCATGGCTTTGCACACGGGAAATCATGACGCACAAATTTGATTGAGTTTTTTGAAGGGGCGACCAAGAAGATAGATGAGGGCACTGCTGTCAACGTGGACTTTAGCAAAGCCTTCAATAAGATACCGCATGGTAGACTGGTTAACAAGGTGTGGAGCTAGATGAACACAGCAGGCCAAGCAGCATCATAGGAGCAGGAAAGCTTGACGTTTCAGGCCTAGACCCTTCATCAGAAATCTCTGGTAGACTGGTTAGTAAGGTTAGATCAAGTGGGATTCAGGGAGAACTAGCCAACTGGATACAAAATTGACTGGATGGAGACAAAAGATGGTGGTGGAGGGTTGTTTTTCAGACTGGAGGCCTGGGACCAGCGGTGTGCTGCAAGGATTGGTGCTGGGTCCACTGTTGTTTGTCATTTATATAAATGAGTTGGATGAGGATGTAGGAGGCATGGTTAGTATGTTTGCAGATGACACCAAAATTGGTGATAAAGTAGACAGTACAGAAGGTCATCTAAGAGTACAATGAGGTCTTGATCAAATGAGCCAGTGGACTGAGGAGTGGCAGATGGAGGTTAATGCAGATAAATGCGAGGTGTTGCACTTTTGTAAGGCAAATCAGGGCAGGACTCAGTTAACAGTAGGGCCCTGGGGAGTGTTGTCGAACAGACAGAATTTGGGGGTTCAGGTGCATTATTCCTTGAAACTGGCATCAAAGTTAGACAGGGTGGTGAAGAAGGCATTTGGCACAATTATTTTCATTGGTCAGAGCATTGAGTACAGGGGTTGGGGCATCATATTACGGTGATACAAGACACTGGTAAGGCTACATTTGGAGTACCGTGTACAATTCTCTATTCTCTGCTATAGGATGGATGTTATTAGCTGGAAATGGTGCAAAAAAGATTTACAAGGATGTTACAGACACTGGAAGTTTTGAGTTATAAGGAGAGGCTGGGCAGGTGGGACTTTTATCCCTGGAACATAGATTGCTGAGAGTTAACTTTATAGACGTTAATAAAATCAATAAAACCATAGATAAGGCAAAGAGCCATGGTGTTTTCCCCAGGATAGGGGAGTTCAAAACTAGACAGCATAATGTTAAGGAGAGAAGAGAAAGATTTAAAAGTGACCTGAAGGGCACCTTTTTTCACGTGGAGGCTGGTGCAATTACAACATTTAAAAAACATTTCGACAGGTACATGAGTAGGAAAGGCTTAGAGAGATATGGGCCGAATGCAGGCAAATGGGGCAGCTCAGTTTAGGAAACCTAGTTGGCATGACGAGTTAGGCTGAAGGATCTATTTCCATGTTATATGACACTATGATTGCGCTCCTCTTAAACTGGGCGGACTTGAATTGACCATCCATCTTTGGGAGAGGACATATCCACATGCCAATGAAGGCAGCACCCTCATTAAATTCCCAGTGACTGACTGTTTCTCTCAGGAGCAGGTTCTGGATGCAGAAACGTGTTTTCCCGGTCGGAAGGGAAAATCTTGCCCGGGTAACCGAGAATGGTCGGTTCATTTTAAACTGTGCCCAATTCTTTGATTTATGCGGCAGTTATAATGTAGCGCTGGATCACTGTAGTCCATTCTGTGCTCACAGTGAAGGTAATTGCATTCTGTGAAACTGCATTCACTGCCTTATGACTAGATTTACCTTCCACTGTGAATCATTGTAGTCAGGACTTAACAGAGAGAAAAAGGTAGAAATTTATGTACAACTAAGTTAAACGTTAATAGTAGGTCTAGTTAGAACGTGGACTTACGAATTATTATAAGAAACCTGATTTCAAATTGCGACAATCACAATTCCAGCAACACTAGTTTGATTCTGGAGTTGAGGGGTTTGGCTTCTGAGGAGCTACTTAGTAGATTGGGATTATATTCATTGGAATTCAGAAGATTGAGGGAGGATCTTATAGAAACATATAAAATTATGAAGGGAATAGATAAGATAGAAGTAGAGAGGATGTTTCCACTGGCAGGTGAAGCTAGGACAAGAGGGCAGAGCCTCAAGATTAGAGGGAGCAGATTTAGGACTGAATTGAGAAGGAACTTCTTCACCCAGAGGGTTGTTAATCTATGGAATTCCTTGCCCAGTGAAGTTGTTGACGCTACTTCAGTAAACGTTTTTAAAGCGAAGGTAGATTTTTTTTTGAACAATAAAGGAATTAAGGGATACGGTGAGAGCGTGGGTAAATGGATCTGAGTCCACAAAAAGATCAGCCAAGATCTTATTGAATGGCGGAGCAGGCTTGAAGGGCCGGACGGCCTACTCCTGATTCTAGTTCTTAGGTTCTTATGTTTATGTTCTTACGAGGTGTGTTTACATTTTGGCTCCCTTAAGTGATACGACTTAGCTTATAAAAATCCTCATACTGCACAGTTTTGATTACCGTGACTGGTATTAAAATAACAAAGAAAGAGTTATTTATATGTAAGCTCCACTTTGATGTGCAAATCATCAAGACCATGTGGCAATTGTTGCATCAGCATTTCTTGATTGTGCTGCGCCACATTTTGGCGAAACAATGCAATGACAGCCTTCCAAAGCCATTCCGATTCAAGAGATTTCATTCCCAGGATTGGTTCCTGTAGTGCCTTTGCCAGACATTTGCCTTTCACTTCCAGCTTTCCAACTTTGTTCAAGCTGTAGGTGTTCAATGCAAAATGAGTCTGGGCAATTTCAACCACAGCCAATACATGGAAAGATTCTATCTAATTTGACCTGACATTTGTCAATCTTCCTCACTGGAGCTCTCTACCACGATTAGGTCACAGTACGCTTCTGTTGATCCTGGCTGCCTCATATGGAAACTGCTCTGTTTCCCAGAACTAACATCTCGCTGACAACTAACAACTAGACTTCATGCAGGGGGCCGATTAACTCAGATGACTGCACATTTAACATGTGGATCAGAACTGTGCCAACAGGGCAGGATTTACTCCCAGCTCTGGATGAGGCAGGCAGATAACCTGCTTCCTTACCAACGCATAGTTAAAAGAAAATGTCATGGCTTAAAGGAATAATTGCCAAAGACCAGCCTTCAGGCAAAGAACTGAAGATGAAATGTCACAAGTTTTTTTAAAAAAAAGTCTAAGAGAATGCTCCAGTCAGTGAAAAAAAGCAACTACATTGCTGTGTAAAATAAACTACATTGGTTCAGTATTAAACTAGCGTCTCTAGCTCCCCTATTTTCACAGCCTGATGAAGGGTCTCACTTGAAACATCAGTGTTTATTTCCCTTTCTGACATAGAGCAACTTGCCTGCCAAAGACAATATATTCTAAAGAGTCTGGTTTTCCCAGCAGAGGAATGATTCGAATTAGTTATTGTCACATGTGTCTTGTTACAAAATACAGTGAAAGGTATTGTATACGCTATGGCACCATCTTAAAACACAGAAAAGTAAACCAAAACATAGAATATAAAGGCAGAAAAAGGAGGAAATGTACAGTCCTGTTTGCTAAGGGCTCCATCACGGGCCATGCACCATGGGCCTAGTGGCCAGACCCGAGTCCGCTCCTCTGCGCCACTGCTGCTAGAGTGAAAGTTGCCACTCTTCAGCACCATCTTGCATCCACTGATGCCCTCGCCGCTATGAGTCCTTGATAGACCTCACCAACGCAGACCCTACTGATGCTGCCAGGTACGGAAGTAACCTAAACTCAGCTCTGCCGCTGCCAGGAGGCCACTTTGGGCCCACCTCACCGATGCAGCCGCTGCTGATCGCACCAGGTCTTGTACTGGGCCAAAGCTCACCTCCGCCGCTGCCTCCATGAATTTGTGCCAGACGCACACACTGCCAGAAACCCAAACTTGCCTATGCAGCAGCAACCGTGATTTGGCACTAGGACTGCCTCATCAGTGCCCAATCCACTGGGAACCCAAATGAACCCAATGGATTGATCGTGAAGGAATGAAGTTCGTTAAGGGGCTAAAGACAATGGGTTCACCCTTTACAATACTCAGAATGGGGGGAAATTGCAGCTTATCCATGACTAGATGTCAGACAATAAGGCAGAATATGGAGGCAATGGTGGGGTTGAGAGGTGTGACCATGAGAAATAGCTGGGTGCCATAATTGTACACGTGGAACTTGATGTCAGTGGATAACTTGTGGATGAGGATTAAGAGGAGCCCTAAAATAGATCGTTGTGGTACTCTGGAGATAATAATGCAAGGGCAGCCGGAGGAGTCAAAGAATTGACTATGATTGGATATAGAAAATTTAGAATTTAACATATTGCCATCCTCTATGAAGGCCAAAGGCCTGATTGTGAGAAAGGTACCCCTCTCTGTCCCTCTCTGCCAACCTTTTTGTCAGTTTTGTCATATGTCTAAAGAAATGGAGATGTGCTGAGGATGACTGCTCATCAATATTGGTTTCAGCCAAACCAGACCTTTTTAAGGTGGTATCTACAGGCTCTTAATACTGTCACAATGTCTGCCTCTACAACAACTCTGAGCTGATCATTGCCAATGTATGCAGATACGGTTTGTTGCATTTGGACAAGTGAAGCCAAGCAGGCTAATTTGGTCCTTGAATCACTTTGTTGAATCATTTTGTGACATACCATTGAAATTGTTACCACTCTAACTAGAATGCTATTTCATAAATACTCAGTGTTACAGTTGATCAAGTACTAATCACATGATAAGTGATAACAACAGTTATGAGATGGTGCAGATACATATCGCAGATTTGACATTGGATATTTTATTGCTACCTATGTTGGAAATGATTGAATTTTATATGCTTGTTTAGGGATGGTGTGGAAATAGTGATATTGAACTTAAAGCCCATTGCAGACCATATCTATTTTTTCATTCCATGCTTACATCTCCGACTATTACTTTCATGATATGCATTGCATTTAGAACACATTAAAAGTACTAGAAATAATACGGACATGATATGATGGCACATCCAATGCCATAGCTGCTAAAAATTCCATAGAAGATGCGTTCCTAACGTCAACAATGTCACCTTAGAGAAACACTCAAGGAGAATAGAAATGTGAAGGGAGATTCATCTGTGAGTCAGAGATAACAAGCATGGGGCTGGATGAACACAGCAGGTCAAGCAGCATCATAGGAGCAGGAAAACTTAAAGCACTTCCCAAAAAGCTGATTATATCATTTCATTTACAAAGGCTGGGGTACTTACTCAAGGAAACAAGACAGAAAGCAATTAAAAAAAAAGTTCAAGTAATGTTTATCAAAACCCATGAAAGATTTTTGTTACCTTTATCCATTGAGCGACTATGCCAGTTATTTTCCCTTCCAGTCCGTGAATGTAAAAGACTACAGTTTGGAGACAGAATTGCCCTTGCATGAGGAGACAATGGTGTAATGGTAATGTCATTAAACTAGTCATCCAAAGATTATGACCAACACCCTGCCAGCTGATGGAATTTCAGTTGAATTAATAATTCAGTGATTGAAAACTGGTCTCAGCAAAGGTACCGATGACAATTAACGATTGTCATGATAATATATAATAATATAATAATAATCATAACAATAAATAACGATTAAAAACCTAAAGAACTGCAGATGCTGTAAATCAGGAACAAAAACAGAAGTTGCTGGAAAAGCTCAGCAGGTCTGGCAGCATCTGTGGAGGAGAAAACAGAGTTAACATTTCGGGTCCGGTGACCCTTCCTCAGAAGTCAGAAATAACGATTGTCATTTCTGAAGAAGGGTCCTGACCCGAAATGTCAACTTTCCTGTTCCACTGATGCTGCCTGGCCTGCTGTGTTCCCCCTGTTCCACACTATGTTATCTCTGACTCCAGCATCGGCAGTTCTTGCTATCTCCATCGTAATAATGCATCTGATTTGCTAATGTCCTTTAGGAAGGATGTGTTCATCTGGAGAAAATCTGTGATCCTTACCTGGCCTTGCCCGCATGTAAATGCAGGTTGACAATGATGTCATTCATTCTGAATTGCCATCTGACAAGGCCTAGCAAGCCATTTGGTTGAAGGGCCATTTGGGATGGGCAACAAATGCTCTTCTCACATCCCATGTTAATGTGATTTTGAAGCAGATGAAGATACAAGGGAGGGAATGAGGGAAAAGAAAACAGTCACTGGAGAAAAGGAGAAAGAAGAGAGAATCATTTTCCATGCACCATATCAAACTGCCCGTAAAGAAATATAATGTCTCACATAACTAGCTGTGGCATACTATGTTTGGAATGAAAAAGAATGAGATGAACTAGACAGGACTTTTATGTCACTAATCGCATCAAATGGAATCGCAAAGGAAGGTACTAACAAAATATACAGCAAATGTGGCTCAGAAATTATGTACTTCTTAATTATTGTTTTTTTCACTTGTAATGCAATACAGTTGTAGATCCAAGGAGGAGATGTAAATGAAGCCATAATTAACGTGGCCTTTTTGAAGTGAAATGTAGGCACAGACTTTGAACAATTATGTTGTCAAATGAAAGGAAAACAGAATTACAGTTGAAAAGACAAAATTTCTTTTTTGAACAAATCTCAACCTTCTAGAACTTCATAGAAACTGTTTTAAGACCAAGCATCTGTGAAGGGTCCCGTTACAATTTTAAAGAAGCACAAAGGTTGGAATAATATGTTGAAACTGGGTGGGTGGGTGAATTAAGAAAGCCTTTGAAGACTGATATTTTGTTGGTAAATTATTCAATAATAACTCCAAATAAGTTCAAGAACTCCAAAGCGTGACCAGATCAAACTAAAGCAGCAAATAACATTATACTCGTAACATCAGGGGTACAGTCTCCCTTTCATGGAAATGAGTACAGAAAAGGCCAGCAGAAATAAAAAAAAACTCTCTGGTCTTATGTGTTGATAGCGTAACATCTGCTCAAAAACAACTTGGATAAGTATCTGCTTTATTTTTCTTTAAAAATGTAACTGTAAATATATTTAACCAAATACTTAATGGGACTCATACAAGTGAGAATTAAGTATTTATCATTTCTCACGATTTGGCTGAAAATCATGAGTTGTTCCTTAATTTTCACAAATTCAAATAATCCAGCTTTGTCTGTGTGAGTGAAGGAAACTACAAGCACAAACTGAAGAGACACTTTTAACCATGCCCAGTTGGTGGGTTATTAAAATTGGTCAAGAAACTACCTGCCAACTGCATCCTGCAGTTTTCAATATTAACCTGCTTGTTTGAGGTGACAAAGTCACCAAACGAAACTGGGGTACCTTCTTTGGAGATGAGACTAATACGTCAGATCAAAAACACAACAACCAAAAGAGAGTAATGCATCTTCTATTTTACTCAAACAGCATGCCATAACATCCACATCACATTTTGTTATTCTCTTCATCCAGCTATGGCCCACAGCAGGACTCTCATACAATAAGTGATAATACATTTTAAGTTAGCTTTTGGCCAACTCTGACAAACAAAAACAACCTCCTGTAGATTTCCAGTACTATCATCAATGTGCCTCCCATCACACAGGCAGCATGGTGGCACACTGGTTTGCACTGTTGCCTTACAGCACCAGGGACCCAGGTTTGATTCCAGCCTTGGGTGACTGCCTGTGCAGACTTTGCAAGTTCTCCCTGTTTCTGCTGAGTGTAGTTTTGGTAGATTGGCAGTGCTAAATTATCCTGTAGTGTTCGGGGATGTGTAGGCTAGTTGGATTAACCATGGCAAAAATGCAGGATGTTGGCATGTGGGCCTGGGTGGGATGCCCTTCAGAGGGTCAGTGCAGGCTTGTTGGACCAAATGGCCTCTATCTGAACTGGAGGGATTCGAATACCATGTTGAGAATTTCCATTCCACAGTCATACAAATAAATGCATGGGGGTTTGGTTAGCTCAGTTGTCTGGATGGCCAATGCCACCCGTACAGGTTCAGTACTACTGAGGTCACCATGAAGGTCACCCTCAGGCTAAACCACTGCCAGTTGTCTCTCTCTAATGAAAGAGTGCCCTCTTGTGATATAAGCCACATAAACCCATACAAAGGGACCTGTCCTCTGCAGGGAAAAAGGTCTGGACCTTCCTTGAATAAAACAGAAAAGCAGGAGACAATTTCCCTTGTGCATTTTCCACAGTAACCCCTCAATAAGTCAGAATTGATTTGCCAACACTTTTCTCTTGCCGTATAAATTGTAGTTCGGTATTTTTGCACTTCTGCCCTGATGAGTGCTAGATGAAAAGCTTCACCATGTTCAGCAATACTCTGTGTTGTCGAGCAACTGTTCCAAACTTTGTTTCAACCGCACTTTCTTCGAAATGGCTTGAACACCATCACCACAAAGATGGCAAGTGACTCTAAGTCCGCTACCACCTGCACAGGAGATGGATAGTACATTGACACTTGCCAATGTCATCTACATGCAAAGAACAAATGAAATGACGGTAGAAAATGTTGTCACTGTGTAAGATTTCTAATTTAACACTAATTTGTTTGAATTTGTTTGTAATCTTCATTGTGCCCATCGGAAACTGGATTGCGATTTCTGCAACAAGAACAGAAATTGCTGGAGAAACTCAGCAGGTCAGGAGGCACCTGTAGGAAGAAAGCAGAGTTAACATTTCGAGTCTGGTGACTCTTCATTAGAATTTCTGAGATGTAGTTTATGTATCATTCGTCCAGCCAGGAAACAGAGGAACATTTTAATTCCGCATGTTTGAGATATATTGCAATTCTATTCTTTTTCATTCACGGGATACAGACGATACTAGTTGTCCAATGCTAATTACCATTAAAAGCTTGTTTGAGCTCCCTTCTTGTAGTGCTGCAGTCCACCTGGTAAAGCTGCTGTTAGTGAGACAGTTCTAAGATCTAACAGTGAAGGAAAAGTGATATAATTCCAAGTCAGGATGGTGTCTCGCTTGCTGGGAAACTGGTATGTGATTCTGATTAATCTGCTGCTCTTGTCTTTCTAGGTTTGTAGATTTAAGTGAGTTTGGAAGATGCTGTTGAAGGAGCCTTGGTGAGTTGCTGCATTGTATCCTATAGATGGTACACACTACTGCTAGTGAACTTCGGTTAGTGGAGAGAGCGCTGACTAAATGGACTGCTTTGTTCTTGGGTTATCAGGAAGGCATAGTGCGATAAACCATTGAAATATTCATCAGTTCTTCAATAACATTTAGCCAGCAGCTTCCTTAGTTTCTAACGATAACCCCCAGTTCTCACTGGTTCTGGGCAAAAGACTTGGCTAAGTTACTGAGGCAATTATTAGGAACTGCTATGGCTGAATGGAGTTGGCAAAAACCTCTCATTTTTCAGCCTCGTCAGTCAGTGATAATTGTTGTTATATTGTGCATATAGAATAAGAAATGACTAGCAGTGAGTTACAGTGCAATATTTCAGTTGTGTGGTTCTTATGAACATCAACAGAACTCTAAGACTGAATTACTGCCTTATCTTGTTGCCAGCCACTAGCCAAATGCATAATTCATTCTTTTTAAAGTTGCTTATTTTAGTAACGGTTACTCAACAGGCACATATAATCTGATAAAAGCTGGATGACCTATATCAAAGAGTAATAAAGACGATGGAGATTTATGACTTGAATGTGTATAGAATCACATGCTTTATACTAAAACGTTACAAATTCTTTATTTATGATAATATATGGCCAGCCAATAGTCTATGGAATATATATTCTAAATAGACCACAGTATGTGTACCTTTAATGTATCATAAATCTTTGGATTTTACATCATTCTTGACATTTCGGGCCTAGTCTAGGCCCGAAATGTCAAGTTTTCCTGCTCCTATGATGCTCTCTGACTTCTCTCTCAGGTCGGCCACTTCAGTTCCACCCCTGCAACTTTTTCCTCCCGTCTCTTTGCCAACTCTCATGGCCAACTGTAATCCACACATTATAAGTTCCAACTCTTCTCATTTCACTTTGCGCTCCAGCCTGTTCAATCTTCCTGCTAAGAGCTTCAAAAATCTTCTTTGTACTTTTTTTCTGCTAATTCAATGTCTTTACACAGCATGGAGACCAGAACATCACGCTGCGCAAAAAGCTGGTCTAAGTATGGATTTAAATCAATTTGCTTGACTTTGCAACTGTTGTCTTTTGTGCCCCTTTGGGAATGAACCCCAGTGCCTTGTTTGCCTGACAGGAGATTGGAATTGGAAAAGAAAACTTAAATGTATGATTCAGATTTCTCAACCAGAAGCAGCTTTGAACTGTGGTCATTGGACCAAATACAGGAATTGTAATAACTTCAGGGTACTTTGAGCGTGAATACTAATAAGGGTGAGTGACGTACATAAATGCCTCTAGAACTGTATAGGAAATGTTTAGTGGGATTTGGGCCAAATGCAGTTAAATGGGACTATCCAATTTAGGAAACCTGGTTGGCATGGATGAGTTGTGCCAGAGGTCTGTTTCCAAGTTGTGTGACTCTGACTGCAACTACTTTTAGGCAGTCTGGAGAACTGCGTTCAATTAAAATTTCAGACAATGTGTTCTTATTCTGTTGGTGTGCATTGCTGGTGCCAATGTGACTTCCGTCCTAGTTTGCACCTCCTTTTCTTCCTGCACTGAACTTATCTGCTGACATTGTTGGATGTGTGAATTGACCTGTTGTCATAGTGAGGGGTTGCAGAACAAAGTGGATGGAAATAATCTTTGCAATTTCATTGACTCCTAATTCATTCAACATTGGAACCCTCATTGCAATATTCCAATACTATATTCTTGGAAAGTTTGGATGGAATAATGAGCTTTACTGTGCTTTGCTTTTTACCTTGATGTGGGGCTTCTGAACTGCTCTTGTTGATTGTTTGTCAGCTGTACAGTTTTTCTGCTTCTTCAAAGAAATCTTCAAAAGGGAGCTTTTATGAGAAATTAAACGCAGCATCAAAATTTCTGCAGTTAGTCAGTAGGAGAGATCTAAGAACATTTGGACATTGATGGAATTAATTTTTTGTGATTTATGTGTGCCAATAGAATTGTTACTTGCCAATCAAAAACAACTTGATGCCCTAATTGATAAACTGTACTCTGTGAAACGCAGCCACCGGGTGGCGGCAAGAGTGTTGCTTTTGGAACATGCATCAGGTGAGTTCTGAAGTGAAGTAAGAATAGAACGTTAGTTCAAAGTTCAATAACTGAAACAGCACATAACTTTCAGAATAGCTGACAGTTCAGAGAGCTGACACAGACATGACAGGGTATATACCCTCCTTTAGATCTCCAACAGTTCAGTGATTCTGTTCAATTGTCAGTAATACCTCTCTTTAAATGATTGGTAATTGAATGAATAGCTAGCAAACATCCCAGTATGCACTCAATGATTCAAGGGCTGCATTGCAAAAGGAGGGGATTCTACGAGGGAGGGATTAACATGCATGTACGTATTTGCCTAGTCACTAATAGAGGTCTACAGCATGGAAACAGACCCTTTGGCTCAACTTGTCCATGCCACCCAGTAATGAGGCACTATACAACAGAAGTGCTGCCACTGAAGCTACTAAACAAATTCAACAGAAGCTAAATTATTGTCTAGTGCATGGAGACATCATTTGCCTGCACTTCTGCAGATGGGCAGTGTGACAAACATTCCTGAACAGAATCAGTCATACTACATAAATATAATGAAATGTGTATTAAGTGTAAAATTAATGCATTATATAACAGAAATGACTAACATTACATCCACCACATAAAATATATGACTATAAATTGCACTTGAATCCTATATAAAAAGAGCAGCCAGGAATGATAACAAAATGATATTCTCATATTAGAGTTCAGACTAAGCCAAATCATAAGAAGAAAGGCAAAATGTTATAACCACCAATTATTATAATCACTCTAGAATATCTGCTGTCTATTATATAATACAATATAAAGTTCACGAAGTTGCATTTCCTTGCATAAATGTTTTCTGTGGTGGTTGATCTCGCAGGAGTAGATAAATGCCTGATGCAAATTTTGGCATTGATGTTTGATAACCTCCAAGGTGAAGATGGTGCAGGTACAGCAAATAGATGAACTCCGTTACTTCTGTTCTGAAGGGGTCACTGGACCCGAACTGATTTCTCTCCACTGACACTACCAGACCTGCTGAGTTTTTCCAGCAACTTCTGATTTGGTTTCTAATTTCCAGCATCTGCAGTTCTTTATTTTTTCAGTTACAATGGTCTCAGTGCTGGTGTTAGAATTCTGTTATTGGTGAATTCTTGCCTTCTATAATTCCCCTTGTTTCCAGGAATTCATACATTAAAAATCCTGTTTCTGAAGGATCAAATTCTGAACGTTCTGTCAAAACATCTGATCTGTACTTCAGGAAGATAGCCACAAGGAGGTGCTCTTGCACTGTATTCAAAACAATGTGTTACGTACTGCCACCTGGTGGCAGAATGTGTAATATCTTTTCAAGCGTTGCATCTTATATGAATGCACTCACAAATCCATATCTAGACTACAATATTTAACGTTAGATGGTGAGCTATGACAAATTTACGTGATGGTAGTAAATTGTCACTATTTTAAAAAAAACACACTTTTGGAAATTGACTTGAGATAACAAACATGGGGCTGGATGAACACAGCAGGTCAAGCAGCATCATAGGAGCAGGAAAACTTGACGTTTCGGGCTGAGACCCTTCATCATCTGACCTGCTGTGTTCATCCAGCCCCATGCTTGTTACCCCGGATTCTCCAGCATCTGCAGTACCTTTTATCTCTTGAAATTGACCTGGTTCTTTCTTTTCACAATATAATTAGAGAATAGATTATTAAATTTGCTTAAATTAGTAATTTACAGAAAAAAAATTCAGGATGCTTTTCCCCCATGCAGTCAACGTTATACTCAATTTGAAAGCACTTAATAGTGTTACAGAGTTACATAAAGTAACTTGCTACAAGCAAGCCTGCACTTCAATTTTCCTTCCAATTCTGATTAGGCATGTTTCAGCATCTAGATTCAGAAAAAACACATAAGGGCAACTTGATTAAAGGATGACGCACTAAATTAAAAATGCTTTTTAAAAAATCAGGACATTTATAAAATGATGATTTCTGCGAGCTGCTTAAAAATTAAAAATAGTCCAAACCTGTACAAGATAGTCCAAACCTGCACTGACAGTGGTGATGTCTCTGGATTAGTTATCCAGAGCCCGTGGATGTTCTAGGGAGTGTGAGTTTCAATCCCAGCATGGATTCAGATTGCAACGTCGCAGCTGATGGAATTGAAACTCAATTAATAAATCTGGAATTTAAAAGAAGTGATAGTTTCAATGAAACCATTGTTGATTGATGTAAGGCACCATCTCAATCACAAATGCCCTCTAGGGAAGAAAATCCACCATTCTTACCTGGACTGGCCTAAAAATGACTCCAGACCCACAGCAATGTGGTTGACTCTTAAATAGCCTAACATGCCACTTAGATGTATCAACGATGGGTGGACAACTTGACATCAACGCTCAGTGATGGAAATGACAACAGCAGCCCAGTCTTCCTTACAAAGTCCTTCAGGTAGTTTAAGGGTAGTGCCAAAATTGGGAAAGCTATCCCACAGGCTAGTCTAGCAACAGCCTGACAGTGAATTATACCTTACAGACACCGCCATTGCCAAGCTTTCCTGTCATGTCCTACTGCAACACAGGCCTGCCAGAGGCGGCAGCCAATGGTATGCAGTTACGGCTGAATTGCCCTGGAAGTCCTCAACATTGACTTCGGGTCCCAAGTCAAACATCGAGAAGGAAACTGAAATATCTCCACAGAAGCTGGTATCCCTTCACTGAGTCACCTTTTTTTTTTACCACTGCATAGTACTTGACTGGGTTTGGCTTCTTAGACCCAGTTCTCCGAGTGAACAGACCTGGCCCATTTCTGAAGAAGGGTCCCAATCCAAAATGCCACCTTTCCTGCTTCTCTGATGCTGCCTGGCCTCCATCTCCGCACTGTGTTATCTCTGAAACTCCTGGGTTTTTTTTGCCTCAAATACCTTGTGTAGATTTAACTTTACAGGTAAAAAAGAGCCAAAAGTTTTATTTAAATCTTTCCAAACATGTTAAAGGACATTCTCATCATTTAGATGCAGACATAAAATAAAATAAAAATAAAAGTAAAAATAAAAAAGCTGGATAACGACTTGCTGTATGTTATTGGGTCATAGATCAGTTTTTGCTCCAAGGACTGCTTTTTTGTTTCAGCAATAACTGCTCAGAGGCCCATATCCTGTCACCATGTCACCCTTTATTTACTTGTGCACAGTACAATGGCTATGGTCAGCCAGCTCAGAATCAGCCATGAAGTCAGGAGGCTCTGAGTCCCCTGGTTATATATGTCACTCACAGCTCCCTGATTGGCCGAGGTTAACAGTGCCAATCAAAGAACTAATGTTCAATGAAGTCGACATGGCTGACCTCGTTACAATAATGACATCCCTCCCTCTCTAAGTTCCTGGACATAGGCTTGTTCTTTTTCTTGTAGTCTGTCCTGGGTCATTTTTGCACCGTTCCTTCGACTTAGCTTCAGATATGGGCCATGTGTACTGGACTGTATTTCACGTCTTGCAGCTGGAATGTCTCAAGAGAAATTTATCCTCTTCTTCAAGCAGTAAACGTGTCAAGGCTGTGACATCCGCCCTGTCCATCTCAGACTCCAAGGTTTCTTCAACACTAGATGGAGGGAGATTACCCATGGGTTCCAATAGCCTTCCTGCCTGTTCTGAAGGGGCAGGTATGTTTTGCTCCTGCCCTGTTTGTGAGGTTGCAGCTTACATGTGGTCCATGTGCCTGTTCAAGATTGCAGCACCTGCCAGAGCTTTATGTGTCATGGGACCTGACCTCACGTAGACCATGCCTCTTACCCATTCAGGGCCATTTCTGTGGTTTCAACACCGAACTTCACCCCCTGAAGTAAACTGTCTTTCTCACTTCAAGGACTCTTGTGTTGGCCTTGGAGTTCCTGATGCCGCTACACCCTCCCCCTCAGATCTGGGAACATAAAATTTAACCCAATGCAGAGACTCCTCCCCATTAACAACTCTGCTGGAGCTATCCCTGTAGTTGCATGAGGGGTGGCCCTATAATCAAACGGGAACCGGGGCAGATTAGTATCTAGTGAAGCTGTAAGCTGTTTCTTTAAGCCCGCCTTCAGAGTTGGGACTGCTCTTTCCACCAGACCATTGAATGATGGATGGTATGGAACTTTCCTTTTATGCCAAATGCCATTTGACTTTAGGAAATACTCAAACTCCCTGCAGGAAAATGATGGCCTTTATGTGATTAACATTTCCAAGAGCCCGTGTATTGCAAAAGATGCTCACATTTTTTCTATCACATCCCATGTTTGACAAGTGAACTCTATGCATGTCCAAGCACTTTGAGTGGGCATCCACAATGGCGAAGAACATTGAGCCCATGTAAGAGCTGGCATAGTCAATGTATAACTGAATCCAGGTTTACCCAGCCATTCCCACAGATGTGAGAGAGCTGCTGGCGGTAATTTTTGTCCTGGTTGGCACTCTGGGCTCTGCCTCACCAATATGGCTATATCCGCATCCAATCCTGGCCACCAGACGTAACTTCTTACAAACATCTTAATTTTGTAAACCCCTGGATGACCCTGGTGGAGTTCAGCCAGTATCTCGTGGCGACCTTTGCTTGGTACAATGTTCCCCATAATAAAATGCTGTCCTCGATGCTGATATGGTCTTGCAAGGTCCAGAAAAATTTCAATTCTTGCTGTGATGCCCTTTTTGCTTCCCCCATCACCACCAGCTGTTTTCGTTTCACCAGGACCAGATCTTTTTGCATCCACCTTCTGACATTGTCAGCCATGACCAGAATGATGTTCAATAAGATTAAAACCAGAATGGATGCCTCCAGTAGCAGTACCACTGGTGGTGTATCTGCCAGTGGGAGGTGGCTCAAGGCATTTGCATTTGCTATTTGGCCTCCCAGATGATGGTCCAACTCGTAATTGTTGCCCACCGCTGAATTCAACCTGAAGCTACGGGCAGCATGGTCCTGTTCTCTTTAAGGGACTTGCGATCTGTTACTGTTACAAATTTATATCAGTAAAAGTATTGGTGGAACTTTCTCACACCAAAGATGACTGCCAAACATTCCTTCTCTCTCTGGGCATCAGCCAAAGTCCAGGAAGCGTATACTATTGGACATTCCTCTCCATTGGGCCATCTGCGAGCCAGTACTAACCTGATAGCATACGGGGAGGCATTGAATGTCAGCACTGTATCTAACTTGGGCTCATAGCGTGCCAACTCCTTAGATGATGATAGCTGCTTCTTCACTTCCCCAAAGGCTATGTCTTGCTACAAGACTATTTTCAAGGCTGACCCTTTTTCAATTGTAGGTGTAAGGGTGCCAGGATGGAGGCTAAGTTACGTATGAACTTTCCATAACAGTTAATCAATCCAAGGAAAGACCTAAGCCCCAGTACAGACTTTGATCACCTTTGATCACCCTCACCTTATCTTCCAATGGGTGTAACTCGGTTTTGTTGACTCTGTAGTCCAAGTAGATCACTGAGGTGCCTGTAACACATGGTTTCCCTTTTAAGGCCTCAGAGAAACATGTAAGGACTGTGTCCAAGTTCACTCAGTGCTCCTTATTGGACTTTACCGTTGTTAGCACATCATCTAGATAATGGCAATCTGGGTAGACCTTGTAAAACGTTCTCCATCATCTTTTGAAAAGGAGCACAGGCTGATGATGCTGCAAGTGGCCGTCTAATATATTGGTACAAACACTTATGGGTATTAATTGTAGCATACTTCTGGAAATCCTCATCTAACTGCAATTGCAGGTATGCATGGTTCATGCCCAACTTTGTGAAGGACAGACCACCCCCGACAATTTTGTGTACAAATCCTCTATTGCAAAGAATTGGATATTTATCCAGCTGTGAGAAATGGTTTAAAATCCCCACAAAGGTGAACCGACCTTTCGGGCTTCACAATCAGAAGGACCAGTGCTGCCCATTTTGCAAACCGGACTGGTTTGATGATTCTTTCACGTTTCAGTCTCCTGATTCCTTCCCGTCCTTTTGTCCGTAAGGCAAATGGCACTAGGCAGGCCTTGCAGAATTGCAGAATTGTTTCCTGCTCAATATGCAAGATGGCCTTGTCTCCTTTGGTAGTGCCTAGACCTTCCTGAAAGACTTCCGGGTATGTAATTAAGTGTTCACTCAGGCAGCCATTTTCCAATTGAAAAACATAAAGCCAATCAAGGTAAATCTTTCTCAACAGATGTCACCCCATCAGACTTAGGCACGAGCCTTTTACTGCAATCAGTGGTAACTGAACCAACTGCTTCCCATAAGAGACTGGAACTGAAATTGTACCCTAATCTGTAACGGTTCCCCGGTATAGGCTCACAGTGTAATGTAGAATTTACGCAAATTTAAGAGTTGGAGTCAAGTGCAAATTTTGTTAAAGGCTGGTTCTGTGACCACTGAAACGGCCGCGCAGGTATCAACCTCCATTAGAAATGGGTGACCATCTAACCAGACGTTTATTTTGATTGGTTCTGATTTGGATGTTGCTAAGCAATTTTAACTGTTCCAAGACAGATGTAGGAGGGCTTTCCAGGGTGTGCACTCTCCTGGATACCAGCCTGTGAGTTCTCTTACTCAACTCAGGCTGAGTGCGACTCTTTTGCTGTCTTGGTTCCACATACCAGTAGCAGCTACGAGGACTTGCTGGCCCGAATTCTGAAGAAAATGCGAACCGTTTAGCTGAGACTTGGTTTTGTTTTGGGATTTTGCTGTGGGCTGACCTAGAGTTCCTCTGTTCAGAATATATCGTGAGTGAGGCTGTGCAATTACCTTCACTCAAGTGGTGTCCCCGAAGCTCAGTTGGCCTGGCAAGGGTGTCCGCTTTCATCAGCATACCCTGTGGCTCCCATGCTCCACATTTTCTAATGATAAAGTCGGTTGTAGTCCCTGTTTGAAGCCCAGTTGGGCTTCAACTAGTAAGTGCTTTTGCATGATTACATCATTAATCCCACACACCAAATGGTCTGAGATAACAAGGTGAAGAGCTGGATGAACACAGCAGGCCAAGCAGCATCAGAGGAGCAGGAAGGCTGACGTCTCTGAAGAAGGGTCTAGGCCCGAAACATCAGCTTTCCTGCTCCTCTGATGCTGCTTGCCCTGCTGTGTTCATCCAGCTCTACACCCTGTTATCTCAGATTCTCCAGCATCTGCAGTTCCTACTGTCTCTGACACCAAATGATCTCTCAGCATTTCGTTGAGGGTTAAACCAAAGTCACATGGCTCTGCCAGTTGCTTTACCCTTGTCAAAAATCTCTCACCACTGAAATAACTCCACAGAGGCCAGCCATCAAATCACCCTTTATTTACATGTGGAAAGTCCTTGACACCAGTCCAGCTTCCTCAGAGCCAGCTCTCAGAGTGAACAGAACCTCTGATACTTCGGGTTTATATCTGTCAGCCAGGACTCCCTGATTGGACTAGATTAACAGTCCCAATCATGGAACTCTTATTCTGTGAGGTCCACCTCGCTGACTTCATTACAATGATTACAACTCCCTCCCCCACCTTCCCCTCTGCCCCCTGCCCAAACGGAGTTTGAGGACACAGGCAGGTTATTTTTTTGTAGCTCCTCCAGAATTAACAGCTAGTCTTAGTAATGGTGACCATGAAACTATCATTGATTGTTACAAAAGCCCATGTGATTCACAAATGCCCTTTAGGAATTGAAATCTGCCATCTTTACCCAGTCTGGCCTACATGTGACTCCACATCCACAGCAACACAGTTGACTGTTGACTACCCTCTGAAACGGTCCTAGCAAGCCACTCATTTTAAATCCCTATAGTGATGGGAAACGAATGCTGGCCTTGCCAGAAATGCCCATGTGACATCAAAGAATGATTAAAAAATGAACTGCCATCAAGCTGGGGGATCAGTCATTGTATCAGGGGATACAATGAAGAGTGCAGGAGGGCATGCCAGGAGTACCATCAGACATACTTAAAAATGAAATGTCAGCCTGGTGAAGCTACAGCACGACTACTGCATGCTAAACTGAGGAAGCAGCATAACACAGAGAGTGATTCCACAGCAACAGGTCAATTCTGGCCTCTCCTGACCGGTCAAATCCAGTTATAAATACTGGTGGACAATTAAACAACTAACAGAAGGAGGGGGATCCACTGATATCACCATCCTCAATGATGGAGGAGCCCAGTACATCATTGCAAAAATCAAGGTCGAAGTATCTGCAACTGTCTTCAACCAGAAGTATGAAGTGGCTGCTTTCACCCTTCCTGAGATCCCCAGCATCACAAATGCTACTCTTCAGCAAATTGGATTCACTCCAAGTGATATCATGAAGCAACAGAAAGCATTGGATGCTGCAACGTCTGTAGACTCTGGCAATATTCCAGTAATTATATTGAAGATATGAGCTTCAGAACTTGCTACACCCCTAACCAAGCTGTTCCTGTACAGTGCTAATACAGTCATCCACCCAGCAATGTAGAAAATTGCTGTATGCTTTGAACCCAAAAAAAAGCAGGTCAAATCTCATCCAGCCAAAAGTATACCTAACAGTGTACTTTTAATGATCTGCAAAGTGATGGAAAGGATAGTTGTCAGTGCTATGAAATGACTCATAATGGGCAATAACTTGCTCACTGGTGCTCAGATTGGATTCTGCCAGAGCCATTCAGCTCCTGACCTCAATTATAGCTTGGTCCACATCTGGACAAAACAGATGAAATCCAGAGTGAGTTGAGAGTGTTTGCCCTTGACATCAAGGCTCCATTTGACCAAGTTTGGCATCGAGGAACTCTAGAGTCTCTTGAGAATTAGGAGGAAAGCATTCCAAAAGTTGAAGTCATGCCTAGTTGAAAGGAAAATTGTTGTGGTTGTTGGAGATCAATAATTTAAACTTATGGAAATTACTGCAGGAGTTCCTCAGGGTAGTGTCTCAAGCTTAGTTATCTTCAGCTGCCTCACCTATAATCTCCTCTCCATCATAAAGACAAAAGTAGAAAATTCACTGATGATTGCAGAATGCTCAACATAATTCAACATAATTCATATTCGGACATTAACTTGAAAGTTTTTGCAAAGATCTGTAGCTCGGGTTGTGGGTGAGGTTGTTGACTTGCTCACTGAGCTGGCTTGTTCTTGTTCAGATGTTTTGTCACCATGCTGGGTGACATCTGGATGTTGTCTGTTTATCGGTACACTCAGCCAAAGAAGGCCATCAGTGTAACTGGGGCAAGATAACCATAGCAGCCCAAGTCAAACATAGACATGCACGGGAATTCCTAGAGGCGTGGTTCTCCACCCATAATACAAGCTACAAACATATAGAATTGGACTCCATACAGACTCCATACCAAACCCATACAGATCAAAACCGGAAATGCCACTACTCACCATAGCAGACCAGACAGTATAAATTCCTAGTGGAGTAGAGTAACATTGCTTAATGGGAGGCTCCACTGATGATGTCACCTAGCATGTTGATGAAATATCTGAATGAGAACAAGCCAGCTCGGCGAGCAAGTCAACAACCTCAGACATTGATTATTCAGATGGCACCCAAGTGCAGCAATACCTAGACAACATTTGTGCATTAGTTGTTAAGTATCAAGTGATATATGTGTCTCAGAAGTGCCAAGTAATGACAATCTCCAATAAGAACAAATCTAACCACTGCCTTACGACAATCAGTGCCATTACCATTCCTGAAACCCATACCATTCATGTTCTGAGGGTTATCATTGACCAGAAACTGAACTGGATTAGAGATATAAATACTGTGGTTACAACAGCAGGTCAGAGGCTTGAAATTCTGTGGTAAGTAACTCAACTGCTTACTCCTTAAATCCAGTCCACCATCCACAAGATATAAGAGAGGGACTTGATGGAATACCCTCCTGATGGGCCCATCTCCAACAACACACGAGGTTGGTACCATCTGGGGCAAAACAGCCCACTTGATTGCATCCTTTTCATCACCATCAAAGTTCACTTCTTGTACAAACAAGGCACAATGGCATCAGTGTGAACTATCAACAAAAAGTACCGCAGTAAGTCATTTTTTATGCATGCCCATAACAATGGTTGGATGGATAAGAATGAAACGAGGTTAGGAATTGGTAATGTATGGAATAAGCTTCTGGTGATCTCCATGAAAAGTGTAGCTTCAATGTAGAATATCTTAACTTTTTATGTAACTGGCGAGATCAAGATGTGACTTGCACAGAAACAGCAGCCCCTTTTTAGTTATACCCAGGTGGGGGAAGGCTAACATCTTTGGTTTAAATTTTGGATGCATACCTCAATAAACCAGCAAAGTGTCACATTCACATCAAATGGAATAGTTGGATTATTGACAGAGAGTAAACCACAAAGAGTGAAAATATGAGTATGTTCCATTTCACATTTCGTGTGGTTTCGTTATCAAATCATGGGATAGCTCCAACTATCATCAGTTTGTTTAAAAAATGTGAATAATCTAAGATGATTTGTTATGATAGGATGAAACTAAAAGTGAAATGCCAAATCTAATCCAGAGTTCTGAGGGTCACTGGACCCGAAATGTCAACTCTGATTTTTTTTCTTCACAGATGCTGCCAGACCTGCTGAGCCTTTCCAGCAATCTGTTTTTCTTCCTGATTTATAGCATCTGCAGTTCTTTCAGTTTTTACTCAGTATTTAACTCACTGCCACGTCTCTTCTAGGCATACCCAGCTTGAAGAAGTTCTGCTCTTCTCTCCGATGGGATTTCTGCTCCAATCTTTCTTCGTGTCCACCAGTTCTGGGAAGGTTCACCAGGCATGAAAGATTGACTTATATGGTTGCGATGTATGGTAGATTGGGTTAATCTGTATCTTAACTCAAGTTATGTGCCATAGTTCCTTATCCCTTCATGTCATTGCCAAGCAAAAATCTAACAATCTCCATTCTGAAATTTTCAACCAATCTATCCTCAACAGCTCTTTTGGAGAGAATATTGCAGATTTCCATAACCTCACGATGTGAAGATTGAGGAAGCTGTTGAATGAATTGCCAACACTCACATTTGGGTGAAGTATTTGGAGAAAACCTGCACCAGTGGAACTATGCTCCAGCAAGGACCCATCATCAAGAATGAAGGCAATTAGAAATAATTAGCAAAGGCAAATTGGAAAGGAAGTAAACATATATTAACATTTTGAAAAAAACTTAAGAGAGTGACTTAAAATAAAACTAGGCACACTTACACAATATTGGACTATTTTTAATGATCACGCAAGTGTCAAATATCATTTTACTCCTCTCCAATTGACACAAATCATTGGAGTTTGCATGTGTCATTAAATATGGAAAACCAGAAATTGCGATTTTTGTTTCTGCATTCCTCCACAAGGCGCTCTGTTGAAATCCCTGCAGCCAAAATTAAAAATAAGTGGAAATCACAAACTAATGTAAACTTACCCCCATATCCTATTAATCTTGCTGAATAAACCTTGAAAATATTACTCTTCACTGAAATAATAACTGAATGTTTAACAGTGCACTAAATTCATAACCACAACTAAACGGATAAATTAACCTTAAAGATTAAATTTGTGAAATTCTTACATTATGATATATGTTTTAAAAAATTATTTCTGATATTTTAATTTCACCTAATTACAGTCTATATATTGCTGTGTAAAATGTTAATTACAAGTGAAAATTGTAGTGCATATTACTTTCATTCTTTTGTCTGCAATGCTACTTTAATGTAATTGCTGCTTAGCCTGCTTGACAACATCACTGAAAACAAAAATGCTGGAAATCACAGTGGGTCAGGCAGCATCTGTGGAGAGAGAGAGAGAGCAAGCTAATGTTTTGAGTCTAGATGACTCTTCATCAGAACTGGCAATATTGCTGTTTCTGTAAGCCTGGAGATCCTTTAACTTGGTGCCAGATTCAAACTGACATTAATGAGGAGGAAATCCATGCCATAAAGCTTGATGGACCTTTGTGGTAGCTTCCTCCAAAGTTCACTCCTGACAGCAAAATCTGTGTTGGTGAAGTTCTGTAACAAATACCTATAGAAATGATTGTGGCACTGGAAGAGTTATTGGGAATCATGCATTTAAATACTTATTGAAAATTATTTATATTTTGAACGATGTAAATGATAGAACACACTTTTACTTTACTCTGGTTAGAAATTATACTATAAAATTGTACTTCCATTGCCTATTATTGTCGAGTTTGCTATTTGCTATGTCCTTGATTGTCTGTTGCATACATCTTATATAAGTTATCTCAAACTTGCATGTTTTTACAACAAAACTTGTTATAAATTAAAGACATAATAATTCACAATTCTTCACTTATTTGCATCTAATCCTGTACCCAAAATGGGCACACATGAATAAAATAAAGAACTGCAGATGCTAGAAATCTGAAACAAAATCAGAAAGTGCTGGAGAAACTCAGCATGTCTGGCAGCAGTTGTCATCTGTTATCAGAAACGTTCAGATAAAGGGTCACTGAACTCGAAATGTTACTCTACTTCTCTCTCTATAATACTGTCAGGCTGCTGAGTTTCTACAGCATCCTCTGCATTTGTTTCATGAGCACACTTGAAACCAACACCAGGTGCACATAGTAACAGAGCTGTTCAAATCCTGATCCTCATTTTGATGAACAGAAATTGAACTATCACTTGTAAAAGGTGGCTTCTAAAATGGCTTTTAAAGTAATACAGTTTTGTTCCTCTATTTAATCCTTAAATGTATAATTTTTACATTCAAACCATTTTAAATACAAGTCGATGTATTCTCTTTTAATTAATTATTAATTTAAAAAATCGGTTTGATGTGTACATTCATTACCTATTAATAGTAATTATACTGAAATATAATCAGCAATAAACTATATGGCATATGGATTATTATTTTAATAGCACAATTTAAAGTTTCTTATTTCCTTTCCTCATTGGTTTAATCTTTGTGTTTTTTGACTTTCTCCCAAGGTTTTGGTCACTCAGTAACAGTTTAGGTAAGTAACAATTTATAAATGAACTTTGATGCGGAAGAAAACAATAGATCAATGCATCACTTGAAATTCAAGATTATCCCATGACTCATAAGAATTACTTCAATGAGAAAAAGAACTGCAGCTGCTGGAAATCTGAAATCTGTTTTTGTTTAAGAATTACTTAACAAAAATTTTTAAAAACCCCAAAGAACTGTGGATGTTGGAAATCAGATACAAAAACAGAAAATGCTGGAAAAACTCAGCAAGTCAGGCAGCAACTGTGGAAAGAAAAATGTTAACTCTGCTTGTTCTCCATTAGATACTGTCAGACTTGCTGAGCTTTTCCAGCAAGTTCTGCCTTTGTATTTAAGAAATAGTTGACTTGAAGTGTAAAACGTAGAAGAAACATTTTAATATGTACCACACTACAGGGTAATACAAAATGCTTCACAGCCAATTAAGAATTTGTGAAGTGTAGTCACCATTGTAATGCAACAGATGAAGTGGACCATTTATGCAGTTATATCCTGTAAAAAATGTGCTAATGACAAGATCATCAGTTGTCTTAATAATAATGATCAGTTAGAAGGCTGTGAATAATTCCTCTGCTCTGCTTCAGTATTGGACCAGCTGAGAAAAACAGGCAAGACTGTATTCTTTCTACTTGAAGTGCCAAGTTTGTTTCTTTCTCCATAGATGCAGCCAGGCCTGTTGAGTTTCTTCATTATTCTCTGTTTTTTTGGTTAAGATTTCTAGTATCTTCAGTGTTCTGTTTTTATTAAAGCAGACTAAGCTAGGTTTAATATTTTATCCAACAGCCAGAACCCCTGGCAGTGTTAGTGGAGCTCCCTCAGTTATTGTGCTGCAGTCAGTTATTATGGTACCTTGTGAGTCCATATTCATAACCTTCTGACAAAAGAAGTGAGAAACAGCAAAAAAAAAACTCGCCAGAGGAACTGGAATAGGTTACTCAGCCCCTCAAGTCTCTTCAGCCAGTATTGATCAGATCATGGTTTGATCTGTAGTTTAACTCCATATAGCTGCCTTTGACTATTCCTTCATACCGTAATCTAACGAAAACAAAATCTGCTTCAGATTTAAAATACCTGCCTTTGACCCGTATTCCTTTGTAATGTAGTTTAACGAAAACAAAATCTACTTCAGATTTAAAAATAACTGATCTAGCATCCAAAGGACGCTGAATTGAGCAAAATGTGATTATTTTTAGTCTGAATGGTCTTTTGTGTCCATTGCAGACATTCGCAGTGTGATTTATAGAAAACTGCATGTAGACACTGAGGAATATTGATGTTGGAAATGGAAAACCTTTCAGTGTACCTTGCAGCCGTTAATTTCGTTTCTTTCGCTCAAGAAACGATCTGCTAACGAAATCACAAAAACAGAAGCCTTGTTTTTTTTTGTTTGTTAATGATTTCTTATTTATGAAGGGAAGAAACGTGAATTAATTACTTTCTTTAGGAGAATACCTCTGTCGCTGGTAAAGCAGTGTTGAATTTCGGCGCCCCAGCACTCTCAAAACTGGTCAACAATCCCATTCTCGCTGAAACCTTAGGATAGCAGCATGGTTAGTCCAGAACAGATTAATTAAATACCAATGTTTCACAGGATATCTGAATTATACTGACAGTTTAAAGGCACTTAATCATTGAATTATTTGTAGACGGTGTTGTCTAACTGTTGAACTTCACCCGAGCTAAGTCTGCCCAAAAGCAGATACTCCACATGAGATTATTTCCGCCAGAAGTCAAAGATATTCACCCCATCAATCTGCACTGCATTCAATGGGAGGAATTTTCAGCCAAAAGACACTGGTGTGTTCACTCGCTGTCTCGCCATACTTCTTTATTTATTACAGGTATACATCTACTTTTGTGAGCAAGGTTTATTGGAAAACTGTTCGGGCCCGTTGCACTCAAGGTCAGAGGCGCATAAATTTTATTTCTCCACAAATCTCAAACAGGATATTGAGACATAAATCCCTGTCTAGCCTCTTCTGAGAAACAACTACCGCTGAAGCGAAAACCAAAAACGGATTTGGAACAGTATTAGGGCCCTAGCAAAGAGTGTCATTTCTAATTTAAAGCATTTCTGTCTGCCTCTTACACCTCCTAACGAACCAATTAAATTAATCCGATTAAAGGCTGGGAAGGAATGCATGTAAATCACCTCTCGGTAGCATTTTTGAAATCGGCCATATCATGACTATTATTCCCTCAAAATATTGAGCGCCCAACCGTTTTGATTTCCACACAGATCATGGTCAATTCGGGGCAAGTAGGAGTCACTGAAATTCGCAGTGGTCAGAAATTTTTGGTGGTTTGACAGAAACAGTTAATTCAATTCATAAGTGTGCGCTTAATTTTGTGTTTTGTACGAAATGTTTCCAAAAACAGTCCGCATCCTTTAATATCTTGGGACCTAGCAGTGGCAGGAGTCACTTGTATTGCTCTCAAGCTGGAATAAAATGCAAGCGATTGTAAGTGAACCCCAGAAAGATCGAACCTTTGTAAAACTTGCTTCCTTCGTCAAAGCAACCTATACTTTTGCGAAAAACAAAAACGCATAACAAATGTGTTTTACACTTTATTCATTATATATATGTATAAAATCAAAACACGAATACAATGAATGCATTGGAGGTTTTGGGTGATGATGTCTTAAACACTGCCATTAGATCACCGAAAACCTTCCATCAATAAAACAGCAGTTAGTTCCAGTGTTTAGATAATTCGGTGTCAACAATAGAACCCCGATTAGAAAGGAAACAAAAATAATATTGCACTTCTGAACACTTCTTTCAACACCACCTGCATAGAACATGTTCTCTTCAGTTTATGTCGAGACAATGAAGTGAGTTACTTTTTGAGAACTTTTTTCTGACTATATTTACAATAGAAAAATTTTCAAGTATATCTTTTTTAAAAAAGGGCTGCTGCGTTCTCTTTGTACAAACTAAACAAACACAAATAAGATAGGAAGAAAAAGAGGTTAACAGCTTCATCCAAGGCAGTACCTAGTCTGTTTTGTTATGAAAACCTTAGTGCCAGTTAAAACCAACGCCCTCCACTTCCAAACAAACAGGTGTGTTTTCATTTAGCTTGTCTCCTGTTAAGTGAGCGTTCCTAAAGCAAATAAGCTCCTATAAAAGCGATTTTGCAACATTACAGGTTGGATTTTAAGTATAACTTTGTTTTATGTAGTTCTTCTTGCGAATTCAGCTTTAACCAAAACAATATATGCTATATATACATTTAATGTACAACTGGGTCCGGCCCTGTTTCTTCTGCATAAAAGCTCCCCCACCCATTCCCCTCCAGCTGAGTTTCTCGTCTTCAGTTGTAATACTTTTTCTTCTCTGGAAGACATAGCAGGGTGAGTTTCTCTCTCTGTTTAAATACTGAGTAATAATTTAGTGCTTTTTTTTCTTTTAAAACGATCCTTTATATACATAAATTAGTCATTACCCAGTATGAAAAAAAATTGTAAATAATTTGATCTGTATAAATATTGCGTCCGAGTTCGGTCCTCGCGGTTTACATGTGGCGCTTCATGTGTAAGGCGAGGTGGTCAGACCTGGAGAACGCCCTCTCACAGAGATGGCACTGGAAGGGTCGGTGACCGGTGTGTTTGCGATAATGGCGAGTTAATTCGTCGGATCGGGCGAATTTCCAGCCACAGCCTTCCCAGTTGCAATGATAAGGCTTTTCACCTGGAAACACAGAGAGGGGGTGGGGAATAAAGCAAGGAAGTTAGTTGGATGGGGGGAGAACAGCTTCAAAACGCCGACGGCATGTTTTTTTTTAAAGACATATGTACATGTTCTGCCAAGTTTCAGTTCAATTCCTTCGTCAGGTAATGTGTCACTTTTTGTCTCCGCCCAGTCAATACATTTCCCCACCTTATTTTTTTACCACAGCACAACACATTTCTGTTTACGTTTCTTGTTTCCAGCATTTGCGGTCCTTTAATATTTTTGTTTAGCCCTTGTTCGATATCATTCTCTACAAGAGAGGACAACCCTCTTGGTCTGATAACACTCCACTGTGCATGCATGACTTAAGTATAACGAAACTTTTAAAATAAAAAGTTATCTCAAAAAAAATAGCCTCCGATCTGATTTTGTTTTGCTACAGCAGTTACATTGCAACTAAGCCGTGATCTTTCTAGGAGGCCGGATTGGGGAGGGGTGGATGCAGTTAGAGAGCTGCTTACCTGTGTGAGTCCTCATGTGTGCCTTCAGATGGGAGCTCTTGGTGTACATTTTGCCGCAGCCGGGAAACTCGCAGTTGTGGGTGGCCGTTCGTTTCCTGGCCCAGGAACGGCGGCCTCTCTTGGGTTTGCTGTCATCGGGGGCACCCACGGCGGGGAAGAAGTCGAGGAGAGGGGACGACGGGGGAGTCAGCATCATCCCGTGCATGCCCGGGTGTCCCTTCAGGGGGTCTCGGTAGACATTGAACTGTCCGTGGAAGTGACCCTGGCTGTGTTGGCCATAGTGGGGCTGCGGGTAGGCGAGCTGGTAATGCTGGGCTACTGAGAGGTGCGGGCGGCGATGCAGGTCCGGCGCTGCCTGGCAGTCCTTGCTGGGCATCATTTGACCCGATACCACCCGCTGATGCCCGAAGGCGTGGCGGGTCATCGGCTGGTGGCGTGTTGCAGTCAGGCTGGGTTTCTGCTCCATCATTGGACCCATGCATTCCGAGGGAGAGGCGGCCAACATACAGGACTGGCCGGACTGAGGTTCCCTCTTGATTTTCGGTGCCATATGCTGAACATGATCCATTGGCAGGGCTCTGGGGAGGGAGTGTCCCACGCTGGGCGATCTCAGCTCCGTGTACTCCGTGCTCTCCATGGCAGCTTTGATGCTGAAGTCCTGGCCGAGCTCACAGGCACCAGGGAAGCTGCTGGGCAGGTCCGGGGTGAGTAGCTCGGCCACCAAGCTTTGGTTAGGGCTGCCCGCAAAGTTCTGGCTGCCGTAGTTAGCGGACGGAGGGTACGGCCCGTCGCTGTCATACACAGTGCTGCAGCTCTCCGGGGTCTCCGGGAGAGGGTATGTGGAATGGTGCCCCCCTGCGTTCCTGGCCTCCGAACCCATCGTATTGGACAGAATAAAGTCCAAGTCCACGAACTTTCCCAGCTCGTCGTCTTCCTTTTTGACAGAAGGGGCTTCGAGCGAGTTAAAGGCAGCGCTGTTGACAGGTCTTATCTGGTAGCCACACTTGGAGACGGAGTCGTCAACCTTCCACCTCTGCTGGAAGCAAAGCGAGAGCAGAGTGAGAAGATTAGTGAGGTGTTTACACACACACACACACACACAGAAAGCGGCTGTGCTGTGAGGGAGCCCCTCTTCCAACCAATGTGGAGTCATTTGATGCATCAGCTTACCAAAACCCGCCCAACCAGTTTGCACTTCTTCAAAGTGCCGTTTTTATTTGTACAGTCAATTGACAGGAGTTGGAGATACATGACTGTCAGAACTCACCTGATTCATCCTCCTCCTCCCACTTGATCTACGACATTCCTTATGTTAATTCCCTTTAACACACGGATATATCCAGCAGAGATTGAGGACGAAAATGGTTCGTTCATGTTTAACTTCATTACTGACTTTTTTTTAGCACCGTGTCACTAGTGACGGTGTCGCGGTTCTTTCTGAAATCCTACTCCATATCAGTCACCCTCAAAGTTTAGTTTTTAAACGTGGATTTCAGAACTTGCTTTCCAACAACTCATTACTGACAGTGGGAGATGCTACCGACTTAACTAACAATTTACAACGAGAGCTCTATGTGAGCCTAAGATTAAAGCTCTAAAGATTACAACGCATTTAGAAGTTACAGACAGGTCCACACTGCTTTGATCGTGAAAGATCTCCCACTAATGATCTATAAAACTTTTCACAGCAGTGATATGTAACTTAGCTGTAACTTTATTGCAACACGGCTGTGCATGAACTACAAGTTGGTGTAAGTTGACAGGTTAGCAGCTTGTACAAAATGTTAGCGATTAAAGCAGCCCCATTTTAGCACAGAATGTAACTAACGCGACCGGTGGAATAAATACAGTTTCAGAAACGAGATGCAGCTAAAATAAAGCTAAGATAAGCCGCACCAGAGGAACGTAAAACTATCTTTACACAGAGACAAATAAGGCGTCAGATTTGTTTCACTTACATTGATGATCTCGGTTTGTTTTTGCACCAACGTTTCATGACTGGCAAAAGTAGCAAATGAAGGAAGCATGGTGTCTGCCAGGGCCATTGCTACCTCCTTGACTGAAGAATACCTTCACAAGGGGACAAGTAGAAGTAAACCAGATTCTGGTTTTTAGTTCCAGCGGGTAAAGCTGCTTCAGCTTGTGGAATGTGTGAAAAGAAGTTTCTGTCTCGAATAATCTGTTCACAACTGTTTGCCTAACTCTGGGAGTGGGACTTGTTAATACGCAATCCTCCACCTGATTGGCCGTGAAACTGATCAATATTAATAAGGATGATGAATAGCCCGTCAGGAACTATCCAACCCCCAGCGGCCAGCTCCAATTAAAAAAAAAGCCTCAGCCATCCAATTGGAGGAATTCTGTTTCATGAATATGCAACCCCTGATGTAGTGGGTGGAGCAGGAGAATCACGATTGGCTGATCATTCCCTGAAGCCTGTCATTGGTGCAGGAAGAGTTTAGGCTTTTTGTTTTGAAAAACCTATAACTTTGTCCAATGGTGTCGCTAATGTCACAGAAAGAGAAGGCAAGCAGTGGCTCACTGACGTGATCTAAATTTAGTGTTGGTATAAAAGGGGCTTTGGGGGAGCGGAGAGTGAGTCCACCCAGAAGTGCTGCAGCCTTGTCCAGGGTCGTTGTAATCGCTGGAACACATACACCATTCAAGTCTCCACTGCAGGCAGGTTCGCTTTATGGTCTGCAGCTGAAGTTCCGAGAACTTTTCCTGACATACTTTTCGAATAGATTGACATTTACATCATGACACACAGATTTCAGAAACCATGTATCTTGCTGCAAACGCCAGTGCATTTAATTATGTAACATTAGCTTTGCGATTCAAGCTTTTGTTTTTGTTATATTTTAACTCCTCTCCCCACCAGCCAGGCGCAGACACTCAAATGAGTGGCATTGTATAACTTTCTAAAAACAATGCTGTACCTGAAACATCTGTATTCGCGTTGGAACAGGTCCTATGCAAGTTACCAAACCTAGTCTTTAGCTTCTGAGGAAGCCGGACCCGAAACGTTAACTCTGATTTCTCTTCACAGATGATTCCAGACCTGCCGAGCTTTTCCAGCAACTTCTGTTTTTGTTTCTTTAGCTTTTACAGTCGGGCTGATTTCAATTGAGTCAGAAAGGTGTTACCTGCTGTGGAACGCATTCCTCAACGGATTCACACACACACACACACACACCTGTAACATTCTCCCCTACACATTCACACACACACACGCACCTGTAACATTCTCCCCTCACACACACACTCACCTGTAACATTCTCTCCTACTCATTCACACACAAACTCACCTGTAACATTCTCCCCTACACATTCACACACACATTCACCTGTAATATTCTCCCTTACACATTCACACACACACTCACATGTAACACACTCCCCTTAAACACACACACACACGCGCACCTGTAACATTCACCTCTACACATGCACACACACTCACCTGTAATACTCACCCCTACACATTCACACACACACTCACCTGTAACACATTCCCCTCCACATTCACACACACCTGTAACATGAAGGCAGCATATTTGCTTTTCGAAATTGTTAACAGTCTTCTCATAATCACACTTATCCCGGTTACTTGGTAAATATTAAAGAAGTCTTCTAAGGCCAATTATATTTTTGCCTTCAACACCCCTGAATCGAGTGCGTTTCGTTATTAGATACTGAAAACTTGAGGTGGAAGCGGACCAGTCGAGTGGTTTTCTGATTTTATGGCTGGCCTATGTTTGATTATATCGAACGAACAGCACAAACCAATTTGTTGAATTAAATAACACGTTTTATTTCCTTGTGTTGTCGGCGTAACAAGAAAATGTATTTATATATCTCGCGTTATTATAATCAAACCAAATAATAATTTATAGCAACAATTTCATCAAATTCATTTTGGGAAATGTCTTGGGACAATTTGAAGTTGTACTTATTATTCTCAGGTTCGTCAAGATAGACAAAAACGCAGCAAGGCTTGAGACGCGCTCATGTTGAGCTTCCGGGAAGAACGATAATGTCTCTTCGGCATTTATTTTTATGCAGTTACTGTGCAAACGGATGGACACAATGCATAGTATCAGAACACACTGAGATCAAGAAGCAAAAGGAAACAAACAATATCCACTGTAGGTGTAAAAGTCCTTCTCAATTGACAACAGCGCAACTTAGGAGGTACGTGACAATCTGCTAGTGACAGCTTGCAAGTTTTACAAAGATCCGACCACAGAACAATGCTTCACAGAGTTCGCAGGCTGCACTCACGTGCTGAAGAAGTCAAATGCATTCGCAAGGGCAGTCTTAGAAACACATGCAATGTTTGGACTTTCCGCAGCCTTCTCCTTTATTGTGGGTTAAGTCTCACCGTAAGGAATACGAAAATCTTAACGGCTTCAATTAAAACTGGTTGCGCCCAGTTCCCACTGTAATTTTTAAAGCACCCTAATAATTAGGTTTTAAATTTTTAACATCTTCCCTTCTCGCCAATTCAATTGCTTTAAACAGAAATGTTTTCTGAAGAAGTCAATGAATTGTTGCAATAAGAAAAGTTTCTTTTGCGGTGAAAAGAATGCTCCAAATCGATTAGCAACAATGTGTTTTGTTTACATGTGTTCGTAACTGCTAGTCCAAAGCAGTTCAGCACTGCGTACCGTTTGCGCTTGCTGGGTTTTGAGGTGCCACCTATTTCATTGTGTGAGCAATTAGGTGTTATCTAAAGCTTTCCTTCTACATCTCTTCCCATACTGCAATTTGTAGCAAACCTAACAATCTGTAATGACATACTTAATGCAGAATCTATTCTTTTTAATGACTTCCAATTTCATTTCAAGGCAAATAAAATGAACCGTGCGTTGGAAAAGACAAATAGCATTACTTTTTTTAACATGTTGAGAAGTTTTCGCCTGAACTAATCTCGAAGCAAAGTTCAGGTTGTACCTTGCCTACTAAGTGGAAACCATGGAAAACCTTGAAGAGGTTGAAACAGACATAAGGCATTAAGATGTTCACTTCAAATAGAAATCATGAATCTTTTATGACACCTTCGCGGCCCTCTGTATTTGAAAAATTAACATTTTCGTTCACAGTGTGAGAAAATCTTTTAGCTCAACTTAATACCAGACAGACTTGTTGCAAAACAAGTAAACATAAATTATATGGTACACATTAAAGCAGTTCAGTGTATATATAATTTTAAAGGAACCAATTCTATCTCTAACATTTGAAACAGTCATTAAAGATTCTGTAGGCCATTAGATCAGCAACTCACATATTGATCATTCAAATAAATCATGTAGAACGTGAACCAGTACAATTTTTCCAACAACTGTCAGATTTGGTACAGTAATTAATCTTTAATCGTGACAAATAACAAAGACAATTGAGATGTATGACATTGCAGATACGGGACCAGACTCCTTAGTTGTACAGAACACCTGAACACAGGCACACACACAATCACAAACAGCACAGACCCCAACTCTCAGAAAACACACGGTGAAACACGAGCATACAAAAACACACACACACACTTCAAACAAACATACACAGAAACATGTATCCCACAAACGCACACTAAATACAGAAATGCACACACCCCAACGTATGCACACACACAGCTTTCAACAAACACACATAAGTAAACACATACCTCAACCAAAAATACAAAGACACATATGCATTCAGCCCCCAATGCATGTGTACACCAACACACAGACAAGGAAAAACACTTCCGGTATGCATAAACACGTGCATACCAAATACACAGAAAAACACACGCACTCCCTAAACACAAAATATACCAGTAAAACACACAAGACCCCAAACACACAAATAAACACACACACAACCCCCAACACTCACACACATAAACATGTACAACCGCCCAAAGAACACGCACTCAAATATACACGAGCACCAAAACACACACAACTCCCAACAAACAGACGCAACCCCCAAAGAACACAAACTTAAACAGACTCAACTTCCTACAAACACGTTCCCATTACACACATATCGGAACAGCAATGCACAGAAACACACATAACCCGCAAACAAACACGCGCATAAACACACGCTGGTACTAACACACACACAACTCCCAAAAAACATATGAAACCCCCAACAAACATCGTCAATAGATATGAAGCTGGAAAAGCACAGCAGGTCAGACAGCATCGAAGGAGCAGGAAAGTCAATGTTTCGGCCTGAAACCTTTCGACAGGTCTCACCCGAAATGTTGACTTTACGGCTACTCAGATGCTGTCCGACCTGCTGAGCGGTTCCAGCTTCACATCTATTGACTCTGGCTTCTAGCATCTGCAGTCCTTACTATTCCCAACAAACTTAGACAGATACCAAAAAAACACACACACTTACCATACACAAGCACAGTATACAAAGTAACACATATAATCCCAACAAACACACATAAATTCAGAACACCTCCCCTCAACACACACAGGCCCAACACACACACCAATACACAGAGAAACACACAGGCAAACACTTAACACACTGACGCACCAAGACACGTGCAGAAAAAAACATACACGCAGACTATGCCCAGAAGTCAACGTTTACTCACACAAATAATTGCACTCGACCTCTGGATGATGGAAAAAAAAACGACACTGTGGGCTGCTTTTTCAGTTTGGGAATGGTAGTAGTTACTGGTGTTGGAGAGTGGGACTGACAGAATGTTATGTGGTGCGGATTGTTGGCTAAACTGGTATTCGTATTGGTACCCGTTTATTGTACATATGATAAGCCGAGTAACTACAATTATTAGACCAATTTGCAATTTTACCTTCTGTCGTTGAAGCAACCGAAAGTCAACCCGTTAGAAAAGAGTTTTTCTAATGTGGTTGTTATTATTGTTATTACTTAATATATTATTCAATCTGATTTGCTCCAGGGCTAAGTTCAGTCCTGTTGATATGGAGAAATCGAAAATACAAAGAAGTGACTCTTAACCTTGAGGTAATTTATCCTTATCTAGCATTTGACAATTCCCCAAGTGGACTCAAAGAATCTTATCAGGGCAAGAGTTGAAGATTACAGCTCGCTGTTTGTTAGCATGAAAAAAAGCTCCGTGGATTATATGGGAAATTCCATCGCAAAGCTAAAATGAATGTTTTTTTTCAAATTAAACTTGACAGGATTGTGGTAATGCAAATTCCCCGCAAAACCTCGAATATATTTATTTTAGAAAACAGAAACATTTCTTTTCAACTTTCAGATATGTCAAACTTAATTTAGTATCATACCGTTCACCTATGTTAAGGTAACTAGAATGGTCGAAGTTTTATGTTCATATCCTGATTTCGTTTGGATGTGGAACTGTGAATACGAAAGCAGGACAATATTACTCAACAAGGCCCATATGAGTATTGACCAAAAGCCATTTCAGTGCGGATTGAACGATAAATCTCTAAAATGTGACGAAGTTAAAAGTATATTAAAACACTATTTTTGAATAAACGTTTAAGGGGACTGTAATCCTGTGCACCACTTATCCTCAGCCGCACATATTTAAATCCACCAAACCTCAAGGCAATGTACACATTTAATACATTAGCGAGAATGCTCATCGTCCTCAGTGTGGTCAGCACTGACAGGACAGCTTGCTATTTGATGTTCATTTCAATCATTTTAGTTGTTGTTTTAATAATTAATAGATCCCATTTACAAGAGCGAGAACGAAGTCTCGGTTATGGAAAAGCAAATATCACTGGTTTAAAATACAGATGAAGTGTTCAATTCTATACTAAGTTTCATGGTCAATTGCAGGCATTAGAATATAGTGTACACATTTTATAAATTTACAACAATTCACAACCAATGCCTTTTTTTTTGGTTGGAGATTGCGGAGAAAAAGAAAAACGCATTCGTTTGTGTGAACGTGTGAGAAGCAGTTTCGAGAGCCGAGTCCAAAGCTCTGTTGTGGTCGGAGTTCCTCGCCTTCTCATCTCTTTATATACCCCTGTTATTTTTAACCTAACTACGCAAATCATAATCAGAATGTGGCATTGTTTTCTTCAGGACCAGAAGGAAATGGGAATGTTGCGAGTTTCCTGATGGAGTTTAGGCTCCGGCGTGTGACAGAGACAGTGACAGAATGAGGGAAATTGGCTCAAATCCAGCTTTCAACTTTCACTAGTCAAAAAAAGACAGAACCACCGAGCGGTAGAGCCAGCATGCTTCTGCTAACGCTATTTAAAATGGAATGGCAACAGCAAGATCATTTTTAATTACCTATTCATAAAACGCTATTAAATGGGACCCGAATACATGAAAAGATTCAAGGATATTGAGGCGCTCATTTACAGCGACGGCATTCCTTTCATAACAAAATTAAACATTTTGAACAGGACCAGTCAAATTGTGGGAGTCAATCTGGGCAATTAGTTCAGACCGTTTTCGAGGCAGCACTTGCATATTCTCGACCATTGAATGAGATCAAACATTTTTAAATTGTACTTTGGGACCCTTAGTTAAAAAAGCTGTTTGGTCGACCCTTCTGGCCACTGAACTCGACTCTTTTGGCTGACTTTACCGATATCCATTCTGGTAGTGTTAGTTTTGGACAGGAGGTCTTATCTCACCAGGAGATCCACCTGATCATATCTCTTCTTGGCATGTGAATTCCAGTGCAAGTATTTCTGTGCCTCTGGTAAATGCAGTACCTGAACAAAATAATCTCAAGACAAACTATCAGCTTTGGCTTTAGATGAAGTGTGGCTGATTTCACACTCCTTTTTAATACAGAGCTTTGTCATCAATGGAGATTGGTCTCCCAAATCCCATGAAAAATTACTCCAGATATGAACACTTTCAAAAGCAAAATTTATTCTTTTATTTTTGAAAGTATGTGACGTAACATGGAGCATAGGAGGTTGTCCAAAGAAAGGTCACCCCTTCAATGCCCTTTTTGTGGGTCACAGCCTGGTTGGGCACTCTATAAATAGCAATGACTCTGTGCATCATTACAATGGCCAGTCAATGCACCATCATGGTGAATTGGCCATCTACAAGATGCCAGTAAAGTCTTGGTTCTCTGTACTAGACCAACAATGTTAGTAAAGAGGAGTCATGTTGCTCTTGAAGCAGTAACCCTGTTTCTCTCCCCACAGAAGCTTTCAGACATTTTGAGTTTCTATAGCACCTTGTGTTTTTATTTTAGTTAAGAGGAGCATTGGAATAGTCAAATCTGCAGGTAGCAAACATACAGATGAGGTTTTCAGCAGAATATGGGCTGAGGCAGTGACAGAGACAGGAGACATGCAAAAGTGGAAAGAAAAGATCCTAGCTGTCATTTAGGCAAGTAATGTCTACCAGTATTAACGTGTGGTTGGATATATATCTGCCACAATAGTCCTTTTAGTGATCATTCTACAGGGCCAAATGGTGTAAAGCGTTATAGGAAAACCATTAGGTAGTCTAACGAGAACAGGATCTTCTCTTAAATAAGTTATTATATATTACATGATGACATCAGGTACAAGTTACATTAATAAAATAGACATTGTTACTAAGTCTATTGGGTGACTTAGGAGAGAAGGTCTGCTCCTTTCAATATTTTAAGATGTTCTGCCTTTCCCTATCCAGTTCTTATGATATCTTCAGATTTGGTGGAGTTTATTTCAGACTTCAATGTTGATTCATTCAGAATCATAACTTTATACAATACTGGTAATGGAGAAGATATGGCATCAGAAGTTCATCTCAGGTCAAAAAAGGTCCTAAGCTTGTGATTTATTTGGTATAACTTCAGACTGATACTTAGGCGGATTAGGAAACAGTAAGTATGACAGGAACTGAAGGCAATAGATTTTCAAACAGTTAATTAGAGTCATAGAGTCATGGAGATATACAGCATGAAAACAGGCCCTTCCATCCAAGCTGACCAGGTATCCTAAATAAATCTATTCTCATTTGCCAACATTTGGCCCATATCTTTCTCAACCCTTTCTATTCAGAGACCCATCCAGATGCCTTTTAAATGTTGTAATTGTACCAGCCTCCAGCACTTCCTCTGGCAGCTCATTCCTTACATGCACCATCCTCTACGTGAAAAAGGTGCTGCTTAGGTCCCTTTTATATTTTTCCCCTCTCGCCTTAAACCTATGACCTCTTGTTTTGGACTCTCCAACCTTGGGGAAAATACCTTGTCTATTTACCCTATCCATGCCCCTCATGATGTTATAAACCTCTATAAGGTCACCCCTCAGTCTCCGACGTGCCAGGGAAAATAGCCCCAGTCTATTCAGCCTATCTCTATAGCTCAAACCCTCCAACACTGGCAACGTCCTTGTAAATCTTTTCAAAACCCTTTCAAGTTTCACAAAATCCTTCCTATAGCAAGGAGACCAGAATTGCATGCACTATTGGAAGAAGATTTGCTTGTTCAATATCAGATGGTGGTTAAGCACCACGAAAAATCATCTAGTAGAATGAGGTAGTGGTGATGGGGAGGTGGGTGTTGTTAATGGAATTTGACATGGAATTTTCAGATAGTGTCACTAATTGGCATGTGTTGATGTGAAGTGGGCCAAGTGTAGATCTTTGGGCTGGAGAGCAATTCCAGAAGTAAAAATATGGAAGTGGGAAGAGAAAGCCATTGCAGAAGATTCTTTAGCAACAACTGGATGAATGAGAATGAGACCAGGCAAGGGCAGTTCCTCCCAGCTGGATGATGGAGGAGAGGCTTTGGCTGCAGATGACATGTCAAAGGCTGCACAGAGGTCGAGAAGGAATTGTGAGCAAAGAAACAATGCAAAACCAATATTGGTCCTTTGAGGCAGTGGAATGCAGAAAGTTCTCATGATTTTTGTTTCAGCTATGATACAGATATTTGCTAAATTAACCTAATGAGACACTAATCATTCTTTATTCAATGCAAAGTCATTTTAATTGCAATGAAAGAATGAAAATAACACATAGTTTCTTTTCTTGTTGTTCCCAAGTAACTAACATTTAATGAAGAGGAAGTTATATGGCAATGGGAATAGTAATTAGTGAGATGTTTGTTTGTGAGGCAGACGCACACAGAACAACAGTCAGGCTATCACCTCCATCAGTCTCCTGCCTTCCAAACACATTAAAGCAGCTCTCTAGTTTAGTTAGACTGATAACGACAAACAGTTGGTAAATCATGCTAAAATATCTCAGGATTTCGTATGATGTGGTAAAACTTTAAAACATTTTTGTAAACAGAAAAAAATGACTACCAGTATTATTTACAAGAAAATATTACAAGGCATCCTAACAGCAGCATTAAAAAAACATGGAAGAATTCGATCTGAATCTTCGATTTGTTGTTGAATAAACAGTAAATGTATAATTACGCTAATATTAAATTATAGATTCAACTCGATTACATGGAATCGGTGACTAGGGATTTCAATTGATTCTTTCCCTCTGTAGTTTAGCCTGAACATTGTGTACTATTTGTTTATTTACTTATGCATGTACTGACTTCACAAAGGTTGTATCTCTGTTCTCCCTTCCCACAAACATAGTTTGTTCATCAGTTTGCCTTTGGGTCAGGGAACATTTTACTGCCGCAAGAAGCAGAAATATTTGTGGTTGTTGCTTTTATGGTGTCTTGGTTTTTTAGGTTTCTCCAGACACTGATTCTTCTGCACCAAGACTTACCCTTGCCCTTTCCCTTTTCCATTTATCAATTGTCTTTACTAGGAATGGAGAAGGAATGAAGTTTTATAGGTAAAGTTAAAAGACTATATCTTGTGTCAAGAGAAATTGGGCATGATTATAACATAATAAGGAGGTCTTGTGTTACAGTGGCAGTGTGCTCTGGACCAGAAGCTCCAGGTTGAGTCACATGCCAGGACTTGTTAACCATGAAAATTATGTTTGTGATGTTGCTAGACAAGTGGCTAGAAAGCCGCTCAAATTGTTTGGGATCGATACTTTTTCCTCATGGCCTGGCAGAAAAAGCTCCTTATCTCTTCACCCTCCAAACCAGGTTATTTTTGCAATTATTTAGAATTTGTTATTAATCATCATCCAACTGGAAACAGCTTTCTCCCTTTTTACGCTATCAAAATTTGCCATAACTTTGAACATCAATATCAAATTTTCCTTAATCTTCTCTCCCTATTCCTTATTCTCTAGTTTCTCCATGTAACTGAAGCGTTGCATTCCACACATCTTTCTGGCAAGTTTCCTCTTCCCTTCTTAAAGACTACAATGACCATCCTAAAGGGGTATCTCCAGAACTGCTCTAATTGAGGCCTGATCAGTGACTGATAAAGATTGTCTAACTTTCTCACTACAACACTCTGCCAATATTTATAAAGCCAAATATCTCATTTTCTTTTCAACCCATTTATCAAACAGTTTCTGCCACCTTCAAGGACAAAGAAACCCTATTCTTGCACGTCCTTTGAAACTTCACCTCATTTTCTTCCCAAAATGCATCACTTCACATCCCTCTGCAATTTAATTTCAACTGTCATGTTTCTATCCACTTTATCATCCTGACTATGCCCTTATGAAGTCTCCTATGGATCCATTGTTTACTGCAATTCTAAGTTTTATGTCATCTGCAAATCTTGAAATTTTGCTCTCATTCCTGAACCAAGAGAAACAATATGTATCAAATGGAATAGCAGACTTAAAACTAAACACTTGTGGTATGCTTTTGTCCAACCTAAAACAGAACTGTTCACTATTATCTCTACCAGTTGTCTCTTAGCAACTTGCATATCTGTGTTGCCACTACCCCTTAATCCCAATGTTTGAAAAATTATTATTTTTCTTCTTGCAGTCGAGTTTAATCTTTGCACGACTGGTACAATCTGTTTATGTATGTATTTTATTGATAATAAATGAAAAGCTGAATGCACAAGATGCAAACATACTAGAAATGTCTATTTCTGCGTAATATTACATCAGAAACACATTTTAAAAACTGATCTTCAATTCCTGGAAACTGTTTATTGGTAAATGACTTATCTCTATACTGAGATAGAACACACCCAGGCAGTCAACCAACACTGTAGAAATTTAACTGGCATTTTCAACTCCAAGAGTAAAAAAAAACTAAAGAATACATTAAGCTCAAGATGAAGATGAAGGGGCCAATAAAGATCAAATTTAGCAATGCGGTGAAGGAGTTTCCTCCTGGCTAAATTCTTAAAAAGTTATAAGCAACAAATTTAGGTGTCATCTCATGAAGGAACAGAAATGAATTTCAGCATGTGATGGTTTGACATCCAAGTCACAGATTGCAGTTTCAAGTATAAATGCAAACCTGCAATTTTCTGTAAGGCAAGATCAATGAACATCATAAGTTTCACCACTGTGGACCTTAATCCTTCTAGAGGCAAACTGACTCTCAGTTTGTTGGGAAAGTAAGAGTGTGTTTAATGTGCACAACCTTGTGGTGGATATAATTTAAAACAAAACTCATTTATGGCAAGAGAAAGAAGTAGCATGAGTTATAAATCTCCACAACTGCTGGAACATTTGTGATTCTCTGCTGTTTGCCTCATAGAAGTGTCAGCTTGCCATCCACCTCCTAGGTAATGTCAAGGAATTACAGTATTTGTACTGTACCACAAAATCAACCTGCTGCAGAGCAACATTAACTCCGAACAACACCATCTTACATTAAAATAACACTTTTGATGGAACCATAGACTCATCGAAAATAGATGCAGGAGTAAGTCATTCGGCCCTTTAAGTCTGCACCACCATTCAATATGAGAATGGCTGATCATGAAATTTTAGTATCCTGCGCCCGCTTTCTCTCCATAACCACCCTTTTAGCCACAAGGGCCGCGTCCTGCTCCCTCTTGAATATCCCGAATGAACTGGCTCCAACAGCTTCCTGTGGGAGAGAATTTCACAGGTTCACAACTCTCTGAGTGAAGAAATTCTTCCTCATCCTAGTCCTGAATGGCTTACCCCTTATTCTTAGACTGTAATCCCTAGTTCTGCACCTCCCCAACAGTGGGAACATTCTTCCTGCATCTGGCCTGTCCAGTCTCATTAGGATTTTATGTTTCTATGAGATCCCCTCTCATTCTTCTAAATTCCAGGAAGAACAAGCCCAGTTGATCTGATCTTTCTTCATATGTCAGTCAAATTATACAGTAAATCATGTCACAACAGTATATGGAGTAATACCAAGCAAAATATATACCTTGCCATACAAGGCGATATTTTGAAAGAGAACTGAAAGCAATTTAAGAGATAGTGGGAACTGCTGACGCTGGAGAATCTGAGATAACAAGGTGTAGAGCTGGATGAACACAGCAGGCCAAGCAGCATCA
>JAHRHZ010000038.1:8019779-8069887 GCA_024137785.1 Ginglymostoma cirratum | reverse complement strand
TGATGCTGCTTGGCCTGCTGTGTTCATCCAGCTCTACACCTTGTTATCTCGGAAAGCAATTTAAGGAGTGTTGTAAAGGAAGAAAGAGTTGGAGAGAGACAGAGTGGTATAGGGAGGGAATTTCAGAATTTAGCGTACCCTACGGCATTCAAGATAATCTCCTCCAGAAACTGATTGTGTATTACCTTTAAAATAGTTACCTATATGGCTCTATCACTATTTTGTCTTCCGACATAACTGTAAGAATCATGGCTGCATTATTAGCCGTGTGCATTTAGTCAGCTTTGTGGAAATACAAAATATGTATTTTTTTGTAATATAAGCTGTATTGCCTGTGCTAATGGTAAAAAAATGAAAATTAATGCCAAGAAACTATCTGGCAGTATGTGTTTAGTGAAGCACAAATGTAAAGATGTAGTTTTTAATAGGATGCTGTCTGGTGAATGTCTGGATTTTAGATGGGGATAGAGTAGACAAGTATTGTCAACAAGTATTGACTGTATCAGAACAGCATCCAGAGATTTGGGTAATCATTACTAGAAAAGTCATCAAGGATACCTGAAAGACAAAGAATTGCAGAAAACATACATGTAAATTAAGAAAAAAGACAAATCTGAATTTAAAGTAGCATGCCCACAAACGAAAAAGTGGCATGAAGAAAATAACTTGTTGTTTAGTCTGTAAAGTTTTTCACTTTTCCAAATGTGAAGGAATCATTTTTGTTATCAATGTAAGGTAGTGAGAGTCAGGAGCAACAGGAGAAAATAGGAAAGGATAGTAAAGAAAAAAACATTCACCAGTGATTCACGGTTCACTCCACTGTGGATTCAATCCAACCCATTTAATTTCCTAAGGAAGAGTTTTACAAAGTTCATCCCTGTCCTCTAAAGAGAAATCAGGCTGAGTCCAGATATCTATCAAGCCTATATCCTGTATTACACACCCTAGAACAGGTGTCTTCCCTGACATGACATTTTCCATAGTCCCAACAGCCATCCTAACATGTTCCATACATCATTCAACATCAGCATGTCTTAATAATCTTTACGAGTACTGTACCTACCATTTAAAAAAGTTAGTCATAAATAAGAAATAGCAAAGTTCAGAAAGTCTGTATTAATAACGGGAGAATATTTTTCTATGCACAATATTATGCATAACAATATCAGAAACATGTTCCTTATAATGGATGTTACAAATTTGTTACTTGTAATGCAAATTCTTGACCAGAATTAGTAATATATTATGTGCAGGAAATTTTTGATTCTTTAACCTCTGCAGCTACCCAACTTTAAAAAATTGTAGTTGGTTTACAATCCATTGTTAGCTATTTAAAATAATTTTGCCACAATTATTGTTTCATTTGTATATGTTTTCTTTATGTAATAGTCAGCACCATTTGAAAGGAGGGGAGGTATTGGGTCAGTAGCTGAGAGGGATTGTATACCAGCTCAAATGGACAAGAGCCAGAAGCAAGACCATTATTGCAGTTATTCAGGCAGGATTCTCTTTGTGGCCATACAACCTTGGGGGAAAAAATCATAAGGAAGCATCAACCACAGTTGACTGACTGTAGTATTTTACTGCTCCACTGTAACCTTGCAGTATGGTAGAGAAGGGCATTCAGTCAAATATTCTAGATGATAGCAGTAGGATCACAAGGGTGAGGAGTACCAAGTATCTTTGTTGTTACACTTTCAGTTAAGATTACAGTACCAACACTATTTGTTTCTGGACTACCTCTGATGTGGGAGGTGGTGACATAATGGTAGTGTTGCTCAACTAGTAATCCAGACCCAGTTCTGAGGAAACATCACTGGACCTGAAACGTTAACTCTTATTTCTCTCCACAGATGCTGCCAGACTGGCTGAACGTTTTTAGCAACTTCTGTTTTTGCTACTAATCCAGATACCCCAGGTTAATGTTTCAGGGATAGGAGTTCAAATCTCACCATGGCAGATGGTGAAATTGAATTCAGTTACAAAATTTGGAATAAAAAGCTCACCTTCGAGGACAAGCCTAACTGATAACCTTAAATTGGTTTTTGCTATAATTTTTAGAATGGCAGATTATTTAACAAATGTTGTCCCACAGTAGAATCACATCTACTGTTGTACACTGGGTTCTGAGTTTTCCAAGCAAAGGCTGGTTGAACATAATGGGTATGCTGCCCTTTGCAAGTGATCAAGGGACGTGCTGCTTGATATGTTCCACCAGTTGTTAAGATATACTTTATTTGGCATCACACTGGCACTGAACCTTACATCACATTAATCATTTGTGTGGAGGGGAAAATGTCTTTTTGGCTTGAATGGCTGCGTCCTGTCAGTGGAGAAAACCTCACAGGGTTTTACTGTAAAGTAGCAGCATGAGACTGCTGTTCGACTGTTTGGCTGTTGTTCAAATTTTTGAGACATCTTCCTTGTATAGGGTCATCTGAGGCGGACTGGGCATTGCTCAGGGCAAAAAATGGTGGCCGTAAGCGCTTTCATGAGAATTATTGATTGATTGATCCATTTACTGTCACATGTACCAAAATACAGTAAAAGCTTTGTTTACGAGAGGTACAGGCAGATCATAGTAAGCAAAGGGTGTACAGATCAAAAAGACTTAGACAGAGGCGTACAGGTTACATTGCACAGGGCATGCGCTAGGCAAGGGCAATGCTAGCAAGATCAGCATTATTTGAGGCTAAAGAGTCCATTCATTAGTCTGATAACAGCAGGAAGAAGCTGTTCTTGAGCCTGCTCGTGCGTGTGTTCAGGCTTCTGTATCGTCTGCCTGATGGAAGAGGTTGTAGGAGATCATTACTAGGGTGTGATGGGTCTTTGATAATGTCGGCAGCCTTTCTGCTGCAACGAGCCATGTAAGCAGAGTCCATGGATGGAAGGTTGTCTTCTGTAATGGTCTGGACTGTGCAAGCCATCTTCTGTAGTTTCTTACAGTCCTGGGCAGAACAGTTGCCATCCCAGGCCGTTATGCACCCAGACAGTATGACTTCTGTAGAAGTTGGTGAGGGACCTTATGGACATGCCAAGTTTCCTGAGCCGCCTGAGGAAGAAGAGGCGTTGTTGTGCCTTCTTGACTGCTGCATCTGCTTGGGAAGTCCAGGACAGATCATTGGTTATAATGTGATAATTTGGCCAGGATAACCGTTATCACACAAGATAGATTTGATATGTCTAATCCTATCATCAAGGATACAAGGTCAGTAGATAAGTAGGGCCTATTCACGAGCTGCCAATAACATTGACCTTACAGCACATGGAATTGTAGAAATTTCAATGCACATAATGACCAGTGAAGGTTGGCTTTTGGTAGATAGTAGAAGGGAACCCAATGGCAGATTTCTCAACGAAAACATCAAGGAAAAAGAGCTCATTTGACCATGCCATTTCAATGGCAAATCTCAGTGTAGTGGTTAAGACGCAGTGTATACCTTTAACTGTGCAAAGAAATTCTTTGATACAGCCGCAGTTTCAAAAAACACAAAGGCATCATCTGAGTGTCAGAAGCATGCAATTGGCAGGAGGTTAGTGGTCATTTCATTGAAGACATGCACCTCATAATATTCAGTAAGAGCTGGGCCCAGATGAGATCCCATGGAAATTCTATCTATTTGGGCATACCTTGTTGTGTCCTAATCCATGCATATTTCCAATAGGTAGATGACTTATTTGTGGTATTTTAATTTGTAGCTGCATCAATGAGCATAACATTGAAGTGAAACAATTAAACTCAATCCTTCTCCTTGATGCATTAGTTGAGAAATCTGCCAATCTACCGAAAGCCTACCATCACTGCTCACTATATGCATTGAGGTGCCCTCATGTGCACAGGTTACAAAATCAAGTTTGTTGGCAACTTCACGAACAGAGCCCTTGCCATTTGCTCATTGTGTAAACTTCATGTGAGTTAGGGCATATCAAAACAATCCTGCGTGATAATGGCCACTCTGATCAAATTACTACTCAGCGTATACTGTGCGAACACATGAAAGGGCCTATCTACCACTTTTGGCCCTGAATCTTGTCTAATCTACCTCAGATTACTTGGAAGGGAAAGTTTGAACAAAAGGTTAAATCCTTGTCTCATGCTGCTACTTTGCATTAAACTCACAAATGGTTTATTCCACTAACAGGTCACAAGTGGTTTACTCTACTAACAGAATGCTGCCATCAAACTTAAAGGACGTTTTGTTTATCATACACATGTATATTATGATATAGGAATTTCAGTACCCCTGCGAAGATGCCTATGTAGGCCACATGCTCCAATAACTGGCAGGCCAAATCGAACAACATTCATAATGGAAAAAAATATTAATGATCCTCAATTAGCTCATGCTTATGAGCCTCAGAATAGTGTTAGATGTGGTTCTACAATTGGACAGCATCTATGAAGTAATCACGATAATCCTAAGAATTGCACAAGAGAACCAATTTAAGATTACTAGCTGTGCTCACAGTATGATGCATGTGGACATGCTGCAAACCATTATATATGTATATGTGTATGTATGTGTGTGCGTGTGTGTGTGTATACGTGTGTGTGTGTGTATACACACACAAAATCCTGTTTATGTAGCCAAAAGAACTTTCTCTTGCATTGCACTTTTCTCAATTAGAGGAAAAAGAGCAACAGAGACTGTCAATCTCTGCTGCTTTACCTTGGCAACATTCTGACCAGTCAGAGTCTATTTGCCTGGTCTGGGAACTAAGATTAACAGTTAACTGTCCCTGTTGTATTTGCATGCCAATAATGGTCCAACCAAACAGCATTCTTTTCTCACCCTATATAAATTAGAACCCTTTTTCAAGTCCACTTCTTGCACCCTTGTCCTCATGAATGCAAGGTGAAAGGTTTTGACCGCCTGCATTCTTTTAGTAATATTTAAGTTCTATGCTACCAAATAATTATTTAAGTAATTACCTTTGCAAACATCAGAAACTTTCATAGTTAGTATAAAACATAGAGTCTGAGAGAAAGAAAGAACTTGAAATTTCATTTCAGAGTGAATAGTTCAGTTTCTGCTGCTGTCCATTTGAGGCTGGAAATCTTCAGAAGCATCTCCAGCGCAAATCTCTTGGAGATGACCTGCTTAGATCTCCCAACTTTTAGAAGAGCTCCCCTATGTTGCATAAAAATTCACTTTTGACTTTGTAGGTATCAGAATCAACAGTTGTAGCATTCTCTTTCCCAGATCAGATTTGACAGCATCTCATGCAACTTGCCAATTTTAAATAGCTACAAAAAGAATTCATGTTGTACTTTATGTAATTAAATATATCAAATAGATCTCACCACATACCAAAAGAGGAAATGTACATTTTTGTTTATGGGATTATAAACACAGCTCATGTATCCAAATCTTCACAATAGGAAAAAAAATCAGATTTTTTTGATCAAAGGAACCATCTGTTAATTAAATCAATGAACCAATCTGATCTGAGATCAAAGGTCTCTTTGAACATTAAGGTCAAACAATATGGACTTTGTTTCAGACATTATTATCCAATGGGGGTGCTTCATGCTCTGTTTCTTTGGTTTGTGAGTTTGATGAAAACTTGAGATTTTGTAAAATGGTGTATTGTTGTGAACTTAAAGTAAATTTTTCAAAAAACAATCTAATGGGAAGAATCATCCCCATTCAAACTAAGATGTCTAGATATCTTATAACCAGAGCAACTGTCATTTAGTGGCCAAGAGGTACGTAAGTCAAAATGCTCATATGGTCTAACTAATCAAATATTCCAGTATAAACTGGAAATAATTCCATTAGAGTTTAACATTTAGCTGCATACGAAGGGAATTGTAACTTTGAAGCTTTTCATACTCTTAAAAGCGGCATGGTCGAACATAATTTAGCTTCATGTAATAAATTGATTGTCATTACAGTCAATTTTTCTACCTTTGGCTCGAATTCAGGCTATGTCAAAGGGCTTGTCTTAAGTCTGATCTGATTTCATTTTGTTAAGTTTAAAATCTTCACAATTATTAGAGAAGTGACAAGCAAAATGAGCCTCAACATATAGGCACTTGTCATTTTCTGTAAGCTGCAGCTAATATCTGACTCCTAACTGCTGAGTACACATACACTGCTCTTGTTTTAATAACAGGTGTGGTTGTAATGAAAGTGCCAAAGCTAACAGACACATTCAGGAAAAGCCTGGAGTTCAGGGATGGACTTCGAGAAACTTCTAAATAACGTCTAATTGTAAGAGACTTGAACAAGTGTGTAATAGTATTGTGATTACGCACAGATTAAGGGATGGGCCGAGGTCAATCACAGACGTCTATGAAGACCAGAGTTAGTGTTAAACCAGGAGGTATTTAAGCACTAAAATCACTCTCACACATTTAAGCCAAAACTAATTTAGCCGAGCTCCCAGTGCAGTCTCTAATTAATCCCCTTACTGGATATAACTTGTATTAATGATCACAGTATTTGAATATTGTGTTATAATGGGTTCAATGCTGTTTGAATTGTGTTTTGCTAAAAGCTTAACAGCAGTGATACTCAATGAAGTAAAGAAATGGATACAAGTTAGACTAATAGCTCTGTATTGTTCTGTATTCAGGATTTAGAAAGGTCTATGCATAAAGTGCCAAAAATATAATAAATCTTGCGAAGGTGCATCTGTTTTTCTAGAGATTTTGAAACAATGTAATGGAGTTTGGTTTTAGATTCTCACAAAATTCACTGGATTATGGGGCAGTTCCAGCAGATTGGAAAACAGCCAATATGATGCCACTGTTCAAAAAAGGAGGTAGACAAAAGATGGGGAATTATAAGCTGATTAGCTTAAATTCTGTAGTGGGGAAAATGCTTGAATCCATCGTAAAGAAGGAAATAGCAAGACATCCAGATAGAAATTGTCCCATTGGGAAGACGCAGCATGGGTTCATGAAAAGCAGGTCATGCTTGATTAATTTGCTGGAATTCTACTAAGGCATTATGAGAGTGGTGGACAATGGGGATCCATTAGATGTGGTTATTGGGATTTCCAAAAGGCATTCGACAAGGTGCTGAACAAAAGGCTGCTGCATAAGATAAAGTTGCATGACACTACAGGCAATGTTTTAGCATGGATTGAGGACTGGTTAACTAACTGGAAGCAAAGAGTGGGGATAAATGAGTTCTTTTCTGGTTGGCAGACAGTGACTAGTGAGTGTATCTCAGGGATCAGCGCTGGGACTGAAATTGTTTACAATTTACATAGATGATTTGGAGTTGGGGACCATGTGTAGTGTGTCAAAGTCTACGGATGACACCAAGATGATTGGTAGACCAAAGTGTGCAGAGGTCTCTGGAAGTTTGCAGAGGGATGCAGATAGGTTAAGTGAGTGGGCGAAGGTCTGGCAGATGGAATTCAGTGCTGATAAATGTGAAGTCATCAATTTTTGTAGGAATAACAGTAAAAGGGACTATTGCTTGAATGGTAAAACATTGCCGCATGTTGCTGTGCAGAGGGACCTGGGTGTCCTTGTGCATGAATTGCAGAAGGTTGGTTTGCAGGTACAACAGGAAATTAAGAAGGCAAATAGAATTTTGTCCTTCAATGCTAGAGGGATTGAGTTTAGAAGCAAGGAGACTGTGTTGCAACTGTATACGGTACTGAGGGCATACCTGGAGTACTGCGTGCAGTTTTGTTCTTACTTGAGAAAGCATGTACTGACACTGGAGGGGATGCAGAGGAGATTCACTAGGTTGATTCAAGAGTTAAGAGGGTTGGCTTATGAGGAGAGACTGAGGAGACTCGGATTATATTCATTGGAATTTAGAAGAATAAGAGGGGCGGGATGTTATATAAATTTATAAAATAATGAAGGGAATAGGTAAGATAGGAGCAGGGAGGCTATTTCCACTTGTGGGTGAAACTAGAACAAGAGGGAAAAGCCTCAAAATTAGGGGGAGCAGATTTAGGACAGAATTGAGGAGGAACTTCTTTACCAAAAGGTTGTGAATCTGTGGAATTCCCTGCTCAGTGAAGTAGATGAGGCTTCCTCATTGAATGTTTTTAAAGCTAAGATAGATAATTTTTTGAATAGTAAAGGAATTAAGGGTTATGGTGAGAGGATGGGTAAGTGGAACTGAGGTCATGAAAAGATCAGCCATGATCTTAGTGAATGGTGGAGCAGCCTTGAAAGGCTAGATGTTTTTTCATTTATTTGTTTATGGGATGAGGATGTCACTGGCTAGGGAGCACTTATTTCCCATCCTGCAGTTAAGAGTCAACATTGCTATGCATCTGGAGTCACATCTAGGCCAGACCAGGTAAGTATGGCAGTTTCCTTCCTTAAAGGGTGTCGGTGAACCAGGTGGGCTTTTCCCCAACAATTGGCAATGGATTCCTGGTCATCATTAGATTCTTAATTCCAGATATTTTGTTGAATTCAAATTCCACTATCTGCCATGGCAGGATTTGAACCCAGGTCCCCAGAATGTTATCTGGGTCCCTGGATTAACAGTCCAGCGATAATACCACTAGGCCATTGCCTCCCCACCAGATGGTCTACTCCTGTTCCTGGTTCTTATGTTCTAAAATTCATACTGCAATTGGCCTATCAACTTGCTTGAGGATGATTAATACCTCACATAAAATACTTTTATGATATACTGCGGCACCTGCTGCAGTATCAATCAAGAACATTCCCTTCTGCACATTGGAAGCAATTGCAAATTGTCCCAGATTGGGCATGTGCAAGGAATATTGAATATTAAACCCAAACCAGGAACAAGATACAGGCTGAACCAATATCAAGTCATGCTGAGGCTTGTCCTCAGTGTTTCTGCCTGTTAAATAAAAATCTGGAGCAGCATGCTATTTGTCACTACTCCATCCTCTCAAGTACTGTTTTCTGCCCTAAGTTGGACTTGTTGGTCAGTTCAAAATGGAACTGGCTCATTTCCTGCCATCTCACAGGCATCTGTAGAAGTCTCAGTGTAAGAGAACGCTCTTTTTGTGCAGATGCTATTCTTTTCTCGGTGTAAGCTTTGGATACAGATGTAATTTTTCCTGTCTGACAATTTCTAGCAACTAGGAAAACAAATAGCTCTCCTGCAACTTTTAGTGTTCCTGTCCATAATTGAAGGTGCAGGTATATTTGTTGTAAGGATGAAAGGTGTAGTTGAAAGTGGCAGATACTTGGAGCATTTGGATTACTGTTTGTGATTCTAACTGTTACAAGGAAATATGAGCTCAGAAATACAGTCATTCTAGAAGACTAGGAAGATTGCACCTCAATTGGCCACCATAATTACTCCTCTAACTCGTGATACGTTTTAGCACAGTTTAAGATCAAGTATAGAGTACAAAATGGAGACAGAAGTAAGGGAAATCAAGGGACTACTTGAATGTGAAATATTCCTCCACACTAAATAAGGTGTTTGTATTTTAATTCTCTTAGACTATATTCTTTGGAGAGGAAGGAAGCATTGTAGCTGCAAGTGTGGAATAAATGTGGAATTTGTGAACTCTGCACTCTGTGGAATATTAAAGATTTAAGAATATTCAAGAAGATTTAAGCATATTGAAGAATGGCATGCCCATTCACTAGAAGTAGTTCTCAATCAGGGCTTTGGGCTACTCTCCCTGTTTGAACAGATTGTCTTCAGTATCTTTGGATCTCATTTGTCTGGAGGTGCTGTTCCTCATGTGGACTACACAGGAGCCACTTTCATCTCAGAGAAATTGCTGGCAGCATCTATGGAGAGAACTCAGAGTTAATGTTTCTGGTTGAGTGATCCTTCTTCAGGGCCCTACTGAGGTTTTCCAGCAATTTCTGTTTTTGTTTCTGATTTGCAGCATCCGCAGTTCTTTCAGATTTTATTTAGCCATTTTCATCTATCTAATTTACAAAATGAAATAACTGCATGCCATTTTAAATGTAAATGTCGTACAACAAAAGAGATGGCTGTCGAAAAAAAGGAAATCAACATAAATCAATAATGAAAATAAAAACGAAGTACTGTGAATGCTGAGGATTAGAAAAAAAACAGAAAATGCAGTTGAAACTCAGCAGGTCTGCCAGTATGTGTGGAGAGTGAACACAGTTATTGTTTTGAATCTGAAGAATTCTGTTTGTCTCTCTACAGATGCAACCACACCTGCTGAGTTTCTCCAGCACTTTCTGTTTTAATTTCTAAACTAGCAGTGACCTGCCTTTGTGAAGCAGTGTTGCACTGAATATTCAAACACTCAGCTTTTATAGGAGTATTAATTGGCTGGAGATAGGATTTCTGCCCCTACTACAAGCAGACCCACTGGTCTAAATGCTAGAGCCCACAGGACCAGGTAGGCCTGGGGATTTCACTATGAGGAAGGGAGATGGGGCATCTTAAGAGAGGTGGTGGGGATCATGATGGCAATGCCATGCCAGGAAGGAACATCTGAACTGGAGAAGAAGCTAGTCATGAATGGTGCAACCGTCACTTTCCCTCTGAGGCTTGAGCAGGATGATCAGGGGGCTTTTCAACCTCACCCACCGACCTGAACTACACTCATGAGCTGAAATTCTTTTTCCAGGAAGACGTGGGCTCTTAATGACATGAGTTGAGTTGAGGGCTGAACACATTTGGGTTTTATGTAAATTCTGTGCTAGTTGGAGCGTAGCATCCTTTGCCTCTTCCTAATACTGCTGCCTCAGAGGTCTGACAGGATTGGAATGAACAGTTAGAATTTTCTCTGAAATATGCTTTGGGTCCTGGTGAACTTTCCCATACTTTGCTTTTTTTGTTATTGTCATGACTCAGAGACACTAAGAAAAGGTTGGGATCAAAGTGAGTGACATACTAAATCGAAGGTTCTGATTTCAATCGACATTTAGTTTAAAAAGAAGGATCTTCCCTCTTTTTAAGATAGTTTCCATATTTTCTATTTTCCTACCTCTGGCTTGAACTCTGTTTTCCTTTGTCTTCACACCTCTATTCTTCTCTTTTATGAAGAAGGGTCTCAACCCAAAATGTCAACTTTCCGGCTCCTCTGATGCTGCCTGTCCTGCTGTGTTCCTCTAGCTCCATGCTGTGTTATCTCTATTCTTCTCTTTGCTGTACCAGTGCTGACTAATTTGCATCTAGTTAGAGATCTGCACATCTTTAGTCTGCACAGTTCAAACTGGGGATCTATTGCTACAAGTTCGGGAAACAACAAAAGAGACTATTGGGTTTCTACAATCTTATTTCTAGAATAGTGTTTTTGGTTGAGATTTTTAAGTTGTTAGTTCTAAATTTGAATGTTGTTTTGAAGTTTTAGTGGTTATTTATAATGCACCACAGGAAAATAGCTGTGGTTTGATGTTTTCCTGCTCTGAGGAGCATCAGGACCTGATTTTCTTTGTGAGTACTGAAATTCCTACAAACTGCTAAATTCTGTTTGAGGAGTCCTCACTGTCACCTTCCATCATCCTGGAAATTGCAAGAGCGCAATGGGAAAGTCCTGCAAACACCCAGTGTGGGTGGACTAAGTGCCTCGACAGGTGAGAGGCAGGGCTACAAATTCCAGCCATGTGAGGCCCTTCAAGGGCTGGCAGCACTATACATAGACCCAGTCACTGCAAAGGACACACATGCTACCTGAACTCTAGTGACCCTTATGCATTGGCTCGCTGAGTGCTAAACACCTCCCAAACCCAAACATTGCTGACCATTTCATGCAAATCCAATAAGTTTGAAAACTGAGACCAGTGATAATATACACTATCTGTGCACATGGATGAATGGTGCCTAGTTTCCAGACGTTCCTTTGTTGCAGGGTGGCCCGTTTAATTGCTCAGACAGCAGATATGGCACTCAAACCTGCAACACACAAAAGCGAGAAGGCGTCATGACCAAGGGTTATCAGTATTGTGCAATGAATAACATTGACAGTTGGGTTAATATGAGAGCTGCACTACAATGAAGAATGCCACTCACTTGGCTGGCAGAGCATTGATGCCTTGGCATCCCCATGGGAGTAAACCTGGTCTTCTCCTGTGAGATTCTCTCTTTGTGGTGGATGAGGAACATAATGTCATGAACTCCACCATTTGTCTGGGCCCTTATTGCTCTGTTGTAGGCTGTTCTCTACTGAAATGAGTGCAAGTGTGTTATTGAGTGAGAGGAAGATAGACAGACATCAGTTAGTGCTGTTGCAAGGTGGGGTAAAGGTGGTGAGGTAGCCTGTTCAAGTGAGTTGACAATGCAGAGGGCATGCAAGGTTAGTAGTGTGGGAGGTCGGTGGGGGAGGGACAGGAATGTTGAAAATATGCAACAGAGAATTTGGTAGAGGATTAGCCTTGGTGGGAAGTGGTACAACAGCAGGGACACAGTGAGTGTGAGGTAGCTGAGAGAAGATGGTGGCTCTTACCCTGGCAGAGTGGAGAAAGACATTGACCTTCTTTTAGCATTGTTGTGCATTTCTCTTTACTGTAGAAACTGCACCAACCCTGGTGACAACCATGGACCAGGCAGGCAACATGTAATGGCATGGCCCATTCTTGTCAGTCCTGGCAGAAGAGGAAGTCCTTCCTCAGCACTGCTCCAATGACCAGGACATCCAGGTCCTGGCTTGTAAAGCAGGGTGCCAATTTTCCCATGTCTGCCATGTCCAGGGTATTGGTGATGAACAGTGTTCAATGAGTGCAGCTCCAACAACACTCAAGGAGTTTGACATCATCCTGGACAAAGCAGCTCATTTGATTGGCCTCACATCTACAACCATTCACTCCCTCCACCACTGATGCTCAGTAGCAACAGTGTATACTATCTAGAAGATGCTCTGCAGAAATTCATCCAGGATTCTTACACAGCACCTTCCAAACACACGACCACTTCATCTAGAAGAACAAGGGCAGCAGATACATGGAAATACCAACACCTGCAAGACTCCCAAGAAACTCACCATTCTGACTTGGAAATACATCATTGTTCATTCATTGTCGCTGGGTCAAAAGCCTGATTCCCTACTAAATGGCATTGTGGGTCAATCCACAGTAGTTTTACTGCAGCAGTTCAAGAAGGCAGCTCACCATCACCTTCTAGGCAGCTAGGGATGGGCAATAAATGCTGACCAGCCAGCAATGCTGTAAGAGAATAGACTGCTAGTGATTGATTGGGAAAGCAATAACGTTTTAAAGATGGTGCTGGCAAAGGATATAGGCCTATTCTAGGATATCTGATGAGTGGTAGATTTGGGTTTGCATTGGACAAGAGGTACTACCTTGGGGGAGATGGTGCATTTTGCTGATGTGGCACGTTTGGGACGATATATTGAAAAATCTCAGTAGGCCTCACAGAGAGAAACACTTCATGAAACTCAATGAAGTTGACACCATAAGGTTCAGCCCCAAGAGTCTATAAAATATTTAGATAGGCTAAATGAATGGGCAAAAGTTTGGGAAATGGTATGTAACCTAGAAAAATATGAACTTGTCTACTTTATTAAAAAGAATTAAAAAAACCACAATGTAAAAGGACAGAGATTGCAGAACTTGGTGGCAGAGGGACTTGGGAGCTCTCTTGATACAAATCACTAAAAATATATATGTGGGCACAGCAAGGCACTGGAGCTGAACGGAACTTTGGTAAGGCCACAGCAGGAGTACTGTGTGCAGTTCTGCTCGCCACACTATAGGAAGAAAGTGTTAGCGCTGGAGGGGGTGTGGAGGAGATTGACCAGGACGTTGGCTGGGATTGAGCATTTTAGCTATGGAGAGAGGCTGGATAAACTCGGTTTGTTTTCTTTGGAGCAAAGAAGATTAAGAGGGGGACCTGACTGAGGTGTAATAGAAACAGTTCAGAAAATGTTTATTTTATTCATTTCTGAAATGAAGAGCTGATATTATGAAGAATGGTTGAATGGGTTGGGTCCCGACCCATTGGAGTTTAGAAGAATGAGAGATGATAATATCAAAAGATGTGCTGCCCTGTGAGGAATTGATAGAGTGTATATAGGAAGGATGTTTCCTGATTTGGAGGAGATTAGTACAAGTGGACACAGTTTAGCAGAAAAAATTCTCTCTTTTAAGACAGAGAATGAGGACAACACTTTTCTTTCAGAGGTTTGTCAGTTTGTGGAATTCTCTTCCTCAGAAAACAGCGGATGCTGGGTCATTACATTTATTCAAGGCTGCGTTTGATAGATTTTTGATAGATGAGGGAGTCAGGGTGAGACTGGAACCGAGACCACATCTAAATCAGCCAGGTCTCATGGAACTGCAAAACAGACTCATAGGATCCATTGACCTAATCCTGCTCCTAAATCCTATGCTTCTAAAACTAATGTCAATGGTAATCAAGGATGAACTCTCCGCTAGCTGGAGCCATATCTAGCACAAATGCAGATGCACGTGGTTGTTGGAGACAATGGTCTCAGCTGACATCATCACAGCCTTTTCTCGGGGTAGTGTCCTAGGTCAGCTAACTTTAGCTGCTTTATAAATGACCTTCCCTCCAACATATAATCAGAAGTGGGGATGTTCACTGAATTCAAAGCGAGCTAACAGATAAATCTTTCCACCGGACAAAATACCAAAAGAACTGTGGATGCTGGAATCTGGTGCAGAAACAGAAGTTGCTGGAAAATCTCAGCAGACCTGGCAGCATCTGTGGATAGAAAACAGAGTTAACATTTTGGGCCTAGTGACCGTTCTTCAGAACTGAGTTCTGTTTTTGTTTCAGATGAATCCTACTCCCTCCTTTATAGTAGGAAAGGATAATTGCATGGTAAAATAATAGAATTGAACAACACTATCCCAACCTGCTACATTTGCAGTTGTTATCATTTTCAATGTGGTAGACTCTGTGTCATTGGCATATTCCACCTCAAAAAGGGTGTATAGCTTATTATAGTGTTTCAGTTACGTTCTTAGAATGTAACCGGGAGCCTGATTTAAATTTATCAATTGGCTGTTGGGCTCAGGAAATTCAGCAGCCAATAGGAAGTGGAAGAAACCGGATCCATCAGCTAGATTCTGTTTAGAGCACAGCTTGTGAGCTAAGAAGAAGAGAAGGGATCCCCATGACTTGTCAAGCAAATAATAACCCAGCAATTTCTCCCTGTTACATTTCAAGAAGACCCAGGAGGCTGAAGTGTTAAACAGCAGAAGGAACTTTGAAAAAAAAATTTACTCTGCAGGCAATAAGATTAGATTAAAATTTTCTCATCTGAAACTGCCAATGCTGTCATCATGACATCACATAATTGGACTCTTAAAGTGACAGTCCACCATGCTTGCCAAATTCACAACAATCTTAGCCCAACTTCCCTCTTGATTGCTGTTTAAGCCTCCATCTTCCATCCTATGATCTCACTCTTTTCCAGTCCACTTGCTGGCTTGAGCCCTCCCCACCCACTAACCTCCCTGCCAACAGCAGCCTTCCCCCATAGATCAAGCCCCAATCTTTCCTATTGATAAAACTACCTTTTCACCTGACAATGATTAGGAGGCCCTCATATTCATTCTGGCAAGGCCTGCACTTTCATGAGATTTCCAGTTCCCCTCCCACCAACCAATGGTTTTTCCACTTCTCCAATCATATTGGGATGAGCATTGATTCTCACTATTTTTCTCAAACTATTGCAAAACTTCACTAATGAAAATAACCTTAACTGTTAAAATGTGGTATTGATGCACGGACCACTGATTCTAAAAGATTTATCAGTTGTGAGCCTAGGACTATTTGGATGAAAAAAGTGCTTCTATTTTGTGAAACTAATGTGGTTTTATCACATTCTACTCTGCTGCATTTGGGTTGTTGTAACCCTTCAGCATATATTTATAAGAAAGTACTTTTTGGGAAGGGTCAAAACAACTGAATGAGTCTTGCACGTTACAACCTTTTCATAGCAGATATGTGGATAAAACATTTGTGGGTCTATAGCCCCACTCTGGAGCAGGTGCAACTTGATTCAGGCCTCTAGCCCAGAGGTAGGGACACTACCTCTGTTCCACAAGTGTCCCATTCACTACTCAGTTTTACCTTCTTATTTTTCTCTTTTCCTTAGTTTTTACTATACTCACACTTACAGTTACTTCCACACATTAGCCCCAACTGTTTCCTTTTACTTCTACCGAATCATTAATTAATCAATTAATTCCCTTCACCATCTTAACATCTTGCTTTATCAGCAATTTGAAGGCTCTTCTTGTAAATCTGACACCAGCCCTGAATCACTCAAACACATAGGAATGGCTACCAAGTGTGGTCATAGAGTCAAACAGCGCATAAGAGGCCCTTTAGCCCATCAAATCTGTGCCAATCTATCTGCACTAATTCTAATTTCTGGCACTTTGGCCCATAGACTTGAATCTTATGACATTACAAATGGTCATCCTCATACCTTTTAAAGGTTGTGAGATTTTCCAATTCAACTACTTCCCAGGCAGTGCATTTCAAATTCCCACTGCCCATTGGGTGAAAAAAAATCCTCAAATCCCCCCCACCTTTCACCTTTAAATTATGCTTGTTATTGATCCTTCGACTAAAGGGAAAAGCTGCACTTGTCCACCTTGTCCATGCCCCTCATAAGCTTATACACCTCAACTGGATCACAGCTCAGCCTTTTCTGATTTTAAAAAAAACCCAAGCTCATCCAATCTCTCTTCATAGCTAAATTGTTCCATCTGGGCAACATCCTGGTTAAGTACTTGTTTTACACCCTGCCAATATCCTCTTGGTCCCTACTGGGCCAACTCATTCCCTGAATATTCTCTTCCTCTTAATATTATGGTATATTTATAGTTATGGTTAGGCAGCTGTTTACAAGGTTCAATAGAAAAACATGGGCAGATTCTTTCATACAGCTTCTACTTACCATATAACTATTGTCAGCTGAGATCTACTGTCCTGGTAGCTGGAGTGGCATGCAAAATGTGGCATGGAATCTGAATCAGGGAATGACATTTCAAACAAAAGACTTATCAAATGTAGTACAAATACAAAAGGAAACACAAACAGAGGAAAACAGTTTTAAACATTTGGAGAAAAATGCATAAAACCATGCTTCACTGTTCAATGGAAAACCTGGCCCTGGAGAGGATGCACCGCCTATGCCAGGGACATCAACATCAAACCACACGGGAGGTCATTATTATTATTACCCTCAGATTCTGATCTAATAACTATATATTTTTATGGAAAAGTGCAAAAACTGTTTCCACTGGAGCAATCTATTAACTTGGCAAAGTCAGCATATGAAAGTTGTTTTTTTCTATACATAGTGTACTTTCCATTGATTGCGTCACTGCATTAGGAACACACTTTTTATATATATCATGGTTTTAAAAATATGACTGAAGTTGAATACATAGTAGTGAAATAACAAAATTTATTTGCATTCATGTTCTTTTTCATGAGACATTTTGCTGCCACTTAAGAAGCTCATTATCGATCATATGCTCTTTCTGGGAGATTTGTCAAACAGACAGCCTGGGTTGCACCAGTCAGAGGTTAAAAAGTAGCCACAATGTTCCTTCATCGGTATGTTGGTCTGTTTGGTTTGTGAGCATAAATGTAGCATTCACTTAGACATCATAAAACATTCCACAACCACAATTGGGAGTTGAATTGCTACCAGGTATTTCTCTATGTGTAGTGTTCAATATCCTTGCGTAAATTTGTTGGTATATTCACCTTAAGTATATCAGAATTTTGCACAAATATATTAATAAATACCCTAAATATAACACTTAATGCAGTTTTCACCCTCCTTTTCTAAAGTCTTCTTTCATCTGAACCTAAGAACTAGGAACAGGAATAGGCCATCTGATCCCTTGAGCCTGCCCTGCCATTCAATAAGATCATGGCTAATCTTTTTGAGACTCAGCTCCACTTACCCGCCCACACACCATAACCCTTAATTCATTTACTGATCAAAAATTTATCTAGCCTTGCCTTAAACACATTCAACAAGGTAGCTTCAACCACTTCACTGGGCAGGGAATTCCATAGATTCACAACACTTTGGGTGAAGAAGTTCCTCCTGACCTCAGTCCTACATCTGCTTCCCTTTATTTTGAGGCTATGCCCCTTCGTCCTAGTTTCACCTGCAAGTGGAAGCAACCTCCCTGCCTCTACCTTATCTATTCCCTTCATAATCTTATATGTTTCTATAAGATCTCCCGTCATTCTTCTGAATTCCAATGAGTATAATCCCAGTCTACTCAGTCTCTCCTCATAATCCATCCCTCTCAACTCTGGAATCAAATGAGTGAATCTCCTCTGCACCCCATCCAGTGCTAGTATATCCCTTTTCAAGTAAGGAGACCAAAACTGCACACAGTACTCCAGGTGTAGCCTCACCAGGACCGCATACAGCTGTAGCATAGCCTCCCTGTTTTTAAACTCCGTCCCTCGAGCAATGGCAGACAAAATTCCATTTGCCTTTTTAATTACCTGCTGCACCTACAATCCTACTTTTAGTGATTGATGCACAAGGACACCCAAGTCCCTCTGCACAGCAGTGTGCTGCAATATTTTACCATTTAAAACATTGTCCATTTTGCTGTTATTCCTACCAAATGGATGACTTATCAACATTGTACTCCATCTGCCAGATCTTTGCCCACTCACTTAGGCTATCTATATCCCTCTGCAGACTTTCAGTGTCTTCTGCACACTTTGCTCTACCACTCACCTTAGTGTCATCTGTAAATTTTGACACACCAAGCTTAGTCCCCAACTCCAGATCATCTATGTAAATTGTAAACAATTGCGGTCCCAACACTGATCCCTGAGGACACCACTAGCCACTGACTGCCAATCAGAAAAACACCCATTTACAACTACACTTTGCTTTCTACTGGTCAACCAATCCTCTATCCATGCCAATACATTACCTGTGATACTGTGCAGCTTTATCTTATGTAGCAGCCTTTGGTGTGGTACGTTATCAAATGCCTTCTGGAAATCTAGATACACCACATCCACAGGTTCCCCATTGTCCACCATGCAAGTAATGTCCTCAAAGAATTCCACCAAATTAGTTAAACATGATCTACCCTTCATGAACCCATTTCCTTGGCTTATTGTCATCCATTGATTTGATGACATCTTTGTCAAGTACTTTAGGATTTTTTTTAATGTTAAAAGTGCTACATAAATCAAATTTGTTATGTCTATAGAAGGGATTAGATTACCAACTGTCCCAGGTGAGAATGTAGTCATGTGAGTGAGGTTGCCCGTGTCATTGACATGTCTTCAGTGAATTAGCATTAGGAATTTTGTTTCATTGAGCTTTTGGTGGGAGCTTTTTCAGGCAAAAGCAGGTGGGTAGGAATGAGTGGGAAGAGTTAAATCCCTAAAAATGATCCTTAGGGTGGGAATCTGACATCATTTCATCCACTCAGGGTGTTGAAAGCAAGTGGGGAACCTCCAACCAGCTGTCAGGTAGTGTATTTAAATACAACAATAAGCAATTAAGTTTTGTTTATTGTACTTAAATTTACATTTAACATCTAAACTATGTGTAAGTCACCATAGTCAACAAGATCAGTACAGAGTAGTGAGTGCTGTGTAACAGAAAGGCTGGTAAGCCTTTGATCATTGAAGTTAAGGAGCTATGGCCATGATCAGGTAGCAGGGTGCTGCTCATGGCACTCCTTCTCACAGAGTGTTCTCAGTGCTCGATATAGAATTGTTAAATTTACCTTGTATTTGGCTCACCTTCTGCTGCAATTTCTTGCTGTCTGCCTACAGTGTGGTATGGAAACAGCTTCTGCAACTCTACCTTGCACCCGTGATAAAGAATAAAGGGAGTAGCAACACAAGAACTGACAGCACCAGATGGCTTATCCTCAAGGACATGCCACTCTCCGCAGATCACAGTGGATGGATATAGATGTCCAACCCCCAACACTGGCTCTATAGATAGAGGATCAACTCTCGTGAAACATGTGGCCACTGCCTCAGGTTTATAGCAGCTCATTGTTGACATCTGAAGTGTCCTGGAACAGGACGTCCCTGACAGCAGATCACCTGGACTTGTATGGTACAATCTATCGAGGTGGCTTCTGGTAGAGGTCTGCTCCATCCTTCCCTCTAACCTTCTCTGTAACCATTTATGCTCCATTCTGCACGGTGAGAAAACAGTGACTATTAATAATAGCTTCTGTTGGGTGAGAGGAAGAGCCTTAGTGAAGAAGACTGTTAAGGCATATGTGCAACAAAGCAAAAAGATGAGAGTGACTGGAATATTGGCTGCTCAAATGAGGTTGTAAAGTGCTTGAAGAGAGATGAATGAATGGAACTTGAATGTGTGGTTACCTTAGGTTTGCTGTGGAGGAAAATGTGGAGCAAAATCAACTGGCAGCAGAATCATGATTTTAGTATTAGTAGGTGTGTTATGGAATTACACTGTTAAATATATGGACTTCATTGGCAACAGTCCTCAGAAGCACAATGAAAGTTTTAAACAAAGGCATGTTTGTTCAGGAAAAGGCTCTTCAAGTTGTTGTTTGGCCATGCAGGACGTCAGTATTGCTGAAGAAAGGTACGTTTTGTTGAAGCTTGTTGTACTCATTAGGAGTATTTGTAAGAATACCTATGTAACGGCAATCCCAATTTACATTCAATGACAGGAGAGTGCTATTGGTTGGCAAGCGAAATCTGATTGGTAGAGGGGTTGTCATGGAGAATGTACCAATTAAAGATGATTGGTAGTTATTATCTAGCTATGTTTCCATTTTAAAACAGGCTGGTTGCTCTAATTGGTCAAGGAATTGCTCTGAGAAATGAAACAGTGAATACCTGTCAACTGTTTTGTTGATTTGAAACAGGTGTAGTGTGTGCAACATTCCCTTAATTCCCGCTCAGCCGCTTCAAGGGTCTGCACATGCCGATTGGTGTGCTGCCAACTTTCCCAGCATCGATGTCTGATTGCAAGCTGTGCATAGACCTTAGAGGCCAACACAGGAGCATCCATAGAATCCCTACATTGTGGAAGCAGGCCAGTCAGCCTATCAAGTCCACATTGATCCTACGAAGAGCATCCCATCCAGACCATCCCCATACCTTATCCCTGAAACCCTGCATTTCCCATGGTTAATCCATCTAACCTGCATATCCCTGGACAATGTGGACAATTTAGCATGGCCAATCCACCTAACCTGCGTATCTTTGGACTGTGGGAGGAGCACCTGGAGGAAACCCACACAGACATGGGGAGAATGTACAAACTCCACACAAACAGTTGCCTGAGACTGGAAGCAAACTGGGGTCTCTGGCACTGTGAGGCAGCAGTGCTAACCACTGAGCCATCATGCCACCCCAAAAGTTGTGAACTGCACTCAAGCCAGGCAGGAGCTGAACCTACAATCTCCTGATCTGTACACAGACCCGCTATTGATTGTACCACTGGCCCTGTGATGCTGAGAATAAAACATCAGGGGGATTGTAAAGTATGCCTGTGAAGAACAGGGATCTGTGTATTAACTTATATGACTTCCAATGCACTGACAAACTTCACTGGTTAAAATATGCATTGGGATTCCTGCAGTTCCATGTGCTATGAGATTGACCTTATCGGCAATCTATAAACTCAAGCCATTTGTTCATTGTGCAAGCTTGATGCAGAAATAAGGCACGACAAGGCCTTTCTGCAGTATAATGGCTGCCCTTAACACATAATTTCTTCTCGTTTTATATTTTCCAAAGTCATGAATGAACTTAACTTTGTCATGTTTGGTCCTGGAAGGTTAAAGTATATTGAAGGTTTGAGCAACTGATGACACTAGCTGTTTCACACTCCGACTATGATATGGCAAGACAAGTGGTATTTGGCACTACAGGATGCTGCTGTCAAGCCAAACAGATGTTCTGCCTATGGATCAGTGTGTTGAGTATAGGAGTTGGGATGTCATGTTGCAGCCGTACAGGACATTGGTTAGGCCGCTTTTAGAATTCAGCATTCAATGCTGGTCCCCCTGCTATAGGAAAGATGTTAAACTTGAAGAGGTACAGAAAAGATTGATAGAGGTGTTACCAGGATTGGTGGGTTTGAGCTATAGGGAGGGGCTGAATAGGCTGGGGCTATTTTTCCTGGGGCATCAGAGGCTGAGGGGTGACCTTATAGACGTTTATAAAATCATGAGGAGATGGATAGGGTGAATAATCAGGTATTTTCCCAGAGGTGGAGAGTCCAAAATTAGAGGACATAGGTTTAAGGTGAGAGGTGAAAGATTTAAAAAGGATCTAAGGGGCAGCATTTTCACACAGAGGGTGTTGTGTGTATGGAATGAACTGCCAGAGGAATTGATAGAGGCTGGTATAATTACAACATTTAGAAGGCATCTGGATGGGCATATGAGTAGGATGTGTTAAGAGGGATATGGACTAAATGCTGGCAAATGGGACCAGATTACTTAGGATATCTTGTTGGCATGGACCAGTTGAAACCGAATGTGTGTTTTTGTGCTGTAGCTTTCTATGACTCCATGACGCAAATGAGAAATGTGGTATATGATTTTCAACACAGTATGATGCCAGGTATATAGGCTGTACACCCAAAAGACCAATGGATCATATCCCTTTGGCTGTTTGTAACAGGCAAGACAGTGACAACACCCAACCAGCCCAGGCTTGCAAAACTCAACAGCGTCCAGCATAATTTGTGATCCTGCAATTAGACAAAATCTGCTGGCTGAATTAAGTGTCAACCAATTTAGTACTGTCAACTTGGCTAGCAGAGTCGTGTACTTGGATGTGCTGGAAGGTCCATATATTAGCACAAAGTACAGATATACACACTGCATCTGTTTCAACTCATCAAAACAGGTGACAGCCATTTTCTGTTTCAAATCTTAGGCCAATGCCTTGACTAATCAGAATCAACTTGCTCATTAGCGACTTAAACAAATCTTGGCAGTTAACAGTCAGAAATTGTTGACTTGTATTCTTTATGGCAACATGCCTACTGACTGGTGCTCGCTTGCTAAACAATCAATGCTCTGCTCTCATATTGTATAAATGTTGGTTTTTCTTTAATTGACATCCTTACGAAATATCTTGATAGGTGCAAGATGGAAAGCTTTCATAAAATGTGTTCTTTTCCAAAAATAACAAAAGGCACTTCATTACCTGTCAAATGCTTTAGAATGTCCTGGGATTTTGAATGATGCTAAATGAACGCAAACCTTTATTTTTTAATTTTAAGGTCAATAGCCGCTTTTTCAGATGCTGTCTCATTATCAGCGCATCATATTAACTATGCCGGATTATGTTTTTCTGACATGCAGGTACTACTTTTTACTGGAATAACTTATCAGTTGCAACTCTAAGGAATAATGTATCTTCCTGTCGATGTAAACCACTATGTCTGCAGCTAGCAGTTTGATAACTACATCTGTGCAATCATCGAACTTTGGACACTCGGAAGCCTGCCACATTGGACAAACATAACGCCCTTTTATATATAATGTTCCAAATTCTTCATTAGGGGATGCTGACACGAAAGTTTGTATCTGGTCATCCAGGGATAAATTACCCTCTTTGCTGTTCCTAGGGATTTGACAATTCTCAGGTGTAAACAGAAGACAGGTTGAGAACCAGTGACATCAGGTCCTACCCTGCCCCATTTCTTCTTTGAATTTCAAGTCATGCAAAACCCAGCTGCTGGTGATCTCTCTGGTACAAGCTCATTCCCATCTATCATCCTGGCCTATGGTAATCGACACTGTCAGCTGGACTCTCAATGCTTCTTTGTGATGTTTAAATCCCTCCATGACTTTTCACATCCCCATCTTTGCAACGTGATCCAAAATTACAAACCTCCCCACATTTTATCCACTCTTTTGTGCATCGCATCCTCCTTTTACTCCACCATTAGTGACATTTGCTTCAGATATTTATGTCTCAATTTCTGAAATTCACTTCAACTGACTCTACCTGTCCACCTTCCTGTTTTCTTTTAAGAACTGTTTTCAACCACACCTACATGGCCAAGAATTTTGGACACTCCTCAGTGTCTATTCTTTATTTTTTGTCATGCCTCAGGTTATTTTTCATTCTATAGTTGCTATATTAATGCCAGTCATTGCTGTTATTTTACATCAGAATATTCTTTTATCGTGTCAACTGATACAAAGAATTCAAAAGGTGTGATGTGAGAAGAATGTTGATAATTGTAATTAATTGGAAACTGGGTTATTCTTGTTTCTAGGTGATTTCCTCACATTTGTAGAATTTTGTGTAAACAATTAAAGAGGCAAAAATATATTATTTAAGGGTTTGGTCACCCTTCAATAATGTTTGGAATGTACTTTTTTCATAGAAACAGTTGCTGTTTTCGTGGAGAGAAACTGCTATTCATGTTCAAACAGAGTTTAAACTGTACAGAATCCATCAAGGCACACACACAATATCTAAGGGTAGGGTGCTTGCTTTGGTGAGATACAAATGATCACCCAACTGTCATTTTAAACTCGATCCCCATTCAAAGTCTCATGCTGTTAAAACTAAATTCTTGTTTGATGGAGCTGGAATGCAAAATGAAATGCACAAAATTTTGTATCCAAAAATTTTTGAGTGATTTGCCAGATATCCCGCTATAACTTCAGCAGGAAGCCCCAGTGGAATGGTATATATTGATGATGAAGGTTTATATCATTTCTCTGGGACTCTGCTGATCTCCCCTGAAAGAATAACTGGTGGTTGACTCAGCTTGTTACGGCATTTCTGCAGAGAGCACATACACATAGTAACTCATTAGTCAGATAACTCAATCATCGCCTGCTTTCAAAATCAATGCCTCACACAAAGTATGGAGTGTAACATGTAATGTCATTGAATGTACTCAATGACCCACCACTCCACAACTGCATACACTGTATGTGAGCATTTTATTTAATTGGAAGAGCTGCACTCAAGTGCAGTGTGTGAAATAGAGCTTTGCCGCATAAATGGAAATAAGAAAACTTACAATTTCAAGTCCCAGTTTTGTAAATCAAATACCCATATGAGTAAAAGAAACTTCATGATGTGAGTTCCTGATTTACAGATGGAGTTATCCTCAAAAGCTGCAATAATTCTCCTGCCATGTGACATGGTCAGATTTGAAAGATCACATAGTTTGTCATGTTTCTTTTCGTTGAACTGTGTAGTTTTTAATAAGTCAAGCTGTAAGTTTCAAATCATAGATCTTACCTTCTTGTGTAGCCAGTTAGCAAAAAGCTAATAATAGACTATACATTGTTGACAGCCAAGAATGAGAAATTGTTGAGGATTCAAGAAGACCATTGCTGAGGGTCCTGAATTTCTTTGGAGTCTGAAGCTCACCTCCGTTTTGAAGCAGGCAGGGAGTGCAATGCAATGAAAGAAAACGCCAGGGCTTGTATTTTCATGGTTGCAAACTTGACCACTGCATCAATTCTGGATTCCACCCCGACTCTGCATCGCTGACACAACATTGTTTTAAAACACAAAGAACCTATCTGGCCCACAGGAAAATTTGCTGAGTTTTGGGAGACTGTTTCTGTTTCAGACCTCATTCCTAATGTTTTCAGTGGTAATAGGACTCTTCAGACCTGTGTGGACATCTTTCTGTCTTTGCTGGAATGTGAGGTAGTGAGATGAGAGATGCTCAAGTGTGACACCAACAAATTAGATTTGCCCTTGTATGCATGCAAGCCTGCAAATTGCTGCGAGATATGGGATGGCCTCAGCACTCGTCTTCCAATTCCTGGACACTAGGTTTCTTTAAAGTGCCGTCTCCATCTTTATCCTTCTCTGAAGACAAATTGCAAATGCACCTCTTCGTCTCTCTCCAGACCTCATTGAATAGAATCACAGAATCCCTATAGTGTGGAAACAGGCCCTTTGGCCCAACAAGTCCACACCAACCCTCAGAGCATCCTACCCAGACCCATCCCTCATAACCCACCTAATCTACACATCCCTGAACACTATAGGCAATTTAGCATGGCCAATCCACCATTGGACATTGGGAGGAAACCGGAGCACCCAGAGGAAACCCTGGGTTTCCCACCCAGAGGAAACCCAGGGAGAACAAGCAAACTCCACACAGTCACCTGAGGGAGGAATCGAACCCCAGTCCCTGGCATTGTGAGGCAGCAGTGCTAAGCACTGAGCCACCATGCCGCCCCTTTTTTATACGAGGAGCAAATCCTCTTCTGCTCTCAACCAGAGCCAGCAGGATTTGAGCCTGCACAGGGATGCCCCAATGGATTTCAAGACCATCGCCTAAACCACTTGGCCACACAACATGTAATACACAACCACAAAATGGGACACCTTAGCTAGTTTGTACCAGAGGAGATCACTGAAGAATCCCAAACAATGTAAGTGCATCTTCTAGATTTTAATGGTCCACACAATTGATGTTCTTATTAGCAGCTCGCTCTAATTGAGAAAAAATTCTCTACTTGTGTTTGGGTTCAGGATGGGTATCAGAGGCCATATGCTTGGAAGATAACTTTTATTCTCCAGAAGCAGCAATGGAGATACTGTGGACATTAAGGAAGCTCTAACATTGGCAGACAAGAACTAATACTAGGATATAGTATGGCATCATAGTCTACCCATTTTCATAGGCTCTAAAGCAATCAGAGAAGATTACTTCTTCTCCTTATCTGTGTCAGAACAAATGTATCATTTCTTAAGAATAATATAATGTTACACTGTTCAAAATAATCTTGTTTGGTTCAATGTCTTTTTCCATAAAGTGACAGAAAGAGCCCTTTCTATGTGTTATATTTTGGATAATTTTTCTGTGTATAAAGTATTTGTATCCAAGCATGTACCACCATGCCTCATACAGGGTAATTTTGCAGTGTATAATTTCATGTGGCTTTTAGATTGTGCAGTGTAATGCAATAATAAATTTGACAGAGTCCTTGGGCTGGAAATCAAAATACAGTGATGAGCGACATAGGAAATGATTGTTACCTTTGGTTTGAGCTGGCAGCAGTTAAGGAGTTACGAAAAATTGTAAAGCAGATATGTGAATAGGAAGCTTTGTTTCATCATATTGGCTCAAAATTGAACAGGATTGTGCTTGATTTTACTCACAGTGCACCATCACAAAAAGAGAATTCACTTATTGCAATAATTTTATTTTTCGAAATACAGAGGGGTGCTCAGATTTCTCCAGGTAACTCTTTAATGTTACCATGTGATCAACCAAATATGGCAAGCAATAAGCACCAAGTACATTGCCAACACATGGTACCTAGAAAATGTTTGCTTATATACTCAAGTAGCTGCTGACACACATTTTCTCCCACACTACTGTTTCCAATGTAAGTTCCCTCTCGACTTTATTGCAATGGAAAGCACCAAATAACTTCACATAAGTGGATTCCCTTATAGGCTCACGCTCATCTAATTCTTGATTTCTAAAGGAGATGTGGGCAGGATGAAATCAGAGGTCTCCCACAAACCTGTTACGAACACATTTTGCATTTTGGGCTCAAAAGTTCTTTTATTCACTTTGGTTCATAGGATGGCACTAAATTATTGTTACTTAAAACATGGCAATATCTTCCTTCATAAAATTCTGTTTCAAGTGGTGTCTTAAATGGGATGAGATTAATTTAGGCTATTTGGTTGACATGGTCGAGTTGGACAGAAAGGTCTATTTCCATGCTGTACAGCTCCGTGACTCCAAGACTCCCCAGTCTCCCCTACGTTGGCAAGCACCATTGCAGACAAACCCACTGTGGGACACAGTCAGTTCCAATAAGCAAGAAGGAATATTTGGTGATAAGCTCAATGCAGATGGATTTACAGGAAATTCACACTGCTGACTGAAGCCATCTGCTTCAGTTGTAAAACATAAAGGCATTCTTTATTCAGTCAGAAATCACATGACACCAGGTTACAGTCCAACAGGTTTATTTGAAAACACAATCTTTCAGAGCATCAGTCCTTCTTTAGGTATCAGTGAGAGAGGTAGAATCAGACAAAGAACTTATAAGTAAAAAATCAAAGTTTTACACCATTGATGAAGAGGTACTAAACAAACCTAAGATGCTGTTAAATCTTTAATCAGTTGGAAGGTTTTAATTGATTAATATGTATATGTAAATCCCCGAATTCTTTTCAAGTCATGGACCTGAGAGAACTAAAGGTTTTTTCACTGTAAAGAAGAGGTGACATTTTAGGTCAGACAATGCATTTTGGGTGTGAGACCTTATTTAGAATCTGTTAGTGTTTTAGTTTGGAGTCAGACTAGTTTTATTTCTAAAGTAGGAATATATAAAACACCATATTGACTGACTGTCTATAAATTGTGTGCTTTTTGAACAAAGTAAAATATATTTGCAAATATAAATGTGTGTGTGTGTGTGTGCCAGAGAGAGTGAGTGGGGCTGAGACAGTGTGTGTGCATGTGAATGAAGGTTTTATTCATTCATGGGACTTCAGCATCACTGGATTAAATCAGCATTTATCATCCATCCCTAATTGCTAAGAGAGCATGATAAAGTCAACCACACTGCTGTCGATCCAGAATCACATTGACCAGACCAGATAAGGATGACATTAGTGAAGCAGATAGTTTATCTAAAAATGGTCATCAATAAATCCTTAATTCCAGATTTTTTAAATGTTAAGTTCAAACTATTCCATCTGCTATGGCAGGATTTGAACATATATGTCCAGAACATTACCTGGCTCACTAGATTTAAAGTCAAGCAATAACACCAGTAGGCTATCACCTCCACATCATTTACTTACCCGTGTATTTTGGTAACTCAACAGCAAAATTTCAAAGACTCATTTGAGAGTAGCACCAAGCAGCAGAAACAGTTTAATGGCAGTCAGGCAGGGAATTCATAAGCAATGCATCTTGATGGATTGCCTAAATCTTAGCATAAGATTCTAAATCTTAACTTAAGATTTTGAGAAATATGAGGTTCTATTGCAGAGTACCTTGGAATATGACTTGTTACTGGAACATACGCATATTTGTGGCATGGTACCACTAATTCTCCTCCTCCACAATACCAAATAGCTAGGTTTATTGCAATGCTTATAACTTCTCTCAAGGGAACATTGTGCTCTGGAGTTTGCGCCATTTGTCTGATCTCAGCGAAACCAACATAAAGACTAGAAAAATTTTAAGTACAGGTTACGAAAAGTGTAAATTGAATTCTGCAAATTTTCATGCTGTTTTTAAAAACACCACACTACAAGCTGCCCAACACACAAAACTGGCTGTTCCCCAAATTGGAATAATATGCTCATCAGATTTCCATCAGTTGAGACCATTCGTGAGAGTTTGAAAATGTTCTTCATATTACCCTGTTATTTTGGGTGTAAAGGTTTTTAATTTAAAATCATTCCATTTACAAAGGAAGTTAGCAGTGTAGACCAATGAAACTTTTGAATTGCTCATCCTAATTTTGTTTTAAATTTCTTTAGTTATTTGAAATCATGATGCTTAGGAAGAAAGGAACATCAGTGTAGAAGTTGTCCATCTTGCCCTTGAGCATATTACACCATTCAAGATCAAGAATGATCAGTTACCTCAATACTTCAAAAAAGATTCTGCCATGTTTGTCAAACATGATTTTTCCATCGTAAATCTGTGTTGACACTGCCTACTTCAAAACTTACTTCTAAATATCCACTATACACGTCATTTAAAATAGTTTCTAATATTTTCCTACTCCTGACATCAAGGTGTATAGTTCCTTGTTTTCTCTCTCCCTCCTTCCTTAGACTGTTGGGTTACATTTCCAACATTTTTTATTCATTTGTGGGATGGAGGCATTGCTCGCTGGCCAATATTTATTGCCCATCCCTTTGCCCCTGAGAAGGTGGTAGTGAGACGCCTTTTGACCCACTGCAGTCCAACTGCTGTGGGTTGACCTACAATGCCATTAAGGAGAGAATTTCAGGATTTTGACCCAGCAACAGTGAAGGGGCAGTGATATATTTGCAAGTTAGGATGGTGAGTGGCTTGGAGGGGAACTTGCGGATGGTGGTGTTCCCATGTATCTGCTGACCTTGTCCTTCTGGTTGGAAATGTTCGTGAGTTGGAAGGTGCTGTCTGAGGATCTTTGATGAATTTCTGAAGTGCTTCTTGTAGATAGTACACACTGCTGCTACTGAGCATCAGTGGTGGAGGGAGTGGATGCGTGTGGATGTGGTGCCAATCAAGAATGTTGTCAAGCTTTTTAGGTATTGTTGGAGTTGCACCTATCCAGACAAGTGGGGCGTATTTCATCACAGTGCTGATTTGTACCTTGTAAGTGATGGACAGGCTTTGGGGAGTCAGGATGTGAATTACTCGCTGCAGTATTCCTAGCCTCTTGCCTGCTCTTGTAGCTGCTGTGTTTATGCGGTGAGTCCAGTTGAGTTTCTGGTCAATGGTAACCCTCAGAATGTTGATAGTGGGAAATTCAGTGATGGTAAGACCATTGACTGTCAAGGGGTAGTGGTTAGATTGTCTCTTATTGGTGATATTCATAGCCTGGCATTTGGGTGGTGCAAATGTTTCTTCTCACTTGTCAGCCCAAGCCTAGATATTGTTCAGATCTTGTTGCATTTGAACCTGGACTGCTTCAGTCTCAATCCGTCAAATGTCCCACTCTGCAGACAATGTTGCAGAATGAATAGAATTTTGAAAGATGATTACCAATCCGTCCATTATCTCCATAGCCATCTCATTCCACACTCTTGGGTGAAGGTACTTGGATGCTGGGGGTTTGTCAACCTTCAATCCCATTAATTGATCCAGTACTACTGTTTTTTTTTACTAACACAGTACTAGCTTATTTCAATTCCACATTCTCATTTGATCCTTGGATCTTAATTATTTTGGGAAGACATCTTGTTTCCTCCTCTGAGAAGATAGACACAAATAAATATTTAGCTGCAGTGCCACTTCCTTATTTCCTTACCTTCTGGCTGACTTTGACAATCAGTTGGTATGTTCCTTGCAATTTTATATTTATAATCTGTTCTCGCTCTATCAATTTCTTAGTACATCTTGTTGAAACCTAAAAATCTTCCAAACCTTAAGTTTACAAATTTTTTGAAAACTTTTTAAGCCATCTCCTTTGATCTAACACCATCTTTAACTTCCCTGTTAGTCACAATTCTCTTGCTTTTCTTGTTGGGGAATTTTGCTTTAAGGATTTTTTTTTGGAAACCAAGCATTAAGTCTTTCAATACTTGCAATTGCCCTTCTGCTGACAGACCTATTCCTGCATTTATACAATTCACCTACTGCCAACTTCTACTTCATACCTTCATAATTGCTATTGTTAAAATTTAATATCTTAGTTTCAGGTTGAGCTAGATTTTTTTTTCAAACATGGAAACTTCTGTCATTCTTATACTTGGATGTGGGTCAAATGCTGGCAAATAGGTCTAGGTCAGATTGGGATATCTGGTCGGCGAGGATGAGTTGGATCAAGGGGTCTGTTTCTCATATGACTCTATGGCCAGATGACTCTAAGGTCCAGTTGCGACAAAATTATTAACTAGTGATTTCTCATTGCATCATACTAGTTCTAAAATATGTGGACATTCTCATTAAAAAATGCTTCTTTTTGGTGATATAGCTGCATTACTGAAATGAGACAAGTAATACTCTTCAATACATCAATGCTTATTTTTACTGCAAGGGAAGAAGGCAGGTTATTTTGGTTTGCTGCCCAATTGTGATGGGTTATACAAGGTTTTAACTTTGATTATGTAGATAGGTGAGAAAGCAATCTTCAAACGTTACTTTTGAAAAAAAAATCACCATTGCAATGGCAATATGCATCCAGATTTACCAATTCCACCCACAGTGAAACCTCTACCCCAGAGACATGATTTACGTGACAAAGAAACATACCTGACATACTTGACAGATGAAGCACATTAAAAAACTACAAAATGTTTCTCTGTTTTCATTTGTCCAACATCGGTAAAACAGAGTAATCGTTACCACCACCAAACTCAACAATATGCCTTTAAGATCAAGGGGTCAGCAAAAGAGAACAAAGCAGCTGTTATGTATCAGCACTCACCTATGAATGTTAAACAAGGTCTCCTAGGCCCGAAACGTCAGCCTTCCTGCTCCTCTGATGCTGCTTGGCCTGCTGTGTTCATCCAGATCTACACCTTGTTACCTCTATTCATGCCAAGTTGTTTCAAATTTGCCTAGAGCACAAATGTTATGTATAGTTTTATTCCTTTAAGAGCATTGTTGCTTTAAGAGCTTAATGCATTAATGAACCAAGGATCTGCATAAAGCCACATGACTAACTGCCACGTGTAATCTAGCAGAAGCATGCAAGAAGGAAGAAGTCTACAAAGTTATCTGTAATGGAGATCTGTTATCTGTAATGGAGATCTGTAATCTGTAATGTCTAAACCTTTTTAACAATTTGAAGTAAACTAAATCCATGCTACTTCTTCTGTGTTGCTTACCAATAAGACAAGAAAAACAACAGTGTACAGATTCCGAGATAAAAGGTACTGCAGATGCTGGAGAATCCGAGATAACAAGCATGGGGCTGGATGAACACAGCAGGTCAAGCAGCATCATAGGAGCAGGAACAATAACTTTCAACATGTCTAGGTTGTTTACATATGTGTCTTCATTGGCTTTGTGTCCCTAAACGTAGGAAGACAATATCTAATGCATAAAAAATGCATCAGAGGTCACATTATTCCTTTGCCTTTGCATGTAAGGAGAAAAACAATACATGAAATTAATTAGAGAGATCTATATATTTGGGGAAGGGTTTGTCCATTAACTAGCTCCTGCCAATGATGTTGTATTCAAGCTGATGACCTTTGACATCAACAACTGGTCACAATTGCACAAACCAAGCAGCTATTTGTTGTCAGTCAAATTTCACTCTACCCACACTCCCTGGTGACATACCATCTTATTACACCTCCCCTACTGTTTGCAAAGCAACAGTGTAAACACACACTCACAATGAGATCCAGTAACTTGTTTACAAAAGTGCAGCAACTGGTTCCCCAATCTTTGATTTTAAAAAAGCTTATTTTCCCATTTTAGTCCACAGTCAAAAATAAAAAGATGTCAACTTTATGACATTCACAGGACAATGATTATACAGGATCCAAGCCACTTTTGCAAGAAACTGACTGGAAAATGAAGGTTACACATGGGATGGAATACTCCCCTCCTTGGAGTAGAGACAGCAATGGCAAGAAAAGGTGGGATAATACAGAGGGAATGAAAGGAAAAACCAGACTCTCCATACCGAGAAATGTTTTCCTGATCTTCCCCTTTCTCTTTCATTCAAACCCTAACTCACCCTATTTACACATCACAGAAAACTCTCTTCTCTTCCACCAAGGAATGAGATGGTACGACTTCTAACAGGTAATTCACTGTGGATACTTGGTGACTGCAGCTTGACAAATGGTTGTCCAGGCCATCATGCAATTGTTGTTCTGAACTATGTCCCTAGTTCATGGCCACTATCCTCCTCTAACCTTCAACCTCACAGGCAGCATTGGCAAACCATTATATCATCAAGCCTATCTCGGGCCAACTTTGACACCATTCCTGCCCTTCAGTTCTAAAATTTAGAGATCAGCGATTCCTATGCTTTGCATACTTCAGCCAGGTCACTTTTCACACAGGGACAGACACACATCACTTAAATCTATACAGGATGCTTTTGTGTTGAAGTCAGTATATGCATCTGATGGCTGTTAGCTTGTTTCCTAGCACTCACTCTCTTTAGCACTTACTTGGCGGTTGCCACTCTCTGCCTACTTGGCACTTCATTCTTAATACATACTCACTGACTTCAGCACGGACTTACTCGTTGCCAGCCTCCATGCATCTAACAAAGTTTTTTTAGTGCATAAAGGTTTTCAGTTACAGACTGCCAATGTCTGTGGCTCACACCACTTTTTAGCGCAGAGTGAGAGGCAAGCAGCTTGTGTTGCTGAGGAGACACTATTTGCCATAAACTATTGCCTCTAACCAGTGCCTGTGAAAATAAGTATTTAATCTATACATCCCATGCATCTTCAGTAAAGAACATGGAAGGAAGCAGTTTGGAGAAAAAAAGGTCTTGGGAAGGAAAATTAATATCTCACCAAAACCTGTGGACTGGTGTTATTGAACTGTGATTCCCCATAATTTCCTCCCTTCCACCCATAACACCTATTTTATGTTTGTCTGGCAGTATGTGCGTTCAGGGATTTTAAAGAGGTTAGAGTTTTACCTAACAGAATGACATATTGCTAGTCCATGGGTTTGTTTACTTGTAACTATAACTTATTCACTTCTAATAAACTGTAGTTCTTGTTAACTTCAGGAACTTGATCAGTGTTTTCCATTAACTTGAGGGACTCTGTGCATTCTGAGTGAATTATTAACTGTTGTGGTGATGCCAGGAATAGAAATACAAAAACAGAAGTTGCTGGAAAAGCTTAGCAGGTCTGGCAGCATCTGCGAAGAAAAAAATCAGAGTTAACGTTTTGGGTCCAGTGACCATTCCTCAAAACTGCAGAAAATAGGGAGGGGTTTGGGGTAGGGAGTAAACAATAGGATAAAAGATAGAGCCCAAAGAGAGAGAAGAGCGATTGGATAGACAAAGGAGTTGATAATGATCTGACTAGGAAGGTGAATAGCTGTTAATGGGGACTGTTAGTGACTAACAATAGGTAGCATGTATTTGCAAGTTATGTGATAACAAGGCCTGGTGTGTGGGGTAGGGGCTACGACATGGGAGAGTTTAGGTCCTAAAATTATTGAGCTCAATGTTAAGTCTGGGGTGTTGCAGGGTGCCCAAGTGGAAAATGAGGTGTTGTTCTTCCAGCTTGTGTTGAGCTTTGCTGGAACTCTACAGCAAGCCAGAGACAGAGATGTTGGCCAGGGAGCAGGATGGTGTGTTAAAGTGGCAGGCAACTGGAAGCTCAGAGTCTTTTTTACAAGCAGAACGTAGATGATCTTTGAAGCGGTCATCCAGTATACGCTTCATTTCCCCATTGTGGAGGAGACCACATTGTGAGCAGCAAATGCAGGAGACAAGATTCTGGGAAGTGCAGGTGAAGTGTTGCTTCACCTGGAAGGTACGTTTGGGCCCTTGGATAGTAAGGGGGGTGAAAGTAAATGGGCAGGTGTTATACCTTTGCCGGTTACAGGGGAAGCTGCCGTGGGGTTATGGGAAGGTGTTGAGGGTGATGGAAGTGTGGACCAGGGTGTCTCAGAGGGAACAGTCCCTGTGAAAGGTGGACAAGGGAGGGGAATATATGTCTGGTGGTGGCATCTTGCTGGAGGTGGTGGAAATGGCATCTGACGATCCTCTGGATGTGAATGCTGGTAGGATGGTAGGTAAGGACTAGGGGAACCCTATTGCTGTTGCCGAAGGGAATAGGGGGGTGAGGCTGGAAGTGTGGGAGATGGGTTGGACCTGGTTGACGGTCCTGTTGACAACGGTGCTGGGGAATCCTTGGTTGAGGAAGAAGGTGGACATGTCAGATGCTCCCTTGTCAAAGTTGGCCTTATCTGAACATATATGATGGAGACGGAGGAACCGAGAGAATAGGATGGAGTCTTTGCAGGAAGCAGGCTGTAAGGATGTATAGTCCAGGTAGCTGTGGGAATCGGTGTGTTCGGAATGGATATTAGTGGCCAGTCTATCCCCAGAAATGAATACAGAGATGTTGAGGAAGCGAAGGGAGGAGTCAGAGATAGACCAGGTGGAAGTGAGGGCAGGGTGGAAATTGGAAGCGAAATTGATTAACTTTTCCAATTCCGATGAGAGGGAAGCAGCGCTGATGACATCATCGATAAATCAGAGAAAGTGTTGTGGGTCAAGTCCGGAATAAGACTGGAACAAGGAATGTTCCACCTATCCCACAAAGAGACAGGCATAACCGGGGCCCATGCTGGTACCCATGGCCACTCCTGTGGCCTGAAGAAAATGAAAGGAGTTAAATGAGAAGCTGTTGAGGATGAGGATGAGCTCGGCCAAGCGGAGGAGGATGGTGGTGGGTGGGGACGGTTCAGGCCTTTGCTCCAGAAAGAAACAGAGAGACCTGAGAGTCTCCTGGTGGGGGATGGACATGTAAAGGGATTGTAGACGTGTTCGAGAATCAGCGCACTTTGCCAAGTGGGTAACAACAAATGTGTGAAATACAGGATGTTGGCTCAACTACTGCAATGGAATGGTGATTTATGTGCAAGTTAGCATTGTGTGCCTGACATGGAGGGGAATTTGGAGATGTTACAGTCCATTTAATATTGCTGCTCTTGTCTTTTGCAGTGAGATATTTGGCATATTTGGCACACCAAATACAACATTGAAGTATAAGTGACTAACAGTTGAGATTTAAGAGTGCGCTATTGAGAATCACAATAGGCTAATGAAGGGATGAAGCCAATCAGGTTTAATTAATCAGAGATTTAAAGTGATTAAGATATCCCTTTAAAGATTTTCTGCTCTTCCTTGAAGGGTGAGTTTCACAAATGCAAGGATTTTAATATATTGTTTTTGACAAGCAAACCACACAGCCATTATTATTTGTCATTGGGATTGCTAGCAACTCTGTTTTGCCTCAGAGTACGTTTTTGATATATTAATGTAACTCATTGGATTTAATATTACTTCCACTTCAGTATCAGTTGCTTTATTTCATCTTCATATTCTTTTGTGCAATCATGTTTTATTTTCTTTACGTTTGTGTAAGTGAAGTGCAAGCTCACATCTAACAGTTGGGAGGGGAGCTCATGGTGATTAGAACTAGAATTAGGTTTACTAGGTTTATTGTCACATATACTGAAGTACAGGGATATAGCAGTACTGTGAAAAATGTGAGGTTGATTATGCATTCTTAAAAAAAATTGCCTTTTTATGTAGGCGATTATAAACATCACATTTCCTACAGGAACACAACGTGACCAACTCAAAATGTTTGCCTTGTTTTAGTGATCAAAAGTGTACCTTTGTAGTTCTTTTGCTATTTTAAAAATAGAAAATTAGATGTGTGTAGTAAAATAAGCTCATGTTGTGATGTACACTTTCACGTTGTTAGCGTTGGTTCAAAGATCAGAATTCAAATCACAAAAGCTGGAAACTACATTTACAAAACAGAATGAAGCTGGCAAATTTGCTTAAAGACAAACAAACCAAAGTTTGACCTTTTATCTTTGATTGCAATTGCTCAGTTATGCAAAACAAATCATATCTATGTGATTAAAAGCTTAAAATTTGGCCATGATCCCATCATGCAGCAAGTGTCCATGGGACTAAAAAAATAATTCTTTTGGCTGGAGTTAGGAATGGCTTAATATCCCTTGATTAAAAATAAACTAAAATTGTTATGTGTTAAACAGTACATTAAGACCAATTAATCTAAAATCACTTCTTTGACAAAAAAAAGTTAGAATTCTGATGCCACTCTTTGCCAGTGGAAGCGTGGCACCATGAAACCTAAATTGGTGGATGTACCATGTTAGTTCGAAGAGATTAATGTCTGGGACATTCTGAATAGCAGCTTCAATAGTGATGATGCTAGATTTCACATGATAGAGAAACTTGAGAAAAGAACTAGCAAGGCTTTGACAGAGTAAGATATACTTCTGTAAAGCTGTACGTAGTTACTGAATATGTTATAAGTTGTTATTGTTTAAGAATATATATGGACATTTGAATTAGGGCTAGAGGTAGGCCTTTCAAGTCTTTTCCACCATTCAATAAGATCATGTCTGGTTCAATTGTGTGTCAAAATACACATTCTCATATAGCCCCCAACCCTTTGAATCCCCCGACAAACAAAAATCTACATATTTCCGCCTTGCAAATATTCAATCACGTTGCCTACATTGTTCTCTGAGACAGAGAGTTTCAAAGTCACCCAGCCCTCTGAGAGAAAAATGTTCTCATCATCTCTCTCCTACAAGGCTAGTCCCTAATTTTAAAACAATGTTCTTAGTCCTGGACCTAATCAAAAGACGAAACATCCTTTCCACATCCACCTTGAAAAGTCCATATTAGAAACTCCAATCAAATCACTCTCAATCTTCCAAACTCCAGTGGAAATAAGCCCAGCCTGTCCAATCTTTCCTCACAAGGTAATCTGCTCATTCCAGGTATCAATCCAGGTAAACCTACTCTAAACCACATTTAGATCTTTTGTTAAATAAGGAAACCAAAACATGTTCACAGTATTCAGGTGTGATCTCATCAATGCCCTGTTTAACTAAAACATAATCGCTTTACTTCTACGCTCAATTTCTCTCTTAGTAAGGAATAGCTTTCCATTGGCCTTCTTGATTACTTCCTGTACCTGCATAGTATTGTTTAGATCTAGATCTTCTAGAATCCTCTTAACCTTGGAACTCTGCATTCATTCTACAATTTTAAGAATACTTTGCTTTTTCATTCTTCATGTGAAAGTGAATAAATTCACATTTTCTCACTGTACTTTCCAGATTTTTGCCCACTCGCCAACATATCCATATTGGCTTCCATCCTAATTATATTATCTTCACAGCATAGGTTCCTACCTACATTTTTCAGCTGCAAATTTAGACATCACACCTTTGATTCCCTCATTTAAATCATTCAGATACATTGTAGAAGAATGGAGGGAACAGACCCCTGCAGACTCCACTCGATCCTGCCAGTCTTAAAAATATCCATTAGTGCATATTTCCTATTTTCTGTGGCCAGCCAATCTTCTATCCATACTGGTATGTTACCCCTACACCATGAGCTCCTAAGTAGCACAATAATTATTCCTGTAGTGTATTGTCAAATGCCATTTAGAAATCCAAGTGCAGTACATCAATGGGTTCTCCTTTATCCACACACATGTGACTCCATCAAATAATTCCAAACATTGGTTAAACACTATTTCTCTTTCACAAAACCATGTTGGCTCTTCACCTCAAGTGTTTTCAGGTGCTTAGCTAAAACCTCTTTAATGATCCTTTTTAACAATTTCTCTGCCATAGACATCAAACTAAACTGGCTTGTAGTTTCCTGTTTATTCCCTCCCTGTCTTCTTGAGTAGAGGAGTTATACTTGTTGTATTTCAGTATTATGAAACCCTTCCAGAATCTGATGAATCTCAGAAAATGAACACATAGCCTACTGAAGGTTTCTGTGAACATATCTATAATTTCACATTTCCTGTATTATATTCCATCTGCACCCTCTTCCACTCCTTTAGCTTGCCTGTCTATATCGCTTACAGTCTCCTTCGCACAGCTTATGTTCTCACATAGCTTTGTATTGTCAGCAAACCTGAATATGTTACAGACAGTTCCATCATCTAAGTCATTGATTTTGTTGTAAATAGTTAAGGCCTAAGTACTGATTCCTGCAACACTATATTAGTTAAACCCTCCTATCGCAGAAGCGACCAGTTTATTTTTCTTCATGATTCTTTGCCTGTTAACAAATTCATAACCCATGCTAATATATTACACTCAATGCCATGATCCCAAGTCTTTAAAATTTTTGAAGATCTTTTTGAAATTTTGAAAAACAATCTTTGGAGAAAATACCTTCTGCAAAGCCAAATTTACTACACCTACTGATACCCCATATATTCTGCTTTTCGCATTCTCGAAAACACCAATTTGTGAAACATAACAACCTTTTCATAAAATTGTGTTGACTGTGTTGCATCATTTAGTTACTTTGCAGCATGTGTGTTAGATCTTTCTCAATAATAGTTTCCAGCATTTTTCCAACCGCTAACATCAATCTACTTGAGGTATATTGTTTCTGGTTACCTAGCTCATTCATTTCTTGAATAGTGGGATCATATTCATTACCTTTCAACCCAAGGACTGATTGAGAATTTAGGAAGTTTTGTAAGATTAAACCAAGGCATCCATTATTTCTCTAGTCACCACTTTTAAAATCTGAATGAGTATACTGTCAGGTTCAGGAGATTTTATTTGTTTTTAATAACGTTATTTTTTTCAGTACATTTTCTTTATGTGCATAATTACTTTGATTTCCTATATTTCAGATTTTGTTCTTTCAGTTTTCTACAGTGAAGAAAAGCATGGAATATTTGTTTAACATCTTTGTAAATTCCTTACTATTCTTTCTCATTCAATGTTTGTTCTTCTTTGTCCTAGTTTTCAGTGCAGTTTTTATTTCTCAAAGAACTGTTTATTAATTAAAGACTGTGAATTATTTGTTACCATTGACATTGGAATTCAGTCCAGTGTGAACTGGGTGCTGGGATTGCAAGTAATCTGCTTTAACCTGGAACATTGTTATGGGGAGGATCAATACTCAAAGGATCAATGACATTTTGTAGCCATTGGTAGGTTCATAACAAAATGCACACTTGTTTCAATCAGACATAGATATTCTTGGGTCTATCCAATGCTGTATACATGTTCATTTCCCACAGACATCCAGGAACTTTCAGAAACATACCCATTTGCTACAGTGGATTGAATAAGAGATTTCCTGGACTCTTTAAGGAGCAGCATCTCTGCACAAACATATTCAAACCTCCTTCACCCCTCTCCACTAGTATTTGCTCGGTAATAAGAAGAGATTCACAATCTTATTTCAGGATCCTTTCTTTGACTCTTCAGAAGACAGTGAAGGGAACACATTGCTCCAGTGATGAACATTAGCCATTAATTCATAGTGTTTCTTTCATGGAATATAAAGATAATTTTCAGGTGACAAATGAACAAAATCAAAACAGAATGAAAAAGAATGCTGTGTGCTCGGCAGATATTAAAGCCATAAATTATTCTGTGTTTGAGTATATTGGATTATCTAACTATCAATCACATGTAGGTGGGCGTTACTAGTCATGAATTAATGCCAATAGTTCAATGACGCCAACAAAATGGTGTTGCATTCAATTTTTTTCCCTGAACTTTCTTTCTTCCACATTAGAAAAAAAGATTATTGAGGGGATACAGAACCAGGAAATAGAAAGGCTATATTTTAGAACCCTCATGACACTGTGTCACCAGAGTGGGAATGCACGCATGTACACACAGTAAAGTTTTGATCAGTTTGTGCTCCATAGGAACATATCAAGTTTGCCATGATGTGGAGGTGCCTGTGTTGCACAGGGGTGGACAAGGTCAGAAATCACACTACACCAGGTTATAGTCCAACAGGTTTATGTGAAAATAAAAGCTTTCGGAGTCTCACTCCTTCTTCAGGTGTTAGTGAGAGAAGCAGTATCAAAGAATTTACAAGTAAAAGATCAAAGAGTCCTTGATGAGGATATACTAGACAAACTAAGATGCTGTTAAATCTTTAATCAGTTAGAAGGTTTGAATTGATTAATACATATATGTAAATCCCTGAATTCCTTCGAAGTCACTGACATGAAAGAACCAAAGATTTTATCAGTGTAAACAAGAGGTGACATTTTAGGTCAACAATGCATGTTAGGTGTGAGGCCTTGTTTAGAAACTTCAGAGATAGTAAGAACTGCTGATGCTGGAGAGGATAACACAGTGTGGAGCTGGAGGAACGCAGCAGGCCAGGCAGCATCAGAGGAGCAGGAAAGTTGACGTTTCAGGTCGGGACCCTTCCATCTGCTCCTCTGATGCTGCCTGGCATGCTGTGCTCCTCCAGCTCCACACTATTTTATCTCTTGTTTAGAATCTTTTTGTGTTTTGGTTTGGAGTCAGACTGGTTTTATTTCTAAAGTAGGAATTTATAAAATGCTACTTTGACTGTCTGTTTACAAGTTGTATGCTTTTTGAACAAAATAGAATGTATCTGCAAATACAAATTCACCCCACAGATTCACGTGAGTGTGTGTGTGTGTGTGCGTGTGCGTGTGAGAGAGAGAGGGGGCGAGAAAGTGTGGGTGTGTGAGAGAGGGAGAAAGAGAGAGAGAGAGACAGAGAGAGTGTGTGACTTCAAAGGAATTCGGGGATTTACAAATACATATTAATCAACTAAAGCCTTCGAAATGATTAAGCATTTAACAACATCTTAGGTTTGTCTAGTACATCCTCATGAATAGTATGACTCTTTGATCTTTTACTTATAAGTTCTGTGTCTGATACTACCTATCTCACTAGCACCTGAAGAAGGAGTAAGACTCTGAAAGCTTGTGTTTTCAAATAAACCTGTTGGACCATAACCTGGTGTTGTGCAATTTCTGTCTATGCCAAGTTGGAACACATTACTGTCATGTCCACAGGTTATAAGCAACCAACACTTACAAAGGGACAAGAGGTGTAAGGAAAAATAAAAATAAATAAAATGGCATGACTCAAGCAAATGTAAGCATTGGTAAACTTGGATATAACTTTTACACAGGAAATGTAGGACACACTGCCAATTTGAAAGAGCAACATGTTCACTTCATTTTTAGCACCAATTTAATTCCGAATGAAATATTCCATTTTCTCAATCTTAAAGAAGGAACTTCTATTGGTTGAGTCATTTGGATATTAAGCCCTGATTCAGCATGCCCTTCCTTCTTCCACCTAGTCTTCAGGCATCCGGAGCAAGAAACATAATTCTGTGTCTCACGTCAGGTCATGACAGAACAGTGGGATGGAGAATGTTCTGCATAAAAGGGGCATGTATTGCCTGTTCAGACCAGTGTACAGGCAAATTGACAGCTTTGGAGCTCTACTCTTCCATACGTTCCAATACATTAATGAGTAGCTCAATCAAATAACAAAGCAAATCAGACTCATTGTTAGCGTAAGCTTGGATTTCTCTTGAATTGTTTTCCTTCCGTGCTTTATGTTCCTGGAAACTGAAACCATAAGGACAGTTGATATTGCACTTTGCCTTGGGGTTCTGTAATGACACAGCAATTTTAGTGGATTTAACTCTCAGAGTTTGATGTAGATGAGAATGTGGTAGAGAACTAAGTACATAGCTGACTTATAGGAATATTCAGCCCCAGTTGTGAGTTTTGCTAATTTCATGGAGGGGCTCTCTCTTTCCTTCTCCAGCAAATTTTCTTGCACAATATTATATTCCTCACCTTATAAGCAATGCCTCTTCTCAGCAGCAGTATTACTCACCACTGCCAGGATCTTCAAAGTTTCACGCTACCAATATCATGCTTGAAGTCCAATCGTGCACGAGTTCAAACGCTGCAAGTCAGGAATTGCCTTTCATTGCTCTAATGTAGGAAGAATTACCCAGAGATGACCACAGAGGTGATTTGCTAGCCTGATTTGCTGACAAGTACTTGGAGGTCCTGATTGACAGGGTGTTGAACAACAGGGGAGTCCTCTTTTCTTAGGGCCATCTGAGGAGACCACACCACAAATTCCCTGCCAGCCTGGTCTGATATCGCCAGTTTTATCAGTGCAGTGCCCAATATCCAAAGGAATATTAGCAACACCGCAAGAAATTTGATAACCTTCTGTGCTCTGTGAAGAGGATTAACACCATCTTCTCTCTGCTACCTCACACTCACTCCAATTATGCCATTGCACACACCTTCCACCAAGACTTCTGATCAACCACTCTCACTAATGTATGTAACATCTTCCCTCAATATCTGTCACCCACTTCATTCCCCTAGACTACTATCGCTGCAAGGCCTATGTGCTGCCTACTCACTCGCTTGGGAAACCTCAACACATTTTTCCCACTTGTACCAGCACTAACAGCTGTACCATCCACTTCCATCGCTCAATCCCTCCCTTTCTCTCATTCCAGGAGAAAACAGCCTACATTAAGGCAGAAAGAGTCAAGATGGTTGGTGGGATGCTCAACATTTAGCTCCTTACCCTCTACAAGGCAAAGAACCTGATCCTGACTTCCCTGAGCAGCTGAATGACAGTATTCAAGCCCCTGGGCTGAAACCAGAGGCACCTCTTGATGGACTGTGTCAAGATTGTCTAACTGAAAAGATATCTTGGTGGACTTCAACACGGACCACACTTCTTGGACTTTGAGACATAGCTGTTTGCTTGCTGCATGGAGTGTGTTTGCCGTGAAAGCTGCTGGAACATGGTTCAGGTGCGAGATTGGCCAGCAATGTGCTGTACAGTAAGATATCCACCCTCTGGGCCAATAACCACTGACCAGCATGACAAGCTGCCTTTTTAATGTCTGTGCTGAACAATAGGGCAAACAGCTGTATTGTGAGCCATTAAATTGTAGTTGTGGTGTCAAAATACAAAAATGTAAGGTATGTTAGGTATGCCTTGAGCACCTAATGGGTACGAAGTGATTTTGTGTTAAGAGAGTGAGTGAGAATTCCTGAAATGCATGCTGGTCCAGTCTGTGAGCTGGGTGCCTATCCGTGCATGCAAGAAAAAGATCCAGGCTATGTCCTCGGATCCAAGGGGAACGGATGGAGCGATTACAATGATTTCAGCTAGGTTGACCTCATAGAATATGAGTTCCCTGATTGATGCTGTTAGTCTGATCCAATCAGGGATCCCTGGTTGACAGATAAGAGCAGGAGTGCCAGACATCCAATCATTCCGAGAGCTGGCTCTGAGGTAGCTGGATCAGTGTTAAGTACTATGCACATGTAAGTAAAGGGTGACCTGGTGATGGGATGCCAGCTTCTATGGAGTTATTTCAATCGAGATTAAATAAACATTGGAGGATACATATAAACATATAAACAAAGAAACATTGGAGGACCCATATAAACACTGCGAATCTAACAACATTCTTGAAGAAGCTTGACTCCCTCCACCACTGGTGCAGTGGATTGAAGTTTGGCCATATAGCAGAAGGATAGGAGCTGGGATTGATGGGGCAGACCAGGAGACTGTCATTACTTTCCTACTATCATGGCTTTCTGTCAATCGTAGGGAAATTGGAGGAGGATACCTTTGCTGCCAGAGGTCTCTGGCTGCCATTTTACAAGTGTTTGTTGAGGGGAGAGAGTTGTCTTCTCCACACATCGAGGATTACTGGTGAATGTTGACGGCCTTCCTGCAGGCTTGGCTAGATTGGATAAAGTGGACCGCCTAATCTGGCACTCTGTGGTTCTGGTGATAATGGCCGTCTGTATGTTCATAAATTGCTTTCTCCATTCTGTGGGTACTGACCTTATTGGCCCTGTGATCCCTGGCACTCCTCTGCTTGCTGAAATATCAGCAGAGCAGTGGGTTTCTGAGCTGAGTGTAGTCCTAGCAGCTGGGTTTCCCTCCTGTGGCACTACTGGCACTGAAGTTCTGCTGGAGCTCTAATTATCAGGTAGTTCTTGGACGTGGACTCTCATTAAGGTATATAAATCATGTCAACAGTTCCTGGCTGCAAGGCGGACCTGAAATCCAACTGGTGCATTCCAGGTAGTTAAGGTTTACCCTTTCTTAGAGTACTACTGGGGCCATCACCACTGTTGCCTGTGCTTTGGACACTTTGACCAATTTAGGTCCAAAAAACACTTTGCCCAAGTGCCCTTGTTGGTGAGGAGGACAAAGGGACACAATGTTGATTTGTGCTTCAACTCGATTTTATTAACAAAATATTCCTCAAAAACACCATGTGAACATTTCCCAAAATCCAACAATATTTTCTTTTGATCTAGTTTTATCCATCTGAAGATATTACTACAATGAACCACATGTTTGAGCTGGGTCATTGTAATCCCCTTCTTCTCTGACATAGGGCCGACTCTCTTCCACAAAGGTGGGTCTCGCAGGTCAGGCAGATCTCCTCTTTAACTCCAGGTCAATGGAGCATCACTGCTGGGCCAAGTTGAGTCTTTGCTGCGAGTCTCCAGATTTTTCTGTGACCTTTGGCTAATGGGGTCAATGAATTGCACTCAAGTCATCCAATGGAGTCGCACCAGAACCCTTCAGTGTCGCTATGCCGCAAGGTGTAGAGTATGCATACTCAGGCAGTCAAGGTGCCAGAATGTCTTATCAACGTAACCTTCGGGCTGGTTGTATCTGGTTACCCTTGAACCTTTGTGACTTCTTTGACCTTGGTTTCCATTATTCTCTGTGCCTGATACTGCTGGCTGTTGGTCAATTTAGTTTGACCAATTTTCCTTCAGGCCTGATTTCTCCAGCTGTGGGTCAATTTAGAATGTACAACTTTGGACCTGTGATCACTCGACCACCCCACACTGGAAACTTCCAGCATTCTATACCTACATTGTGTACCATCTACTACATGCTCCGTAGCAAATTTCCAGAAGTTCCAACCCATGACCTCCACCATCTGGAATGGCAGCAGCATAGACACTTTGGAATACTACTAAGCTCCCCTCCAAACCTGTTACTGTACCGATTTGGAAATACATTGCCTTTCCTTCATCATCATTCATTCCAAAATCTTGGAATTTTCTACCTAACAGTATTGAGATCGTACCTTTACAAAACAGACTGTAGTTGTTTTAATGACAAGGTGGTTTACCACTACAATCTGGATGGCAGTTAGGGATGGGCATTAGTCACTGACTTCCCAGTGATACCCACATCTCATAAAGGAGTGTTTCATCAGTTTTTATTAATGTATCACAGCTATCTGATAATGAACTCTGGTTTTAAATCATCCAATTTTAGTACATTTTGGCTGAATTACATGTGAGACATTGCTTGCTAAAACTCAAAGCAATTGTTATGAAACTTGCCAACTTTGCTTCTTTCGTGTACATCGATGAAAATGAAAGAGAAAGCTTACTATAGTTTGCATTTCAAGCTGTTATAAATGTGTAATGTATATATTAAGCAAGGAAGTGGAATTTGTATGCAAATTTGCTTTCATTCTAGGCAAACACATTCTATTTAATTTGCAAATATTCTCCTACAATATAGATGATACAGTACATGTACCTTTTAGAAATCATGCAATGCCATATTGACAGTGATTCATTTCCTGTTTTCACCAGCATCAGTACCTCCAAAAGCAATTAATTGTCACCCAATACTTTGCCCATCTGAGATCATGATTTAAAGGAGTTTTACATTTTGTTGGGTTTCAGGTTACAGCAATGTGGTCTATTTGTGAGGCTCTCCTGTATTGCTTTATTGAAATGGACCGGATACAGGCTGCTCTTTAATTGAGAGGTAGATAGATTCTTGATAAGCAAAAGATGGAAAGTTATTGAGAATAGGAAGGATTATGTCGTAATTAGATCAGTCTTGTTCTTATTAAATGGTGGAGCAGGCTCAAGTGGCCAAAGGACCCACTTACACTCCTACTTCATACGTTGGAATGGCAGATGTAATTGATAAATATTTTGTTTCTATCTTCACTATATGGGATAAATAAAAGTCCGAGTCATAGCTGTAAATCAGAACAATGAAGGAAAAGAGCAAATGGGTAAAATTATAATTATAAAAGTTACAGCAAGTATGGCACTTTTGTTCAAGAAGGAACGAAGGCAGAAAATAGAAAACTATAGACTAAGCAAGGAAACCATACTTATATATCATAGCTGGGGTTGTTTTCTTTAGAGTACAGGAAGTTGTGGGGTGGAGTGTATTGAAGTGCACAAAGGTCTGACGGGCATAGACAGGGTAGGTAAGGATAAACATTTCCACCTAGCAGAGGTGTCAATAACTAGTGGTATCGTTTTAAGTTAAGAAGTAGGAATTATAGAGAGGATTTGAGGAGTTTTTTTTCACCCAGAGGTTTGGGGGTATCAGGAACTCACTCCCTGAAAGGGTGCTAGATATTTAAGATATTTAAGAATTATGGTCAGTTGAAATTGTGTTTAACCAATTTATTGGAGTCTGCTTTAGAATGTGGTGACATGTGCTGTGGATAAAGGGGGGCCCATTAATGGAATGTATTTGGCTTTCCAGAATGCATTTGACAAGGTTCCATACAAAAGAGGATAATACAAAATAGGAGCTTATGAATTATGAAGGAAGGGTACTAGCATGCATAGAAAGTTGTCTGGCTGGTAGAAAACAAATTATGCAAAATGGCTCTCTTTCACATTGGTAGGATACAGTAAGCAGGGTCCCATTGGGCTTTGTGCATGGCTGTTAATATTTTACATTTTATGTCAATGACTTAGATGTGTTCATCGAAGACATGGAGGCTAAATATGAGATGACACAAAGATAAGTTGGAAAGTATTTAAGAAGATGACATAACAAGGATGCAGGCCAATATAGAAAGGTTAAGTGAATGACAGATGGAGTATATAGTGAGAACATTTGAAGTTATTAACTTATGCAGAAAGAAAGAAACAGTGAGGTATTGCTTAAATGGAGAACAATTGTGGAATTCCAAAGTGCAGAGGGATCCAACTGTTCTCATGCATCAGAAAATGTGAGTCCACAGGTACAGCATGTAATCAGGAAGGCTAATGGGTGCTAGTCTTCATTGTGAGAAGAATTGGACAGATGCATAAAGTTTATACAAGGCATCGATGAGGCCACACCTTGAATACTGTGGACAGTTTTGGTCTCTTTACTTATAGAAGGATGTAAATACTTTGGAGGCGGCTCAGAGGTTTGATTGATTGCTTGGTACCCAGGTTGATATGTGATTGAACAGATTGTCTTATGATGAAAGGTTGAACTGGCAAGGCTTGGAGTTCAGAAGAGTGAGAGTGATATATTGAAGTTTTTAAGATCCCGAGTGGTCTTTGTAGGGTGGATGTGGAAGGGATTTTTACTCTTGTGGGCAAGTCCAGATCTAGGGAACACTTCTATAATTAGATGCCACCTTCCTAAGATAGAAATGAGGGCAAATGTTTTCTCTTAAAGGCTGTGTGACCTTGGAACTCTCTGCCACAGAAGTGTTGTTGTTGTTGGTGGAATCATTGACCATTTTAAGGCAGAGGTAGATACATACTTGTTGGTCAGGAGACTCAAGAGTTAACAGGAGTAGATGGTAGTTCTGGAATTCAGAACGTAAACAAATCAACCATGATCTTCTTGAGTGGTGGAGCAGACTTCAAAGGCCAAATGGTCTACTTCTGCATCTAATTCATATGTTCATACTTTTTAAAGTGACATTTACAAAAGAACTTTAGTAAAGTCAATTTTAAAACAAATTTTAACTTTAGATGCACAGAATTAAAGTGATTTTATTTGGCTATTGACTCTTGAGATGGAAGACTAGCTTCTAATAGGAAAATAATTTATCATCTTAACCCTATTAAAAACAAAAATACTGTCGCCACAATCATAACCTATTCCTTGACAAAACAGAAAACTAGAATTTTGGAGAAATTCAACAGGTCTGATAGCATCTGTGGTGGGAAAACAGAACTAACATTTTCTGAAGAAGGGTACAGACCCGAAACATCAGCTTTCCTGCTCCTCTGATGCTGCCTGGCCTGCTGTGTTCATCCAACTCTACACCTTGTTATCTAACATTTCAAATATTGTGGTCCTTCTTCAGAACCTTGAAATAAAGGCCTTATCTGCCACCATGGTGTGACCATACCTGAATTGAGCACGGTAATGTTTACAGTGCTTAATAAAATAGCATAAAGTACTCTATAGTGATTAGCCTTTCATTATTACAATAATTTTCTTGACCTAATATCTTTTAGACTTTTTTCATTTTGATGCAATTCAGAGTTTGCAAGTGACAAATGAGGTATTAAAGAGCCAAAGTTTGTAAACTTCTGTCTCATTTGTTTGAAAGACCAGCTGATTAATTACTTTTTGAAAATAATAATTGTTACTCAGGCAAACACAACATCCAAATCACATACTACTAAATGCTGCTAAGAAGAATGAACTGGATGGTTGCACAAAACAGACTTGCTGTGGTCCCTTGGAGAAATCATATACCACAGTGACCAAATTTACTAAGTGACACCCAAAAAAGGAAATTACCAGAAGAACAAATTACCAGCAAAATGTCACCTTTTGTAACCGATGTAAATTAAATGTGACTTAACAAGCAAATTATACTTCAAAGAAAATTTAAATTTCACTTTAAATAGTTAACATAACAAAAATGTATCTTACACAGTCACAAACACCCACTACAGCACTATGGAGCTACACACAATTTATGCTATCTTTTATTCAAGCAGGGTATGTTAGGAGTCCTACCCAACAGCATTTTTCACCTCTATGCTTATGATTATCATCATCAAAACCCAATTCTATGAATCCTTGACTGTTGGGTCAAGAAAGTCCTGAGCGTGGAGCTTTCCAGTATACTTCTTAAGTTGATTAGCCATTTACACTCTGGTTCATGAGATAACAAGGTGTGGAGCTGGATGAACACAGCAGGCCAAGCAGCATCATAGGAGCAGGAAAGCTTGACGTTTCGGGCCTAGACCCTTCATCATTTCTGATGA
>JAHRHZ010000038.1:7998621-8014779 GCA_024137785.1 Ginglymostoma cirratum | reverse complement strand
CTGATGCTGCTTGGTCCGCTGTGTTCATCCAGCTCTACACCTTGTTATCTCAGATTCTCCAGCATCTGCAGTTCCTACTATCTCTGAAACATTATCTGGATCTCTGGATTACTAATCCAGCAACAATATTACTACTCCAGTATGTCTCCTCATTTATGCTTGCTGCAAATTGTGTACATTTTAAAATGTAATCCATTGCTTGTTTACCTTTATACATTTTCCACACAATGGAGTTTACAACGGATTCTTAGATTTTTTTTATCTCATCTCTGCCATGGGTTGAATAGCTTAGCTTTATACTTGCTGGAGTTCAGAAGAATGAGGTGGGGATGGGGGGCGCGATGGGTATCTGATTGTGGTAAATGAAGTGCTAAAGAGGATTGACAAGGTAGATGTTGAACAGATGTTCCGTCTCGTGGGACAGTCTTGAGCAAGAGGTCATAGGTATAGAGTGAGAGGAGGAAGGTTCAAACCTGAATTGAAGAGAAACTACTTCTCTCAGAGGGTTGTGAGTCTGTGGAACTCACTGCTCCAGAGTGAAGTGGAGGCAGAATCAATCAACAGATTCAAGAAAGAAATAGATATGTTTCTGATGAAAATGGGATAAAAGGTTATGGGGAGCAGCCAGGAAAGTGGAGTTGAGACTGGGATAAGATCAGCCATGATGATGTTAAATGGTGGATCGGGTTCGAAGGGTTGAATTGCCTATTCCCACGCCTAATCCTCATGTTCCATTGGATCTGTCCATTGTGCAAAGCAGGTGAGTTGTCATGGTAGGTGTAAAGACAAAGGGAGATGAGTGAAGTGCTTGGTTTGCATGATTTGGAACTAACTTGACATAAGAGCTCTAAAGGGTCAGGAGTTTCGCTTGAGGGGCATGGATTGATATGGGTGGGTATGGATGAGATGAGGGACCAAAGGGATGTGTACAGTGCCAAACATTAGCATAGCGGCATGAGGAGTTATTTTGGCTACTTGACAAAAGACATGGGAGCCATGGGGGCAGGTGGAGGATGAGATGGCATGAGTTGGTATAAATGGAATATAAAGAATGCATAAGGAGTTGGTGAGGGATGGTGGGCTGTTTCACATATTTATTCTTTGTTTTCAAACTTCATCCAGTGGGCTGGAGCCTGGTGCAGGCTTTTCACTTCTACATCTGACATCCTGAACTAAGAATTGTGTCAGAATTTCAGCACTGAGAGCACAGAAGCAGAATTTGCAGTGGTAAACAGAAAGTATATCTTTCCTCCAGTATGTGGACAATTTGCAATTGGTGAGTTGTAACTATGGAGCAATAATTATGGGTGACTTTAATCATCGTATTAAGTGGATGAATCAAATTGGAAACGGTAGTTATGACAACAAACTCATAGAATGCATTAGGGATAGGTTCCTAGGGCAATGATGTTATGGAGCCAACCAGGGAGCAGGTTATCATGGATCTGGTAATGGGTAATGATCAGTTTTAATAAGTGACCTCAGATTAAAAGATCCTGCAGGAAGTAGTGATCATAACATGATAGAATTTAATATTTCAAGAGTGAGAAACTGGGGTTGGGAACAACAATATTCAAACTATATAAAAGGGAATTACAATGAAATGAGGATAGAGTTTGCTAAATTGAACTGGGCAGATAGATTAGTAGGAATGACAGTAAGCTAGCAGTGGCAGACTTCTAAGGAGTTTACATCCCAGTAAGGAGGAAAGACTCTAAGAAAAGGGTAAATCAACCATGGCTAACCAAGGAAGTTAAGGAGTGTATTAATTTGAAAGAAAAAACATCTAACGAGGCAAAAGTCAGTGACAGCTCCAGAGTCCGGGATAAATTGAGAATCCAACACATAAGGACTAAAAAGATGATAAAGGCAGAAAAAATAAACCACAAGGACAAACTAGTGAGGAATATAAAAACTGACAATAAAAGCTCCTTTAAATATATAAAAAAGAAAGAGAGAGGTAAAAGTGAACTTAGGCCCCGTACAAAATTAATCTAGGAAGACAGTTATGGGGAACAAAGAAATGGTGGAGGGGTTAAATAGATATTTTGCATCTTTATGGTGGAGGATACTTCAAACACCTCATTAATACTAAAGAATATGGGGGAGGAATTTAGGGTCATCATCATCACTTAAAGCGTAATATTAAATAAACTAATGGGGCTAAAGGCAGAGCAGTCCCCTGGCCCTGGTGGCTTACATCCTAGGGTCCTAAAAGAGAAGGCTAAAGAGATAGTGGATGCATTGTTCGTAATATTCCAAAAATCCTTGAATTTTGTAGAAGTACTAGAGGATTGAAAAACTGCTAATGTGACACCCTTATTCAAAAAAGAGGGAGGCAAAATATGGGCTAGGCCAATTTGTCTAAGATCTATTGTTGGGAAAGTATTGGAATCAATTATTAAGGAAGTATTAACAGAACATTTGGAAAATGATAATCTAATCAAGCAGAGTCAGCATGACCTCATGAAAGGGAGATCTTGCCTGACTAATTCATTCAAGTTTTTCAAGGAAGTCTCAAACAGGCTGGATAGAGGGTAACCATTAAATGTGTTGCATTTTGACTTCCAGAAAGCATTCAACAAGATACCTCGCAAAAGGTTATCTCCTAAGATAGAAGACCTTGGTGTTGGAGGTAGTAAATTGGCGGTGATAAAGATTTAGATAATGGGCAGGAAACAGTGAGGTGGGAAAAGGGGTTATCTTTCAGGCTGGTGACCTGTGATCAGTGGGGTACCACATATGTCAGTGCTGGGACTGCAACTGCTTGACATATATATTAATGACATGGAGGAATGCAGCAAATGTACTGTAAGCGAAACTTGCAGACAACACAAAAATAGGTGGAAAGGCAGGTTGCGAGAGAGATGCAAACATTTTACAGACAGATTTTGATAAGTTAAGTAGGTTGACAAAAAATGGCAAATGGAGTATAATGAGGGAAAATATTAAGCTGTTAATTTTGGAACGGAGAACAAAAGAACAGAATATTATTTAAATAAAGAAAAACTGCAGAAAGCTGCAACACAAAGGGATAGGGGGATACTTGTCCACAAAACACAGAGACCTAACACACAAGTGAAGCAGATAATCATGAGGGCCAATGGAATGTTGGCCCTTATTTCATGGGGTTTGGAGTATATAAGTACAGAAGTCTTCCTGTAATTGTACAAGGTGCTGGGAGAGACCATGTGTGGACTATTGCGAGCAATTTTAGTCTCCTTATTTAAGGAACAATATCGTTCCATTGGAGGCAGTTCAAAGAAGGTTCACAAGGATGATCTCTGATATGGATGGATTGTCTATTGAACAAAGGCTAAACTGGTTGGGACTCTGCTCACTGGAGTTCAGAAGAATGAGAGGTGACCTCATTGAAACATGCGGAATTCTTAAGGGACTTAGCAGGGTAAATGTTGACAGGACTTTTCCCCTCATGGGAAGTATAGAATGAGAGGGCATAGTCTGATGCCCTCATAGTCTGAAAGGAGCTCCATTTTCAGACTGAGATAAGGTGGAATTTGTTCTCTAAGAGGGCTGTGAGACTTTGGGACTCCATGTGACAGAACTATGGAGGCAGAGTCCTTGTGTATATTTAAGGCTGAGATAGTTCTTTCTTGATCAGTACAGGAATCAAGGGATACTGGGAAAACACAGGAGAGTAGACATGAATGCTACTCCTGTTCCTATTTCTCATTGTCTTATGTAGCACAGTCTGTGATTTGGATCATAATGTTGGAATATACAAATATTACTTTATCGTTTGAGTCTATTGACGTTTTGCTGTTTTGCCACACATTTCAGTGTATATGTTAAACCATATCTAAAATCAGGAAACTAATTACAGTTTCAGTGATATCATCCATCAGCAGTGCAGTTTGAATCTGGTGGTGCAGTTGCTACTGAGGAGTTTTCCACCTTACAAAAAAATGCAGAATTGCAGCAAGCCATCAGTTTTGTACGTGTTGTGAAGGAGGGAACCTATGCAGACGCAGGGAGAATGTGCAAACTCCACACAGTTAGTCACCCTTAAAGTGGAATCAAACCCAGGTCCTGGTTGCTGTGAGACAGCCACTGAACTAACGAGTTGTTTTGAAGTGAGAAATAATCTCAAAGATGACCACTGGGCTAGAGATCTTGCTTCGCTTATGCAATCCACTACACCATAGTTTGTTTGTAATTTGCAGCACAAAGTATTGAAGATATCGGAATCAAACTATTTTCTGGAGGAGACACTGTTCCGTCAAAGGGTCATAATAAGCAGTTTGATGTATACAAGAAATGCAATGAGAGCTGTGTGGGTGGAGAATGTTGACTGGTTGACAATCTTCTGGAATGAACAGCGGGGAAAGTGGTTGAAAGTCTTCAGAAATAAGACTGCATAACAATCAGTCATTAAATAATAATTACAGGAAGGAATGTGCTTAATTGCGGTTTTGATACACAGTGGACTATTTTGGCATGAGCTGATATTTAACTGATAACCTATGTGCCAATCATCCCACATTTTTATTTCAATAACCTGTAGGGTACATGACAGGTGGGATAAATACATAATTTATCAATGGTAAACGAAAGCAATATTTGAGTTTTCTATGTTTTAGATATAAATCATAAGCCAGTTAAAAATCAGATCAAACACTAGTTAAACTTGCATCCAAATATTTATATAATATACAAATCACTGGTATGATACTGTTAAAAGAATAATACTTTTAGCTAACCCAAAATGAGAAACTTATGAAAAGACTGAAACTGGAGGATGGCACAGCATTTTGGTGCTGTTTTTGTAACACTTTATTGTTTTCTTAACATGACTACTTTCAGTAATAGAGATAGTAGGAACTGCAGATGCTGGAGAATCTGAGATAACAAGGTGTAGAGCTGGATGAACACAGCAGGCCAAGCAGCATCAGAGGAGCAGGAAAGCCAACGTTTCGGGCCTAGACCCTTCTTCAGAAAAAGCATGACTACTTTTACAAATACAGTGAATTAGTTAGCAATCTTCTTTTGAACACTACAAACAATTTTTTCAAAGATTTAAATAATTTTCTGAAGAAGGGGCAAGTTCCGAAACGTCAGCTTTCCTGCTCCTCTGATGCTGCTTGGCCTGCAGTGTTCATCCAGCTCTATACCTTGTTATCTTACTTTCAGTAATATATTATTTTTATCCTAGTTTTTAAAAAGCTGCTACACTGTGAATACGTAATGACAATCCCCATAGTGACGTGGAAGTGAAATGTGTTTCAGAAGCGGAATCTATTGATAAAAACACCATTAAAGCAAAAATTAGTTACCTCCTTTAATATTAAATGATCACACAAATGTTTGACAGAGCTTTTATCACATTTCTCTCTTTACTTGGAGAAATGAATGCAATATTTTGAATTGATTATTGCCTGTACAACAACAAAGAGAAAATTAAGCATTCTAATAATAACTTGGATCATCACAGTTTCCAAATTACGCTGTCAAGCCAGATTTCAATGATGAAAAATGAAAAATAATTAAACTTTCAAAGAGATGTGCATTTCCATCACAAAAATGTGAATAGCATCATTTGGAGGAGCTAACTCAATTTCAACAACAGAGAACATTTCTTTTTGAATATTTATCCAAGAAAATCAATATCGAACATTAATTTCTTCTCTATATGCAGCTTTTTGAACAGATTAAAATGGGATACGTTAGTTCTGCAGTCTCTATGTCTGCATCTCCTTGGTCATCTTTTGAAAGTCGAGGATGAAGTAAAGGTGAACACAATGGGCCAAGCAGCATCAGAGGAGCAGGAAAGCTGACATTTCAGGTCTGGACCCTTTTTCAGAGCTGAAGAACATTTCTGAAGAAGGGTCTAGACCCGAAACATCACCTTTTCTGCTCCTCTGATGCTGTTTGGCCTGCAGTGTTCATCCAGCTCTACACCTTGTTATCTCAGATTCTCCAGCATTTGCAGTTCCTACTATCTCTGAGGATGGAGTAAAGCTCCTTCTGCAATATGGTACAGCACCACGCTGACAAGAGGATTGCTGTGGAACTTTCCTTTCTTGTAGTCTGTCTGAATGGTATTGACACTTTAGAGCTAGCTTGTGTCGAAGGTTGGGTAGTTTTACAGCTTTTTGCTGTGGACTTTGATGCATATGTCTCTATCATTTTCAGGACTGCAATTAAAGAGCATTAGTGGTCTGAAATTACAACTGCACCATTTGATTTGAATCCAGAAATGCCCAAATGTATGCACAATAGTGTGTGAGAACAGTAGAGGTTCAGCAAGTTCCTAATCAATTTCTTAACTTGGCTTGATAACACAATGCATGCAATATGAAGCCCAAACTTTGAGAGATGATTTCCATAAAGTAATTTCTCATCAGTGTCAGGGCCGGAACTGTTTCTGGATTCATATCACTTTGCATTGAAGCGCCCTTACAGAGAAGACAAGGAAGGTTTCATATCCTTTAATATTGTCATGTAGGTTTCAGGACAATGGCATAAACCACGCTCCCCCATGCTACAGTTCCTTGCGAGACAATTGTCCACTATAAAGTGTGCAGAACTTTAAACAAATCCCTATAAGTGAGATTTCATGGATGTCAGAACAAACCAAGTCTGGTCATTTATCCTTGTAATTGCGACCAATTGTCAGAGAACTACACACTTGTCATAAACTGTGGCATTTACTTCCATCCCAGCATTGCTTTATTTGCCTCTCCGCCTGGGCCAATAGCCCATTCAGGCAGGCATTTGCAGAATGTGCTGTTTGCAGAAAACACCCAGAGGAACAGGATTGAAAGGTTAGAATGCTACCTCAGGAAACCAGTAAAGAAATAGTTAATTAACCAAATATTTTGTTCATCATGTGAAGCATCTGATGATTCATGGCTGAAGAGTTATATGGTCTGAGTAACAACACGATAGCATCTGTATTCGTTGATAACTGCAGGTTTACACATGCAGAAAATTGCCATGAATAAGCAGTACAATTATGATCTCAGAAGATTTTATTATTGACATGGTTCCTAAAAATTATTCAAATAACTGAAACTTTGATCTCCCCTCCTTAACTGTTTCCTCCAAGTCAACAGACCACTGCAGTGTCATGTCTCATGATCACTGTTGAATTGATTATCCAAGCTGATTTTCCCAGAGAATCCCAGGTCGGACAGGAGACGGTGAGGCCTGGCTGGTCTGTCGAGTGCTAAGTAGATGGGGTCAGACAGCAGGCTGAGAGAAAGGAAAATAGAGTGAGAGGGTTAAAGAAGGGAAAAGAGCAAAGAAAACAAAAATAGGGAAAAGCAAATTAAACGCTGTGCCCTGAATCCAAAAATCTTCTAACTTTTGGAAAGGGGCAATTTTCTGATCTCTAGCTTTTAAAAGAGAACAACATTCATTGCAAACAAATTTTAAGAAATCATCGACATGAAGTGGAATTAATAGAGCAGAGCTTCCCAAAGTGGGGATTGGGAGTCCAAATGCAGTTATAATTTGGAACCTTGGGTCATGAGCAATGTCCAGCAAAGAACTCTGACGCAACAACTAAGGCTCCAGCCTTTCCAGGTCCAATAGACTTCTCTTCTCACTGTTACCAGTCATTGCATTCCCACTTTCCACCCTGCCGCCTTACATCTATCCCCTTCCACTGCTCCTACTGACTGGTTATAGCAATTTTCAAATCTCAAAATGAGTTCACAGTGGGTAAAACTTTGGGAATCTCTGTAATTGAATATTGCAGGCTGAACATGTGCAGAATTTCATAGAAGCTGGAAGAAGGAGTAGGCTATCTTCAAGCCAGGTCTGTCATTCAATAGAATCATGGCTGATACTCTATCTCAATGCCATATTTCTGCTGTAGCCTTATACCTCTCGAGGCCCTTAATGTCTAGAAATTTATTTATCCCTTTCTTGAATACATTCAGTAACATGGCCTTGACAACCTTCTCTGGTAAAGAATTCCACAGGTTGAATCTTTTCCTCATCTCAGTCATAAAAAGCCTACCCTGTATCCTGAGACTGTTTCCACAAACAGGAAAAGCATCCTTTTGCATTCAGATCGAATTTTATGCATTGCAATCAGATTACCTCTCATTTTTGAAACTCTAGTGAATACTGGCCCAGTCGACCCAGCATCCTCTCAGAGGGCAGCCCCGCCATCCCCACTATCAGCATAGTGAACCTCTGTTGCACTGTCTATGGCAAGTAAATCTTTCCAGTTAGGGAGACTGCACGCAAAATTTCAGGCGTGATTTCATCAAGGCCTTGTAAAACTGCAGTAAGATATTCCTACTTCCGAACTCAAATCCTCTTGCAATAAAGGCCAATATGCCATTTGCCTTCCTAATTGCTTGCTGCACTTGGCTTACTTTCATTGACTGGTGTACAAGAACACCCAGATCCCTTTGTACATCCATGTTTTCCAATATATTGTCATTTAAAAAATCTTGTCATAACTCACAATCCTGCCCAATTTTGTGACATCAGTAAACTTAGCAATGTTTTCTGATGAAGGGTTTAGGCCCGAAACGTCAAGTTTTCCTGCTCCTATGATGCTGCTTGACCTGCTGTGTTCATCCAGCCCCATGCTTGTTATCTCGGATTCTCCAGCATCTGCAGTACCTTTTTATCTCTTAGCAATGTTTTATTTGGCTTCCCCATTCAGGTCATTTACATATATATCATGAATACCTGGGGCCCAAGCACTGATCCTCCCAGTAATCCACTAGTTACTGCCTGCCACTCAGAAAAAAACCCCATTTATTCCCACTCCCTGTTTCCTCTCTGTCAACTAATTCTTGATCCATGTTAATACATTTTCCCTTATCCCATGTGCTTTAACTTTGCCCGCTAACCCCTTACTTGGGAACTTATCAAAAGTCTTCTGAAAATCCAATTACTCCACATCCAATATTTCAAAATGCCTTGCTCCGATTGCTATTCTTGGTTGGGAATGCTGAATTGCAAAATCACTATTTGCTTCCTTTCTTCTCTTACATGCCCATTTTTGTACGCTTTGGAAACCGAAAGGGATCCAGCGGAAAGCAGGTAAGAATTATTTTTTATTCACTCGTAGGATGTGGGCATCACTGCATGATCAACTTTTATAGCCCATCCCTAATTAACACATTGCTGTGGGTCTGGAGTCACAGGTAGGCCAAGCAAGGACAGCAGATTTCTTTTCCTAAAGGATATCGGTGAGATAAATAGGTTTTTAACAACAATTGACAATGTCTGCTTAGTTGTCATCAGACTTTTAATTCTAATTTTACTGAAATTTCACCATCTGCCTGGTGAAATTCAAACCCATGCCCCAGAATATTATCCTGGGACTCTAGTTCAGTGAGATTACCATTGCACCACTGACTCCCTTAATATGACTATTGATATTAACAAATAAACATTAATTTGCTCACACATCATTCCCTTGTCTGCCATTTTAATAGAGGCACTATAACTTAAAATCAGTAGGTTACGCCTGTAATAAAACAAGAACACTGTGAACATGCTAAGTGTGTATCCACTAATAACAGCCATTTATAGGCTGTTGTGTGAATAACGCGGTGTCATTGTTGTAGGTAGGAAATATCTGATCATGAACTAAGATAGCGTTTGAAGGGAAACTGAACAAAAGAAAGAAAATGTGACTGGGAAGCTGACAATTTTATACCACAACATGCAAGATTTTACTGTCACATTTGTGGCAATTTTCTAAATGCATGCATCATTTTATGACTGAACTAAGTATACAAAATATTTTCCCATCATTGGTATTCCTCAGCCTTTACAAGGTGATTCATCAAGTTAAATATTAAGCAGAGGCATATTTGGGATAGAAGAGGTTGAAGGGAGGGAGGAAAGCATAATTTAAATCATTCAGCGCAGTCTCCTTTCCAAAACAAGTAGATGTGATGTTGTGGCCAATGAGCAGGCACAAAAATGAAATTAGAAATTTGAGAACTTCGATGTTCAAAGAAAGTGTTTGTGACATCAGTTAGGCAGTGAGTTTGGCTTCTAATGGAGGATTGCCTTTCTGCTCCTCTTGGCCAACAGGGGATTCCACAGGAAAAAAATTTTAAAACACACCTTTGCCTCTTCCCTATGACTCTAGCCATGGTTCTGGAATCATGGCTACCTCATAGAGGACTTGGGGAATTCAGAATTTAAAATTCTATCACAATATCAATAAAATCATCAGGCTGTGGCCTTCCACTGTAAAGTAGGGCCTTACCAGCCAGGTCACCTGACTTAAGAGAAGTAGAAATGGTGATGGGGAAGCAATGCATGGGAAATACAGCCCATACCTATTTCCATCATTTTAATCCCCACTCACCATTCCACCAGGTGGAGAGAATGTTAAAACTATCCCATCATCTTGCTGTTATATTTTGCAAATGGAGCATATTGTTGGTGGTTTGTTGCATGACACTGTTTAATTATGGCATAATTAATAGAGCTGACTCATTAAAATGATTAATGCTTTCCAAAGAGTACTCAGAAATCTCCACTCCACCCTGTTCCTAAACTGTAAAAACATAGAATAAAATAGTCTGTCAATCCAAAAGAACAAATAGAGACGGTGTCAACCAATAAAATTAAATCACTATTTTCTTTCCATATTTCTACCAAAGATATTCTGTAACTGACTGCGACAAAATGAACAAGACCAGGAGACAGTTAAGCTCTGATTATGAGATAGCAAGAACTGCAGATGCTGGAGTCAGAGGTAACACAGTATGAAGCTGGAGAAACACAGCAGGCCAGGCAGCCTCAGAGGAACTGGAAAGTTGCCCTTTCAGGTTGGGACCCTTCTTCCGAAATGGGGTGGGGGCTGGGATCTGGGAAATATGTAGAGGGTGGGGTGGGACTGGGGAAGGTAGGTGGGGTGGTGATAGGTGATTGCAGGTAGGGAGTGGTGAGGATTGGTCAGTGGGATATCCACCACTGCCTACCTGCACTCACCTATCACCATCCCACCTACCTTCCCCAGCCCCACCCCTCCTCCCTCTACTTATTTCCCAGCTCCCTTCCCCCTCCCCATTTCTGAAGAAGGGTCCTGACCTAAAAGGGCAACTTTCCTGCTCCTCTGATGCTGCCTGGCCTGCTGTGATCCTCCAGGTTCATACTGTGTTGTCTCTAAGCTCTGATTATCCCTACTTCCCTATGAGGATATTAACTTCATTCCTCTGGCAAACCATTTGAGCAAACTCAGATTGAGAATGCTCTGTGTGGGGATTTGCAGAGAAAAATCCGCATACAATGGCTCTGCAGTATAGAAATGTAGCTCATCAATTGTTAAGTCTCATATGGCAGGTTTTTAAAGTGACAGAAAATGGCATGTTAAACATTGGTAAATACATGAACATTGATAGCTTCTTTTACATATTACTCTATATGACATTGCTTTAAAATTGAGGCTGTAAAATGTACTTTTATGTACTTCAAGCAATTGAAATCTTTACAATAGTGCATAATATTGTTTGTTGATTCAGCAATTAAATCTTCCGAAAGAGTCAAAATTAAGTGCAATACTTCATTGATTTGTTCACAGAGGGAAAATTACCACACTAATTTATTCAATTTACTGTTTGATCCAATGAATGCAAATAAATGGTTTTAAACATGGATAAAAACAGTACAGAAAAACAAACACTTTTTAGCAGATGTCAATATCAAAAACATTACGCTGAAGTTAACCAGCAGCTTCAAATGTCTGACTAGTGACAAGCCTGTACATAACATGAACTATTTCAATCACACAGCTGAAAGTTCCTTGCTGCCTGTTAGTATCAGGAATTGGTGGGTGAGTTTCCCACTACTTTTAATTTGTTTATGGGATGCGGACATCGCTGGCTTGGCCAGCATGTATTGCTTAACCCCAATTGCCCAGATGTCAGTCAATCACAGTGTGTGCCTACAGTCACACGTATGGCAGATATCCTTTCCTAAAGATTTTTTATAACAATCAACAGTGGCTACACAGGTGATATTAAATAAGCTTTTTAATTCCAGATTTTTATAATTAAATTCATTAAGTTCAGAGTCTGCCATGGTGGGATATGAACCTATCTCCCCAGAATATCAGCCTGAGGTTTATGGATTGTCAATTTAGCAACACAACCACTACACCACTGCTTACCTAGGTATTAAGCAAGTAAGACATTGGACAGAACAATTTTATAAATGGTTCTACACTCAGGACCAATGTATCAGTACTTTTAATCAATGTTTTAAATTATTCCAGCATGTGCCTTAGTCTCCTGTGGAGCAGCCAAATCAAATATGATGGGCAGTACGCTTATGGAATGGAATGAGAAATGTGCTCATCCACAGTCGCATTATATACTTAAATGTCCATTTAGTGTCTGTATGTTGGTTCCAATGTCTACTTAGTTCAATGTCTTCAAATAATGTCATCCAGCATTGTACTCGTGTCTGGACAGAGTGTCCATTGGCTCAATGGTATCTTGTCTTAGAAGTATTGCATTCTGTCCCCACATTGAATCTCTGAATTCTGCATTAATGAACTTGCATCCACTGGGTTGAGTTGTAGAGAATCAGCAAGGCTCTTTAGGCTTAATTCTTGCCCCATTCATTGTAGAACGAGAAGAAGGTATCCCAAAGATAGAAACCACCTCAGCTACTGTTCAGTAATATCCCAAGTATCTCATGTCTAAGACTTGAGTCTACTCAAATACAATTGTTAAATTAGGGCCAAAACCAGTTGCTGTCTCCTTTTAATTCTCTTCTAGAACTTAAATATAATTATTTTCTTCTGCTCTATAAATTGACAGATCACTTAGGGATAAATCTTTGTGTCAATGTCATAAAGGCACTCTTAAAAGCTAGGATGCATGCTCGATAGCGCGGGACCTCTTGCCGAGACAATATCAAATTACTCAATTAATACAGTTATCCTCTTTGATGTGATAAATACCAGCATGTCTTAAAAGTATATACGGCTTACTTCATGTTCGAGTTGCACATCCTAATTTGGGACTCCATCAAAGCTGCAGTAAAAATTAGAGATAAACATCTTGGTGCCCACTAGTCAGTTGTGTTTCATTCCATTGGATTATATGGGCCCATGCAACTAGGGCCTCTGTGTGCTCCCATCAACTGTGCTTATTAATAATGCAAGTAATAATCATATTTCATCACATCTTCAATGCAACAATCCTATTTCATCACACGTGCAATTTTTCCAGTGGTGCACAAGCCCTCTGCTACATCAAAGACTCTTGCAAGGGAATGAGGAAGCTGCATGGTAGGAAGACATTGAGTGAAGCATCCGTATTTACTTTTAGATTAAGAGGAAGAAGAGGCAAAAAGGACCCATCACTAGTGTCAGACTTATCACTGAGGAAGTTGAGCTGTCATACTGAGCTACTGAGTGTTCTGTAAGAGAGAGGGGATAAGGGGTATTGTATGGAGGCATTGAACTTGTGCGTAAACATGAAGATGCCAGTTCTGCACATAGGAAACTCATATTTGTGCTTGTATCGGGACTTGGGAGCCACCAATTCCGAGGTGAGCTGGAATGACTGAGAAGCAACAGCTTGTACAGCAGCCCAAAGAAAACCCTGCTTCAGAGGGATACGGAGCTGCTGTACAAAGGCAAGAGAGGCCAGAAGGTAATACCTGGGGAATTAAATATACCGCGAAAGGATCCGTTTCTTGAGCCTGTCACAGCAACTGTGTCACTGAGGCAAAAAACAGAAATAACAAGGTGTAGGGCTGGATGAGTACAGCAGGCCAAGCAGCATCAGAGGAGCAGGAATGCTGACGTTTCGGGCCTAGACCCTTCTTCAGAAAAAGGTCAGCTTTCCTGCTCCTCTGATGCTACTTGGTCTGCTGTGTTCATCCAGCCCTACACCTTGTTATCTCAGATTCTCCAGCATCTGCAGTTCCTACTATCTCCAAAAAACAGAAATTACTGGAAAAGCTCAGGAGGCCTGACAGCATCTGTGGAGAGAAATCAGAGTTAACATTTCAGGTCCAGTGTCCCCTCTTCAGAACTGTGAAACTGAGGACTGTGTCACTGAGGACTGTGTTTGGCTGGGAGGGCTGGGGAGGACATTTCTTTCCTGCAGACATCAAGCTGACAGTGACCTGAAACATTTGCTAAACCTAAAATGGGTCATTTCTCTGCGGGTATCACACCACATAGTGTTGCATAGAGATGTGGCCATTCAGGCACAGGAGGACCATGGGGTTAGCTCAATGGCAGGATTCCCTACGGTATAGGGTGTGAGCAATTGCACCCATGTGATCATCATAGCTCTGTTGTCTCAGACTGGATGATTCACGAACAGGAAGAGTTTTAACTGATTCAGCTTGCAGCTGCTGTGTGACTATCACAAATAGATCCTTCATGTGTGTGCAAGATATCCTTGCAGCTGTCACCATTCTTTCCTTTGAAGACAGGAGCCCTTCATCCCACCACACAGCCTCTCTGAATGGATCGTGGCAGACATATGGAAACTTAGCTCCTCACCCCAGTGTGAAACCCCACAACTGATACACAGGTCACCTAAGCAAAACCTGTCAACTCCCTGCCCAACAGTATTGGGAGAGTGCTTTCGCTAGAGGAACTACAAAAATAGCTTACCACCACCTTCTCAAAGAAAATTTAGAGACTGTCAATAAATGACAGGATTACCTGTGATTCCTATATCTGTAAGAATGAGTTAAAAAAAGTAATCTGCTTCCCAAATTGTACAAGACACACAGTAAGAATGTAAACATTAAGCAGATGGCTCCATTTATCAGCAGTTTGTATTACTCATAGACACATCTGCATTATCTATTGCTGAGAAGGCTGTAGGGATTTCTGTACTTTCCAGATCTGATGGGTCAGTTTTTCTCCTGCTCTTTCACTTTAATGCATACTTTAAATATTTGTCTTTTGAGAAGTTAGTCCATGAAATTCCACTCCATTGCTGCAGAAGACTGAAACCCTAAAAATGTTAGCTGGAATTCTTCTGGCTACTTCCAGCACAGCATATCTTGCTAGTAAGGGTATAAGTGTCAGCAGACACGCTACACACACTGGAAACAAATAGAATTGAGGATTACGGCATCAATGTTTTGAACACTTGTTCGCTAATGGGATGTGAGTATTGTTGGCTGGCCAGGCTTTATTGACATCCTTAATTGCACAGAGAGCTATTAAGAGTCAACTCCATTGCTGTGGATCTGAAGTCACATGTAGGTCAGACAAGATAAGATGACAAATTTCCTTCTGTAAAGGTCATTAGTGAATCAGACAGGTTTTTACAACAATCAACAATGATTGCATGGTCACTCCCTGACAAGCTTTTTATACAAATCTCATCATCTGCCATGGTGGGATTCCAACCCATGTTAATGGAGCATTAGCCTAGCGTTATGCGTTATTATATAGAAAGCAAAATACTATGGATGCTGGAAATTTAAAACAAACACAGACAATGTTGGGGAAACTCAGCAGGTCTGGCAGTATCTGTGAAATGAGAAACAGAATTAATGTTTTCAAGAAGACAGTCACACTTGACTCAAAACATTAATGTTGTTTCTTTCTCTGTAGACGCTACTTACCTGCTGAGTTTCTTCAGAAGTCTCTGTGTTTGTTCTGGATTAATAGTGCAATGTCATTACCACTACAGCCTCTGCATCCCCTGTGGGTGGAAATACTGTATTAAGTGCTAATGGAGGAGTTTAGAAAAGTTTTTGGACTCATAAGGAAGTGGTGCTGGGTTTTAATAAGGTGTTTCCTTTGTCTTTGTGGGTTTTAACTTTGCTGTCATTTTTCTTTTTGCTTTCAGATACCAGTGATTCTGCCATTCATAGGAGGTAGCAAGAACTGCAAATGCTGGAGTCAGAGTCAATACAGTGTGGAGCTCGAGGAACACAGCAGCTAAGGCAGCATCATAGGAGCAAGAAAGTCAACGTTTTGGGTTTATGCCCTTTATCCGGACTGGGGAGGGGGAAGGGAGCTTGGAAATAAATGGGGGGGATAAAAGGTACTGCAGATGCTGGAGAATCCGAGATAACAAGGTGTGGGGCTGGATGAACACAGCAGGCCAAGCAGCATCATAGGAGCAGGAAAGCTTGACGTTTCGGGCCTAGACCCTTCATCAGAAAATGATAGAAAAATCAGAGATTTTCTGATGAAGGGTCTAGGCCCGAAACGTC
>JAHRHZ010000038.1:7952663-7988621 GCA_024137785.1 Ginglymostoma cirratum | reverse complement strand
ATGCTGCTTGACCTGCTGTGTTCATCCAGCCCCATGCTTGTTATCTCGGATTCTCCAGCATCTGCAGTACCTTTTATCTCTGATGCAGTTTCATTGGGCTCAGTTTGTAACTTTTAATATTTATGACAGACCTGTTGAAGGAAATAAGGGTGGCAACTGTGTCTAGAGAGCGAAAGACCAGATAAAGCTACAAGTATCAAGCAAAGAAAGTCGGAAGATAGAAAAATACATACAGGAGAGGAACAAGCTGGAAAAGACTTAAACCAGCTATGAAAAGCTCATTCAGTGTAAAGCAGGAATCCTTAATTTGAGGCGGCAAGGCAAGCCAATCGGGGATCTCATGACCCGTAAATGACTTTTGTTGTATAATTCGTACTATCCAGCTTATGGAAGTTTGAATTTACTCATGGCACCTATAAAATTGCAAGTTGCACAGCAAGCTAGTTTGCAGGTGGAGCAATCCAGCTTTTGTTGAATACCACATCCATAAAGTGTGAAAAGACAAATTGCACGCTTCAGTTGTAATCTATTCACCTGTTGAAAGGTGGAGATTTTTTGTAGCCCTGTCCCAATTGTAATGACAAAGTATCTCAACGTCAAACAAAACAAAGCTGCATAGGAATTGTCATTGATAGGATCGAATTAAAGACTTGCGGAATGGGTGCAGTGTGCTAATCAGATTTGTTTTGCTAAAATAAAAATGAAAGTAAAATTTTCATTTAAAATTGTCAGAGAGTCAAAGGATCTTCCTGATTTCTGTCAAATACTTAAAACTTGCAGCTGGTATTAATTTAGTCTGTCAATGTCTAAAATGGTTCAAACCAAGGTTCACCTCGAGCCAAAAAGGAAATTCTACTGAGACAGTATGAACTGCTGATGCTGGGGTCAGAGATAACACAGTGTGGAGCTGGAGGAACACAGCAGACCAGGCAGCATCAAAGGAGCAGGAAAGCTGACGTTTCAGGTCAGGACTCTTCTTCAGAAATGGGGGAGGGGAAGGGGGCTCTGAAATAAATAGTTGTGGGGGGAGCGGTGATAGCAGGTAGAAAGTGGAGAGGATAGGTGGGAGAGAAGATGGACAAGGTCAAGGAGGCGGGGATGAAGTTAGTAAAGGTGACTGTAGCTAGGTGGTGGTGGGGGTTGGTCAGTGAGGTTGGAGGAGTGGATAGGTATGAGAGAAGACAGACAGGTCAATAAGGCAGGGATGAGAGGGGGCCTGGACTTGGGATGAGATCGGGGGTGGGGAGACTTTGAAGGTAGAGCCAGCATTTATTACCCATCCTTACTTGCCAACAGGGCAGTTGAGAGTCAACCCCCGTTGCTGGGAGACAACAAGGTGTAGAGCTGGATGAACACAGCAGGCCAAGCAGCATCAGAGGGGCAGGAAAGCCAACGTTTCGAGTCTAGACCCTTCTTCAGAAATGGGGGAGGGAAAGGGGATTCTGAAATAAATAGGGAGAGAGGCAGAAGCAGATAGAAGATAGATAGAGGAGAAGATAGGTGGAGAGAAGACAGACAGGTCAAGGAGGCGGGGTTGGAGCCAGTAAAGGTGAGTGTAAGTGGGGAGGTAGGGAGGAGATAGGTCAGTCCAGGGAGGACGGACAGGTCAAGGAGACGGGATGAGGCTAGTAGGTAAGAGATGGGGGTGGGGCTTGAGGTGGGAGGAGTGGATATGTGGGAAGACAGGTTAGGAGGCAGGTATGAGCTGGGCTGGTTTTGGGATGAGGTCGGGGGAGGGGAGATTTTGAAGCTTGTGAAATCCACATTGATACCATTGGGCTGCAGGGTTCCCAAGCAAAATATGAAATGCTGTTCCTGCAACCTTCGGGTGACATCGTCGTGGCACTGCAGGAGGCCCAGGATGGGCATGTTGTCCAAGGAGTGGGAGGGGGATTTGAAATGATTCGTGACTGGGAGGTGCAGTTGTTTCGTGTGAACCGAGCGTAGGTGTTCTGCAAATGGGAGGGGGAGTTGAAATGGTTTGCGAACCATTTCAACTCCCCCTCCCACCTTCCAGTCGCGACTCATTTCAACTCCCCCTCCCATTTGCAGAACACCTACGCTCGATTCACACCAAACAACTGCACCTCCCAGTCGCGAACCATTTCAACACCCCCTCCCATTCCTCAGACGACATGTCCATCCTGGGCCTCCTGCAGTGCCATAATGATGCCACCCGAAGGTTGCAGGAACAGCATCTCATAATACACTTGGGAACCCTGCAGCCCAATTGTATCAATGTGGATTTCACAAGCTTCAAAATCTCCCCTCCCCCGAACGCATTCCCAAAAACAGCCCAGTTCATACCCGCCTCCCTCACCTGTCTTCCCACCTATCCACTCCTCCCACCTCAAGCCCCACCCCTATCTCCTACCTACTAGCCTCATCCCGCCTCCTTGACCTGTCCGTCCTCCCTGGACCGAATTATCCCCTCCCTAACTCCACATCTACACTCACCTTTACTGGCTCCAACCCCGCCTCCTTGACCTGTCTGCCTCCTCTCCACCTATCTTCTCCTTTATCCACCTTCTATCCGCCTCCCCCTTTCTCCTTATTTATTTCAGAATCCCCTTCCCCGCCCCATTTCTGAAGAAGGGTCTAGACCCAAAACGTCGGCTTTCCTGCTCCTCTGATGCTACTTGACCTGCTGTGTTCATCCAGCTCTACACCTTGTTGTCTCAGATTCTCCAGCATCTGCAGTTCCTACTATCTCCACTTTGCTGGGAGTCTGGACTCACATGCAGGTGGATTTCCTTTCTTAAAGTACATTAGTGAACCAGATGGGTTTTTCCAATAATCAACAATTGCTTCAACATGACCATTAGACTCCTAATTCCAGATTTTTACTGAGTTCAAATTCCACCATCTGCCGCAGTGGGATTCAAACCTGGGTTACTGGATTAATAGTCTGGTGACAATATCACTCGGCCATCACCTTCCTAATGCTTTCCAGCCTTTTCTTCAGTTTATTTTGAAAACATAGAATAGATCTGAAGTTCAGAAAAAGATATGCTGGTAGTACTTTACCGTTCCATTAAATTCCAGTCCACAATAACTTTAATTTCAAATTCTCAACCTAGCGCTCGGTGCCCTCAAAGCTATAATTGCGCCACCTGCAAAGAATTTCTCCAGTATGGCTTCATGGGTTACCCTTACTCTTTGATGCATTACTGAATGCCATGTCTTTTCTAAACATCACTGCCTCACTCCCTCCCACTCTTATTTCAAGACTCTTTGATCAAATGAGACCCATGAATTTTGTACGTTGGAAGAGTTCAAATGCAAAAGGAGTAGTGATCAAAATAGTTAAATGCAAAAAAAGGAGCAGGTTGGAATCCTCTCAAAGCAGACACTTGAAAAACTGGAGTTTCGACTTTTGTAAGTGTCACCTGAATTAGGTAAAGGGCAACATAGTCTACAGATATCAGATCCATGAGAACTAATCTCTCACTGCAGTGCCATGATATGTAGAGAATTGAACACAGCTTATTTTTATATGCATTAGGAAGCAAGATAATGCTTAACTCATCTGAGAACTACGGACACAAAACAATAGTGTCAGGGATAATAGGTACTGCAGATGCTGGAGAATCCGAGATAACAAGGTGTGGGGCTGGATGAACACAGCAGGCCAAGCAGCATCATAGGAGCAGGAAAGCTTGACGTTTCGGGCCTAGACCCTTCTTCAGAAATGGGTGAGGGGAAGAGGGTTCTGAAATAAATAGGGAGAGAGGGGGAGGTGGATAGAAGATGGATAGAGGAGAGGATAGGTGGAAAGGAGGCAGACAAGTCGAAGAGGTGGGGATGGAGCCAGTAAAGGGGAGTGTAGGTAGGGGGGTAGGGAGGAGATAGGTCAGTCCAGGGAGGACGGACATGTCAAGGGGGCGGGATGAGGTTAGTAGATAAGAGATGGGGGTGGGGCTTGAGGTGGGAGGAGGGGATAGGTGAGAGAGGCGGGGACGAGCTGGGCTGGTTTTGGGATGTGGTTGGGGGAGGGGAGATTTTGAAGCTTGTGAAATCCACATTGATACCATTGGGCTGCAGGGTTCCCAGGCTGAATATGAGCTGCTGTTCCTGCAGCCTTCGGGTGGCACCATTGTGGCATTGCAGGAGGCCCAGGATGGACATGTCGTCTGAGGAATGGGAGGGGGTGTTGAAATGGTTCGCGACTGGGAGGTGCAGTTGTTTGTTGCGAACTGAGCGCAGGTGTTCTGCAAAGCAGTCCCCAAGCCTCCGCTTGGTTTCCCCGATGTAGAGGTGGCCACAACGGGTACAGCAGATGCAGTATACCACATTGGCAGATGTGCAGGTGAACATCTGCTTGATGTGGAAAGTCTTCTTAGGGCCTGGGATTGGGGTGAGGGAGGAGGTGTGGGGGCTGGTGTAGCACTTCCTGCGGTTGCAGGGAAAAGTGCCGGGTGTGGTGGGGCTGGAGGGGAGTGTGGACCGGACAAGGGAGTCATGGAGGGAGTGGTCCCTCCGGAAAGCAGACAAGGGTGGGGAGGGAAAAATGTCTTTGGTGGTGGGGTCGGATTGCAGATGATGGAAGTGTTGGAGGATGATGCGTTGGATCCGGAGGTTGGTGGGGTGGTATGTGAGAATGAGGGGGATTCTTTTTTGGTTGTTATTGCGGGGACGGGGTGTGAGGGATGAGTTGTGGGAAATGCGGGAGACACGGTTGAGGGCGTTCTCGACCACTGCGGGCGGGAAGCTGCGGTCCTTGAAGAATGAGGACATCTGAGATGTACGGGAGTGGAATGCCTCATCCTGGGAGCAGATGTGGCGGAGGCAAAGGAATTGGGAATAGGGGATGGCATTTTTGCAGGAAGGTGGGTGGGAGGAGGTGTATTCCAGGTAGCTGTGGGAGTCAGTGGGCTTGAAATGGACATCGGTTTCTAGGTGGTTACCCGAGATGGAGACAGAGAGGTCCAGGAAGGAGAGAGAAGTGTTCGAGATGGTCCAGGTGAACTTCAGGTTGGGTGGAAGGTGTTGGTGAAGTGGGTGAACTGTTCGAGCTCCTCGTGGGAGCACGAGGCGGCACCGATACAGTCATCAATGTAACGGAGGAAGAGGTGGGGTTTAGGGCCAGTGTAGGTACGGAAGAGGGATTCCCTCATCCCACCCCCTTGTCCTGTCCATCCTCCCTGGACTGACGTATCTCCTCCCTACCCCCCCACCTACACTCACCTTTACTGGCTCCATCCCCGCCTCAACGTCAACCTTTCCTGCTCCTATGATGCTGTTTGGCCTGCTGTGTTCGTCCAGCTTCACACCTTGTTATCACAAAACAATAGTTATTTTATTTATTGGTCAATACTTCATTACAATCTTAATATTCGTGTAAGGAGACCTCGTAACGTTATAGAAGAGGGAGAGTGGACACCATATGGGGCGTAAAGGAATCACAGGTCAATATTCATCAACTAAACAAGGTGACCTGTTGTCCTGAATTGGGCCTGCAGGTGATAACTCAGTAAAGGAATAAGTAAAGGGCAAGAAATCATATGTGATCAGCTCTTAATGAGCTACTTAGCTACTTTAAAGGTGTGTGACCACTTAAAGATAAATGGGAAAATTATTCTTCAGGATATTCAAAGGCTATATGGGGCAATAGGAAATGAATGATGTAGATACAGAACAAAAAAGGAAGCTGAGGGCAAATAATGAAAATATTACTGCATGAGAAGTATTGGCGGTAATGAAACTATTACACTTATTTCACATTTGCTCTCACAGCCTCTAGTCATGGGAGCTGTCTTTAACTTTTTCCTCCCCTACATTGCGGATAGTTTGACAGCAAGCAGGGCACTATGTAGTCTTAAAAGAGACTGTTATATGTGTATCTTGCTGTGCGTATATAACACTGAGACTCTGCCTGACAGCTGGTCCAATCTGGGTCTATAAGCTCACAAACACAGATATCAGTCAGTTGCCATAATATCTGTTTCATCACTTGGACTGTGCTTTACTGTTTTAAAGAACCCAGAAAGTTAATCAATCTCTCATGAGTGATTAATTATTGGGCCATTATCAATGACAGGACATGGTGAGCTGTGATTGAAAACATTGGCGCTGATGAGGCCTATCATGTTTGAATAGCCAGCAAACAAGTGAATCTATCAGTAGAATACATGTCAATAGTATTAAATTTAACATATGCCTGACTACATGAGACAAACCTCAAAGTTTTTGTTTTAGTGTCAGAGAGTGTTGAAATTGCAGCTTGAGACAAATCTATTGATAACAAGCAAGGGAAAAGCAAAGACGTATTGTGACAATGTTCTCAAAGTGTTCAAGTTTTAATTAGGACACAGCAGATAGCCTAACAGAGTTTAAAATGTTTAAGCTGCACTCTGCACCAAGATTTCTAGATTTGGGTGTGCCTGACCAAAGAAAGTAAACCATTAAGATCTGGTTAGCCATTGTGAGTGAACGTCTATACAATCTTAACATGTCAGCTTTGATAGCCAAAGAGCTAAAATATCCTGAGAAGATATGGACCACATTAAAATATTAATTCAGGGTCAGAATAAACATTTGTATTCATAGAATAGAATATATGTCATGGAAACAGAAGTCTACAGACTCCATAGACCACATTCTGAGCAGATGCAGAGCTAGGGATTTTCAGCTGGGCTGCTAGCAATTAAAGTTGTTGTGTTGGTGGTCATATCCACCCCATGGATAGATCCAGAAAGATTTGCTAGATCAGCTGAAGACATTTTGTTGTCAAAGAGTTACTGAACGATGACGTAAGTACAAAACAATCCACGCGGGTTGATGAAGCTTACAGGTTCTAATACAACCTGGATGGTTGACACAATCACCAGCTAATCCTTTTTTTTAACTCTTTCAATTATGCAACAAACACTTAAAGTTTTCTGATGAAGGGTCTAGGCCCGAAACGTCAAGTTTTCCTGCTCCTATGATGCTGCTTGGCCTGCTGTGTTCATCCAGCCCCACGCCTTGTTATCTCACTTAAAGTATCTGTGCCTAGGTATCCAGTACCTAAGATGGCGCCAAAGTAGCGACATTACAAACTTTGCATTGCACTCATTTAAGTGCATGTTACAATAAAGGTTATCCTATTCTAAATATGTTATTTCACCAGAGGTTTGTACATGAAACGATCAAAGATGCTGCCTGGCCTGCTGTGTTCATCCAGCTCTACACCTTGTTATCTCGATGTACACAATAAGACAGAATTGTAACATTATCATTCTCATGGAAAGCAGCAATGTAATCACACTTTCCGAAGTATGCTGAAAAAGTTCAAATTAACTGTCCCCAGAAAGCTGGTGAAATTTATTGTTGCCTAAGATTGATATAAGAGCAAATGTCAATTTCCCACCTTTGCAAAGCTGACAAACAAAACTACCCATGGAAATGGGAAAGCATGACAAAAACTACAAATGGTAAAATTTTCAAAGTATAGCAGTTCACCAGCTTCTTGTTATTTTTCAAGAACAATAAATCTGCCTGGGTGTCACAGATGTTCTGCATCGTGTTCTGCTGGAGCAGCAATGAATGTAGGCCAGCATGCCATGACCCTGCACTTCTTACAATCCATGGAATCAGTCAAACATCAGAGACATGGCAGAAGCTGCAGCAGACTATTCAAGAAACTCTTGTAGAATTGAATATAAATGAAGAAAGGAACACATTACTTACTTTTGAAATAGTGGAGCTAATATCTCATCTCTGCTGCAGAAATAAAAATGAAAGTTCGGAGAAAACAGCTGAACTGCAGACTCGAGATAAATTCAAAATTGAGAATGCCTCCTGAGATGATAATATCTTTAGAGTACATCGCCACTCAGCTCACAAAGATGACAGAAGAGATAAAAGAGGGGAAAAAAAAGGAAGCCAGTTCAACTAAAAGCCCTGTATCAATAATTTGATGAAGATATTGCTGGTTTACAGAAAAATCTGGATCAACTCATACACAAAACTGATTAGGCTTAGCAGGAACAGCTACGGAAATATTGACTTGAGCTCAAAACAATGTTGGAGAAAATAGCAGATCTACAAAAATAGGTCAAGAGGCACAGCAAACACACTAAGAAGATGCAAATTACTCATGAGGCAATCATTTCAGAAATAAATGCCAACAATTTGCTCTATAGAAAGCAGTCAAACAGGACATAGAGGAAACCAAGCATCCATTGAAGTAGCAAATGGAAGCGGTCCAGGCTACCAAGAAAACAAAAAGAAAAAGTTGAAGAGGCTGCACGATTATTAAAGCAGGTTATGAGGAGAAAATATTTTGGACTAAGAGTAGATTAAGCCTTGATAGAATTATAGGAATCCAGGTAGTAAAACCAGAAGCTTTAATATGAGCTGGAAGCTCTTTAACAATAAAACAATAGATTCCAAGAAAATTTGAAACACTTGAAACAGCTTGAGGAACCAGATTGGTCATTTGTTAGTATGGAACAAATGTTGTTGATAGTGTATCATGAAAAGCAAGTACTTTAACAGCAACTGCAGTCCAGGAAAACAAAACCTGACAACACAAACGGGAAGCATAGATAATACCACATGACAGTGACAAATTGATGGCCCCCTAGATGAAGTCACCATCAAGAAATCTGGATGCATCAGCAAATTACCAACGTTATACAAACTTAAAGGCTTAGTTGTCATTATAAATAGTTAAAATTTCTTTTGGTAAAGAAGAGAATGTTGTCTGTGTACCTTTAAGAGAGGTTACTTTTGAGGACTCCATGCGCTGTTAAATATATATTGTTGTAATTCTGCCTGACAGTTACTTTGCTCTGTGTCTGCAAACTACATAGACCACAGAAGTTCAGTTGCTTGCTGTAATGTCTGCTTCATAACTTATGTTTTACTGCTTTAAATAAGTTAACCCACAGTGTTAATCAATCCCAGAAAAACAATTGATCATTAAACCATTACAGTGAACATGATGGAGACACTCTCCTTTGTTACAACGTAGCACCCTCTACTTGAACTTCGCCCATCAGCCTTATCCTATTATCTCTTCATAAGTGCCAAAAGAAAACATAGACCTCAGCTTCAAATGCATTTATTGCCTGAATATACAATCATGGGGCAGAGATTTCCAAAGATTCACAACCTTCCGTGCGAAGAAATCTTTCTTCATTTCAGTCCAAAATAATCAAACTTTATCTGGAACAATGACTCTTAGTTCTTGGCTCTCTATCTCTCTGCATTAATTCTAAATAAATAAAATATATTTTACATTGCAGTTAGGTCGCTGCTGTTTCACCAAAACTCCTGAGAGTGTATGAATATTCCACTTGATCTGATCTAATCAAAGAAACAATATCGCAACAAAATCTGAATTTGCTGGAAAAAAACTTGGCAGGTCTGGCCGTACCCTTGGAGAGAAACCAGAGTTAACATTTTAGATCTGTTGGCCCTTCTTCAGAATTGATATTTTGCTGGAAAAATGCTGAAGGTGATTTGGGAGGAGAGTGTGGAATAAACGATTGGTGGAGAAGCAGCTCTGAGAGAGACAGTGAGAGAGAACAGCAGTTGGATAGACAGAGGAATGGGTAAAGGTCAGCCTGAGAGAATCAATAGCTGCTAATGGGGACCATTAGTGGTTGACAGTAGTTGTTTGTGGTAGCAGCCCATGTGAAGACGAGGCCCGGGGTGTTTTGGTAAGGACATGGGAGAAGATGTTCAGATCCTAAAATTATTGAACTTGATATTGAGTCCAGAAGGCTGTAGGGTCCCCAAGCAGAAAATGAGATGTTGTTCTTCCAGCTTCACTGGAGCACTACAGCAAGCCTGAGTTGGAGATATTGGTCAGGGAACACAGTGGAGGCAACTGGAAGCTCAGGGCCTTCTATGCGGACAGAATGTAGGTGTTCTGCAAAGAGATCACTTAGTTTTGTCCTTCATCTCCCCAGGAGAGGAGACCACATTGTGGGCAGTAAATACAGTAGACTGGATTGAGTGAAGTATAGGTAAATCACTGCTTTACCTGAAAGATGTGTCTGAGGCCTTCGACAGTGAGGAGGGAGGAAGTAAATGAGCAGATGTTACAGCTTCTATGATTGCAAGCGTAGGTGTCATGGGGATGTGAGGAGATGATGGGAGTGGAGAAGGAGTGGATCAAGGTGGCCCAGAGGGAACAGTCCCGGTAGAAGTCTGACAAGGTCAAAAATCACACAACACCAGGTTGTAGTCCAACAGGTTTATTTGAAAACACAAGCTTTCATGGCTTAGCTCCTTCCTCAGGCATAGTGTGAGAGAGTATAAGACAGAATTTATAAGCAGAAAGGTAACAACCCTAAAACTAGCCACCTTTTGTTGAATCTTTAATCAGTTAGGAAGCAGACTACTGATTAAAACGAAAAATCCATATGCCTTTCAAGTCATTATCTTGAGATAATTAAAGGTCTAATCAATGTATACAAAAGATGACATCTCAGGCCAGACAATACATTTCAGCTATGACGTCTTGCTTATAAGCTGCCTATGTTTTAAAATTGGTTCAGGTTTTTATTTAGCAAGTGTCTTGGGTGAAATAATCCGTGTGTGTGTGTGTGTGTGAGAGAGAGAGAGAGAGAGACAGTGTATGTACGGCAGTATATAGTGCGGTGGGATCACCTGTAGTGTGACAATGAACCCAAGATCATGATTGAGGCCGTCCTCATGGGTATGGAACTTGGCTATCAGCCTCTGCTCCGCGATTTTGCGTTGTTGTATATCTTAAAGTCCACCTTGGAGGACTCTTACCCGAAGATCGGAGTCTGAATGTCCTTGACCCCTGAAGTGCTCCCCATCCCCAGGAGACAAAACCCCTGTCTGGGGATCATTGCATGGTCTGCATGGTCTTGCTGATATACCATGCCTCGGGGCATCCTTTTCTGCATCAAAAGTAGACAACATTGGCTGAGTCACCTGAGTATCTGCCATGTACGTGGTGGGTGGTGTTCCTGCTTGTGAAAGTAGTATCCATGCCGATGATCTGACTGTCTTGCAGAGGTTACCTTGGTAGGGCTGTGTCCTGAAGGCTGGCGAACGACAGTCCGTTTAAGGTTTGGCTATTGTTTGAAGGCAAGAAGTGGAGACGTAGGGAAGATCGTGGTGAGGTACTCATCCTTGTTGATAATATGTTGAAGGCTGCAAAGAACATGTTTTAATTTCTCCGCTCTGGAGAAGGGTACCCCATCGATCATATCTCGTGTCGTTTTCTGAGGAGGTCATTATGGATTTTCTCAGTGGCACGATGGAATTGGCAATTGATGATTTGAGAATCATGTCCTGTTCTAATGAAGGCATCCTTCAATACCTTCAGGTGTCCGTCGCGATCCCCCTCACCTGAGTAGATCCTGTGTATGTGTGGGGCTTGTCTATAGGGGATGGCTTTTTTAATGTGTTTAGGGTGAAAGCTATAGAAGTGCAGCTTCATGAGGTTGTCTGTGAGCTTGCGGTAGAGTGAGGTACTGAGGTGTCCGTCCTTGATGGAGATGCATATGTCCAAGAATGAGACTGATTCTAAAGGGTTTTCCATGGTAAGTCTGATGTAGGGCTGAAACTTGTTGATATTACTATGTAGCTGTTTTAGTAACTCCTCGTCATGACACCAAAGGAAGGAAAAGCCGTCAGTGTATCTGGTGCATAGTTATGGTTGGAGGTCCTGTGTAGCAAAGAAGTCTTGTTTGAACTTGTGCATGAAAATGTTGGCATATTGAGGTGCAAATTTGGCCCCCTTGACTGTTCTGTGTGTCTGAGTTAAGAACCGATTGTCGAAGGTATAGATGTTGTGGTCGAGGATGAAGCGATGAGTTGCAGGGTGGTGTCTGGAAATTGGCAGTTGTTGGTATCGAGTACTGATGCTGTTGCAGCAATGTTGTCGTCATGGGGATGCTGATGTAGAGTGCTGAAACGTTCATTGTGATGAGGAGTGTTTCTGGTTCAACTAGTCCGTGGGTGCTGAGTTTCTGTAGGAAATCTGTGGTGTCACAACAGAAGCTGGGGGTTCTTTGTGCAATGGGTTTCAAGATGCACTCAACATAGCCAGAGAGGTTCTCACACAGCGTCCCATTGCCTGATACAATGGGATGTCCAGGTGTGTTGATTTTGTGAACCTTCAGAAGGCAGTGGAAGTCCCCACTGTGAGAAGTAAGTGGGATGAGAGTATGTAGGGTACTTGGAAGGGCTGGATCAAAAGTTTTGATCAGTCTGTTGAGTTCATGTGTGTTCCCTGTTGGATCGGCAGGTAGTTGTCTGTGGTGTTCCTGGTTGTTCAGTTGTTGGTACACTGGACGTGGTGGAAATGACTGCAAATTATCCTTTGGGTGTCAGTGTTCATGGGATGGTAAGTGTGGACCAGTGGGACAACATCCCTATTATTGGAGGGAAGAGAAGGGATGTGGGCCAAAGCGTGGGAGATGGGTTGGACACAGCCGACACTCTTGTCAACCACGGTGGTGGGGAGTTGTTGGTTGAGGAAGAAAGTGGATATTTTGGAAGGCCCCCTTGTCAAAATTGGCATCGTCAGAAAGATGTGACAGAAACTAAGGAACTGGGTGAATGGAATAGTGTCTTTACACGAAGCAGGGTTTGAGGATGTAAAGTTAAGGTAACTGTGGGAGTTGGTGAGCTTGTAGTGGATATTGGTGGCCAGCCTATGCCGAAAAATGGAAACAGAGATGTTGGGGAAGGGAAGGAAGGAGTCAGAGATGGATCAGGTGAAGATGAGAAATGGGAAGTGAAATTGATATTCTTTTCCAATTCTGGATGAGAGAGTGAAGTGGCATCAATGAGGATATTGATTTATTGGAGGAAGAGTTATGTGGAGGGGCCTGAGCAGGACTGGGACAAGGAATATTTCACATACCCCACAAAGAGACAGGTATAACTGGGGCCACTGTGTGACAAAGTTGTGGCCAAGGGCATTCTCTGACTCTACAGTTCTTTGTTTTTTTTAAATCAATATAGCAAAATTTTGTTGCATCCCTTCTAAAGTACAGAGAGCAAAATAACATGTACATTTCCACATGGTCTCATAAAAGCTCTATATATTTGAAGCCAGACTTTGTTATTGTTGTACTCCAACACACTTTCATAACAGGCTGTACCATCTGCCTTCCTAATTGCTTGCAATGCAAAAAGGTTGCACAAAGGAAAGGTATAAATGCCTTGTTAAATGATCTTCTGCATTTCCTATCTTGATTTTCAAATTTTCTGCTACTAAAATGTATGCTGTTTCCCTTTAGTTAACAGCTAGCTGTTCTTTAAGAATTAATCTGGCCCTGTGCAGAAATGAGAGAAATATCACTTACAAAACTGAACATCAAAACAACTGGATTGCATTTATGTCAAAGCAGGGGATCTTTGAATAAAAGTATTTCCATGTGATATTATGGCAATATAAAATATGCTGGAATTATGTCAGACAAGGCAAGTCCAAAGAGCAGCAGAATGTAGATGAACAAAATAATGCTTAAAATTGAATAAGTAGAATCAGAAATGTTCAGACTGTGATCCAGAAGGAGCCATGTCTACTGAGACCTTACACATGCGCACTATGCACTTCTTAAATTCACCCATGTGTTTTTACAGGAACCAGTGTAGGCACATTTCAATGGGTTCAGCATTGAAATAGGTTCGGCTGTGAAAGGTGTGGAGGCAACGGAAAGAGTGATTGCTATGAAAGGGGAAAGGGTAGGAGAGGAGAGTAGCAAAATGGGGAAGTGTGGAGGAGAGGGGGTGCTGTGAAGGCATTGGGGCAGAGGAAAGCATTGAGCTCTCTCACAATCCCCATCAATGTGCCCCCACTGCACCCCCTAAATCATTACTGTCCCTCCACCCTCAGGCTTCTATCCCACTCCCACCATCCTCACTCCCCTACTCCTTGCTGCTGAATTCCATTTCAATAGCAGACTTCTTTTCTGTGTTTGTACTGATCTTTTGTATATGACATCATTGGGATGCTACATAATGACATAGTGAGTCTGGAATTTTGTGCATGGACTACTGATGGCTGATCCCAGCTAGTAGCAATACTGGACAGCTCAAATTTCAGAGTGAAACCTGGCCTGATAGACTATAAGTTTTATTGTTCTTTTTGTTTACCATTGATGTCAGTCGCTGATCACATTCACAAGAGGTTGCTAATACATTCTTTTTGACAAAAGAAGATATGGCTTATTCACCAAATAAAAACAAAATAAACTATATTACATCATACAAAACACACTATTCGACCAAATCATTATATATATCAGAATGAAAGATTAAACCGTTTTATGCCCCAGCAAAAATCTTATATATGCTTAAATCTTAATGAACAATTACTCCCATCTCCACACTAAAGATTCTTGATCAGACAGCATGACTGTAATGAGGTTTTTTGACAAATTTCTGTGCAATGACTCAATTCTATTTCCATCAATTGATATCAATCTGCAAGACTGTAAACAAGCTGTTAACTCAGCTCAACATTACTCCTTAACATGGGTTCCTTAAATTAATCTTTAGCAGCTTTGGAGGATATCTTCATCTGATACCTCCATAAGCTTCAGATTCTGGAGATTCTTCCAAAAATCTCCAGACTTCTTCCCAGTCCTGACTACTTGGAGAATGTGATTTATTGCATTTCAGTTGTTACAGACTTTTATGTCCTGAATGAACCTGCTTTTGGTCCCGTCCTGGGGAGTATAACTTAAATCACCAAATACCTTAACAATTCTCTGTCTAATTGGCTTGCTAGTTATTCATCTAAAACCACACAAAATGCTGACTAAAGTCAGACCTTTATTTATAGTATGACTGCAGATGCTGGAAGCTAGACTCATAAGTGTGGAGCTGGAAAAGCACAGCAGGTCAGAAAGCATTTGTGCATCCAGGAAATCAATACTAAAATTGATTTCTCCTGCACCTTAGAACCCAAGTTCCTGAATAATAATAATAATAAATTATGATGCTCCATCACAAAAGTGATCATTTTTACTTTCTGATGGCTGTATGAATTCTCTTTTTACATCTTCACTGTCATAATGGTGACTTAAAGGAAGAAAGAGCCCCCTAAAACTTTAGCTTTTAATTGGCTATTAACTGAGGATTATCTGTCTAAAACAAACCTTAGGAAAGTCATTGCTTTTGATTAAATAGTCAGTGTTGTATGATAAAATGGGCAACAAATTCTAAATGTCTCTGATATGTATGTCAGGGCATTTCTAGATTACACTATTTGGTTGGTTGAGTTGTTGCTACATATGTCAAATTTTATTTTGCTTATTTTTCGGTAGGCAAGACTAATAATTTTATAAGGGTCTGATGCCCATATTAAAATGACTAATAAAATTAGAAATGTTCACATACAATTGTGTTAGTTTTATCTTAAAACATTTTTCACCACTTCTTCATTTTTCTTCATCACATATTTCTTGACAAGAATTAAACCATAGCAAGAAAATTACAGAAACATTCCAATCAGCAACTTAATCTTAAAAAGAAGATTATGAAAATTGATACGACCTGTGTAGTGAATCCATGATCCTCTGTTGCCAAGGATTAAATGTTTCACAACTACAAAACAGTTGAAGATCATGTGAATGCAGCATGGGATTTTGCTTCAGGTTGTTTTTAATTTTGATGGACAAAAGCACATTCTTAAAGGAAAATCTTTCATGGCTGCCTATTTTTGATTCTTTGAGTTTTGCTCCCTTGCTTAGTAGGATCATATATATCAATAACCTTCCATTGCCAAATTATTGATTACACTAATTTATGTAAATAATTAATTTCTAGAATTGCAGATAGCTGTATGTTTCTCAGGATTAAATCACTTCATGAAAAGTAAACATGGCTTGCCAGCACCCTTCATTTGCTAGGAAACAGTTTCTGAAAGTTTATTTACATTACGAACTGGGCTTGGGTACTCTTTTGGATTTCCTCCATTCTTATTACACAAGTATATCTTTGGAGGAAGTTTTGTGGACACCCAATTCTATGAAAAAGCACAGCAGTAGAACTCCTGAGGAGATTCACCTTTTATACTTTAATGTCACTGCTACATAACTCATGGCTCCTGCACACTTAAGTACAATGAGAACTGCATTTAAGATACTGCCTACAGCTTGTCCAGGAAATGCAATTTTAAAACTGAAAGAAAAGTTATGAGATGCGTGAACAGCTCTGAAAACATTGCACTCTGCTGCAAAATCCTAAAGCTCTAGCTGCATGGAAACACTGAGAGAATAAGGTATACTGTAGTTGAATCCAAGTAAGACTATCTTTTACTTCTCTAGGTTACTATTTGAAACAACAACCCTTCCTGTTTCTTTGATGACATATGCATAGAATCATGCAATTATTGGAAGCATTATCAAGGGTTGCAGACCTGTCATCCCAGTGAGTCAGGGTGTGTCCAGGACTGTGTTGTGAATCACTAACTAGCAGTTTATATCTATACTGGCAGCATGGTTTGAAAGGATCCTGTTTGGCCTGACATAACAACCAGTTTGTAGCATTAGAAAACTTCTTACAGTTGTGCAAATATGCCTAGCAAGTAAATGCATGTTGTACAAGCATTTTCTTGAAAGTATATCTTCTTTTGACGAGCATATTTGACTTTTTGGTGGCTCAGTGGTCAGCACTGCTGACTCACAGCGCCAGAGATGTGAGTTCAATTGCAGCTTCAGGCAACTGTCTGTGTGCAGTTTGCACATTCTCCCCTTGTCTGTTTGGGCTTCCTCCCACAGTCCAAAGATGTGCAGGTTAGGTGGAATGGCCATGCTAAATTGCCCATAGTGTTCAGGAATGTGTAAATTGGGTGGATTAGCCATGGGAAGTGATGGTTACAGGAATAGGGTTGGAGGATGAGTCTGGGTGGGATGCTGTTCGGAAAGCCAGTGTAGACTTGATGGGCCGAATTTCTAGTTTCCACACTGGAGGCATTCTATGATGAATACCTGTGTATTAAATTTGCATACTGTACTTAGAATTTTAAAGATGAATGAGAACAATGCTTTCAGAACAGAATTTCAAGTATTTTAGAGTCCTAGAGTCATAGAGTTTGTAGCATGGAAACAGAGCCTTCGGTCTAACTTGTCTATGCCGACCAGATATCCTTAACTAATCTAGTCCCATTTGCCAGCATCTGGCCCATATCCCTCTGAACCCTTCCTATTCATAAACTCATTTAGATGCCTTTTAAATTTTGTAATTGTACCAGCCTCCACCACTTCCACTGGCAGCTCATTCCATATAAGCACCACCACCCTCTGCATGACAAAGTTGCCCCTTAGGTCCCTTTTAAATCTTTCCTTTCTCACCTTAAACCTTAGCCCTCTAGTTTTGGACTCCCTATTCTGGGAAATAGACCTTGACTATTCACCCTATATATGCTCCTCATGATTTTATAAACCCCTCTGCTTCCAATGCTCCAGAGCAAATAGCCCCTGTCCATTTAGCCTATCTCTATAGCTCAAGCCATCCAACCCTGGCAACATCCTTGTCAGTCTATTCTGAACCTTTTCAAGTATCACAACATCTTTCCCATAGTAGGGGGATCAGAATTGAATGCAGTATTCCAAAAGTGGCCTGACCAATGTCCTGCACAGCTGCAACATGACATCCCAACTGCTGTAGTCAATGCACTGACCAATAAAGGCAAGTGCACTAAATGTCTTCTTCTCTATCCTGTCTGCGTGTGACTCCATTTTCAAGGAACTATGAACCTGCACCCCAAGATCTCTTTGTTCAACAGCACTCCCCAGGACCCTACTATTAAGTATCCAAGTCCTGGCCTGATTTACTTTACCAAAGTGCAACATCTTACTTCTATCTAAATTAAACTCCATTTTCCACTCCTCAGCCCATCGGCCCAGCTGATCAAGGTTGCATTGTACTCTGAGACAACCTTCTTCACTGTCCACTACACCACCAATTTTGGTGTCCTCTGCAAACTTACTAACTATTTCTCCTATATTCACATCCAAATCATTTATATAAATGACAAAAAGCAGTGAACCCATCACCAATCCTTGCGACACACCGCTCTTTGTGACACAGGCCTCCAGTCTGAAAGACAACCCTCCACCACCAACCTCTGTCTTGTACATTCAAGCCAGTTTTATATCCAAAAGCTAGTTTTCTCTGGATTCCATGTGATCTAACCTTGCTAACCAGTATACCACGCAGAACCTTGTCGAGCACCCTGCTGAAGTCCTAATAGACAACATCCACCATTTTACCTTCATCAATCTTCTTTGTCGTTTCTTCAAAAACCTCAGTCGAGTTATTGAGACATGATTTCCCATGCCCAAAGCCATAATGACTATCCCTAATCAGTCCTTCCCCTTCCAAATGTAAATCCTGTCTCTTAGAATCCCCTCCAAAAATGTACCCACCAGTGACATCAGACACACTGGCCTATTGTTCCCTGGCTTTTCCTTAGCATCTTTCTTAAATAATGGCACAACATGAGCTACCCTGCAGTCTTCCAACTCCTCACCTGTGACTATAGATGACACAAACACCTCAGGAAGGGCCCCAGCAATCAGTTCCCTAGCTTTTGACAAAGTTCTGGGATAACCTGATGAGGTCCCAGGGATTTATCCACATTTATACATTTTCAGATTATGGACACTTTTCAAAATATCGTTATTATTTCTCCAAGTTCTCTTGCTTCCATATCCTTCTCCAAAGCAAATACTGATGTGAAATACTTGTCTAGCATCTCACCCGGGTCCTGTGGTTCCACACATAGACGGCCTTGTTGATCTTTACAGACACTATTCTCTCTCTAGTTCCTCTTTTGCCCTTAATGTATTTTTCTGAGTAAACCATAAACATTTTGTTGAGAATATTCCCTATAAAATAATCTGCATTACTAACACAAGTGATACTCTTTTGAACATCTGATGTGGGTCTCCTCATAATTTATGTTTCACCTTGAACAGCAATATGCATAGAGAAAAACTTTCAATTTTGTACAGCTCAAACAATTCTTAAGGTTATTGATTTGGGATTACAGCTTTAGGATATGACAACATTAGGACCAGTACTGGGCCATTCAGCCCCTGGGTTTGCTCAGCCATTCAACGGCAGATCTACAGCACACTTTCATTTCTTTTGTTCTTTGTTCTATATCACTTGATCACTGTTATAGTTTAATAGAGTACATAATTCTGTCAATTCAAAAAGCCTGAAAATATGCACTTTAATAAGCAGGAGAAGGAAACTTCGATTTAAAGGAAAGTCGACAATGGCACTTGGGAAAATCAGATCACAACACTTTGTTCCTCCTCCCAACTTACAAGCAGAAATTGAAATGGGAGGACCCTTCAGAGAAAATAGTACATTGCTGGTCTGAGGCAGTGGAAGAATTCAGTGCACAACCTAAATAAGTATGCCACTACCGTCGTTGAATTGATTAGCAAATATGTAGAAGACTTTGTGTGCTAAAGAAGTCAATCCACGAGTTCCCCAACTGGGAACCTTGGATGAAGGAAATTCACTGCTTACTGAAGACCAGGCATGCGACATTCAAGTCGGATGACCCAGACCTGTACAGAAAATCCAGATATGAACTCCGCAAAGCCATCAGAGATGACAAGAGGCAGTACCAGACCGAGTTAGAGGCCTAAACTAACCACACAGACACCTGCTGCTGGTGGCAAGGCCTACACAAAATAGCGGGATACAAAATGAAGCAGAGCATGGCAGCAGACAAATGCACATCCCTCCCTGATACACTCAATGCTTTCTATGCTCAGTTCAAGCAGAATGCCAGTGGCACAGTGTCACCTGCCCCAACAGCCCTGGATGCACCCGCTCCCTCTGTCACCACTGCAGACATCAGATCAGTCTTCTTGAGATAGCGGAGGTATTCGCTGACATCTTCAGTCTCTTCTTGCTAAAATCCTAACTGCCCACCTGCTTCAAGAAGCCCATCATCATCCCAGTACCAAAGAAAACATATGCCTTAATGATGACACCCCAGTGGTTCTGACCTCAATAATCATGAAATGGTTCGAGAGGCAGGTGATGGCCCACGTCAACTCTAGCCTCCCAGCCTGCCTTGATCCCCTGCAATTTGCCAATCAGTGAAACAGGTCCACAGTGGACCCATTTCTCTCGGCCTACACTGATTCCTGGAACATCTGGATAACAAGGACACCTAAGTCAGGCTTCTACTCATCGACAACAGCTCCGCCTTCAGCACCATAATCCCTATAGACTAATCTCAAAACTCCAAGAACTAGGTCGTGGCTCCACAACTGGATCCTCAGCTTCCTGACCCACAGGCCGCAATCTGTGAAGACAGGCAACAGCACCTCCTCCATGATATTCCTCAACACTGGCGCTCTGCAAGGATGTGTTCACAGCCCCTTATTGTACTCCCTGTACACCGATGACTGAATAGCCAAATTCTGTATGAATGCCATCTACAAGTTTGCTGATGACATCACCATGGTAGGATGGATATCAATCAATGATGAGTCAGAATGCAGGAAGGTAATAGAGTGCTTGGCGTTGTGGTGCAGTGCTAACAACCTCTCCCTCAATGTTGGCAAAAGAAAAGAACTGATCATTGACTTCAGGAAGAAAGGAGGCAGACACACCCCTATCTACATTAACAGAGCTAAGGTGGAGAGGGTCGAGGGCATCAAGTTCCTTGGAGTGATGAGAACCAACAACCTGCCCTGGACTTCCCACGTAGATGTGACAGTCAAGAAGGCACAACAACGCCTCTTAATCCTCAGGCGGTTCAGGAAATTTGGTATGTTCATAAGGTTCCTCACTAACTTCTACAGATGTACCATTGAAAGCATTGTATCCACGGAAAAGCTGCCAACATAATCAGAAACCCCTCCCACCCCAGTAATGTTCTCTGCCAACCTCTAATGTGGGTTATAGGTGGGTTATAGGGGGATGGGTCTGGGTGGGATGCTGCAAGGTTCTGTGTAGACTTTTCAGGCCAAAGGACCTGTTCCACACTGTAGGGATTCTATGTGAATGTGAATGTCAGGCAGAAGGTACAGAAACTTGAACGCACGCACCAACAGGTTCAAGAACAGCTTCTTGCCTGTTGTCATTAGATTGCTGAATGGACCTTTCTAACTTCAAATAATGTTGATCTTGCTTTGCACACCTCCTGCACAGGTATAAGCTTGTATGCTTCGTTCTGTGTAAGTACCCTATGGTCTGTATGCCCTTGTTTGCTACGATTTGCCTGTACTGCTCACAAAACAAAGCTTTTCACTGCATTTAGGTACATGTGACTACAATAAATCAAATCAAATTGAAAAGCATCACTAAGTCACTATATTCTGTCAGATGGAAGCTCAGAAGAATACACTGGGCAAGAAAACACAAAATAACTTTGCTGCTACAAGTCCTTCAACATAAACAGCAAATATTATTCATTCCTGAAAATTTTCAACTACTCAGACAGGTTTGAGCACTGGACATTTTTTAGCATGAACCCTACATTCAACAAACTCATCATCTAGTGGCTTAAGTGCAAGAACAGATATGCTTCATTAAACATCTTGTGTCAATCTTCTAACAAGCCAGAGAATTATGAATTGACCTTTGCTAATTAAATAAAGTAAATATTCAAATATTCAAGGGAAACCTGACCACCTTCTGATTGTTGGTTATAGCAAATTCTTTCAGCTTCCACTTTACAAGTGAATCAGACCATCACAAAGCTATTTAGATCTGTATGGAACCTCAGTTAATTAGCAGCTGATAGGTTAAGTGCCTTCACATCACCTTATTTAGTGCTAATGGCTTAGCACCATACAAGCTCATCCTAAAGCACACAGAGACAATAGTTGTCAGTTTATTTGCAAGATATAATTGTTTGTTTATTCTAGTTTGTTTAAAACTAGAAACAGTGAATGGGTTTTGCCAAGCTTGCCAGAGCAATTAGCTGCCATATTGGTGGAAGGTAAAGTCAAAGGACCCCTGCCGCTCCTGCAGGTATTTATTGTAACCCACTGAATTTGAAAAGACAATACAGAAGTCACAATGATAAGTCTCTTTTGTTTATTTTTAAAGATATTTCCACAGAGTAAACTCATGCCAGCTAACATTACTAGTTTGCATTGGGCCTCAGGTTATAGAGTAATGATATTAATTATAGCCATGTTAATTTGCATACTTATTATTCAAGATAATTTCATTGGCAATTGTTTATTTCCCTGCAGCAGGTCTATTTTGACCTTTTGAAAAAAAGTAACGTTCTTTTGTAACCTAGCAATTTTGTGGTTATAGTTTGGCTTTCTCAAAAGGCAGCGCTGGTTTCAAATCCTAGGGTTGCCTGTTGTTCACATGAAAGCATTTCGGCCAAATGAATGTTTTCAGTCAGTGGACAAAGCAACTTAGCTTGCTTCCTTTCTTTTCCTTCACAGATGCTGCTAGACCTGCTGAGCTTTTCCAGCAACTTTGTTTTTGTTCCTGACTAACAGAGTCTGCAGTTCTTTCGGTTTTTATTTAATTTGCTTACTTGCATGGAAGGTGACAATTTTTAAACACGGAAAAATACTTTCAATAAAACCAATGCAGAATAATTCTGGCAACAATTCTCCAGGTAGCAGTGTGCATTTTGTACCATGCTCTCCTGCCCTTTCTGCATGTGTAGTTTAGACAAAGAAGAGTTGATATTTGTTAAAAGTTATTAATTTTCATGGAAGGAAGAATATATCTACATCCTCCGTATGGTTTTATGCAAATGAGAATTTCATTACTAGCGTCATGCTGCAAGTATTTTTGCTTCAATTGTTTGTTATTTGTCTGCTTCATCTCTGTAAAGTTTTATGTCAAAGACTGACTTCACCTGTTTTCCATCAGCTGAAAGAATTAACGTGTGAACATGACTTTTGAGATATACCACATTTACGTGCTAAACACAGTGACACATCAGCAGTGTGAGAAAATACCAACAGCCCTGAACACTTTGCTCAGAGGACAAAAGCTGTCCTTGTACTTCATTCCTCAGAGGAAAAAAAATGTTTTTGCGCTTATTTCCTCAAAGGACAAGGTGCAAAAGATGACGTTCTCCAGATTTTCTTTACATAGTTGTGACAATGTGGAGAGAACAATTTAGCCTGAACGTTTTGGGCCTAGACCCTTCTTCAGGCCGTAATGCCACTAATCTCTTCCAAACCCACACTGCTCTGAGGTATCTACACTCTAACATCTCTGATTTTAGGCAACCAAACCTTCGCTGCCCTAACACCCGAAGTTCTAGAAATCATTAGGTAGACCTCATCATATCTCTACCTCTCTCAACTCTTCTAAGATACTTCTCAAAATCTCTCTCTTTGATCAAGCTTTTGGTAACCAGTGATAATATTTCCTTTGGTAACTCCGTGCCAAATTTGTTTAAGAATGTTTTTGTGAAATATCTTGGCATGGGGATCCAAGCTAAAGATGCCATATAAATATAAATACCGGTTAAAGCTAGTAAAATACAAAGGAACAATTATAATCAAAGCACCTACAATATGGATTTGTTTGGCTTTCCTTGAGTGGAATGCCCTTAAAAAAAAACTGTGAAAAGTAAAATTTATGGGTTTTAATCTCCCATTTGTTGGCAACATGGCAGCTTGCACAATTGTCTGGGAATGGCCTTTCAATTGGCCATCTCCATTAGTGGAAGGCTGGCAGCCCCACTCCAAAAATGGGCACTGCCATTGCAGGATGGGGACTGAGGGCACTACCATCTTGAGGTACTTTCTGAAGAGGCTATCACTTGTTTAAATTAAAACATGCACTCAATTAGCTGATTCGACATACCCACAGACACTAAGTAGCTGCTGCTTTTAAAGACGCACCGCCAACTTTATCAACTGGAGGCATGTTTGCATTGAGCGACTGACCCAGATTTCCTTTTTGCTTTTCCTCCTTGTCCCACCTTTAAGCCCCATGTCTGTGGATCTAGAATTATTCCACTCATTGCATTAAATAAAATGATGGCCAAAGCTATAATCTAACAATAATAATGTTTGTTGGATAATTTTGCTCTTAAAACTCTGAGTTTAGTTCAGGGATCCATCCCAAATTGAAATGCTAGAATGTTTTCATTTATTTAAAGAAGACAATATAAAGAATAAAAATTCCCAAGACCAGGGTATGTACAATAGATGTGAGAACATTATCAACAATACTTTTAATGCAAAAAAGTGCGGCCCAAGACTTCAGCACAGAATGTAATTACCAGCAATAGGGTCAGATTTTTTTAGATATATAAAGGATAAAAGAAAGGCAAAAGTAGACATTGAGCTGCTGGAAAATGGCACTGGAGAAGTAGTAATGGGAACAAAGAAATGGCTGAGGAACTGAACATGTACTTTATGTCAGTCTTTACGTGGAAAACACGAGTAACATCCCAACAATTCAAGAGAGTCAAGGGACAGAGGTGAATATGGTGGCCATCACCAAGGAGAAGGTGCTAGAAAAACTGAAAGGTCTGACGGTGGATAAATCACCTGGACCAGATGGACTACTCAATGGAATCCTGAAGGAGATAGCTAAAGAGATAGTGTAGGCATTGGTGGTGATCTTTCAGGAATCGCTGGAGTCAGAGAAGGTCCAAGAGGGTTGGAAAATCACTTATGTAATGCCTCGGTTTGGCAAATGGTGGGAAATTATAGGATGGTTACCCTAACCTCGGTCATTGGTAAGATTATGAAGGATGAGATTTATGAATACTTGGAGGCGTATGGTAAAAGGGCTAAGTCAGCATAGTTTCATTAAAGGGAGTCATGCCTGTTAAATCTGTTAGAATTCTTTGAGGAGGTAATGAGCACGTTAGACCAAGGAAAGCCAATGGATGTTATCTACTTGGACTTCTAGAAGGCCTTTGACAAGGTGCAGCACAGGAGGCTGCTGAGTAAAATAAGGGCCCATGGTGTTAGAGACAAGGTACTAGCATGGATAGAAGATTGGCTGTCTGGCAGAAAGCAGAGAGTGGGGATAAAAGGGTCCTTCTCAGGATGGCAGCCAGTGACTATTGGTGTTCTATAACGGTCAGTGTTGGGACCACAAAGTTCCTTCATCTAGATCATTAATGAGGGCATTCTGGCCAAGTTTGCAGATGATACAAACATAGGTGGAGCAACAGGTATTGAGGAGGCAGGGAGGCTGCAGAGAGATTTAGACAGGTTAGGAGAACAGGCAAAAAAAAAGTGGCAGATGGAGTATAATGTGGGAAAGCGTGAGGTCATGCACTTTGGTAGGAAGAATAAAGGCATAGACTATTTTCTTAATGGGGAGAAAATTCAGAAATCTGTAGTGCAAAGGGACTTGGGAGTCCTAGTCCAGGATTCTCTTAAGGTAAGCTTGCAGTTTGAGTCAATTGTTAGGAAGGCAAATACAATGTTGGCATTTATTTCAAGAGGATTAAAATAGAAAAGCAGGGATGTACATCTGGGGCTTTAAAAGGCTCTGGTCAGGCCACATTTGGTGTATTATGTGCAGTTTTGGGCCCCATATCTCTGGAAGGATGTACTGGCCCTGGAGCGGGTCCAGAGGAGATTCATGAGAATGATTCCAGGAATGGAAGTCTTAACATATGAGGAACGTTTGAGGATTCTGGGTCTATACTCAATGGAACTTATAAGGATGAGGGGGGATCTAATCGAAACTTACAGGATACTGAACAGCCTGAACAGAGTGGAAGTTGGGAAGATGTTTCCATTGGTAGGAGGGGGAAACTTTACAGTAAAGTGAAAACTCTTTAGAATGGAAATAGGGCGAAAATTCTTCAGCCAAAGAGTGGTGAATCTATGGAATTCACTGCCACAGAAGGCTATGGAGGCCAGGTCATTGAGTATATTTAAGTCAGAGATAGGTTCTTGATTGTCAAGAAGATCAAGGGTTATGGGGAGAAAGCAGGAGAATGGGGTTGAGGAACTTATCAGCCATGATTGAATGGAACGGCCTAATTTCTGCTCCCATGTCTGATCGTCTTATGGTCTAATTCCCACACGAAACATCTCACCACAAGAGCAAAATGGACAATTGCTTGCAAGCTGGTTACTGAATCAGCTATTGATGACTTGCAATGTTTTTAAATATTAATCTGTGGACTAGAAGAGATCTCTAAATGATCCTTCCAGCAGCATCTTTTACATCTGTTGGAGAGAGCTTTGTTGCTTTCAGATCCACTGCTTGAAAGCATCACTTAATGTAGGTAACAGTGGCTCTGGCCTCATCCTCACTTCATTTATGTGACTACTGTATTTGCAGCAATGGGATGGTTTCACTCTGCTCAGAACTGTTAAAACTTTGCAGTTAGAAATATAAGAAAATCACGGAAATGGAAAATAAATGTTTCCAATTGTGAGTCAACAGGCTACTACTTGAAGTGAATACAGAGTGAAGCTGGAGGAACACAGCAGGTCAGGCAGCATTAGAGGAACAGGAAAGTTGACGTTTCAGGTCCGGACTCTTCTTCAGGACTAATACTTGAACAAAAGTTCAACTGAATCAACCAGGATAAAAGGGAAATACTGGGGATACTTGAATTCTGAAGCAAAAATGGAGAACTCTGGAAAAACTTAGCTGGTCTGACAGCATCTTTGGAAAGAGAAACCAAGTTCACATTTCAAGTGGCTCTTCTTCAGAACTGAAATATGTTGTTTTTATAATTTTGAAAGAGATGGAGAAGGAAGAAGAGAGCAGGTGATATAGAGATGCAATGCAAAAGACAAAAAAAAAAATTGTTAATACTACAGAAAGGAACAAAAATATGTAAAAGGGTGCAAAGGACAAGCAGGAGTCTCCTAAAATGTTTGTAAGTTTAGGGCCCTTCACTACCGCTGTCAAAAGACACAAGATCTGTACTAAAGCCTAAGGATTTATTTAAACTGTTCTCAGGTTTTACTCAGTAAAATAAGGAGGTCTCTTGGATTATTAAATTCTTCTGGGAGACTTTTCTGTAAACTACCATTGATTCAAAGCATTTATTTATTCAGACACGAGCCTGCATGTATTAGTTTGTAGATAAGTGGTGTTTAATCATGTACACCAATGCAGGTTCTCCTTTCTCATGTTGGACGAAGCAAAGTGATGGCATTTTGAGAAAAATTGCTCAGGTGAGAGAGGTTATTGCTCAGTTTGATATAAACCCTTGCTACAAAAACAAAATAATACAGATCCTGGAAACATAAAGGAGAGAAAATGTTGGAAACACTCAATAGATTAAGCAGCACGTTTGAAGAAAGAAGAATTAAATTTTCTATTCAATGAAATATGGAAGGAATAGGAGTACTTGTTATGATCTAAAGTTGTTGAATTCAATGTTAAAGACAGCAGCGACTGGTAATGTTCCTATACTATCACTTCTGAGCATGTTGTATCCTTGAATATTAAGTGCCCAGTTCTCATGACTTTTAAGGGTTGCTTCCGTTATTGGTATTGTTTCATATTTCCACACTGTTATTTGTGCTTGTAGCTCACCAGCCTGATTTTTGCCTGTAATGTTACATAATCAACTCCTGTTCACTACTCTTCTCATCTGATACTGCTTAACACTTTGACTTTATGCACTTTATTTTGCTTTGCTATTTCCATATGCTGGTGCCTGTGCCTCTGCTAATTTAGTTTAAACTCTCCTCATCAACACGATTGAACCTTCTTTTAAGGGCATTGGTCCCAGTCAAGGTGCAGTCCTTTCCATTTGATTAGGTACGTCCTGGCCTAGAATTGGTCTGAATTACCAAGAATCTCAAACCATCTCAATTACCAAGAATCTCAAGCCTTCTACATACACCATGTGTCAAGCTAGGTATGAGCCTCCTTATGTGGGCTCTTGTGGAGCAATGTTAGTATCCCCACCTCTGAGCCAGGGCACCCAGGTTGAAGTTCCACATTATCCAGAGGTGTGTAATAATATCTCTGAACAGATTGATTAGAAAATATCCATATCTTCATCCTATCTTCTGGCTAGTGCATGGCACTGGGAGAAATCCAGAAATGACTATATTCATTGATTTTTTTTTTTAAACTACATTAATATTACAATGTTTCCTTTCAGAATATTCTGCAACCTTTACATGATGTCCTTTTGCAACTGGGGAGGCATTACACCAAGCAGGACTCACGGTAACAGTTACAGAAATACCTGTCAGTCCCCTTGACTTTAGAATCACCTATAACAATTGCATTTCTACTGTTTGATGTTCTTCCTGCACAGTGCTATGTCTAACGGTGCCATAGTCTGGAATGTATTACTTCAGAGTAGCACTGCTGTCAGCTATCTCCAACACTGGATGCATCTTTGAGAACGGCATGCACCCTGAAAGACGTCGATAATTCTTTCTCTTGTTGCTTTTCAGGAGGGTTTCCCACCTACTATCCTGAACTCTTACTAATAGGAAGGTAACTAACTCCTAGAACATACCATCGGAGAACTATTCATTCTCCCTGTTGCTGTACAATGACTCCAGCTATACCTTGAGCTCAGGAGTCCTGAAATTGAATGGATCGTTTGGAAATACTTTTGCCACACATGATTCCCAAGAGACATGACGCGTCCTGAAGTTCTCATATGGTGCAGCAATTGAAGCAAGGTTCCAACTTCTCATTCGTAAAGTAAAAAAAATCTGTGTGGCACCTTTAAAAACTGGTTATTAGTTTGTTTTAATGTATCAATTTGTGTTTATAAAGTCCAGACATGTTTTATGATAATATCATTATCCACATACTGTTACTCTGATGATAAATGAAATTCATGATTTCCCACCTCTAAGTTTGAACAACTGCCCTAGTTTAGAATGACATAAGAGAAAAATACTCACCAACCACTTACATAGTTTGTGAGGCCAAACTTTGATTCCTTTTTGAATGCTGTAACTTCACCGTTTCAGATTGCCACTGCTGTGTGATCCTGCTCTTGCCACCGCCACCACTCTCTTACACTAGCATCTTCCTGCTCTTAACATTGTCACCATCTCTGTTCTTCACACTTCCACTACTTCGTTATCGTTCTCTTTACACCGTCACTGTCCCACGTTCCCATTCTTCATACTGCCACCCTTTTTTGTTTTCACTATTTACATCACTGCAGTTATGTTATCCTCCTCTTTATACTGTCACTGATCTGCATTCTTGGTCTTTACTCTGTCATCACCAGTGTTAATTCTCTTTCCTTCGCCCCCTCTGCCAGACATGCGAGGCTTGTATTATTATTCTCTTGCCGTGCCATTTAGCACAGACCCAAAGGCAGGAAGCTTGCCGAGTTATGAACATGCCTCAGTCTGGTTAAGGGGGATAGCCTTCACTCAGGGGATCCTGCACGTCGGCCTCCAGTACCCATCCTGGCCCTGTTCGGGGTGGTCAGAGATAGGATGGCTTGCTCAAAAGGGGAGAGGAGCCAAGAGACAGGTAGCACACCACCTGTTCTGCCTCTTTCTGCCCTTTTTCAGGCTGTTTTGCTTCTGGAATGAGAGACAGCTAGGTACTATGGAAGTTGAATATGTGTGGTACATCTATTACTGCTGCTGCAGGTGGGGAAATATCCCAAGCGAGGGCGTATGCAGCACAGAGGACATCTGGGTTTAGTAGTGGTGTTGTAGGTTGGAGTTGATGACAGCGAGTGGGGAAGGTGACCTTAGATATTTATAAAATCATGAGGGGTATGCATATGGTGAATAGCCAAGGTCTTTTTTTCCCAGGGTAGGGGAGTCCAAAACTAGAGGACGTAGGTTTAAGGTGAGAGGGGAAAGATTTAAAAGGGACTTGAGGGGCAATTTTTTCATGCAGAGGCTGGTGCGTGTATGGAATGTGCTGCCAGAGGATATGGTGGAGGTTGCTACAATTACAACATTTAAAAGGCATCTGGATGGGTATCTGAATAGGAAGGGTTTAGAGGGATATGAACCAAATGCTGGAAAATAGGACTAGATCAGTTTAGGAATATCTGATCGGCATAGATGAGTTGGACTGAAGGGTCTGTTTCTGTATGGTGTAACTCTATGTTGCAGACTTTAGGGGGAGTGGTGGGGCATGACGCTTGGTGGGAGGTGAGTGTTGGTGCAGAGAGAGACTGAGTGTGAGTATCAGAGGGAAACTGGTGGCACTTACGCTGATGGAGTGATGAAAAACATTGACCTGCTTATAGTGCTGGATCTTCCTTCAGATGGTTGAGACTGGTCTAACATGGTGTGGCAACCTCAGAGCAGCTGACATGGCCTGGTGTTGTGGCCTTCACTGCTGGCCCTGGAGGAAGTGGACGTCCCACATTGGCACCACCCCATCCAGCAGGAGCTCCATTGTCTTGTCCACAAATTGGCCCCCTTTTTGCCGAATTTGAGAGGTGTTGGGGACTGAGCAGGACAGCTCCAGATTGACAGTGCTTGTCCGGATGCACGACAGCCTTTTAAATACAGCACTAGCTCCAGGAGCTGGTCGATTTCAGGACTTCTGAGTAGCAACAAAAACAAATTTGCTAGAAAAGCTCAGCAGGTCTGGTAGCATCTGTGAAGAAAACATCAGAGTTCACATTTCGGGTCTGGTAACTCTTCTTCTTTCAGTTCTGAGACTCGAAATGTTAACTCTGACTTTTTCTTCACAGATGCTGCCAGACCTGCTGAGCTTTTCCAGTTTTTGTTCCTGATTTTACAGCATCCGCAGTTCTTTTTGTTTTTATCTGAGTAGCAAGTTGTTCTACAAATGGTGTATGGTTAGGTGGGGTGTAAATCAGGCGTGATAGTTATCACAAAGATTGAAATGGCAATTAATGCGGTGAGTTTGGTCAGATACAAGAAAACTTGCTTGGCGAGGATCACTCTTTTTGTACTTGGCTATATCTAGGATTGGTTGGGGCGGATGGGATCATGGCTGTCAAAAGGGAAAACGCCTCAAAGAAAATACTTTAGGGCTACAGGAAAGGTTGGGGGAGGGGAACTAATGGAGTTGATCTTAAGAAAGCCATCTCACACACATGACTGGCTGAATTGCTCCTTCTTTGCTACAACTATTCCTTGATTTTATCGCAGAAATAGCAAACGTTTATCTCCATTTTTATTAAACTGCTAAAAATGCTGCTATTCTTAGTCCTAACTTGAGCAATTCCCACTCATTCAACAGCCTGCTTAAACAATGTTGCAATTTTAAAATGATCATTCTTGTTTTCAGATTCCCGCAATGTCTGACCTCTCTCTATCTCTGTAATCTCCTCCAATCCTCCACCACTGTAAGATACCTGAGCACCAATAATTCTCTCTAACCCACTTTTAGTTGCTGCTTTCTTGGTGGATGTGCCTTCAGGTTGCCTGAACCCTAGATTCTTGAAATCTCTTCCTAAAGCACTCAGCTTTTCTATCTGATTTTCCTGCTTTTAGACTCTTCTCGAAAGCTACCTCTTTGACAAAATTTTTGGTCATCTGTCTTAATATCTCTGTACACGGCTTAGCGCCATATTTTGTTTCTCATGCTGCTATGAAGCATTTAAACCATAAGACAGAAGCAGAAATTGGCCATTCTGCTGGTTGATCCACTCAACCATTCAACATCTTCCTCAGCCTCACTTTCCTGTCCTCTCCTCATAACCCCGGTTCCCTTATTGACTAAAAATCTGTCTAACTCAGCCTTGAACATATTTAATAACCCAACCTCAACTGACCTCTGTGGTAAAGAATTTCACAGATTCAAAACCTTCAGAAGAATTTGTTTTGAGTATAGAAGTTGGGATGTTATGTTGAGGTTGTACATGACATTGGTGAGTCCTCTTCTGGGGTACTGTGTCCAGTTCTATTCCATTGGTGAGGAAATGATATTAAGCTGGTGAGGGTTCAGATGAGGTTTACCAGGATGTTGCTGGGAATGGAGGATTTGAGTTATAAGGATAGGCTGGATAGGCTTGGACTTTGTTCACTGGAGTGTAGGGGTTTGAGGGGTGACCCAATAGAAGTTATAAAATTATAACGGATATAGATCAGGTGAGTGGCAGGGGTCTTTCCTTAGGGTGAGAGGAGAAAGATTTAAAGAAGACATGAGAGGAATTTTTTTTTTTACACAAAGAATGGTTCTTGTGTGGAATGAACTTCCAGAGAAAGTGGTGGATGTGGGTACAGTTACAATGCTCAGGAAATAATTAAGTAAGAACATGAATAAGAAATGTTTGGAGGGATATGGGCCAAGTGCAGGCAGGTGGAACTAATTTAGTTTGGGATTATTGTTGACGTGGACTGGTTGGACCGAAGAGTTTGTTTCCGTGCTGTATGACTCTATAAGAAATTGCTCCTCATCTCTTTCTTAAACATGTGACCCTTATTCTGAGATTAAGCCCTCTGGTCCTACACTCTCCCACAAAAGGAAACAACCTTTCTGCACCTATCTTTCTAAGGATCTTATATGTTTCAATAAGGTGGCTTCTCATTCTTTCGTATTCCAACAAATACATGCCCAATCTACTCAATGTCTCCTCAGAAGACAACGTTTCTATACCTGGTATTTGGGGCATTTCATTACGACCAAGGTTGTTATATAAATACAAGTTGTTGAAATCACAGATAATTGAAATCATTCAAGATGAGGTAACTACTTGTGGATCAAGAGCAAACCTTACCTGCAAACAATTGATAATACTTAAGAAAGGTGGGAATTCCCCATAAAATGAATTGTAAAATCCTCAGCTCTAATAATTATTTAATGTGAGAGGTTTTAACCTTTACAACGTGCCAAAAGTCAGCATTAAAATTGGCCGTGATTGCTTTCTCATTCTGGAACTGCCAAGAGCTAACTTGTTCCAAATTCACTCTGCTCCACTGAGCAGATGGTGTGACTGTGCACTAAATGATGGGGTCACTGTTCACTCAGGCACATTGACTGCCGCGTGAGAGGACAATGCCACAGTCAGTATCCGTGCACTCCCTTTGTGAATTCAGAAGGAGCAGGAATATTTCTCTGGGCACCAGAAGGAGGGCCTAGGCACTCCCTTCTGCAAAACCATTCTGGTGGCTAATTTTAACAATTAGCTGATTCACAGCTGCTAAAACCTGTCAACTAAAATGGGAAGAATGTTTCTCAAGTCAATCCAGTCAAGTTTAACCGCTCTAACTCTCCAAATTTCACAGAAATGTTTTCAATTACATTTCCTGTAAAACCATACAGGTCAGTTTAGGTTCCATGGCATAACAATAACCTTGAAATGGAACTCTTCTCTTAGCATTAAGAGCAGGGATCCACAGCCAGTCATATAAACTAGATTTTCATCCCATGGATAAAGGTCTTAGCTGCAAGAAAGCTGATCTTCCTTTTAAATGTGTTGCAGTGATAGTGAACCTGGCTGTTTCGCCTTTTGTCTCCCTGCGAAATGTTCTCCTGAGATGATCAGCTGATAGAACTTCACCATTTGTTCCTTTATTATAAAAGGTCTTGCCTCTGAAATGATTCAATCCACAAATAAAAACATTAAGCATCATTTTCAGTTTAATAAACGTCAACACAGAATACAGGATCAGTGATCAATTTTATGAAACAATTATTTAGTGTACAGGTCAAGATCTGTCATAGTTTGTGTTACATTACAGAAAAGGACATTAAAACTGTTAAAACCACTCAACGTAAACTCACCAGGATGATGCCAGATATCACAAATTATATTTTATAAAAGAGATGTTAAACGCCAGAGTTACTTTCACAGAATGTTAAGAGGAGACTTCTTTTAAAAATGTGTGGTTTTAATAGGTCAATTTAAGGAATGGCAATTTCCACAGGTTAATGAATGATGTGTTAAGATGGTTAATTTAAAATTGTCATTGAGAGGGCAAAAAGAGAGATCTGAATTTTTTTTTAATGCAGAAAACTTTGAGAATAGAATACATAGTCACAGGGAATAGCTAGGACAGAGGCCAATATGCGTTTAAGTGAATGTTGGCTAAATGTTTCAAATGCACAAGATACAGGGCTTTGTGAAGGAAATGAATCAGTGAAGTTGTTTTAATAATGTAAACATAGACATTGGACATCATGTACTCTGTTTCTTTGCTGTAAACTACGATGATTCTCTTCTAAATGGATCTAAGAGTCTTCTCTTTGACTATAGGATAAATGTTTCAATTCTGGAATTTTGAAGCTATTATTTTTTTCTCATAGGCCAACACAGCTAAACCTTAACATTGTATGTTTCAGAAGCTGTGTATTTTGTTTTTATATTTTGCCTTTCAATTGCGCATACCTGAGGGACCAATAATTATTCCACATGCAGTAACCTGCCAAGTGAATTAAAATAAGTGTAACAAGATAAATATTGTTAGGAAATGGAACATCTCATCAAAAAGAGTAATGGACGCAGGATCCAACATGGCTTTAAAAAGTGTTTATAAACAGGCATTGGCTGTCTGTAACACACACACCTTCACAATGAAAGGTTCAGTAAGCACAATGTTGCAAAATACATTGAGCAAACAAACAAAATTGATCTTTGATAAAAGATATCTTAAAAAGTCCAATAAAAATGTCAAGGAAACAACACCAGGAACTGATGAAGGGTTTAGGCCCGAAACGTCAAGTTTTCCTGCTCCTATGATGCTGCTTGACCTGCTGTGTTCATCCAGCCCCACGCCTTGTTAACCAGGAACTCCTATATGGTATTAATGGACCGAACCAGAAAATGTGACTCAGGAATAAAAGGTACTGCAGATGCTGGAGAATCCGAGATAACAAGGTGTGGAGTTGGATGAACTCAGCAGGTCAGGCAGCATCATAGGAGCAGGAAAGCTTGACGTTTGGGGCCTAGACCCTTCATCAGAAATGGGGGAGGGGAAGAGGGCTCTGAAATAAATAGGGAGAGAGGGGGAGGCGGATAGAGGAGAGGATAGGTGGAGAGGAGGCAGACCAGTAGAAGAGGCGGGGATGGAGCCAGTAAAGGTGAGTGTAGGTAGGGGGGTAGGGAGGAGATAGGTCAGTCCAGGGAGGACAGACAGGTCAAGGGGGCGGGATGATGTTAGTAGATAGGAGATGGGGGTGTGGCTTGAGGTGAGAGGAAAAACAGGTTAGGGAGGTGGAGATGAGCTGGGCTGGTTTTGAGATGCGGTTGGGGGAGGGGAGATTTTGAAGCTTGTGAAATCCACATTGATGCCATTGGGCTGCAGGGTTCCCAGGCTGAATATGATTTGGGGTTCCTGCAGCCTTCTGGTGGCATCACTGTGGCATTGCAGGAGGCCCAGGATGGACATGTCATCTGAGGAATGGGAGGGGAGTTGAAATGGTTCGCGACTGGGAGGTGCAGTTGTTTGTTGCGAACTGAGACTCAGGAAATGTGACTCAGGAAATCGTGTGGCTCCGTGGATTGTACGCCAAAGATTTGGATGTCAAAAGAATTTCCTTACAATCCTGCAATTGCTTCAAGATGATATGATTGCAAGTGTCTTGAGTGGAAGCTCTGACAAATGTACTTTCAAAGTCTGGGTTGTAGTCAGGTAAGGTCATGTGACAGCTCTCGTTCAATTTACAATCTACTTGACAATGGCTGTGTAGTGATTGTAATGAGGTCAACCAGGTGAACATCATAAAATATGAGTTCCTGACTGGGGCTATTAACCTGATCCAATCAGGAGCCCTGGTGGACAGATATAAATAGGAGTGTCAGAGGTTCTGTTCACTCTGACAGCTGGCTCTGAGGAAGTTTCCTCAATGTCAAGGACTTGCCACATGTAAGTAGAGGATGACTTGGCGATGGGATACTGGCCTCTTGGGGGGGAGGTTATTTCAGCTGATCACCTCAAAAATCAACTGCCCGCTGGTGTCAATATTAAATATCACCTAGATAGAAACTTCTTTAAACCCCAGTTGTCCCCATTAACATATGGGATTTACAGTTTGTTGACGACTCCGGTGTCATTGCCCACTTTACAACAGATTCATATTGCACTCTTGATCTCTTCAATTCTGCATAATAGAAACTTGGCCTTGAACATTTTCAAAACAAAATTCGTATATCAACTGAGATAACACGATGTAGAGCTGGATGAACACAGCAGGCCAAGC
>JAHRHZ010000038.1:7913885-7952263 GCA_024137785.1 Ginglymostoma cirratum | reverse complement strand
TGCTCCTCTGATGCTGCTTGGCCTGCTGTGTTCATCCAGCTCTACATCGTGTTATCTTGGATTCTCCAGCATCTGCAGTTCCTACTATCTCTTCTTATATCAACTCCCATCTGGTCAGCTAAATGTTGAAGGAGACGGTCTGCAATCTGTGGAGCACGTCTCGTGTCTTATCAGCTGCCTGTCTCAACAGGCCAACATTGGTGAGGAAATCTAACATTGGATCAGCCGTACCAGCTCAGTCTTCTACAACAGTGAGTGTTTGACATTAAAGATCTTCTCAAGCCAACAAAATACACTGCAGTTGTCATCATTAACACTCAAACTGTAGGGAGACTGGACCATGTATTAGTAACACAAAAAGGTACTAGAATAATTCCAATAGTAAGCCTCTGTAAAATCTAGGTTTGAGTGGAGGACGTCAAAAAAATGCACGTGGAACACAGTAGGCCAGGCAGCATCAGAGGAGCAGGAAAGCTGATGTTTTGGTTTGGGACTCTCTAAGAAAATGCTACTATTCTTTTTGAAGCCATATCTATGAGCATTCAGCAAAACCCTTACAAACTCAACTGAGACTGAATGCTTGGAGATAGCAAGAACTGCAGATGCTGGAGTCAGAGATAACACAGTGTGGAGGTGGAGGAACACAGCAGGCCAGGCAGCATCAGAGGAGCAGGAAAGTCGATGTTTCGAGTTGGGACCCTACTTTTGAAGACCTAAAAAAAAGTCTATGATTGGTGGCAATTTAATAATGGAATTGGTGAATTTATTTAACATAATTATAATTTATACATTTATAAATTTATGCATTGAGACCAGATGTTCACTCAAATTCTACTGGAATGCTCATCCTGTAGACTTCTGACTGACAGCTTTCGGCTCTGTCTGGAAATGGGCAATGGCTTGTATGGCCACAGAGTCAGGATGAATATTCAACTTGCTTCTCCTTCGTTGTCCCAAATGGAAAATGACATCCCTTAGTTTGAGCATGGTGTTGTTGGGCTCACACAATTTCTTAAACAGTAACACCACTTCCTCTATTTCTGGGAGAACCTATGACAACTTGGAATGCCTAGATAAACGTGGAGGGTGGGAATTTGGTTAAAGAAGTAGCGTAATAAAAACCTCGTAAGACATTTCCACCAGCAAAGGGCAAAAGTGGAGTAGTTAGGTTCCAGAAAGGTTGAGGCAAAATCTTAGTTCGCTAAGATCCTGGTGCAATGGCAAGATGACCTTTGTTTAGAACTCATCGCTCTACAACCCAACTGTCAGGTGGTATTTACCAGAGCAAAACAACTGTCATCTCATCTTTTTTGACTCTTTGACCAGTTAGGGAGGGAAAGTGGAAACTGGTGTCCATTTCTGTCAGAGGAAAGATATCTAACTAAAGGAATCATAGGCATATGTCAAACAGCTCAACAGCAATTGGATTTTTCAGGCTGAAGTAACCCCAGGAATTGAGGGGAGACCTGAGAAGGCTGTTCCTTGTTTCCCTCACTCTTCCATGGAGATGCTGTTGTAGGATCTGATGGGCTATACTGAGATGATGTCTACCGTGGATGGGAGGAAAAACAGAGATGGAAGTAGCTGAGAAAGTCAGTGGAAGGAATGTGATCATTCAAGCTTGGACGGTATGGAAGGATAAGAGGGTACATTGGTTAAGTGACATAGCATTTGTCTTTTGAAGCCCTACATTCTGATTTGCCTCATGTTGACCTGTACAGCAAACCTCAGGTCAATGTATCTTTTTTAGCTATGTTCGTCCCTCTTTCTGTCAGCATCTCTGGTCCCCATTTTACAGCTAACACTCACATTTACCTCCAGCCTGATACCATCTCAAAAACAGTTCTCACAGTCATCATCTACGTTGGTGTCCTACCATGCTGTCCATACAAGGCATTACAAACTTTTTGCTTTGCTGCTTTTTCTCCTTGGAGGAGAAGGAAGTTCACAACTTGACAAGATGGCCCAGTGTGATGGGTGGGGGACTTGTTGTCATGCACCTTGTTGGCTACTAGTTATACATACCCATTTGCTCCACTAGTAAGGAGGTTTTTCTCTTGTTCCAGAATGCTGAAAATGTTAGCATTGACTTCCTGTGAGAGTCTGGGCGTTCTGACGCATTGATGCTCAGAAAACTCAAAAGAGGTCATCATCAGCCTGTAGACTATTGTGGGAGTCTTGCCTCCTTCCAGCTGGATCACAGCACCCATCCTATCTGACTTGAGGGAAATATTACTAAGGACGAGGCTGCTGATGCAGTTCCTGTTATTAGAGCTGTCGGCATTAGTGTAGCCTTTGCTTCTGACAGCAGTACAAGGTGGAGAATCCATGTCACGGTGAAGGCTAACAGCAGAAGAAGATAAGGTCTGCGTTGAACAGATCCAGAACTCAAATCATCTGTACAATATAATGTCAATTTCTGGTTTTGGTTTGAAAAGAAGTGTGTAGCGGCTACTACTAAGGAGAAGGTGCTGGGGAAGCTGTAAAGTCTGAAGGTGGATAAATCACCTAGACTAGATTTCTTTAGGAGATAGCTGAAGAGATTGTAGACGCATTGGTAGTGATCTTCCAGGAGTCACTGGTCTCGGGGAGAGTGCCAGACAACTTGAAAATGGTTAATGTAACACCTCTGTTTAAGAAGGGAGAGAGGCAGAAAACAGGAAATTATAGGCAGGTATTTGGTAAGATTTTAGAATCCATTACTAAGGATGAGATTGCAGAGTACTTGAAATGCATGGTAAAATAGGGCTGAACAGCACGGCCTCATCAAGGGACGGTCATGTCTGACACATCTGCTAGAATGTTTTGAGGAGATAATGAGCAAGTTAGACAAAGGACAGCCAATGGATGTGGTCTATTTGGATGTCCAAAAGGCCTTTGACAAGGTATTACACAGGAGGATTCTATATAAGAGTTCACTAGGGCAAGGGACAGGCATTGATAGAGGATTGGCTGGCTGGCAGGGACACAGAGTGGAGATAAAGGAGTCTTTTTCAGGATTGCGGTGGTAACTAATGGAGTTCTAGAGGGTTCAGTGTTGGGACCACAACTATTCACATTATACATTAACAATCTTGATGAAGGAACTGAGGGTAATATTGCTAAGTTTGCAGATGTCATAAAGATAGGTAGAGGGACAAGTAGCTTTGAGGGAGGGAGGAGGCTGCAGAAGGACTTGGATAGGCTAGGATAGTGGGCACAGAAGTGGTAGTGGCGATTCAATACAATGTTGGAAAGTGGTGAGATTATATACTTTGATATGGAGAATAGAGGTATAGACTATTTCTAAATGGGGAATATCTTCCGAATTCTGAAGCACAAAGGGACTTGGGAGTCCTAGTTCAGGATTCTCTTAAGGCTAACATGCAGGTTCAGTTCACAGTTAAGAATGCAAACACAATGTGGAGGCACAGGTAGATAGGATAGTGAAGAAGGCGTTCGGCATGCTTGCCTTTATTGGTCAGTGCATTGAGTATAACAGTTGGGAGGTCATGTTGCAGCTGTACAGGACATTAGTTTGGCCACTTTTGGTGTATTGCGCGCAATTCTGCTCTCCCACCAATAGGAAGGATATTGTTAAACTTGAAAGAGTTCAGAAAAGATTTACAAGGATATAGCCAGGGTTGGAGGGTTTGAGCTGTAGGGAAAGGCTGAATAGGCTGGGGATACTTTCCCTGGAGCGTTGGAAGCTGTGGGGTGACGTTATAGAGGTTTATAAAATCATGAGGGGCATGGATAGGGTAAATAGACAAGGCCTTTTCCCTGAGATAGGGTGCCCAAAACTAGAGGACATAGGTTTAAGGAGATGGGGTAAAAGTATAAAAGGGACCTAAGTAGCAACTTTTTCATGCAGAGGGTGGTGCGTGTATGGAATGAGCTGCCAGAGGAAGTGGTGGAGGATGGTACAATTACACAATTTAAAATGCATCTGGATGGGGATGTGAATAGGAAGGGTTTAGAGGGATATGGGCCGTATGTTGGCCAATGGGATTAGATTTATATGGGATATCTGGTCAGCATTGATGAGTTAATTCAAGAGATATTCCGCATTTAGAAATAGTTTATACCTCTATTCTCCCTATCAGAGTCTGTTTCTGTTTTGTATATCTCTATGACTCTAGTGTTAGCATTTCATTTCAAGGCTCTGGTCAGTCCGCATTTGGAATATTGTGAGCAGTTTTGGGCCCCGTATCTAAGGAAGAACATACTGGCATTGGAGAAGATCCAGAGGAAGTTTAGAACAATGATCCTGGGGATGAAGATCTTTTTATGAGGAGTGGTTGAGAACTCTAGGTTCGTACTTGATGGATTTTAGAAGGTTGATGGGGGGTAGGATTTGATTGACATTTACGGAATACAGAGAGGCCTGGATAGAGCGGGCATGGAGAAGATGTTCCCATTATTAGGGGAGACTGGGATCCGAGGGTGTATCCTGAGAGTGAAGGGATGATCCTTAAGAACTGAGAGGAGGAGGAATTTCTTCAGCTAGAGGGTAGTGAATCTGTGGAACTCATTGCTGCAGAAGACTTTGGAGGCTAAGTTATTGAATGTATTTAAGGCTGAGATGGATAGATTCTTGCTTTCAAGGGGATCAAGGGCAGGAGAATGAGGTTATCAGCCATGATTGAATAGCGGAGTGGATGTGATGGTCCAAGTGGCCTATTCTGCTCCTTAATCTTTCAGAGAGATGTCATCTCTTTGAAAATTTTGGGGCAGCACGGTGGCTCAGTGGTTAGCACTGCAGCCTCACAGCACCAGGGACCCAGGTTCGATCCCACTCTTAGGTGACTGGCTGTCTGTGTGGAGTTTACACATTCTCCCCGTGTCTGCATGGGTTTCCTTCAGGTGCTCCGGTTTCCTCCCACAGTCCAAAGATGTGCAGGTTAGATTGCCCGTAGTGTCCAGGGATGTGTAAATTAGGTGGGTTATAGCGGATGGGTCTGGGTGGGATACTTCAAGGGTCAGTGTGGACTTGTTGGGCCAAAGGGCTTGTTCCCACGCTGTAGGGATTCCATGATCTTATAATTTTATGGTCTTAAGGAAACATAAGAGTGTCTATATTTCTTGAACTGTATCCAAATTGAATTTCCTTTTTCAAGTATAACAAGTGCTCAATAATCTTATTTGATCTCCTATAATGACAACAGTTTGCAGCTTCCCCATTAATAAAGAATCCATACAAAACCATATGGTCTCAGTGGCTAACTTCCAATTGTAAGTGACATACTGTGACCTGTGACTTAATAGCCATAACACATGGCTTCCAACACAATAAGAAAGACATTATCAAAGATTCTCCTTACCTGACTATGACACGCACAGTGCATGATTCGTGATTTACATCCATGATTTACATGAAAATATGTTTCTAATTCTAAAGAATTTTACGCAGCTTTTTGTTTGCCTTCCAAAGCAAGACAGAAGAATGAAGGAGAAAGGCATACTGTATTCTCTGGGAGAGTGTACAATGATTGAGGGGCAACATTAGTTGTCGGAGCTTTGTCTTCATTGAACACTACAGCCTTTTCAGCACAAGGTGAGTAGTATGATCCCAAACTATCATGATCTGAAGGTATTATGGGATACTGAGGTTTTTAGTTGCGAAAAGCAGTGAGAGAGAAAGAGGGTGGTAATCCATAAATAACCTTTCACAAAGGAGCTTCCGTGCTGGAGTCTGTTTTTAATACACTTTAATGAAGGCCACAGACAATGCAAGTCATTCACCCTCAGGCTGCTAGTGCCTTTTAAACTCTCAGAGCTTTAAATGGCTATTTTATCCGCTGGTGAACAATAACAGCCAGGACAGCGTGTCTCTTTGAACACTAGATGTTATAAAGCTTCCCCTAGATCCAGACAATAGTAAGTCTGCAATTTAAAAAGGGCCTCACCAACTACTGTAGATTTACTTGAGAATATGTGCTTCAGATTTGTCAAAATAAATCATTACAATGGAAAAAAAACTTACCTGAATAAAATAATTCAGCAAACAAATTCATAAAATAACTCCATACTTAACACCAGGATGGTGGTTAGGAATATGTCAGTGCAAGAATCCTTTTATTATTATTCCCTTGCAAGAATTTTGAGGGGTACACTGCAGAATGTATTCAGAATGATAACGACATATTGTACGAGCAACTGCCTATAACAATAGATTGAGGATGTGGCACCATTTACTATGTAGGCCAGTACATGCCAACAGAGACATGTGGTTGAAATTGAGTGAGAGGGAGGGTCATGGTTTTGGAAATAGGGCTCTGTCCTGTGTTTCAATGACCCCTGTGGGAATTCATCACCACTTAGATCCTGTGGAACTTCTTAATTGAGGAAATTTACCAAACTTGAACTGGCAGTGGCAAAGTCAGAGGGTACCATGAAATGTGGCTTTCAAAGAATTGATTCTATTGAGGTTATGTTGATCCCCATGCTGGTTCATCAAGGACATTTTATTCGACAGTGTGTGTGGTTTAAAATGGTCATGGAGTCATTGAAATAGCTTTTTTATCAGACTTTGAGCTATTACACTTTAACTATAATTGGATTGTAGAGAAGAAGCACCTTTTGCACAGCATGATAAGATTAACCATAAAATTTTTGAAGAACCAATAGTGACATCATCTTCAGAATGTTTAATGTCGTGCCTGAGCTTACTGAAACCACAGCTGTGAAGTTACATCAATTGTTGTTTTGCTAGGTTTCCACCAACTGTGGCTGGGTACCACTTTTATATGTTTAATTAATGTATATTGGGCAAAACATCCACTTGCTATCAATTACTATTATGTGCTCTGACATGAAATTATGAGTTATATAGTAATGTGAGTCACTGTTTGGGTGGTATGGCAAAATGAGCCGTGTAGCTCAATCTCTGTTTGAATGGTAAACTATATGAATCTAGTGAGCATGGTGTTAACGTTGTTCCCAATTACGGTTGGCATATGGAAATAATTGCCGAAAATAAATATAAGCTTGTCCATTTTGGTGGGAAAAGTAGAAAAGCAGATTTTTTTTTAAACAGAAAGAGACAGCAAAATGCTATAGAGATAAGGAGTGATAAAACAGAGTCTCCCATTTAAAATGGAAAATGGGAGGGATTTCTTCTCAGAGGGTTGTTAGTGTTTTGATTTATCTAATGAGTAATGGACACTGAGTCATTGAATATATTTAAGGCTGAGTTAGAGTTTTGATTGACACGGAGTTATGTGTTAAGGGATATGCAGTTCAGGTCACAGTCATATTGACCATGATCTTATTGAAAGGCCAAACAGCTCACTCCTCCTCCTATCTATTTTTTTATCTCCTTATGTTATGTGGTATGAGTGCTTCTGTTCTCAGTATTGATTTGAAAGGATTTACTCTCCTTTCGCAACTACAGGTAATTCTGTGGAAGACTGCAGTCTTGCACTCTGCCATGGAAACGTGCAATAGATGAACATTTTGGAAAGTCGTGCTCTATTACCTTCCGTCAGGTTAAGTCACCTTAGTTTTATTGGGCCATTGAGCTGTTCTCTCATTGGAGAGAGACGCCTGGTGGTGCATTTACCAGAGGGTCACTATACCTCAGGTGAGCAGAGAGGTTGAGAAAGTAGAACCTTCATGGGAACCTTAGCTGGTGTGCTAATTGAACTTACGCTGTTGGCATTATTCTGCTTGGCAATCCAGCCAAAAATCAGAGCTGCCACTTGTTCATCCAAACACTTTAGCAGTGGTGGGATGTGAACCCATGTCTTCAAATAAGCTGTAGTTTTAATCCAGCGCCTTAGACCACTGGGCCACACTACCTAAAGAGTCATAAATCAATTAGGCAGAAATTACTCATGAAACTAAATGGACAGAATCAATGGGCAGGTTTGACACAGTGGAGAAAAGCAAGCTTGGTTGGCTAATAGACACAGCAGGAACTGCAGATGCTGGAGAACCTGAGACGACAAGGTGTAGAGCTGGATGAACACAGCAGGCCAAGCTCCAAGAGGAGCAGGAAAGCTGATGTTTCGGGACTAGACCCTTCTTCAGAAATGGGGGAAGGGAAGGGAAGGGGTCTCTGAAATAAATGGAGAGAGAAGGGGAGGTTGATAGAAGATAAATAAAGATAAAGATAGGTGGAGAGGAGACAGACAGGTCACAGAGGCGGGGATGGATCCAGTAAAGGTGAGTGTAGGTGGAGAGTTAGGGAGGGGATAGGTCAGTCCAAGGAGGATGGACAGGTCAAGGGGTCGGGATGAGGCTAGTAGGTAGGAGATGAGGGTGGGGCTTGAGGTGGGAGGAGGCAATAGGTAGGAGGGAGGACAGGTTAGGGAGGCGGAAACAAGCTGGGCTGATTTTTGGATGTGGTTGGGGGAGGGGAAATTTTGAAGCTTGCGGGACACCTATGTTCCGTTTGCACTAAACAAATGCACCTCCCTATCGCGAACCATTTCAACTCCCCCTCCCATTCCTTAGATGACATGTCTATCCTGGGCCTTCTGCAGTGCCACAACAATGCCACCTGAAGGATGCAGGAACAGCACCTCATATTTTGCTTGGGATCCCTGCAGCCCAATGGTATCAATGTGGACTACACAAGCTTCAAAATCTCCCCTCCCCCTACTGCATCCCAAAACCAGCCCAGCTCGTCCGGGGATCCCTAACCTGTCCTTCCTCCCACCTATCCCCACCTTCCACCTCAAGCCCCACCCCCATCTCCTACCTACTAGCTTCATCCCACCTCCTTGACCTGTTCGTCCTCCCTGGACTGACCTATCCCCTCCCTAACTCCCCACCTACACTCGCCTTTACTGGCTCCACCCCTGCCTCTTTGACCCATCTGTCTCCTCTCCACCTATCTTCTCCTTTATCCATCTTCTATCTGCCTCCCCCTCTCCCCCTATTTATTTCAGAATGCCCTTACCCTCCCCCATTTCTGCAGAAGGGTCAAGGGCCCGAAACGTCAGCCTTCCTGCTCTTCTGATGCTGCTTGGCCTGCTGTGTTCATCCAGCTCTACACCTTGTTATCTCGGTTCAGCTAATAGCCTTCTCTCTTCCTAAGCATTTATGACTTAGAAACTTGGTAGCTATAATATACCAGCTATCATTTGAGTATCTGAACACTTTTCCTTGCCGTTTTCCAATCTCCTAGCAAATATTTACTTTTATTTTTGCTCTTAAAGGATGAATCAGTACCAAACACACTAACCACAACAACAATCTGCTAAACAAATTAACTGAGGCAATTATTTTTAGTAAAAACTTGGATAATAATGGTCTGTTTTTGTACAGCAACTGTGATTCAGTATTTGTGCAGCAACTGCATTTACCAGGAACAGTCAAATATTGGCAGGGGCTCTTTCACGTGTGTTTATTCAACAGCCCCAATTTATTACAAAAACAGAAATTGCTGAAAAAGCTCAGCGGGCCCTAATTTGTTTACTGTTACAGTCATCTAGAAAAAGTGTCGTAGATCGTGATCTCTATAAGATCATTTCTACTTTTATTTTCAGCACGGGGAAGTCTGAGAGTCACACAACAACTTACATTTACATAGCATCATTATTCAGAAACTTGTCCCAAATATTACCTAGAGATTTAACAAAATGCAAATAGATGCTGAGAAGATGTTTCAGGAGGTGTCACAAAAAAGTTGGTTTAAAAGGAGCTGGAGACACAAAAGGATTGAAGGAGGAAGTTCCGGAGTATGAGGCTGATACAGTTGAAGGCATTCATGGTGGGCCATAGGAAAGATGGAACACATGAGGCCAGAATCAGAAGATCAAGACTTAGAATTGGGGGTTACTGCAGGTCTCGATGATGCTAAGGGGTAGGGAGGACCAAGGCAATAGAAGGTTTAATATGCTCTGAGAATTTTAAATTGAGGGTACTGGGGGACTAGATATCAATGAGGGCATGACTTGGGGATAGAATATAGGTACCAACATTTAGGATGAACTGAAGTGTACGGTATGTCGAATATGGGAAGTCTGTGAAAAGAACATTAGAATAGTCTAGAAGGTAGCTGGGCAACAAAAGCAGAGATGATCATCATGTGGGTACTGGCTAGTAATAATGGATGGGTGAGGCATCCATATATGGGAGGCCCAAATTCATCTCCCATTGAGTGCTACCTCATAATATCAGATCTTTAACCTCCCTTACTATTGTGTAATCCTAACATATGTTAAAGAAAGGAGGACATGTATAATGCAATTCATGACCTCAGGACATCACAGTAGTTAATTGTGTTTGAATTACAAGCACTTTTGTAATGTAGGAAAAACAGTAGTCAATTTGTGCACAAAAAGCTTCCAATGAGATAACAATCACACAACCTGAGATTTTTTTGGTAATGTTGCAGGATAAGTACTTTGCAGAACTTTGGGAGCACTCTGTTCCTCATGTAGGACAATGGGATCTTTTATCATTATCTGAGAAAGCAGAAAGGCTCAGGCTCTCTGTGCTTCCCACTAGAATGCAGTTGGATGCTCCTTGTCTTTTGCTGATAAGACTTTCCTGGTGTGAGCTGATTCTTGTGCTTGGTTTCTTCTGGAGACTAGGAGAGGTTATTCCAATTGAACTCATAACAATCTTCAATCTGCATACAATGTTTTTGGTGTTTCAATGAGGCTGAAGTCTCTTGTTTTCACTTGTGATACATGCCATTTGAACAGATGGCCAATAAACAGTGAGCAAGAAAGTAAAGCACAAACCACAATCAAAAACTACTCAAATGCTGCAGTTTATCTTCCCACTTTTACCAACACACACAAGTGTGCATTGCAAAAATGAGTATTGAGATAATATACCAAGTGGCAATGTCTATTTGTTAAATTTTATTTACCCATCAAAATTTGTTAGTGGTCACATTTGGATTTGGAGTTAGCCACGTAGGTCATGAGGCTAGTTGCAAACATGTTGGGCAATCCTATTCTACTTCTAGGAGGTGGATCGGCATTGCCAGGTATGATTCGGCTTCCTGAAGCCACATTGCATCTCTCCTGAAACTCTCTTATGGTCTCAATGTTCATTTAATTTTAGCATCTTTTATACACTTTGTCTTTCTGAATTGGGCCCAATCATCTACAAATTTTCCAGATTTAGCCTTCACCTCTTTTGTATAAAGGGAGATCATGTTTTTTTTTCTAATTTTAACACAACCCCACTTTTATAAATATGTCAAAGAGCCACACAGTACATCTACTATTTTCTTCGGCTCTCAGTGTAAAATTGTCTGGTTTTGCTTTAAATCCATGTACATTGCACCTAATGATCTACAAAGATCCTGTTTGGGGTTTAATCCTGATTTCTAGAGTCATAGAGGTTTATAACCTTTGGCCTATTAGGTCTGTCCCAGTCAAAAATAACTACATAATTATTCTAATCCCTTAATCCTGCCCTTGGCCCATAATCTTTTATGCCTTGGCATTGCAAGTCTACTGCTTAAATGTTACGAGACAAGGAGCAAATCCACTCTTCTCATTGATTTTCCTTTTCGGACATCAGTTTAATAATTCATGGGGGTGGGACTAGGTTTTTAATCTTCTAATATTTTCTGAGTGACTATCAATGTAACAGAAGTGGAATGCTCCAAAATTTCCAATGTAACTAAATGCCTGGAGTAACACGCTATGGAGTTGGAAGAACACAGCAGACCAGGTAGCATCAGAGGAGCAGGAAAGTTGACGTTTCAGGTTGGGACCCTCCTTCAGAAATAGGGAGGGGGAATGGAGCTCAGAAACAGAAGAGTGGTGGGGCTAGGGAAAGTATGTAGGATGGTGATAAGTGAGTGCAAGTAGGGAGCGGTGGCGATTGGTCAAGGGAATGGGAGGGGTGGATAGGAGGGAGAGAAGATGGACAAGTTGTGTCAGGTCAAGGAGGCAGGGATGAGAGGGAGGGTTGGACATGGGATAAGGCTGGGGGTTGGGGATATTTTAAAACTGATGAATTCCACGTTTAGACCATCAGGCTGTAGGCTCCCAAGGCAGAATATATGGTGCTGCTCCTCCAGTTTGCGGGTGGTGTCATTGTGAAACTGGAGGAGGCCCAGGGTGGAGATGTCACCCAGGGAGTGGGAGGGGTGGTTAAAATGGTTGAGGTCCAGAAGGTGCTGTCACTTGTCGCGTACAAAGTGTGGATGTTCTACGAAACGGTCTCCAAGTCTACATTTGGTCTCACCAATGTACAGCAGGCCACATCGGGAGCAGTGGATACGGTAGACCAAGTTGACAGATGCGCAGGTGAATCCCTGTCTGATATGGAAGATTTGTTGTTTGCCTTGAATGGAGGTGAGGCGGAGGTGTTGGGGCAGGTGTAGCACTTCCTGCAATTGAATGGAAAGGAGCCAGGGGTGGTGGGATTAGTAGGGAGTGTGGAGCCGACGAGGAAGTCACAGAGAGTGGTCCCTAGGAAATGCAGATAGGGGTGGGGAGGGAAATACGTGAGGACAAGGGGGATTCAGTCTTTATTTTTGTTGGAGGGAGGCAATGTGAAGGCACAAGTGAAGGAAATGCAAGAGATGTGGTTGAGGGTATTTTCGATCACCTAAGGGGTGATGTTACGGCCCTTGAAATAGGAGGACATCTGGGATGTGTGGAAGTGGTGATTGAAAATGCCCTCAAACGCAACCTCTGGTGATTGAAAATACCCTCAGTCGTATCTCTTGCATTCCCTGCACTTCTGCCCTGCTATCGCCTCCCCCCCCCAACAATAATAAAGACAGAATCCCCCTTGTCCTCACATCACCCCACCAACCTCTGCATCCAACGTATCATTCTCTGCCACTTCTGCCACCCACAGTCTGACCTCACAATCAGAGATATTTCCCTCCTCACCTCTATCTGCCTTTCGTAGGTACCACCCTCTCTGCGACCTTTCCCTGCAACCGCAGGAAGTACTACACCTGCCTCTACACCTCCCCCTTCACCTCTATTCAAGGCACAAAACAAACTTTCCATTTCAGACAGATGTTCACCTGCGCATCCGCTAATGTGGTCTATTGTATTCGCTGTTCCCAATGTGGCCTCCTCTACATCGGTGAGACCAAGCGTAGACTTGGAGGCTGTTTTGTAGAGCATCTGCAGTCTGTACACAACAAATGACTACCCCTTCCAATTGCCAATCATTTTAACTCCCCATCCCACTCCTTGGGTGGCATGTCAATTCTGGGCCACCTCCAGTGTCACAATGACACCACCCGCAAACCGGAGGAGCAGCACCACATATTCCACCTAGGGACCCTACAGACCAATGGCCTAAACACGGAATTCACTAGTTTTAAAATCTCCCCAATCACCCAGCCTCATCCCATGTCCAACCCTCCTCTCTCATCCCCGCCTCCTTGGCCTGACACAACCTGTCCAGCTTCTCTCCCACCTATCCGTCCGTCCCTCCCATCCCACTGACCTATCCCCAACACTCCCTACCTGGTCTCACCTATCACCATCCCACCTACTTTCCCCAGCCCCACCCCCTCCTCTCTCTATTTATGTCTGAGCTCCTTTCCCCCTCCCCTCTTTCTGAAGGGTCCCGACCTGAAACGTCAACTTTCCTGCTCCTCTGATGCTGCCTGGCCTGCTGTGTTCTTCTAGCTCCACACTGCGTTACCTCTGGCTCCAGCATCTGCAGTTCTTGCTATCTCTAAATGCCTGGAGCCTGTGTGCAGTTTTGGTCATAAAGGTTTGTGGGGATATGTTGGTAAAATGCATTGAAGTGTTCAATCAGCTACTTAATGGCAGAGGACGCTTGGCAGGCTGAATGGCCCACTCTTGTTCCTATGTTCCCATACTTTCTTTGGAGTCTGCGATGTCAGGGATTCTGCAAGGTCCCAACATGCAACTCCCATCTATGCTGCAGAAAAGACTATCCGGCTATTTGGAAAATCCTGCCTTCTGTGTCTCTGTACAGAGGAAGAAACAAGAAGATTCCCAAAACAATTAAGATCCAAGGATCCAGGAGAATGTGGAATTGAAAGAACTTAGTATTTGTGAAAAAGTAGCATTGGAAAAATTAGTGAGACAGAATGTTGACAGAACTCTTGGAACCAATGACCTTCACCCTGCAGCATTCAAAGAGATGGCTGCAGTGATGGCCTTACTGATTAATATTGTGTTGAGGTAGATGATCAGCCATAATGTATGTGTAGAATGGTGAAGCAGGCTCAAGAGGCTGAAATGGCCTACTTCTTTTCCTAGGTTCCCAGAATAGCCATTAACATCCCAAATCACTGGAATTACCTTAACATGTTTTCACTTTTGGCTTCTGTGATGTTCACAAACCTGATTATGTACAGGGGACATCACCTGGCAAGTATTAGTTCCTGTAAATAAAAACCGAAAGAACTGCGGATGCTGCAAATCAGGAACAAAAACAAAGTTGCTGGAAAAGTTCAGCAGGTCTGGCAGCATCTGTGAAGTTCTTGAAGTTCTGAGGAAGGATCACCGGACCTGAATCATTAATTCCTGTAAGTTCTGTACAAATGTCTTCTGTTACTTGGTTCCTTCATGAGCAATTGATTTATTTGTACAAGGGGACGCAATGGCCCAGTGGTACTATCGCTAGACTATTAACCCAGAGACCCAGATAACATTCTGGGGACCTGGGTTTGAATCCCATGCTGCAAATAGTGGAATTTGAATTCAATAAAATATCTGGAATTAAGAATCTAATGATAACCATGAATCCATTGTCAATTGTCAGGGGGAAAACCCATCTGGTTCACAAATGTCCTTTAAGGAAAGAAACTGCCATCCTTACTTGGTCTGGCCTCCAGACCCACAGCAATGTGGTTGACTCTCAATTGCCCTCTGGGCAATTAGGGATGGGTAATAAATGCTGCCTGGTCAGCGACGCCCTCATCCCATTAGTGAATAAAGGAAAAACAAAACAAACACTTATGTTATTAGGGCTGAAGCTTTCCCCACCAACTGAAACACAAGAACTCTGTCATTGGCAGTCTGTCTTCCTGTTGTTAAATGTTTCCAGAATTAGGATGAAGGCAGACTGGGCCATTGTCCAGTCCGGGCTGGAGCAAGCCATATTGGCTGATTCCAGCAAACCAGATCAAGGCAGGCAAGTGGGCTCATCTTGAAAGAGGGAACACCTTTAAAAGGGAATCACCTAAAAAGGGGTATATGTGAAAGGGGGATTAACAGAAAATATGAAACAGAAAGGATGGCTGGTTGGAAAGGAAAACCAGAGGATCATTTGCAATGTAAAGAATGTGGCTATCAGATACATTAGAAGGATTAGCGAAGTAGAGGGAGCAAACTGGGATGCAGAAGAGTGAGTAATAGCTATAGAGGCAATGGGGACAATAAAGGATGAGAGCTAATATTAAGGGTGGAAACCACAAGGGTCATCACTTGTGATGTGGTGGTAGAGAGAACAGTAGACTAAATAAGGTTTTGGGATGTAGGCATGAGGCTGGGCTGTAGGTCAGTTACCCATTCCAATAACAAAATGGGAAATTGTGAGGTTCTTGGTAATGCGAAGTTTCTACCAAACATTTGTCCCAAACGTTAGGGCAGTAGTTGCACTGCAGACAGACCTACTTTTGATAAAAAGCAAAGGCATGATTGGCTGAGAAATGTCAAACTGCTTTTGAAAATATGAAGGCCATTTTAACAAGTGAATATGCACTTGCAGCTCCAAACTTTAACCAAAACTGAAAGTAGACATTTGCTGTCGGTGACATTGGGAAGGACTATCTTCCTTCAGGAATCGGGAATAGGGAGACCGATTGAGTATTTATGCAAAAACAAAACTATCCAAACATCAGAGATGGTACCCCAAAGTACAGAGGGAATCCTTAGTTTATTCCTAGCTCTCAAACACTTTGAGATATATGTCTGAATGGGTGCAGAGAGAACACCATCTATACTCTGGCACCCTGCTAATTGTCAGAAAGTCAAGTGATTGCAGGTGCTCTGTCCAGAGCTTAAAGAGGCCTATTAAACTGAAAAGATGACACTGACTAAGGCTGGGAAAATGAATGTAATGTTTGAGTGTGTTTATTGTGTCTATGTATAACAATTATTTGCCCTTTGTAATGAGAAAAACACTCCCACTGGGGCAAATGTCATGATGATGGATACGATTCCCAAATTACTTACAGACATATCAAACCTTTAATTCCGACATGCAATTTTGAAAGGGGACTGTGACAGCCAGATGATGCCTTCAGATGTAAATTCAGTGATAGTATGGTGGATTGCTGTGTTGACCACTGGAATATCATACCTGTATGGAATCAGGGAACTGTCAACAGAAAAACTAAAATGGAATCGATAACTGAGGCTGAACCCCTGTCAATTAGAAACTACCTCTTGCACATTTGTCTTTTACCGTTTGAGGAATGTGTGTGTAATGGGGTTAAAAACTGACTCCAATCCTGGTCTATCTGTGTCAGTGGTCTGATATAATAGTGTCTGGAGCAGTGTGTTGTAAAGGTTACATCTTGAAAACAACTATTAATCATCCCTGCGCTACAGGTGAATAAAAGGAAAGATTATTTCTGCACTGGGAAAAAGTTCTCCACCAGGAAAGTGATCCTTTCAAATTACCTTGTTGCGACAACTGTAGGGGCTGGTGAATAAAGACAAAGAGGCAGTTCACCCCTCTTCACCTGGGAGCTCTAATTTGGGGTAACACATCTGGAACTGTAATGAATTGGAGACCTTTATCTGGGGACTGCTCATAACATGTTTAATAGTGTTTTGAGCTTCCTAAATATCATCAGACCAAAGTATGAGATCAGATGATGACGCCATGAGTAGAGCTATAATTTTGAATTAAGAAGAGCCATTAAAATTTGACAATATTGAAAGTAAATAGCATCACCCTTTTAGGATTACTGTTACTCCAGTAAGGTAACCTTGAGGTGACCTTGTCAAGTTATTGATCAGAGAAGCAATACAAAATATTCCATGTAACATCAATTGCAGCACAATGTTCCAACTTTTCTGAGAAAATCAGCTCTGAAGCAATTGAACCAAACTGTTCCAGGTATCTAGTCTGCTTGAAAATGCCCCAAAACTCTGATCATGCCCTTTTAAACAGTTAGCATTCTAATTGTAGTGAAGAATCCATTATTTGTCTGAATTTTAAAAGTTTACTGCTGGTAATTGAAGGCTGGTGATTTACTTTAAAGCAGGACAATTATCTCTGGCAATCATTCGCTGGGTTGAAGCCCCTGGCTTGGCTCAGGGATTATCAAATCAAACAGATCAAGGGGTGATCAAGGGGTGGGTTGGTTGGGAGAAATCACAAATCATTTGTGCCTGGAATGATTACAGTATCCAGGTTTTAGCTGATTGGAGATTTACAAAGGCTGTAGCGTTCACAGAATCTGAGCTGTGAACACCACGTTAAACAGGCAAAAATGGTGATTTAGGTGACAAAGTAACACTGTGATGGTGTCAGTTATGCTCACATTGGTACAAAAAACCATAGTCAGTGCTATAGACCATTCATAACCACTGGTATCTCTCCAGGCTTGTATTTAACAGGGTGGCATGGTGGCTCAGTGGTTAGCTCTGCTGCCTCACAGCGCCAGGCACCTGGGTTTGATTCCACCCTTGGGTAACTGTCTGTGTGGAGTTTACACATTCTTCCCGTGTCTGCATGGGTTTCCTTCGGGAGCTCCGGTTTCCTCTCACAGTCCAAAGATGTATGGGTTAGGTGGATTGGCCATGCTAAATTGCCTATAGTGTTCAGGGATGTGTAGATTAGGTGGGTGATGCGGGATGGGTCTGGGGTGGAGTTGTTGGGCCAAAAGGCCTGTTTCCACACTGTAGGGATTCTATGATAACCCTTCATTCATATTGGATGTTTTGTTCATGTGGGCAGCTGGCTGTCTGTGTTGCTTTGAGGGCTTACAACACAAATGAAAACAAGGCTTTTGGATAGCCTGCCTTTGAATCTGAGGACCCAGCCAATCCTTGCAGGGTAAATTATAGTCAAAGTTGCTGGAGACTCCTAAGGAGGGAGACCTGCTTTCACTCTGAGCTTTCTGTCCTTGGCTTGCTATAGTGTTCCAGTGGAGCACAATGCAAACTTGAGCCATGGGACCTCGTCTTTTGACTCAACACTGTACAGCTTTCTGGGCTCAGCATTGCGTTCAACAATATTAAATCATAACTCCCACTTACATTTTGTCTTACTACTTTTACTCATTCACTTTGCATTCAGACGACTGCCTTCCAGCCATTCATATCACATCTGGACACCTCTCTTTGTGTCTTTACCCATTACCACAACATCTTTTGTCAGTTGACCTCTTCTGCCCAATTCCTTTTCACAGACCTTCTATTTGATTCTTCCCCACCCTTCAGTACCTATTACCTTCTGATCTGTCCTCAGTTCTGATGAAGAATCATTATTTAAGGTTCTTGTGAAGAGTCATTACCACACATTGTTATGTTAACCCTTTCTGTCCACAGATGCCATCTGACCTGTTGACTATTTTCTGCTTTTCTTCTCTATTTCCAGCAATTTGGCTTTCCCCTCAGGAGGGTTCCAAAAATATTTTGGGTAAAACATGCATTTTCGCGATCTCTATGACACAACATTTATCAGTAAATTGAATAATGGCACAAGTGTGTGTCAAACAAAAAAGAAACCTGTGTTCAGAAAGATGTGCCAGCTTCAGTACAACCCAATCAGCTGGACTTAATTGGTGCTAATTGTTTGAGTGGTCCCTACCTAGCACCATCTCACCTAATTAAATTGCTCTTCTCTGTAAACTGACTTCAGAGAAGGACATTAAACTCCATGATGATCATTCAGAATGCTGGTCTAAAACATGTGTATCTGAACTGGTTGATAGTGCCTGCAAGTCCTACAATGATACTTCCTAAAAAGTGAGTGACCTATACTGAGGAATCTTCATCTTTCTCCTGCAGGATGTTTGCTGAGCACGTGGGAGGTGGAAGACATGACAAGAAGCTGTCAAATCATCATTGTGCAAATGATCCTTTTACACTGGTTCCTGGCATCAAGTCCACATGACTGAGTGGTGTATGCCATGTTATCATGTATGGCTGAAGATTCCCAAAATTCCAGTTTGGCATCACTAATGGAGGCACTTATCGGCACTTAGCCTCCTTCTCTACAGCGGTCAATCTGCAGATAGCTGGAAGGAAAGCAGAGACCTTTAGGCTGGATTTCCTCACCTCGATTGAGCTGGCAGCTTTCTCATGGGCTGGGAGACCACTTCAACATCTGTATAATGCCATTGCTGTATCAAAATGATACATATGCAATGACCTAATTGGGTTGCCAACATATGTGGAGCAGGCAGCGAACCTGATACCCAGCTCAGCCTTGGGGAAGATACCATGCATAAGCAGATGGCACCAATGAAATTCCCTGAAACTTTCCCAGTCATCCCACCTCCAACCCTGCGAGTGAAAGTACAAAGGTGTGTTCAGAAGATGGAAGTACAATATTTGTGAGGGTCACTTTAAAGGATGGATGCGACATTGCATTAAGATGATATTGAGTGTCAGTTGCATATGATGGACTAATAAGGATGTGACTAGGCGTCTAGACAGAGGAGGATGGATACAATGCAAAGTAAACTGGTATGAGGAATAACGTGTAGAGTAGACTTAGGAAAATATATGAGGAATGGAGTTAGTTGCACATCAGGATATACTTGAATATTTCTTGCCACTCACCTTTCCAGATCGGAGTCAATTGATGTGAAATTACTCAATTCATTATCATTATCTCTATTCGAAGGCAATGATAAGCAACAACATTCCATAAACTGGCTTGACTGCTTTAATACACATTATTACTAACTGCAGTCTATGGTTTTTCTTATAGCTTTGCCAATTCATTTTTCTTTAATCACACCACTAAAAATAATTCATTTCCTAAATCATTTCTGAGAAGAAAATAGTTATCAAAAACCTAAACTTGCCAACAACATTCCCTCTTTGTTTGGAAATCCATTAACAAAGAGATAAGAACAACTAACTCTCTCAAAAAACAAAACATAGTTTAACAAGGCTTGGCTCTTAAATTGGATTTTCCACAGTGCTGAGTAGCTGGTGAGCTCTTGGGATAGTGGGACCTTGAGATAATACTTTAGTAGGATGTAGGGACAGTGGGTCGAGGGATGGTGGGAAGAAAGTTTGATGGGAAGGTGGAGGCCTCAGCCTTATTTTTAAGTCATTAGAAGATAAGCTTGAGGAATTAATATTGGGAAATGAAGACATGTCAGAGGCCTTGAACACACATTTGTATCCGCTTCCACAGGAGAAAACACAAAAAGCATCTTCCTGAGATAGCAAGGTGTAGAGCTGGATGAACACAGCAGGCCAAGCAGCATCAGAGGAGCAGGAAAGCTGACGTTTCGGGTCTAGACCCTTCAGAATGAAAAGCATCCTCTTTTCTTGAATTAGAGGTGTTACCTTTGGAGTTTTACAACATGCTGCCACCTTTCAAATACATAGGACATTTTGAAAGATTACAAAACGAAGCATCCATTACCGCTGCAGCCTCTTTCTTTAAGACTCTAGAAGTCAGGCCATCAGGCTCAGGGCACTTGTTAATAATTCTGTACATTGAAATTCGATTTGATTGCAACAAAGACCAGACAAAGGAGTACGAGTTACCTGTTTTTGATATCTTGCCCTTATTACATGTCCCGTTAATCCTCTCAATACTTTGACCTCTAGTGATTGTGACTGCTCCACATTCTTCTCTCCCCTATACCTTGGCCCTGTTTTTCTATTATTGTTATTCTATTAGAGAAAGCAGGAAACTTAAGACCAGTCAACCTAATATCTGTTCGAGACAAAAAAACTGCAAATGCTGGAAATCCAAGGTAGACAAACAGGAGGCTGGAAGAACACAGCAAGCCAGGCAGCATCTGGAGGAAAGGAGCAGTCAACATTTCAGATATCACCCTTTTTCAGGGCTCAAAGGGTAATAGGCCTGAAGAAAGGTAATACGCAAAACGTTGACTGCTCCTTTCCTCCGGATACTGCCTGGCCTGCTGTGTTCTTCCAGCCTCCTGTTTGTCTACCTAATATTTGTCACTGGGAAAAGTGCTACTAAATATTATTAAAGAAACAATAGTAGGACATTTAGAAAATCATAAGAAGAACAGACAGAGTCAACATAGTTTTGTGAAAGGGAAATAATGTTTGGCAAATTTTGGGAATTTAGCAAAAAGCGTGGATTAAAGGGAACCAAAAGGTGCAACGTATTTGGATTTCCAAAAAAAATTTCAATTATGCTTCAGAATAAGAAAAAATATGTTGCTGCATAAGAGCTTATGGTGTTAGAAGTGATATTAATTTGGATAGAGGACTGGCTAACTAACAGGAAACAGGAAGTTGGGATAAATGTGTCATTTTCATGTTAGCAAACTCTAAGTAGAGTGCCACAGGAATCAATGCATAGCTCTCAGTTATTTACAATCTAGATTATTGAGTTGGATGTAAGGTAGAGTTGCATTCTAGGCAAATTTGCTGATACAAAAATAGATAGGAATGCAAGTTGTTTGGAGGATCTAACAAGTCTGCAAACAGATGTAGATAGTTTAATGCGCAAAAACAATTGGCAAAAGGAATATAATGTGGGAAAATGTGAGGTTGTCAATTTTGCCAAGATTATTGTAAATGCAGAGTAATTTTCAAATGAAAAGAGGCTGCAGAATGCTGTAGTACAGAGGTTTCTGGGTATCTTTGTACTTGAATCAAAGGTGAGCAGGCAGGAACAGGTTCTCCAGAAAAACCAGGACTGTGGCATTGAGATAGATGATCAGCCATGATCATCGTGACTGGCAGTGCAGACATACTCTTGTTCCTAGTTTCTATGTTTATGTTTCAATGTTCACAGCAAGTAAATAAGGCAAACAAAATATTAATCAATGAGTGCGAGGTGATGGAGCATATCAGTGGAAATGTCTTGCTAAAATTAAACAGGAAATTGCTGAAGCTGCATGTAGGCTTTTGTGTGTAAGTTTGATCTCCTTACATGGGAAAAGCTATACTTGTATTGGAAGCAATTCAAAGGCGATTAGCAGGTCTGATTTCTGGGATGAAGGGGTTGTTTTATGAGGAAAAGTTGAACAGAGTGGTCCTATACTCATTGCAGTTTGGAAGGATGAGAGGTGATCTTATTGAAATGTTTTAAATTAGGAAGGGAATTGACAAACTGGTGCTGGGAAGATGTTTCGCCTAGTCAAATAATCTAAGATCCAGGGGGTATAATTTCAAATTAAGTGGTCTCCTATATGGGATGAGGAGAAATTTCTTCTCTTAGATGTTTTAAATGTTTAGAATTCTCTTCCCCACAGCAGACAGTTATGGCTGGATCATCGAATATATTAAAGTCTGAGTTAAAGAGCTTTTTGTTCCACAGGCAAGTTAGGGGCTTTGAGGGATAAGCAGAGAAGGGAAGTTAAGGCCACAGCAGCTCAGCCATGATCACACTGATTGGTGGAGCAGGTTCAAGGGCCCGAATAGCCGCCTCCTGCTTCAATTTCTTATCTTCTTATGTCACAGTCTAACTGCCAGCCACTGGTCCCCTAATCATAGTCGACTGGCGATCACAGTAAATTCCACTGTCCCATTTTGGGGCATTAGTCGTTTCAAAAGTAAGAAAGAAAGAGATTTAAAGTTATTATATTAAGCCAATATAAAAACAAAATACTGTGGAAGCTGAAGCAAAATCAAATAATTTCCAAGCTTTTGTGCAGTGCTGTCTTTGTTGCAGTTGTCTGCAGCTTCAATGCGTTATAATGGCAATATAATATATAAAATTGCACCATATGATTCTTTAATTATGGTGTAATTAGATTAACAATAATGAGTTTTTCTTCCCCAAACAGCTTACTGAATTTATCTATGAATGAGAGGCTCTACATTGCAGAAGAGGGAAAGTCTGGTCCTTTCATTGGGATTTACCTCTCCTGCGCCAAAGATAACAGTGTTTACACTTTACTTTGAAACTGCTTGTGAAAATAAAATTGAGCAAACAATAGAACAAACTCTATTTCTTATAGTCACGAATAGACAGTTCACAAACAGATAACTGACTCCACATGAGGAAAGCAGGCTGTGAAGAAAGGAAGAATAATGGTTCCTGAAATCGTGCAAAGGAAAAGGTTAATGATTAGTTAAGAGTCCTACAGTCCAGCTCTTAACTTCATCTGATAATTGAACATTTCTATTAACTGAATAAAAATGCCTTTCTCCTCAGAAATTGAATTATTTTCTAACAATCCCTGCTGCTTTCACTGCTGTGGTTAAATAGTTATAGCTTCCAATGAACTAAATTCTCTTGCTCAGATCACACAAAGCACTGTGGTCATTAACTGTTCATGTGACATAGAGATCTATGCATGTTCCTCTGATGTTCTGACCAGGTAAGTGCTGGAACTGTGTGATGTAAGTTATGAAACAAAACCTAATTATGCTTTTGGAGTATGTGAGGAACAGGGTTAGGTAATGTGAATTGGCACTCATGGATAAATAGGTTAGGATTTAGAATAGCAAATTTAGTGAATAACCTCAATGTAGTGCTTCTATTCTGAGATGTTTGTAATGAGCTAGGTAACATTGTTTGATCTGTCTTTTCTGTAAATTCCAAATAAGTGGTGTGAACATATGAAATAAACAAGTTTGATACTGACACAAAAACAGAAGTTGCTGGAAAAGCTCAGCAGGTCTGTTAGCATCTGTGAAGAAAAATCCGAGTTAACGTTTCGAGTCTGGTGACCCTTCCTCCAAACTAACCAGCTGAACCTTTCCAGCAGCTTCTGTTTTTGTTTCTGATTTACAGCATCTGCAGTTCTTTCGTTAGTTTTTTATGTTTGATACTGACCTCAGTCTGAAATTTTGGTCAAAGTTGGAACTACGTAAAACAATATTCAAGGAAGTTCAAAGATGAGGCCTCCTGTTGATTTCTCATTGGTGTAGCAGGCCAGCTGTTCAATGTGCATCTAGCTATTAGTACCTTGTAATGGTATGCATATGTTTACCAGAACGCGTTCTTTCCTGCAGCAGAGATAAAAGGTACTGCAGATGCCTGAGAATCCGAGATAACAATGCGTGGGGCTGGATGAACACAGCAAGCCAAGCAGCATCATAGGAGCAGGAAAACTTGACGTTTCAGGCCTAGACCCTTCAGGCCCGAAACGTCAAGTTTTCCTGCTCCTATGATGCTGCTTGGCTCACTTTCCTGCAGCAGGTTGTTCAATTCTAGCATCCTCTGGTTGTTGGGTTATGGTAGGGTTCTGCTTGTGTCTCCAAGTGTCTGCACTTGTGTCAGTGTTTGTGCCAATGCCTGTGTTTGTGACAGAGGTCCTATGTTTACAGCAGCTTGAGCTTGTGAGAATACCTAGGTTTATGACCGTGTTTGTAGTGGTGCCAGTATTTGTGCCACTTCTGGTTCCAGTGCCAGCAACAGTCCTGGAATTATGCCAATAATGAGCACATGGGGTTGATTTGTGCAAATAATCAAAGCACTTGTGCTGGAACTAATGTCTAATAATACAAACTTTGTTCAATGATACTCTTTGAATGTCTGAAATATTCTTCGTAATTTATTGTTATTTAAAATATGGTTCTAACTGTATTTCTATCGCAATCCTGTTTTACACTTGTCACGTTTTCTTCAAAACATTTAAAATTTCTTGCATTACTAAATAATAACTTGTACTAGGAGACGATATAGCATAATTAGAAAGGCCAGTTATGTAGAATGGATGAAATGGCTTTTTGCTGTAACAAGAATTTTTGTCTTCAAAAATCAGATGTCAAATGGAAAACAATTTGCTGCATTTGCTTTTCTCTACTCCATTTCATACGTCCATTTCTATTAATTTTCAAATTTGCACATTTTTAACGTAAGTTAGGAAATTCAATTTTATGGCCAAATGTGATAGGTTTGTGCATTGCCAACTAACAAACTGGTAGTGATGAGAAAATTGCATGCAAAGTGCTGCTGTAAGTGGCTCTGTAGCTCACCAACTTTTGAAGTTGTAGACTGTGCTCACCAAATGCCGTAGGAAAATAGCAATTGCTATTGATCGTGCGAAGTATTAACCATTAAGATAAACAAATTGATAGAAGTGCGATAGAGTTAACACTACCTTTTGTCATTTCAGTTCAGGTGGTGTGACAAAGTTCCTGCATAAAAGTTGAAAATAAAGCTGGATCTTAAGGAACTATAATGCTGCAGAACAATCGACTGTAGGTGAGCAGATCTTATTAACTAATGATGAGTCACTTTCTGTAATGTCAAAGAAAAAGGCTCAGTTTCAGGGAAGAAAAAACATCAAAAGCTACGAGTATATTAAATGGAATAGAAAAAATGAATTGTGTAGAAGATTTTATGTTAGTAACTCTGTAAAAACTCTGTTGCCTAACTATATAAAATCCTAAACTTGTGTATTCTATCCGTGTTTTTTTTGTTCAAATTTGTTTTTTTTCCCTTCCCATGTTTTCATACCACACATAGGCAAGTTATTAAGGTCATGCACTGGGAGCAGCTTCTAAACTACGCTGAGATCAGTGTTTGTGCACGCATCTTTAGTAAAACCTGTTCTAAATGAAAACTTCTACAAGTTGTGTTTGCTTAGCATTTGTTATCACTGTGTTTCTCCTAAGTCGTATTGAAAATATAAATAGAAAATTCTGCTATCTTTTAGGAACCTAGTCAATGTCAGTAAATTGTTAAGCTGGTTAGGATCCTTAATCAGACCATTCTGATGGATGATTATGCCTGAAGCATTAATCTGTCTTCTTTTTACCGATAGTGACCAGGTTTGCTGTTTATTTCTGGCATTGACAGACTTTTTTCCTGGTTAGCTTCCAAATTATTCTGTAGTTTAGAATTGGTAGCAGAATTTGTAGCCATTCAAGTAGACTTCCATAATTAACACAATATATGTGATAGGACCCCAACTGACTTTCAGAAAGAGCACCAATGCCTGAAACAGGTTAAATCATCAGCTGCTCAGTGCAATCCAAGTCTAAGTGAATCATAGAATCCCTATAGTGTGGAAGCAGGCCTTTCGGCATATCAACCCTCCAACCAGCCTCCCATCCAAACTCAGCCTCCTACCCTATCCCTGCATTTCCACTTAGCCTGCACACTGTCGCCAATTTAGCATGGCCAATCCAGCCTACACCATCTTTGGACTGTGGGAGGAAACCCACACAGACGCAGAGAGAATGTGCAAACTCCACACTGACAGTCAGCTGAGGCTGGAATTGAACCGAGGCCCCTGACACTGTGAGGCAGCACTGCGAACCACTGAGCTACCGTGCTGCCCTGGTTGTGGTTTCTTTAGGGAAAAAGGAGTGCTAAGTACTGCACCACCATTTTAACAATATTTCCAACCTGGTTACACAGGTAAAGTTAGAAATATATCCCACGGAGTCTTGAATTGCAGTGATAGCATCGCTATCTCTGGGTCAGAAATTCTGGATTCAAGTCCCATCTTCCTTGGAGGTGTGTCATAACATGTTAATTTGAAATAACTACTGCACATCTCTGCTTCGTAAATTTACCTGATATCTAAATTCAACCTGATACACTTTGCATACCACCTTACTATGTATAATTTTTTTTATAAAAGTGAGAGACAAATAGGTAAATCATAATTTTGGCTAATCATGCTTTTCATAGAAAAATGGACATTTGCTGAATGTGAATTGGCTCAATTGGTAAACAACTGAGAACAGCATATGATGTGTGATATAATGGATTTTGATATGCAATGACTGGAAATCAGAGCGCCTGATAATGAATTGTGCAGGAAATCAAAACCATGAGCAATAACAAAGGGGATCCATTCGTAATATTGCTTGTTGGAAAGGGTAGAATTCTAGTCAATGGAAAAAAGACTGTGCTCTGCCAAATCAAAGAAGTCTGGAGACTTCTGGGATATCATAGGGATTCTACTCTTTTTACCTCTTTCAGATCCTTAACAGGCGACGTGAATTCTCTGAGGCCCTTGCAATTAACGTCCCTGAATAAACATATTGCCAGAAGTAATTAGTTCCAAAAAAGACGGATTACCCTCAGTTAAATATTTCAGGCGTATAAAACTAAGACAGAAATTGCTGGAAAATCTCAGCTGTTGCGGCAGCATCTGTGAAGAGAAATCAGAGTTAATGTTTCAGATGCCAAACGTCCAGTGACCCTTCAGAACTGGACCCAACACGTTAACTCAGATTTCTCTTCACAGATGCTGCCAGACATATTGAAATTTTCTAGCAATTTCTGTTTTTGTTTCTGATTCCCAGCATCCGTGGTTCGCTTGGTTTTTTAAAATATTTATGGATCCCTTAGGAATGGAAAAGAAAATAGCCATTTAGTTTTTTTAGCCTGACAAGGGCTTCTGGAGTTCAGGTCAGCCATATTCAAACGTAATCGGAGCTTGTGCTGCACATGTGCTTTTATATGTGTGCACTGTCTACCTTAGCTCTGCAAAATTCTCCATGTTCCTACAGTTTGAAAAACTGTTCCTACATTTTGTGCCGTGAGCATAACTTCTTGATACATTTGCAACGGAGTGCTTGAATTTCCATTCTCTTTCTTTTAGAAAAGTAATATTTTCCTTTGGATCTTACTGGGTCTAATATCACACGCTGGCAGTTGCTGAGATAGAGTAATAGAATAGATCTAGCACAGAAGGAGGCTATTCAGCACATCCATGACAGTTCTCTCCAAGAATAACAGTTATCATCCAACTTTAAACATTTGTCTATAGTTTCTTTCCATTTACTTTGTCTGGACCCCCCACATTTTTTTTTAAGAATTTTTGACAAGTTATATTGTTCCTGGCAATGCCTCCATTATTAACCTGTTGCCAATATGGAAAACTCAATGGTGCTGCTTCTGTGACTGAGATTTTATGATATGATTGGGTAAGAGTAATTCAAGGTTACATCCTTCCATTTGTACATGGTATTTTAGATACTGTTATATTATAGGTACTTTTTTTAAAACACAGAAGAATAAACTCATACGTGTAGCAGTTTATAAAATGTCATGTGACCGTAATGGATATGGCACCCTTCAAGGGAGGAGCCAATTTTAATTACCTATGTAATGAATACAACCCCGCATTTAAAACAAGATATTTTATGAGCATATCCCATTATTCAATGAAAAAATGTTGTTCGCCCTGATTTTTTTTTGGCCATGTTTATGTTAGCCTGTCATACATAATTTCAGAGAACAATAGATCCTTTTCCATTTTAAGTATCATCTTTATGATATAGGTGTGTCACAGTTTAGGTGAAATAAAGCAGAGGAGTATATGTGCCATGAACAACATGACATATAATCTAGTCATTCAACCTTTTAACTAGTGCCAAATACATGCTGGAATCAAGATCAATCAATAATGATTTTTAAATGTTGATCAGATCAAGATAATATTAATTTTTTTAAAATGAAAGTTGTAAAATATTGAAAATATCAATCAGCAACTTAAAAGAGAAAGGTTGGATTAACTGGAAAGCCCATGTCTATATAAAGTGAATTATTCTTAAAATATAAATTATCTTTATTAATCTTTCTTTTTTGTGATGGAGTATTATGGTCAAGATAGAACGGAGACCAAAGACTTAAAATGCACAGTCAATAGGTCAAATTGTTCCTAATAATATATTTAGTGTTTGTAAAAGGTCTTATTTTTAAGCTAAACTTAATTCCACAAATTATCTTTGAGGCTAAGATGGCCCTAGTAAGTGTTAAAGCATTTGAAAAGGCTGATCTCAACCTGCAGGCAAATCTCTTAAAGGTGGTGAAATTTGTAAATTGAGGGAATTATTGTATTTTGAAAAGATGTAAAAATAAAGACCTGGAGATGGAAGTCAGCTATAGCTACAAAACTGGCTACGCCTCATATTTGAAATAATCACCACTGTGTGCAAGACTATAAAATAATTTTAAATATTACTTCTTCCTGGATTACCTCTTCGTAGACTGGAAGGAAACTAATGGTGGCTGGCAAGTACATGCAGGCAAATCTTTGATTAAAAGTGATCTGTAGATTCTTTCCAAATAGTTTCTAGAGTCACTACCTTGTATCAACATGAAGTTCTCGCCTTGTTTTCTTCAATTAATATGTAGGTTGTTTGTCAGTTCTCAAAGATTGTATTTGATGTAGCTAAACATTCATTTCTAAAAGTAAGATCAGTCTAAGTTATCTTAGAAGTATGTGGGTGGCTTTTAACTTGTCAGTGTTTACTGAATGGTGAAAATAATCAAAACGATGTTGAAGACATACTGGTTCATTAGTAGTGACAATCGCTGTATTGCCACTTTCAAAGTGCCTATTCCATTGTTGAGGAAATGCTTGTCTGCTTCAGTTCAAAGGTTCCTTTTCCAATGGAGAGCCTCTGATGTACGTAAGATCTAAATGATCATTTTGGGATAGAACTGATTGGATTATGCACAGTGCATACTCTGAACTGTTTTATTAGTAGATTGATTTGATGTAGTTCTCAAAATATGTTTAAATTACATTTTAAAATATTAAATTATTCTTGGGCTCCACAAAAGTAATTTGGACTGCTGTTGCATCAGGTTCCCCTTCCTAGTGAAGTAGGGAAGACCTGCCTGCTCATTAACAGAGCCATGTCTATGCTTACAGGAGAGGAAGAGAGGAAACTGTATGGGTCAAGAATTATTTTCACAGCGTACTGGTAAATCTTCTGTTGTGAGGCATGCTACAGAGGTTGCTGCAGAGTTTTAATTTTTGACTACTTGCTTCTTACCTGAAAAATAGTTGATAAATGGCATCATATGGATGATGGACACTGTAATGTGAGGGTCTAAACGGGTTAGTACTGAGGAGTGCCTGGGCATTATCCATTATGATGATGTTATGTAGACCTGGTAGGGGGACTAGCTTAGGATCTTGAAGCAGTAAGATCTAACATCCAGATCTTTCTTAGTTTCTGCAATAATATCTATCACCTCAGTATGCAATAAAAACCTTGGGTTTAAGGCAAGAGCATTCGCCACTGGTAAATGCTTTTACTATGGATCTTTACCCTAAATAAAGATAGTGGCAGCAAACCTACCCAATGATAAACCATAGTGCAGATAGCCACATACAAGTGGGGATTGCTCATACAACATGGTGAGCTGCATTGCGGATTCTATTAAGTTGCCTCATGCTATATGCTGGCAACAATGGATGTCTGAACATTTCAGCTTTAAGCATCCTGATTATGCAGTCAGCAGCAGCAAGACTTGAATATATGAGAACCCTACAGAAGAAAACTCATTCAGAGACAATAAGAACTGCTGATTCTAGAGTCAGAGAAGTCTGAAATCTGAAAAAGGGTTCCGACCCGAAATGTCAACTTTCCTGCTCCTCTGATGCCGTGTTTCTCCAGCTCCACACTGTGTTACCTACAGAAGAAAACCTTGTGGCAAGATGCTGAAGGGTCGAATCTACAATCAGTGCTAAAAGCAACTGACTAGGGATGTGCTAAAGTTTGCAACTGGTACTCTGGGAGCTGCCAGGATGCCTATATTTGTGAATCATGTTTTTGTTGCAAGGGACCAGATGCCTTACAAAGCGGGTTACTGGGAACAAGGACTGTGAGCATGGTTGATGATCTGTCACATAACTGCTTAACTGAGACATGGTGCAGAAACTAAGCAGCCCATTCTTTGACTAGGATGATAGTAAGAGAACTATAGGCCTGCTGAAGGTGTGGTTCTGGATTAAATCAAACAGGTGTTGCCTCACAATACATGATTCTGGACAGTGTGCTGCATAATCAACAAAACGGAATTAGGCAATGAGGGTGTGTGATGGATAATGAAGAAATGGAAGAACAGGGGCAGTGATCCCAGGAGAAACATCATCATCTTCTATAAAGCAGAGCACTGCAGCCATGGGCATTACAAGCCAGACAGGACTTAAATGGCAGCTGCTTCCGGAACGTGAAAACTTAAGGCGGTGAACATTAATTAACAGTAAAAATATTCAGCGCTCAACATGCAAGGAATTCGTTTCTGTTCCAAGAGGCAATGTCGCTTCTGTTTGTTGGTTGTTTTTTTTTTTTTTTTTTTTTGGTCACTTTTCATAGTGGTGAGTAGGATAAATGTTTGAAACTGTTTGAAGAACTTCCCCATACAGAATGGTCCCATATTAAACAATAATAAAATGCTAGGATACTGTGGATATTGGGAGAAAACTGGCATGTCTCAGAGAGAGTTGGAAGGTAAGATGTGGCTAAGGGCAGGTAAGCTATGTGCCTGGGTACTTAAAAGCAATTGTGGTTGAAATAAACTGTTGTATGTGCAAGGAAGTGTCAGTTATGCCACCTGTGTGCTGTGAGAGACATTTTGGCTTGTGGCTGCTGTTGACAGTGAAGGGCAACTCTGGTCTGCAAACGGTTGACTGGATGCACAGATGGGGTTCAAAGATAGCACCAGTGCCAGGAATCCCGGCAAGAACATAGGCCTACAGTGAGTGGGAGGACTCCATTAATTCCCTACACATTGCTTAGAACCAATATATCCTACAGTGATAGTAGAATGTGAAGAAAACTCCTCCAGCAGTCAATCCTTCATTATTTTCCACCATGTTAAGAAAGTATTTTGCTACAAGACAATATTTCAATCATTTAGATGCTAAGCTATAAGCATTTGTTATCTCTTAACCTTGTGAAATAGACATCATATAACTGACAGCACAGATCGGATAGCCAAAGCTGTCAATCAAACAATGTTTTCCCTGGAGTCTGTTGTTTCAACAGACCAGTGGATGTTTGGGTGCTTAGTCAAGAATGCCTCAGGGAGGTCTGGGGGGAGAGGCTGTGATGTTGCTGCATGAGTGATCTGGAACCCCAGGCTAATGTTCTGGGGACATCGTTCAAAACCAAGGCAGATGGTGAAGTTTGAATTCAATAAAAATCTGAAAATAAAACATCAAACCTAATGGCAATCATATAACCGTCGTCAATTGTTGTAAAGACCCATTTGATTCATTAGTGTTCTTGACAGAAGGAAATCTGTCATCCTTATCTGGCCTACATGTGACTGCAGACCCACAGCAATGTAGTTGACTCTGGATACCCAGGCTGCAAAATAAATGCTGACTCGGCCAGTGATGACAATGTCACATGAAAGAATAATAAAAATGTAAGTGGAAACTGTCTGAAGTCTTCCACAATAACTCCGATTTGGAGGCTTTTTTCAGACGATGCCAGCAAACAGAGGAATTACCTATTGCAAGCTCAAACCTTTGGGGCAATTAGCACAGAGTTAATGCATTGGGATTCCTGTAGGGTCCTAACACATTTTGATGGATACATCTGACCTCTTACCATCTGGAGATTGGAATGTCTGAGTCAATAGATAGATGCTTGAAATTGTGAAGCCTTTAGTATTTTCCTGAATGACCACTCCTACTTTGTGTTATTTGCTACCTCTACCAGTGTGTTACGAGGTATAGGTTGCTTGACATAGTTTGCTGCCACTAATTCTCACTTGCCTTTGCTTTGTATTCGGCCTTTTGACTTCTTAGTAGTAAAAGATACTCCGCTGTAAAGTACCTGCAAATGAGGCACTGTTCTTAGATAACAAGATGGTGTATGGTATGATAACACTGAGTACAACTATATTTGGTCAGACATAATTACTTGGACCACAGGGAGCTGGCACTGACACGTCTCTCCCTCTGAAAGCTAACGTAGAACTCCTTGTATCTATATATTTTTTTCGTTTTATTCATTTGCAGGATCAGTGGCTAGGCCAGCATTTATTGCCCATCCCTAATTGCCCACAGGGCAGTTATGAGTCAAGCACATTACTGTGGGTCTGGAGTCACATGTAGGCCAGACCAGGTAAGGATGGCAGTTTCCTTCCCTAAAGGACATTAGTGAACTAGATAAGTATTTCTGACAATCAGCAATTGATTCATGGTCATTATGAGACTCTTAATTCCAGATATTTATTGAATTCAAATTTCACCAGTTGCTGCGGCGGGATTCGAACTCAGGACCCCAGAACATTACCTGGGTCTCTGGATTAACAGTCCAGCAATAATACCACTAGGCTATTGGCTCCACATATACCCACTATGTTATATCAGTAGCATGAGTGGAGCCAATGTAAAATGAACATTAATTTCTTCCGAATCTCTGTTTAAAAACTGATGCCTTATGATCTGGGACAACTGATAATTTAATCCTCTATTTCAGTATGACAATACAATCTCCTCATGAATTGAATTGGACAGTGTACCTTTCACATATGCCCTTCTTGGGCTTCTCATGTCTTGTTTGATGATTAACTGAGGTTGGGAGGACGAAACAAAGTATAAATCATTAATCTGGATGCTGACAGCAAATAAACAAGAAGTTCTGCCTATTTACTTCATAGACCCATTTATCTGAGCTGGGTTTCATAACAAGTTTACATATTTAGAAATTACAGGTTGTTCTGCTATAAAGCATGTTTCGTTAACGCTAATTGGCTGAATTGATGAGTAATGGACGCTGTTTGGATAAGCGAACTTTCTGCTATACAGGCATAGTGATTTCCCTATAATGTGATTTTCTATGGTGATTTTTTTATAGTGCGAGGTCACACAAGAACGCAACTGTTGCATAATAGGAGAACTACCTGTTTTGTATGTCATGTTTAAGTATTCATGCTTTTAATATGTGCAGCCACACCAACCTGCTTTGCGAATCCACAACTGGAGTCTGGTATGAAAGAATTTCATAAGCGTTAAATGTGATAGAATCCCTGGATAATAACTTATTTGTTTTTAAACTGACATTGCAAAACAAAATCTATTGAAGTTAATTTTATTTCAGGATTTCAGTTCATGATTTGCATATCAAAATAGATACACAACAGAGAGCACAAGTCAAGAATTCATCAGACAGACCAAGTCATGAGAAAGTGAGTGGTATGGAGAACAGTAATATGGAAATTGATTTTAACAATAATCTGAAAATATAGAAAGAAAACACATTCTCTGCTGATCAGCCCAAAGCCATGGCTGCTTTGAATAAAAAGGAAAAACGCCAGCTGTCAGTGCTGAAAGAAAAACTTGCTTCTTTTTCACTGAGATAAAAAGACTGTTGAAAAGTGCCCCTGAACTTTAGCTTAATGGAATACTTTTACAGTTTATTTGATCATGGCTGACTGTGAGGTTTGAGTGTATTTTCATAACTGTTGCACGATCAGACTTATTGCACTCTGTGAATCTGCACAAACTGCAGAGACAAATGTCCCAGGTAGCTTTTGTTTAATTATAGGCCTTGGGCCAGCAGGTTTGAAGTACAGCTAAGATGTGTGGGAAGGTGCTCAAAGTTGGTCGACATTCAACAAGCACAACGCAGAAAGCATTCAATCAGGTCAGTATGTACAGACAGAATGTATTAGGAAATTAAAGACACATATAAAAATATAGAATATAGGAGCAGGAGTAGCTTATTCAGCCTTGCAAGGTTGCTCTGCTTCAATATGATCATAGCCCATCATCCAACTCAATACCTTTTTCTGATTTTTGCCCTATACCATTTTATCACTTTAGCCCTAATAACTATGTTTAAATCCCCTTGGAATATTCAATATTTTGACCTGAACCACTTTCTGCGGTAGAGAATTCTCCACACTCTGAGTAAAGAAGTTTCTCCTTATGTCAGCCCTAAACAGCCTATCCATATCCTTAAACTGTTACCCTTGGTTGTTAGTCCTTGATAAGGAGCTCCACCATAATGATGTATACTGTACTGAAAATTAAGGCTTGTGGCTGCTACTAAAATAGTCATTCAGCCAGCAAGCATCTGCTCATTTTGGTCTTACATTGTTGTTAGCTAAGCTTAAATATTTCCTTTGAATGTTGATGCCTCGATGTAATGGAGAATTTTGTTGACATGTTGTTGCAAAGGATTGTTGGCAAGTTAACCGATCACACGTTACTAAGTCTGGTGTCTTCAACACATTTGACATCATCAAGCACCTCAGGGTCCAACATTCCTTGCAAATAAAAAGCTAACCAAGTCATTTTCAATATCAAAAGCAAAGTAATTTCTGATGTTAAGGTTTCCCTTTTTAACCACGAAGGTTGTTGTGCACTTAAAATGCAAAATACCTTTGTCATTTTAAATGAAGAAATATATTTTGTTTAAGACATGTAGACTTTAAATCAATTCAAACATTTTAAGTAAAACCTTCCTTGCCTGTTGGTTTTTACTACTTAACAGCAATACCTAATTTATTTTAAGTCAATTTGCTAATCCGTGATGAAGAAAGTTTTAACAGCATGTGTGGAGACTGAAAGAGAGTTCAGAAGAAGCATCATACCAGACCCAAAACACTAACTGTTTCTCTCTCCTCAGATGCTGCCAGATCCGCTGAATTTCTCCAGTTTTTATTTTAAAGTTCCAACATCCACTGCATTTTTCCTTTATTATTTGTATGAAGGAAATTTTACTTTTTTGGGAGTAATTGTTATGTTTACCTCAATGAAATCAGTTCATGTGTTAAGACTGTGGCCTAAAAATTAATTACTGCATTGGTGGAGACCATTTTTAACAGAAGATTTTATTAAATAGAAGCAGGAGTAGACCATTTGACCCTTCAATCTCGCTCTTCCATTCAGCAGTGGCTGATCTGTTAACTTCACTTTCCTGCCTGCTCCCTTAATTCTTGACACTCTTGCCAATCCAAAATCTGGCTAAATCAGCCTTCCCCGTTCTCCAGGAAAAAAAGAATTCCAAAGTTGAATCATTCTTTAATAGAAAAAAGTTGTCTTTATTTTGGTCTTAGATGAAAGATGCTTAATTTTGAAGTTGTGCACCTGGTTTTAGATTCCATACCCTTTCAGCATCTACCCTGTCAAACCATTTCAGAATTTTCCATGTCACGCTACCTTTTATTGCCACTGTTAAAGTATAATATTATGTTCCCATTTATTGTGATTATTTCTAACCTCCTTTTGTTTTACACAGATAACCTTTTGAGATTTTCCTGCAACTGGATTCCAAAGATAACTGAATCTGAAAATTCATTTATATGAATGCATAAAGTATTGATAACATTAAGACTTTGGGAATTTGATGTTAGAAATACCAGTGCTGACGAGTGAATTATGTTTATTCTTTTAGTACCCTGTGTCAGCATTAATCACTCTATTTACATAAAACTAGCTCTCTCTCTACAATAGTCCAACAAGGAAGGGATGATTTACTGTGGTTGTCATACACTAGTGACACTGTAAAGTCATAAAATCTTTGAAAACAAAGGCTTCATGTTTTCCCTGGAAATATACATCAGTGAAAATATTTTGGAAGCATTTATTAGCATCCTTAAAAGATGATGATAAGAGTTGATGAAAGGTCATTGAACTGAAACTTTGGTCAAAATGTCATGCACTCTCCCCAATAGCAGTAGGCTTACAGACCAGAATGGGAGTGAATGGGAATGGTACTGGTGGTGGTGATCGTGTGGTAATGTTATGAGCCCAGCTGATGCTATTACTGGACTAGTCCCGGAATGAAATTTGGCTTGATAGATCGCATCCCTTTTGACATTGAAATCTTTCACTGAAACAAGAACACACGATGCTGCAATTTTAGATTTTACAATAAAACATAAGCTTAGTACACAAAACAAGTAAAAAGAAAATGAAATAAAACTAACCAAGCTGTCTAAATATAGCAGTGAACACACAATGAAACAAGTTCCCATCCACTCCCCAAAATCATCAATTTATAGTTAAAGTCCAGAGATATTTTCTTTCTCTGTCCAATCCATGGATTTGACTTTACGCCTGTGAGCCATCAAGTTTTCTCACCAGAATACTCCCATAACTGAGAATTTAGGCTTTTTCAGTGTTTTAGTAATCCGCAGAGTTCCAAATTCCAACCGTACACTCCTAATCTAGAATATTCACAAACTACCTCTTTCATTAGGGTAGTATGTTACCTTTATACTCTGAACAATCTCCATTTCCTAGGAGAGATTGTATTGCTTCTGACCCAAGCCAGGTCTTCAAATAAACTCAAAAGCTTTTGAGCTAATTGAAAAAAAAACATTTGTTCCTCCTAGATTCTGCTCATGCTAATGGCTCAATGTTTTCTCTTTTCTATAAGAAACCCTCACATTATATACAAGCTTCCATTAAGCTTCAGGAGACTTAGTCACCTGCTCTCTGAGACAAACTTATTTACAATCATCATGTTTTATATGCATATATGTAAAATACACACACATCTCAGCAGAATAAGATCAAATGGCAAGTGAGTAGCTTTCTATCCATCACCTACCTATCCTTGTTGGGAATTTTACCAGTAACCAGAGCAGGTGTTAAGTGGTCTTCATACCCATGTGCCACTTGAGATGTTTAAGTGACCAATTAATGCCCCCATAAGGATCTCCTTCTGCCTATGTTAGATTCTTACCAGAGTCAGGAGTTCCCAAGATGCATGATGAAACTGCCAAGTAAATTTTGTGGAAACAGAATAGTCTTTTCAGACAAAATTGCCCAGTTCAGCACCCCACAACAACCATGATCCTTGCTTCCACTTAAAGCCCCATCCCATCCACCTGGTCATAAGAACTCACCCCTTCACTGACGCCTACCTCTTCGTCTGTGGTGAAGTTGCCTCACTTACCTTGGTAACAAGGTGTGGGGCTGGATGAACACAGCAGGCCAAGTAGCATCATAGGAGCAGGAAAACTTGACGTTTCGGGCCTAGACCCTTCATCAGAAATGGGGGAGGGGAAGAGGGTTCTGAAATAAATAGGGAGAGAGGGGGAGGCGGATAGAAGATGGATAGAGGAGAGGATAGGTGGAGAGGAGACAGACAAGTCAAGGAGGTGGGGATGGAGCCAGTAAAGGTGAGTGTAGGTGGGGAGGTAGGGAGGAGATAGGTCAGTCCAGGGAGGACGGACAGGTCAAGCGGGCGGGATGAGGTTAGTAGATAGGAGATGGGGGTGGGGCTTGAGGTGGGAGAAGGGGATAGGTGAGAGGAAGGACAGGTTAGGGAGGCGGAGATGAGCTGGGCTGGTTTTGGGAAGCGGTTGGGGTTCACAACAAACAACTGCACCTCCCAGTCGCAAACCATTTCAACTCCCCCTCCCATTCCTCAGACGACATGTCCATCCTGGGCCTCCTGCAATGCCACAGTGATGCCACCCGAAGGCTGCAGGAACAGCAAATCATGTTCAGCCTGGGAACCCTGCAGCCCAATGGTATCAATGTGGATTTCACAAGCTTCAAAATCTCCCCTCCCCCAACCGCATCCCAAAACCAGCCCAGCTCGTCTGTGCCTCCCTAACCTGTCCTTCCTCTCACCTATCCCTTCCTCCCACCTCAAGCCGCACCCCCATTTCCTACCTACTAACCTCATCCCGCCCCCTTGACTTGTCTGTCCTCCCTGGACTGA
>JAHRHZ010000038.1:7891700-7913485 GCA_024137785.1 Ginglymostoma cirratum | reverse complement strand
AATTGCTTTCCCTTTGTTTCCCAATCCCTCTACTTTTGTGATATCTGAAAATCTCACAGTTGTGTTCCTTATACCCAAGGTTAAGTCATCTGTAAATACCGGGAATAAAAATGGACCAACGACTGACTCCTGAGGTGCATTGCTCCAAGACCTTTTTTTTTTCGTTGCTTTCACACTCCAAGTCCTCTTCAGTCTAAACTACAGTTGTCCACCCACTAACCCTGTTCTTCTGTCTGTTAATTAACTTTCAATTCACACTGCTACATTTCTGTTCATACTATGTTCTTGCCTTTTTCTAGCAATGGTCTTTCTTGTAGTTTGCCTCATGCATCTTCTAAAATTCCTGTTACACCACACCTAACTGCACTTTCTTTATCAGTCCAATCAATTACTTCTTCAAACAACTCTAATAAATCGGTCAAATAAGTCTGGCTTTCTTTGATGTTCTGGCAAGGGCAAGTGAGGTTAGATTAATGGCAAAACTACTAGCTGGATTATCTCTGGTTCAATTGAACGTTTACCGAACTCCTCAACTTTCATTTTATTTGTTCTTCCATTTGAAGAGTCACCAGGACACGTATCAATCGTGCTTGATTAGAGTTCAAAAATGAATATCATACTGCATTATCTATGAGGTATACCCACGTCCCTCTTTACTGCTGTATCACATACACCTCCTTTGTACTGTGGATTAGACCCTGTGAATCCTTTAACTTTAATGCACTTCGTAGATGAAGGAAACTTCAGATACTATGGTAACTCCTATTAATCTCTTTCAGTGCATATTTTATGTTTTAATATCTATATAAATACTTCAGTTAATCCTTGGATTTAAATGTAGAAGACTGTAGCATTAGCCAGGTGGTGTGCTTTAAAGACAAAGTAACTTTACACTATTATTTTATCTTGCCGCAACTGTATGATCTCATAGTGCTGTGAATTTTTGTGTGGAAATATTATTTCATATATGGTCACATTCCACGAAAAGTGTTAGACAGTCTTAATACAGGAGTAGGCAGATATATTCTTCTCAATGGTTTTGCTTGACCAGTTTTGTCTCTTATCCCTAAAGCAATATCTAAGCCATAAAGCTGAACATTCAAATAATTCTAAGGGATTGAAGAAAAGGAAAGCACTTATCTGGTCAACTTGAACAGTTGTATTCTAAAGCTCTCATGTAATATACGAGTGTTAAAAGCTCCTTTGGTTGTAAAATAGCACCAGTAAGTAAATGGTTTTACACTCCAGGGATTAAGATGAAACAGATTTATAGAACCAGTTTATGACGACATATTCTAAAAAAGGCCACACAGAAAATGAAACCGTAGACGCACAAAGGTTTAAGGCTGCAGAAAGCATCCTTTTTTTCCTGCCCTGCTTTTTCAAATCACTATTCTTGCAATTCGATTTTGAGTTATCTAGATTGGATATATAAGCACACGTTTTCCTTTTCCACAGTTTTCTTGGTGTTAGACTAGTGATGCACTCACTTTCTGCTACTTTTTTCCAGGCCTAGAATCCTAGGAATTTCTGTGCTCAGATACTAACGTGGTCCAATGAGAACTTTCAGCACAATCCTGACCCCAACAGGATCCATCTCCAATTTTTAGGTTCACGAATTCAGGGAGAGCAGTAAACTTAATTTCTTTTGTTTGCAGCTTAGGTCCTGGTCTTGGCTGCCAGGACCTAATGTTTGCTAATGGAAATGAGAAACCCAAAGGTCCTAATTCAACCTGATGATCTTGGGTATAGATGTTGAAGTGGAATGGGGAAGGGAGTATTGTATAATTTCTACAATCTATTGATTTGCTCTTTGTCTGGTCCCTTGTCCACCAGCAATCTAGGTCTTCAGTTCCATTTTCCTGACCTTTGATTTATGCCAAGTGAACATTCCCCAGGGGAAAATTTCAGGAAAGTCCAACCCCTACATTTAACGTTGGCCAAAGTGAAAACATCCCTGTTGTTAACTGATTTGCAATCCCATTTAATTTGGAATGAATAAGAAGCATATAAAGGGAAATAAATAGGACAATATCATTCCCAGCAAATTCTCAACAAAGAAGCTGTTAAGTATAAATGGGATATGAAATGTCCCTGCTGAAGAAATCAATTTTCCTTTGTTAGCGTGAAGCATTGGAATTAAAAATGTCCCATATACCAAAAGGGTGTACCTTTCTTTGTTAGCTAAGTTTAGCATAAAAGCACAAAATAGGAAACATACATTATTTATTTTTAGCATCTCAGAAGTTATCAGAAGTACGATCGGATTAAATCTGCCAAGTCTGAACATTATCTTTGCCAAATTTGGTGCACTGGATGAAATTCTTTTGCTGGCAATTTTTGCGATGTATTAACCCATTTATATTGAACAATTTAACCGCTCTACTCAGATAGGAAGCAAAGTACTATTGACGTTGAGTGCAGTTTACAGGTGTTACCAATGGTACATTTTTAGGCTGTGATTCTCATAAGTTATAATGGAAGTATATCCAGTACCTATAACTATTGAAGTAGGGATAGGTTTAAACACTTTAGTTATCAAGGTGGACTTGACAAGACTTAGTTCTACCAAAAACAGTAGACTCAAATATTTGGAATGCATAAGATATTGAAATACTGGACATTGTTTTATTAATCAATTATTTAACTGAATGGGTTATAAATAAGATCAAAATTAAGTTGGATGTTTGGCAATTCTTCTTAACCCAGGGAATAGTGAACCTATGGAGCAGGTTGCTATTTCATGCATTGATTGCTAATTCACTCAGTTTCTTCAAGAAAGAATTGAATCTGTTGTGCCGAACAAAATGTAATACAAGATTCGGTTACTTGTTAGTGCTAATATGATCTCCTGGACTAGTTTTGAAAGCAAAAAAGTGATTTGGAGAGCAATTTTCCATTTGTTATTTTCTCTGGATTTCATCTGGTTTTATGCATCTTCCAGGATGCTACTGGATGGATGAGGAGTTTAGTTTTATTAATTTTTGGGATATGAGCATCACTTCATAGAATCCCCTCAATGTGGAAGCAGGCCATGTGGCCCATCAAGTCTACACCAACCCTCCAAAGAGCATCCCATCCAAACCCACTCCTCTACCCTATCCCTGTAACCCTGCATTTCCCATGGCTAATCCATCTAGCCTGCACATCCCTGGACACTGTAATTCAGCATGGCCAATCCACCTAACCTGCACATCAAACCTGGTTCCCTGGCGTTTTGAGGCAGCAGTGCTAACCACTGAGTCTGTGTTACTCCAAGGCCAGCATTTACTACCCATCACTCATCACCATTGACAAGGTGGTACTGAGCTAACTTCTTGGACTACTGCAGATCACCACACTTTTTGGAGGGTGGTTTCATGATTTTAAACCAGTGATGATGAGGGAATAATGATATATTTCCAGGATGATGTGTGGCTTTGAGGGAAACGTAAGGGGATGATGTATCCATGCATTTGCTTGTCCTTCTCTGTAGTAGCTTATGGCTGTTATAGATACAGTTAGAGTCATACAGAACTACAGCACAGAAAAATATACCCCTTTGGCCCATCAGCCTGTGTTGATCTGAAACAACTATGTAACTATTCTAATCCCATTTCCACCGCTTGGCCTATAGCCTTGCATGCCTTCAAATTACAAAGGCACACCTAAATACTTCTTAAATGTTATGAGGGTTTCTGTCTCTACCGTCCTAACAGGCAGTGAGTTCCATATTCTCACCAAACTCTGGGTGAAAGAATTTTCCTCACATCATTTTCAAAGTATTTTTCAGAATTCCAGTATCTGCAGTATTTTTGTTTTTATTTGGCAATCAGCATGAGGTTTCTTTGCCTATTTTTGACCTGTCACCATGAGACTTTTTGTGATACGCAGTCAAATGTTGACTCTTGAGGTAATTCCCACCTGACTATATACCATTCTGCTGTCACTTCTGGTTGATCTGCCTTTCTAGTGACATCAGACATAATTAGGTATGGTGAAGATGGTATGTGTGACATAGCCACATTTATGAATTGTAGCTTCTAGACAATGCCCGACTTGCTCATCAAGTCTGTGGGACAGCATTCCCAATTTTAATGAAAGCCACCAGGTGTTTGCAAGGATGACTGGGCAGTGATCGTGGGGCTGGGTACGCCATTGTGGTTTCTGGTTAGGCTGCATTTAAGTGGAGTGTCGCAGTGCAAATTTCCCTGATAATTAATTCGTCTGTTTTTCAGTTGAAATCAGGGATTCTTTTACCAGAATTGAGATTTTAACTTGACATTTCAATAAATTATCTTATTTTTCTATACCTCACTTAGGAAGTACGCTAGATGTATGGCTATAGGATGGCATGGTGGCTTAGTGGTTATCACTGCTGCCTCACAGTGCCAGGTGCCTGAGTTTGATTCCAGCCTTGGGTGACTGTGTGGAGTTTGCACATTCTCTCTGTATCTGCGTAGGTTTCCTCTGGGTGCTCCAGTTTCACAGCCCAAAGATTTGCAGGTTAGGTGGATTGGCCGTGATAAATTGTCTGTATAGTCCAGGGATGTGCAGGCTAGGCAGAATAGCCATGGGAAATGCAGGGTTAGGGGTCTGGGTCTGGGTGGGGTGCTCTTCAGAGGGTTAGTGTAAACTCAATGGGCTGAATGGCCTCTTCCTGCACTATAGGGATTCTATGATTCTATCACCTCAAAACCTACCATTCCTTACCTTCAATCTATGCCACTGATCCTCCCATCGATGGGATAGGTCTCTTCCCATGTATCCTAACTATACCCTCATAACTTTATACATCTCAGTCATGTCCCCACTCAAATCTCCTCTGGTCTCAGGAAAAGAACCCCAGTCTATCAATCTCTCTTCATAACTGAAACAGTTCAGCACAGACAATATCCGTGTAGATTCTCTCTGCACCCTCTCCAGTGTTATCACATACCTTCTATAATGTGGATTTCAGAACTGCACACAATGTGTGGTCTAACTAATGTTTTATACAGTTCCAGCTTAACAACCCTGCTCTTGAACCCTATACCTCATTTAACAAAGACAAGCATACCATATGTCTTCTTAACCACTTTATCGACCACTTCATCAGTTAGAGGAGATTGGTGAGTTGCTGCAGTGCATATTGTATATGGTGTTGCCACTGTGCATCAATGGCGGAGGGAGTGAATGTTGAATTTGGTGAATGAGGTGCCATCAAACGGAATGTTTTTTTCTGACCAAAGAGCTCCTGGAGCTGTGTTCTAGAACTGTGCTGGTTGACCTCAAATAAGTTCAACCATCTTACTTGGTGATATTTATGACTCCAAGTAGTGCATACTGTCACCCTGATTCTTCTTGACTTGACTTGCATTCTGATAGGGGTCTTGCAACACATTGATCTCCATCACTGTTTTAATGCAATTGTACATAGAGAAATACTTATGGGATCAGAGGGTTGTCGGTCCAGTGTCAACAATTACTGAAATCAAAAGTTAAAACAATGTAACTGTATGTGCACAGGTATCCCTTGCTTCATGGAAGTCACTGGTAAAATCAAGGTGAGTGAACAGCTGGTTTTAAATGACTGTAAAAGTGACCAGGAAAACATCTTGGGCCTACTTCCTGGCCTAAAGGAAAGGCAATTTTTCACAATACTTGTTCTGACAGTGTTCTTTCACTGCTTTAAAGGAAATTTCCACTACACTCTCTGATTGTTGCTATTAGTTTGGAATTCGGTGCATTTGATCAAGCTTTCCACCGTCAAACATCAGTATATGATCAAGTTATGCAGTTCTATCACACACCTCAGACATGAAATAAGAAAAGTAGCTGGAACAATTGTTTGATCATGTCGTTTGGGTTCAAGACAGACTGTTTGAACAGAAGGCAAAGGCAAGAACTGTCTTGAGGCTTAGACTTCAAAGTAACACCATTTATTATATATTAATACTAAATACTGATATATATCGTGATCATAGATGTACCAAGTTCTGACTTATAGTTGTATTAAGTAAGGACTTAACTATATTCTTTGTGTGTTCATGTCTATGTTCTCATGTGAGTCTTTCAGAGAGAGATTAATCAAGCCTAGTTTTTGTTTAGAGTAGAGTTCTTAATGCTGCCCATTTGGCGTTATACATGCACAGTGATGTTCGGCTCCATGGTTTTGTCGCATGTATGCTGCAGGGTCCTAAACCTCTTACACAACAGCAATAATGAGCAGGAGCAGAAGTGATGTTCTCCCCACCATCTGCCACCTCACAGTACTGAAGGGATGAGTATGGAGGAGCAGCTTGCAGGAAGTAGTACCCTCAATTAGAGTTTATAGGCAGCGGTCAGCTTCCTGGATATTTTGTAGCACAAGTACCTCAGGAGGATCAGGCTATTGTGTGAGCTTGTCACTGACAATGGTAGCCTCTTGGAAGAAGATGTGCTGACAAAAGACCAGTAAATGGCTGTCAAATTCACAATTTTGTCCTTGGTTCATAAAATCTGAGAATGATTTACAGCTTGCTCTTTGTAAGAGCAATTTTGCTCCTCCAGCACCTACTCTTTCCCTATCTTTCTGCACATTCTCTCTATTCTGGTCTTATCTAATTTCCTTTTGAAAGCCATGATTGAATCTGTCTCCCCAAACGTCACAGACAGTACTTTTCAGATCCTAACCAGTCTTGGTTTCTCCCCAGGCTATCTTTAGGCTTTTTTGGTGAATCACCATAAATTTGTTACCCCTGATTAAATAGCCACTCACTAACTCTCAGTCCCGCTTTCTACAATTGTTGGGAGTTATGGGTGGAAATCAGACGTTGCGTTGCAAATAATTAATTGCCAAATTTGCAGCAAGAAACTGGGGATAAACCCCTCAGAAATCTGTAAGTAAAACCCCAGAGATGGGTTGTGAAGCAAGGGAGATGAAACTTAAAGCAATGTGATTTCCTCATCAATACATCAAAAACACTGGGAGAGATGTGGAAATAGACCACATGCTGATGTGATTCTAAAACTACTAGAAAATATATAGTTGTTGCAAGGACATTGGAATGGAAAAATTATTCATGCATATATCACAGAATTGCAAAATTGTTATTGGTCAGAAGAAGACCATTTGGCCCATTGAGTCAGTGCTAGCTCTGCTCCACAAGGAACTCAATCTCAAATTTGTTCAGGGCTCGTATAGGCTCCGTCTCCCCAGTCCCAGTGCCCTAGAAATTTGAAGACCTTCTTCCCGGGCCATAGTTTCAGCCGTGCAATTCCACCTATTTCTTTACTTTCTGGTGAGTGATACTGGAAGTAATCTACAGATGAATTTACACTTGTCTTGATGGCACTCTTTGATTTTCTTGTCAGACTTAACCCTCTTATGCATCTTTTAAACTCATGATCTCCGGGAGGCTGATAAAGGTAGAGAATAAAGAAGAAAAAAACCCTCCTTTTCTCACTGAACTCCCTTACTCGCCAAACTCAGCGGTTCCACACTGTCCCATTGCACTACAAATAAACAAATAATTATATTTTTCTGGATATGTCCTTATTTAGTGTCTAAAAATGGCTTTTTAGATATTTGCGTTATATAATGAAGAAGAGTTATGAGGAAGAGTCACACCGAACTTGAAACATTAATTCTTTCTCTCTCTATAGATGCTACCAAACCTGCTGAAATTCTCCAGCGCTTTCTGATTTTGTTGCGTTTTATATCTGTTTGTTAAAAAAAATTCTAGATTTATGACTAAAATTGACTCTGTCTTTAGAAGGCTGAGTGTGCAAAATGATTAGTTCATACGCTAATGGCTAAGAATATAATCCCGCAGATCTCCATGATCCATCGGAAATATTTTAATCTGTTAATTGTATTTTTGCAGTCTCATAAAGTTTAGACAATGTAAATACCTCACACTCAACTCTAATTCCTAAATGATTCAATTACTGTGTCCTACCATTTTTAAAAAAAAATGGATCGAATGCACTCCATCGTTCTAAGAGGAAGTTCTGCAATTAGTTTCATGAATATGGTCAGTGTATTTTTAACTTAATTGCATGTAGAAGAAAACTCTTCAGTATAGAATTAGTCTTACATATTTGGGTAAATTCACCAGAGTAAAAATTAATCCAGTTGAAACTGACCCTGTCAGAAACCCGGCTTTCAGCTAGTTTTAATAAAGGTGGCAGTAGAAGAGCAGGAATCTTAGCAGCAGAAGGTCAGGTATACTGCAGAAGTTCAGACAATGCAGGATGGAATGATGTAAGAGCACAACTTCTGTACTTAACATGTTACATGCATGGATGGTTGAAAAGACTCTAGTCAGGCAACTGAAATACTCATACAAAAGAAGGGCACAGGTGACCATTTACTGTCACAAGCTATCATTAATTTGCTGCTGGTCTAATTCAGAGAAAGGAGGGAACCAATAGTTGGAGCAGCAGGGAAGAAGCCATCATGTATAGCACCACAGGCCGTTTCAATGGAAGTAGGACTTCCTAAATTCAAAAGGCCTTCTCAAGTGTCCCTACATTAACACAGTGGCTACAAGAGCAGGCCAGAGGCTAGGAATACTGTGGCGAGTAACTTACCTCCTGACTCCTCAAAGCCTATCCGCCATCTACAAGGCACAAGTCAGGAGTGTGATGGAATACTCTCTACTTGCCTGGATGAGTGCAGCCCCAACAATGCTCAAGAAGCTTGACACCATCCAGGACAAAGCAGCCTGTTTGATTGGCCCCACATCCACAAGCATTCACTCCCTCCACCACTGACGTTCAATCGTAGCAGTGTGTACCATTTACAAGGTGCACTGCAGGAATACACCAAAGATCCTCAGACAGCACCTTCCAAACCCGCGACCACTTCCATCTAGAAGGACAAGGGCAGCAGACATATGGGAACACCATCACCTCCAAATTCCCCTCCAAGTCACTCACCATCCTGACTTGGAAATATATCACCGTTGCTTCACTGTTGCTGGGTCAAAATCCTAGAATTCCCTCCCTAAGGGCATTGTGGGTCAACCTACAGCAGGTGGACTGCAGCGGTTCAAGAAAGCAGCTCACCACCACCTTCTCAAGGACAACTAGGGATGGGCAATAAATGCTGGCCAGCCAGTGACAGCCAGATCCCACAAATGAATAGAAAAACAATTCACCATTTTAGGTTTCAGAGTCTCTTTATTGGAAGTTTCATTATTGCTAAGTTTCGCTTCTTGTGTTGGAAATAAGACTAATTCTGATCACAGTACGATATGGTAGACTCCTCTGGAATAATACTTGTTTGGAAACTTCTGCCAATTTATAACTGGAGGTCTGTCCACTCCAATTTTGGACTGACATTTATTTATTTAAGGTGAGAGGGGAAAGATATAAAAGGGTCCTAACGGGCAACTTTTTCACGCAGAGGTTAGTGCATGTATGGAATGAGTTGCCAGAGGAAGTGGTGGAGGCAGGTATGATTGCAATATTTAAAAGGCATTTGGATGGTTTTACAAATAGGAAGGATTTAGAGGGATATGGGCCAAATGCTGACCACTGGGACTAGATTTAGATAAGGTATCTGGTAGGCATGGATGAATTGGACCGAAGTGTCTGTTTTCTGTATATCTCTATGACTCTAAGCAGCCACACCTTCCAGGAGTGATCTGAGGAACACTCTCCCTTTCTCATTTCAAATGCCATAAAGATTATGGAGACATTTTTTCTATGACAAAACTATCCAACCTGGTTGAACATTAAACAGGGTATTAAGATACCAAAAAGCATTCAGTTATGTGGGTATGTGCTGTGGATTCCTGAGGAATGGTTTGCATTCTTTTTGTCTTGTATGAAAGACACCATTTGAAAACACCAGTAGACAAGGGCTTTCAACATTACTTTATTCTCTTGTGAGATGTGAGCATCATTAGCAAATGTGCATATTTTTGCCCATTCTATATTGCCAGGAGCCAAGAGCGGCCTAAAATGCAATCAAGAGCTCACCACAAATCTGTGGATCTGGAGTCCCACGTAGGCCTGACTGGGTAAGGATGGCACATTTCCTCACCTTTTCATTGGTAAACCAGTTGGGATTTTATGACAATTATGATAGTTGTCATAGTTACCATTACTGAGACAAGAGTTATACTATATTCCTGATTATTTTGTTTTTTGAATTCAAATTTCAACTTTTGCCATGATGGATTTGAACCCTTGTCCTCCAGAACTTTGGCCTGGGTCTTTTTCAAGTAAGCTGTCACACCTGCCAGAGTTTCCCAGCAGCAAAGCAGCCCTTCGGCTGAACAATTCCAACTCATTGCGCACCAAGTCCAACATCTACCTATTTTGTATATTTATTTCCCCATACCAGGAGAGCAATCATACTGTCCATTCCTTGTAAATGCGTTTTCAACCTGTTCGTACTAGATATGAGCTCTAGAAAGGCAACTTTGTTTCTTTCAAGTTATTCCGCACTGCTGATTTGGTGTCACATCATTGCTTTCGATCTCTACTCTTGCAGCAAATGCCATTTTATAGAAAATTCATACTTTAGTTTAAAAGTGCAAGAAATGGCTGGATTTTGGCAATGGTAGTGCTAAAATTCTACTGTAAGCTGTCTTTTCCTGAAATTCTTCATTTCAAATACAAATATAGATTTATTGAGATCATATAAACTCAGTGACAACGAACATGCTGGTGCAGTTTATGTTGTTAGGATTTCTTTGAGGCGGCATTAAAACAAAATCTGTAAGGAATACAATTTTTTTTTTTGCATGTTTGACACTACCCTTGTGAATCTCACACGTACAAAGGCAGATTTTTTTAAAAAAAGCACCAGAGAGCCACCAACAACGAACAAAAGGTAAGTCAGCACAACACTGACAGAGGCTTCTTGTTAGGTTTCTTTGATATTTAAGTTCACAGGGGCCTTATCCAGTTTTGTACTTTTTAATATTACCCACCTTTTCATTCAAATCAACGTGCCAAATTTTACATGCCAGTAATAGCAAAAACAAATTGGTATTGTCTCCATCGAGTATCGGGGGATTTATGGATCTAAAGATGTATTCTTAAACTGGATATGTGATATGATTAATGCTAATCTCAACAAACAGAAAATAAAAGAAAATGTTGCACCATCTAATGAAAGAGTTGAAACTTTCCCAACGTACTGAGTCAAGTCAGCACATGTGTGTACCTGGGAAATGTATACTATGCCAGCTCTCAGATCCTCTCTGAACATGTGACTTGGAAGGTGAAGCTGCTCACATTTTTAGTCTTATGAATCACAAGCTTCAATTTGAATTATTTCAGATGGAGAAGCTGTCTTTTTAAAAACTGGGTTAAATTCTTAAAATAGATCTGCAATTATATGCAATTATCTACAGTGTAGCAAATCTTTTAAGGTTGAAAACTACTTTGTTACCTTGTGAGGCAGGTGACTAAAGCTTTGAAACTACAATGCATGAAGATTAAACTGTAGCTTAGTGCATTATTTTTCTTCAGTCATTTTGTCTATTATTGTAATTGAGGTATTAGCAATTTAAACAGAGTGCACTAAGATCTGGTTGGAATAGTGGCAATGGTTATGAATAGAGTGAGTGTTCCTAGGTTAACTGTCACATTGTTATTTCAGTCTTAAAATGTGCTGTTTGCAGTAATACCACAGTCATTTTGGTTGCACCTCTGTCTGATGTTTTAAATTAACATATATCTCATTTAAATGTTTAAATATTGACTGTAGTGAAATCTTGCCTGATCAATTAAAAGTTGGCAAGGTTTAAAGCAGGAAAGACTGGCAACACTCAACAGGTCTAGCAGCATCTTTGGAGAAAGGAGCCAAGTCAACAGCCTAAATTTTTCCACTTGCATTTGAAATTTGGTGTCAATTAAGATTCATGCTTTGGCCACCTAATGGCTCAGTGATTTTTCTCTCACATTCTGCCGTTTTCACCTTATTAATTACGTTTCCAGTCTCGACTATACCATCCTTGGGCAATTGTGCAAAATGATAAATCGAAACCTTCATCACTGCCTTTTCGTGTTCTTACTGCTCTGCCATTGTTAAAGCACAGCTGACTGCCAATTCTAATGCTGAAGCCAGGAAATGCCCCTCACCTGCTCGCTCTGTGTTGAAAATTAAGGCAAGTCTTAGATGCTGGCACCCTGCAAGTACAAAGTAAGTGAGCACAAAGAAAGCAAGCTAAGAGCCAAATGATGCATCCTTTATCAATGCATGAGACGCATGTGTGTCCCTGCGCACAAGATGATCTGGCATGCAAGTTGTGGATGTCCCTCTGCTCCATAGTGAAGTGTTGAACGGCTGAAATGGTAAATAATTTGGTCCAAGAGCAGGCATGGCGATGTGGCATGGTTGGTGGTTTTCCATTGCTGACTTACGTGGATGAAAGTTCAAGGAGTTTGGTGACCATGAAGCATGCAGGGACAATGTGCTGACGGTGCAGTTTGAGTGATCGCTAAGACAAACAATCAGAAAGCTGCTGCAACCAGGTAGCCAGTTTGACTTGAATGTTGAGGATTTGCACCATCTGTTTTTTCAGGCAAAGAGAGGAGAACAATAAGCGGTGTATAAATAAGGCAAGTTGGACTAATAATAAGATATAAAAATATGAAAGTAAGGTAGTTCTTGCTCAATAGCAAGATTCTGAAGTGGAAAAATGGGACAAAAAAATCTCATTGTTGAGATCCTGATTCTTCTCAATCTTGCCATACTTTCTCAACTTTCTTGTCATTGCCCATGCCACACCAAGAAGGAGAAAATTCCAATTAAAGTTTCAGGTCAATACCCATCAGCAAGAAGCAATTTTTAGCCAGACCTTGCTTGGTTGTTCCTACAATTCTGTTTGATTGGAGACCAAAGTGACAGTGCACTCTCCCACTGTATAACAGACTTAAAAGGAGAACTAACATTTACATAAGGCTTTTCGTGACCACCAGATGTCTCAAATAGCTTCACATTTACAAACAGTACTTTGTCTAGAAGTGTAGATATTGTTCCAATGTAGGAAATACAGTCAGCAAAATACTGTCAGCAAACTCCCACCAAAATCTTATGATCAGATACTGTGTTTCTCTGATATTGATTGAGTGATAAATATTGGCCAGAAAATGAGGGAAAGTTCTTGGTCTTCTTCGCGCTGCTGGATCCTATACATCCACCTCAGCAAGCCAATGAACCCTCAGTTTAAAGGTCAGTTTTAAAAACTCAGTCCAAACAGAACCTCCAACAGTGCAGCACTCCATCAATACTCAAGTGTCAGTCTTGATTTTTGTGTTCAACCCTGGAACGGGGCTTGAACACAACTTCCTGATTTTATAGGTAAGAATGTTAGTAACACAACCACAGCTGTTTCTTAAAGTTCCAACATGCCCATGCTGCATTCTATCAATCTTAGAATCATAATTCATGGAACACTGACATGTACCTGTTAATAGAGTCATAGACACAGGGTCACAGAGGACTACAGCACAAAAAAGGGCCCTTTGGACCATAACGTTTGCACTGGTCAAAAACAACTACTTAACTATTCTAATCCCACTTTCCAGCACTTGGTCCATTGCCTTGGCATCACAAATGCACATTTAAATACTTCTTAAATGTTATGAGGATTTCTAACCCTATGACCTTTACATAAGATGAGTTTTGGATTCCCATTACCCTCCCCTTTAAACCTTCTCCCCCATGCCTTAAATCTGTGACGCCTGATCAATGATTCACCTACTGGGGGGAAAGGTTTCTTCCTGTCTATGCTCCTCATAGTTTTACACATTTCATTCCTGTCCCCCCTCAGTCTCCTCTCCTTGAAGGAAGACAACGCCAGTCTGTCTAATCTCTCTTCTTAACTAAAATTCTCCAGCTTAGGAAACATCTTGGTAAATTTCTTCCTCAACCAAAAAGTAGGAAACATACAAGCCTGTTAATTACTGCAACAATCATCAGTGATGGAAGGGGTCTTTAACAGTGCCATCAATAACATATAACATAGCTTTGCAATAACCTGTGAGGCTTAGTTCATGTTCCAACAAGGCCACTCAGTTCCTTACCTCATTCTAGCCTGTGTTCAAACCTGACTGGGTATGGCATTAAAGAGCTCTAACAAAATTTGAGATCAGTCATCTCAACTCCAGGCCATCTCTGCAGGTATTCTGCAGGGCAGTGTCCTAGGCCCAACCGTCACCAATAATATTTCTTCCATCCTAAGGCCAGAGGTGGGGATGTTCATTGTGCAATTACTAATGTTCAGCACCTTTTACAACTCCTCAGGTACTAAAGTAGTCCAATATCCAGAATCGGGCTGAAAAATGGCAGGTAACATTCACACCCCACAAATACCAGGTAATTTACTATTTCTAACAAGAGAGAATTTAACCACCACCCCTTGACATTCAATGGCGTTACCATCCTCGAATCTTGCGCTATCATAAATTTGGGGGTTGCCGTTGACCAGAAACGGATCTATGCTAGCCATATAAATACTGTTGCTACAAGAGCAGTTCAGAAGCTAGGAATCCTGCTGTGAGTAACTTCCCTCCCTACTCCCCAAAGCCTGTCCACCATCTACAAGGTACAAGTCAGGAGTGTCATGGAATACTTCCCACTTACCTAGATGAGTGTAGTTCCAACAATGCTCAAGGAGCTTGACACTATTCAGGAAAATGCAACTTTCATTTTGGCACTGTCTGCATATATTCACCACTCCCCCAATCCCAACATAAAGTAGCAGCAGCATGTATTATCTACAAGATGCATTGCAGTGATTCACCAAGGTTTCTCAGACAACACCTTCCGAATCCATGACTTGGAAGGACAATGGTAGCAGATATGTAGAAGCACCACCAGCTGTAAGTTCTCCACCAAGCCACTCACCACCTTGATTTGGAAATACATCACTGTTCACTCAGTGTGCCTGGATCAAAATCCTGGAACAACCGTGTCAGTGCCCTAAACAAATGGACTGCAGTAGTTTAATAAGGCAGCTCACTATTATCATCTTGAGGGCAACTGAAGATGTATAATAATTGTCGGCTCAGTGATACCTATGTCTCACGTATGAATAAGCAAAGGAGGCCATTTTGTTTATCATTCCTGCATCGACTGTTTGAAGACTAGGTTATTAAATTCTACTTCCGTGCTAAAATTCACACAGTTTTGAAAAAAATTTTTATATGCAATTTCCTCAGTATTCCACCTGCTCCCACTTTCCTTTTATCAGTACATTCCAGATCATGACAACCTGCTGCAGACTATGAATGCAACTTCTTTTTTGGCACTATGTCTGCATATATTCACCCCTCCAACACCAATATAATGTAGCAGCAGTATGTACTATCTACAAGATGCATTGCAGAGATTCACCAAGGTTTCCTCTTTCCTTTTGTCTTTTTTACTGATAAACTTAAATCTGTGTCCTTTGGTTACCCTCCAGTTAAATGGTTTGTGCGAATGGAGCCTAACATAGCCAGGCATTAGATAGTTTGTTCCAGTGTGAAGACTGAAGGGATTATTTCTTGGCTGCTAATTTGTTCTGAACATAGAATGGGTATTGTCATAGATCCTGCATCAAATATGTACATTCTGATCCTGCAGGAACTTGGTGGTTTGAGAACAAAAAGAAGGAATGAGCTAAATAAATAACGCTATTGTCTTCATACCCTTCATAGAATCTGTATCGCTGAGGTTGCTCCTCAATCAATTTGATGATTTAAATACAAGAGGTAAAGTTTTCAAGAAAATTTATCACTGGCTCCCTGAGCAGTATTTAGGCAGTGTTAAGTAAACAGAATACCAGTAAAATTTATTTTACCCTCATGATAATATGCCCTCAGTAAATGAGATAGAAAATTTAACACCCATTTCAGATCCTGCCGATCCATCTCCTCCCTCCTCCGCATCCACCCCATGTTAAAACCTATGTTTCTCACTATGAGGAGAAACTATGGGGCGAGAATGGGGGCAGTGAGATTCGTTTGTGACTGTTCTAAGAAAGAGCTGGCATAGATGTATTTTTGTGATGGGCCCATTTTTGAAGAAGGGTCTAGGCCCGAAACGTCAGCTTTCCTGCTCCTCTGATGCTGCTTGGCCTGCTGTGTTCGTCCAGCTCTACACCTTGTTATCTCTGTATTTTTGTGATGTATGCTTCTAGTCAACTGAACAAAGCTATTGCCTTTTCTCAAATCCTCAGAAGATGCCCAGATATAATGATACTTATGTAGAACTTTAAAACATAAGTTCTACTTATGTAGAAATCATCCGCAAATATGCAGGTGAATGTTCACTGTTCTAACAATGGGATTTCTAGATCAGACTTGAATGCAATGAGGTGGAAAATGGGCGACTTGGAAAAGGATCAATAAAGGATCAATTTATCCTGTGTCCTGTGCCAATCCTGCATTGGTTCTGACAAATTTTCAGGCATTTTTGGTTCAGTTTTAACCTGGCCAAAACTTATTGAGGTTTGATGCATTTCTGAAACTGGGCTGCTCCTACATATAGGCTTCAGGCCCATTCTACTTATGTTGCCCCATGACGCAATTGGTTTTACAAATGGTATCCAAAAAAGGTATATTCTCAAAAGAAATAGAGTTTATGTGGAGCCAAGAGCTGCTGGAGAAAGGTGCTGATCTTCTGATTGTACAAGCTGCAGCCCTCCTCAGGGCTGTTTCCCCATTCTACCCCCACCCTCAGTGTGCCACAAGACCCCTGCTGCCAATGCAAGCAGTTTATATTAAATAGCTTGAAACAGGTGGCTTTCTCTGGTGCGACAGATACCAATACTCCTCACCTCCAAATTATTACAATTACATCCAAGGTCTTATTTCAGGAAAACCTCAGGCCTGCAGATAATGCGTAATCAGGCTTAATTCTACAGTCCAGAACAACTTCTACCCGATTTCCTCCAGAAAGCAAACAGTTGCAAAATACTGGAGTTGAAGTGGCATATATATTCATTGGTATGTGGTTCTGCTCATAATGGTTTGATTATAAATTAAATGATTATTCTGAATAGAGATCTGATGTGGAGATGAGAGTGTTGGACTGGGGTGGACAAAGTCAGGAGTCACATGATGTCAGGTTATAGTCCAACAGGTTTATTTGAAATCACAAGCTTTTTGAACACTGCTCTCATCATCTGACGAAGAAACAGTGCGCAAAGCTTACGATTTTAAATATACCTGTAGGACTTTAACCTGGTGTTGTGTGACTTCTGACTTTTTTACAAATATTCAACAGGCAGAGGTTCTTGTTGCACAGTGGTACTGTCTCTACCTCCAAGACAGGAGATGGTATTGCACACCTCTGGAGCAATCCTATCTCTGAATAAGGTGATTAATAATATCTACAATAGGCAGAAAAATAGTGCAGACCGAAACAAATTTTGCCCGTGATACAGTAATTTGCCGCAATGTTACAGCTGTATTACTTGAGAAAACAAGCTGGTACCAGAAAAACAAACTTGTGGTAAGCTTAATTCACCATTTGATGACATGGGATAGAAATGCCTCAAGGCAGGCTCTGAGCATGCGGTCATTTTACTAAGATTAATCTAATGCCTTACTTAGATCACAGGCTGTCCCATATCTGTAAGATTCATCAATGTTTACTTATACAGAGGGTAAGTGTGAAAATAAGGATGGTCAGTAATGTAGAAGGATGATTGAACAAAAGAATGTATGTTCACCGAGTACGGTTTATTTGCCAATTTAAGTAAAATGGGGCTGCTTATCCCTTAAACTGGGGTAGCTGGTTTATATAATTATGTTTGTGTGTGCCTGTTTCTCAATTAGTGGCCAGTTCACTGCTGAGATCAGAGGGTTGCAGTGTTGAACTGCTACCAGGACTTTGAACTGACAAACTCCCCCTATGTTGTACTTTATATGAGCTACAAACATGCAGGCTGTTCCTGTGTATCTGGTACAACATAAAGGCTCATGTCTTGGTATTGGAACGATCCCTGAAATTAGGCATTGTACTTCATTAGAATGGAACCAGATTAGCACAATGAGTCCCCACCTTCGTGCCCTGGCAAATGCAGAGAAAAACCAGGGGTGCAATTTTCTCTTCTTTTTGCTATGCACGTAGGCATGCATTTTGACCTTTCACAGGCCTGACATTTAGTGCCCTAGGTCAATAAGATTTCAGCCAATCAGAAACCAGCAGCATTTGCATCCTAAAGTTTGCCTGTCGAGGCCTACACCCCGGTGGGGATCCAACAGTGAGAAGATAAGTCTTCTCGTGGGATGGAAGCTGTGGCAAGAGGTGGATTAGAGTGGGAATCAGAGGCAAAAGAAAGCCTGTAGCTTTCAGAGGCCACACCATTTTCCACCCACCTGTGCCACTGACTGCCCCAGACCTCCTGGCAGGCAGGGGTCTCTGGTTTCCCACTCAAGATATGAGTCACCTTTCTCAAAAAACCAAACATCTGCAGATGCTGGGAATTGGAAACAAAATCAGAAAGTGCTGTAAAAACTCAGCCAGTCTGGCAGAGTTAACATTTCGGGTCGAATAACCTTTCTCCAGAACTAATCACCTTTCTCACCTGGTGGGAAGGCAGGCAGGTAACTGGGGAGTTTGTGAGTTGAGGCCCCGAAGTGATCTTAATTGACCATCAATGGGCCTTTATTTCCAGCAAGTCAAGAAAATTCCCAATGCGGTGTCTCATCCAGAACCTAACTGTAAGGATGGTGGGAAGTGGGTGAGTTTCTCTCCAGCGCAAATTTGCCCAATTGCTTTTCCTTTCTCGCTGTCTCTCACCACCTCTCAGAGGAAAGGAACATGTAGTATATTCAGGGCTGACATTAACCATTAAGATAACATTGTTTGGTAAAATTTAAACTATTAAGGGGGCATGGGTGGGACCCAGGGAGACAGCGAGAAAAGAGAGCAGTCTGACACTGATGCAGTTGGGAAAAGGAGCAAATCAAACAGTCAGGGCAAGCAGGAACAAAGCAGAGAACGAGATAGACTGATAAATTAAATGGCATTTATTTCAATGCAAGAGGCCTAACTGGTAAGGCAGATGAACTCCGGGCATGGCTGGCAACATGGTACTGTGGTAACATAGCAATTACAGAGACATGGCTCTGGGATGGACAGGATTGGCAGCTAAATGTTCCAGGGTATAGATACTATAGAAAGGATAGAGAGGGGGGCAAGAGAGGAGAGAAGTGACGTTTTTGATTAAGGATAACATTACGGCTGTGCTTAGGGAGGATATCCCTGAAAATGCATCCAGGGACATTATTTGGGTGGAGCTGAGAAATAAGAAATGGATGATCAACTCATTGGGATTGTACTATAGAATGCCCAATAGTTAGCAGGAAATTGAGAAACAAATTTGTAAGGAGATTTCAGTCATCTATGAGAAAGTAGGATGCTAATAGTAGGGGATTTAAATTTTCCAAACATAGACTGGGACTGCCATTGTGTTAAGGGCTTGGATGGAGAGGAATTTGTTTAGTGTGTACAAGAAAACTTTCTGATTCAGTGTGTGGATGTACCTACTAGAGAAGGTGTAAAACTTGACCTAATCTTGGGAAACAAGGCAGGGCAGGTGACTGAGGTGTCAGTGGGGTAGCACTTTGGGGCTATAATTCTATTAGTTCTAAAATAGTGATGGAAAAGGATAAACCAGATGTAAAAGTTAAAGTTCTAAGCTGGAGGAAGGCTAATTTTGATGGTATTAGACATGAACTTTCAAAAGTTGATTGGGAGCAGGTGTTTGCAGGTAAAGGGATGGCTGAAAAGTGGGAAGACTTTAAAATGAGATAACGAATGTCCAGGGACAGTATGTTCCCATTAGGGTGAAGGGCAAAGCTGGTAGGTGTAGGGAATGCTGGATGACTAGTGAAATTGAAGTTTTGGTCAAGAAAAAGAAGGAAGCATATGTTATGTATAGACAGCAGACATCAAGTGAATCCCTGGAAGAGTACAAAGGCAGTAGGGGTATACTTAAGAGGGAAATTGGGAGGGCGAAAAGGACACATGAGATAACTTTGGCAAATAGGGTTAAGGAGAATCCAAAGGGACTCGACAAATACATTAAGGGCAAAAAGGTAATTAGGGAGAGAATAGTGCCCCTTAAAGATCAGTAAGGCTGTCTCTGGGTGGAACCGCAGGAGATGGGGAAGATACTAAATGAGTATTTTGCATCAGTGTTTACTGTGGACAAATATGGAAAATAGAGAACGTCGGGAGATAAATAGTGATAGCTTGAAAAATGTCCATATTATAGAGGAGGATGTGCTGAAAGTCTTAAAACATATAAAGATAACACAGTGTGGAGCTGGAGGAACACGGCAGGCCAGGCAGCATCAGAGGAGCAGGAAGGTTGACATTTCGGGCCGGGACCCTTCTTCAGAAATCAGACTGGTGAGCCTGGCATCAGTGGTGGGTAAGCTCTTGGAGGGAATCCTGAGGGGCAGGATTTATATGTATTTGGAAAGGCAAGGACATTTTCGGGATAGTCAATCTGGCTTTGTGCATGGGAAATCATGTCTCACTAACTTGATTCAGATTTTTGAAGAAGTAACGAAGAGGATTGATGAAGGTAGAGCGGTGGATGTGATCTATATGCACTTCAGTAAGGCTTTAAACAAGTTTCCTCATGGTAGACTGCTTAGCAAGGTTAGATCACTTGGAAATCACGTGGGAGAACTAACTATTTGGATATAGAACTGGTTCAAAGGTAGAAGATGGAGGGTGGTGTGGAGGGTTGCTTTTCAAATTGAAGGCCTGTGACCAGTGATGTGTCACAAGGATCGGTGCTGGGCCCACTGCTTTTTGTCATTTGTATAAATGATTTGGATGCGAACACAAGAGATATGGGTTAGTAAGTTTGCAGATGGCACCAAAATTGGAGGTGTAATGGACAGTGAAGAAGGTTACCTCCAAGTACAATGGGATATCGATCAATTGGCCAATGGATGGAAGAGTGGCAGATCGAGTTTAATTTAGGGCAGGGCTTATACACTGAATGGTAAGATGCAGGGGAGTGTTGCTGAACAAACAGACCTTGGAGTGCAGAAGTGGAGGTTGAGGGGCAACCTGATGGAGGCCTACAAGATTATCAAGGGCATGGATAGCCAGAAGCTTTTTCCCAGGGTGGAAGAGCCAGTTACTACAGGGCCATATGTTTACGGTGCAAGGGGCAAGGTTTAAAAATGATGTTTGAGGCAGGTTTTTAACACAGAGGGTGGTGGGTGCCTGGAACTCACTGCCGGGGGAAGTAGTGGAAGCAGATATGATAAAGGCATCTTGACAAATGAATCTGGTGGGAATAGAGGCATACGATCTCCAGAAGGGTAGGGGGTTTTAATTGTGACAGGCAACATGTCGGTGCAGGCTCAGAGGGCTGAAGCACCTGTTCCCGTGCTGTAATGTTCTTTGTCCTTGTTCTTGTTGTTAATAGTTCCCTGAAAGTGGAGTCTCGGGTAGTTAGGAAATTGTAGAAGGCGTTTGGTATGGTTGCCTTTATTGGGCAGTGCATTGAGTAGAAGAGTTGGGAGTTCATATTACACCTGCACAGGACATTGGTTCGGCCACTTTTGGACTATGGTGTGCAATTCTGGTTTCCCTCGTTTCGGAAGGATGTAGTGAAACTAGAAAGGATTCAAAACATTTACAAGGATGTTGCTGGTGTTGGAGGGTTTGAGCTACAGGGAGAGGCTGAATAGCCTGGGGTTATTTTCCCTGGAGCACTGGAGGCTAAGGGGTGACCTTATAGAGGTTTATAATATCATGAAAGGGCAGGTGATGGCCTAGTGGTATTATCACTGGACTGTTAATTCAGAGACCCAGATAATGTTCTGGAGATAACAAGCATGGGGCTGGATGAACA
>JAHRHZ010000038.1:7869141-7886700 GCA_024137785.1 Ginglymostoma cirratum | reverse complement strand
TTCATTTCTGAAGAAGGGTCTAGGCCCGAAACGTCAAGCTTTCCTGCTCCTATGATGCTGCTTGGCCTGCTGTGTTCATCCAGCTCTGCACCTTGTTATCCCTGAGTTCATTCATTCCTAGTTTCATCTGGGTATTCCTTTTCTGTACTATCTAACATAATCCTAAGGCCCAGAATGGTGCATATTATGCCAGTTGAACGATTTGTAAAAGTTTAGCCTGACATCTTTGTTTCTGGAAGAGAAAAAAAACTGATCAAAATAAAGATCAACGAGGTCATCTTTGTGTTGAACCTCAGATGATGGGAGAGATACTAAGTGAATATTTTGCATCACTTTTTTACTGTGGAGAAAGAAAAGGAGGCTACAGAATGGGGGTGGGGGGGAAATGAATATTGCTATTTTGAAAACAGTTCACATTACAGGAGAGGAAGTGCTGGAGGTCCTAGAAAACATAAAAGTGGATATATCTCTGGAACCTATCAAATATATCCCTGGATGTTGTGGGAAGTTAAGGAAGAAATTTTGGGGCCCCTAGCATAAATATTTGTATTCTCTATAACCATGGGTGAGGTGCTGGAGGGCTGGAGGGTGGCTAATGTTGTGCCTTTTATTTAAGAAGACTGTAAGGAGAAGCCTGGGAACTGCAGATCTGTGAGCCTGACATTGGTGTTGGTAAGTTGTTGGAGGTGATTCTGAAAGATGTGACTTGCATGTGTTTGGAGTGGCAAAATCTGGTTAGGGACAGTCAGCATGGGTTTGCGCGAGGAAAATCATGCCTCACAAACTTGATTGAATTTTTTGAGGAAGTAGCCAAAAAAATTGACGAGGGCAGAGCGATAGTTATTGTTTACATGGACTTCAGTAAAGTCTTTGACAAGATTTTGCATGGTAGGTTAAATAGTAAAGTTGGATGACAAGGGATTCAGGGTGAGCTTGCCAATTGGATACAAAATTGGATTGATAGGAGACAGAGGGTGGTGGTGAAGAGTTAGTTTTAGGACTGAAGGCCTGTGACCAGAAGTGTTCCACTGGGATTGGTTCTAGGTCCACTTTTATTTGTCATTTATATAAATGATTTAGATGATAACATAGGAGGCATGGTTAGTAAGTTTGCGGATGCCACCAAAATTGGTGGTATAGTGGACAGTGAAGAAGGTTATCCAAGATTATAAACAGATCTTGATCAATTGGGTCAATGGCAGATGGAGTTTAATTTGGATAAATGCAAGGTATTTCATTTTGGTAAAACAAACATGGGCAGGACTTATACAATTTATGATAGGGCCCTGTGTACTATTGTAGGCCAAAGAGGTTGAGGCGTTCAGTTACATAATTCTTTGAAATCTGCATCATAGGTAGACAGGGTGGTTATAAAGGGGTTAAGCGTGCTTGCCTTCATTGCTCAGTCCTTTGAGTATAGGAGTTGGGACGTTATGTTGTGGTTTTACAGACATTGGTGAAGCCTCTTCTGGAGTACTGTGTGCAGTTCTGGTTACCCTGTAATATAAAGGTTTCTATTAAGTTGCAGAAGGTTCAGACAAATTGTACCAGGATGTTACTGGGAATGGAGGGTTTGAGTTATAAAAATTGGCTGGATAGGCTGGGGTGTTTTTACTGGAGCATAAGAGGTTGAGGGGTGACCTTACAGAGGTTTATAAAATCGTAAGGGACATAGATAAGGTGACTAGGGGCACAGTTAGGGTCTTTTTCTTGGCGGGGGTTGGAGGGGCAAGCTCACAACCAGGCGACCTGTTTTTAAGGTGGGAAAATAAAGTTTTAAAAAGGACATGAGGGGCAACATTTTTATGCAGAGATTGGTTCATAAGTGGAATGAACCGCCAGAGGAAGTGATGGATGTAGGTATAAGTACAACATTTAAAAGAAGTTTGGATAAGTACATGAAGGGGAAGGGTTTTGAGGAATATGGGCCAAACACAGGCAAGTGGGACTAATGCTGGTAAATGGGACTTGATTAATTTAGGATATCTGGTAGGCATGGATATGTTGGACCGAATGGTCTGTTTCCGTGCTGTACGCCTCTATGACTATAACCACGATAACCGAAGGCTATAAACCTTTACTGAGTATTCTACTTCTCTTCCTTCTTCAACAAAAAGGAAATTTATAAGAAGCCTAGGAAAGTTCCTATTTTTAAAAAAATGACAGTTTAGAAGAGCTAAAGGATAGGTCTAACCTAAGTAAGTGCACCTGGAACAAAGTACAGAAAACAAGCAAAGAAAAAAAAAACTATTCTGTATAGCAAAGAAAAAGACTTTGATCAATTTCACCATTCAAATTTTTGCACATTAGTGCAAAACTTTTTCTTAAGAAAATGCCAGTGATATCATCGTTGCTTGTTTTGGTGCAAATGCCACCTGAAGGCACAAAACCATATCTTTTAATATGGAACAACTCATAAAGTTCCAACAATAGAAAAGAAGAGAGAAGTCAGCAAGAAGACAGAAAAATCATTACACTGCAATACAGAAACTTACACAGGCATTTTAGAGAGCAGAAATCCACTTAAGAAAGAGAGAATATGAGTCATAAACTAATCATTGACATTTTGTCTGAACTTCAGTTGTTTAAAGAAAGAATCAATCTTTAACTACTGGGCCAGGAGATAACTGACTAAGAATAACAGGCCATCAAATTTCTTCTGATTTTGACAATGAAGGGTTAAGAAGAATAAACTCTATTTCTGACAATGTCTGTAGTGTAGTCATTGTGTCATGGAGAAAATGCAGGAGCCAGTTTGCACACATCAAGATAACAGAGATATCAATGAAGTAATGGTGAGATGTTGATTGAGAGCTTAATATGGGCCAGAACTTTCGAGAGATTTACCCTGATCTTGAAAAATAATGATGGAATCTTTTACATCCCAATGGATACGGCAGAAGGGTCCTTGACTTAACGTCTCATCAAAAAATAACACCCTCCAACAGAGTAGTGCTGATCAGTACTGTACTGAGGAGTCAACCTAGAAAATATGCTCAAAAACCTGGACTGGGATTTGAACCCACTAACTGTAGCTTCATAGAAATAAATGCTGCCGCTGAGATGCAAGAGGCTAATAACTTTGACTATATGTAGTATTGCCAAATGACAAATAGTCAATGATTAGATTAGATTAAATGAGATTTTATTGTCCCTTGCATGAGAGTACAGGAGTACAGTCCAAAGTCTACAGAGTCACCACTCTCTGGTGCCATCCTAGAATACAATAGCTAGAATTAAAAACAAAAGCCGAAAATAAAGAAACAGAAACAAAAGGAATAGAAAATGTCCAGATCACCCTTGCCACTGCTGCCATGAGTCTTGAACCAGACTCACCAATGCTGAGATGCTGCCAACACTGCAATTGCCACTTTGCTGCCACCACTACAAGTCCTGTTCTTTGCTGCTGGCTGTGCCAGACTCTCTAACGTGGAAGTCACCACAGTCTGGCATCATTTACTCGCCGCTGGGCCCACCTCACTGATGCCACCGCCATCTAGGAATCGTTTGAAGCATCAGAGTGCACAACATTCCTGAACAAATGCAAGAACATAATTCTTTGAACCAGCGCTGACATCAATGCCGCCATCCAAGCTGGTGCTGCTGCCACCTTCTTGAATCCTGTGCTGGGCCCCATGTCAAAGTCACCATGCTCTGGTGCCATCTCTCGTTGCTGGGCCCTTACTCGCTGCCATCGCCGACGCCGTCAGTTCCACCACAGCTGAGCTCCCTAAGGGGCAAAATGTAAGAGAGAGAAAAAGAAAAATACAAACAAAAGGGGAACAAAAAAGGAAACGTGAAGTGAATGGAAGAAAGCAGTGGACAAGCAGGAGCCAAATGCTGCTGCTCCATTGTCTCCATCTTGGAATGTAAAAGGTACTTATAAGGATAACAAATTAATAAAAGTTTTAATAAAATATTTGGTCTATATTTAACGTTGAGAACATATTTGTCATTTCAGTATTGGAAAATTCAGCTGCTTTTTGCTGAGTTCAAAATTTGTGCATTTGCTCAGGTCATATTGCTACATGTTATATTGCAGATTATGTGACAGATCATGCATAATGGTTCTGACACACACTTGGATGGTATGATTTGCTGACAAGGCGAAAGCCATTTCCTTGCAGAGACTTTAGCAAAATTACTAACTTTCCCACATGAGATCATATGACATCTTTCTGCAAAGGCAGTGTGATCTAGTTGTAAAAATTGGAGAAATAATAAAACACAAGAAAAATACAAAATCCTTGAAGTAAACACATTGTGTCAGTAGTTGCTGACAAATATTTTACTGTTTTCTCTATAATTTTAATAGAGAACTCTCACTACCACAATAAATTCTGAGATAACCATGGTACCATAATCATTACACTCTTTTACACTCTAATGAGGGAAAGAGCATTCATAAATCCCAGAGGCTGTAAAGAGAGCCAGGTAAATGTAAGTGAAATAAAAGAGAGAAACAGGATAAGGAGAGACAAATATATTAACATAATATAGTTACCTCTCCATATAATATTGAACAAAACTTTCTGTACTTCTTTCCATATTTATACCTTTGATCTCATGCCTTATGCATGAAATTGTTCAACATTGATGGTTCTTCCTTCATGGAACCAGAAGTGGGTTAAAGCGTTCACATTGCTCTGATGAAGAGTCATAGAATCATAAAGTTATAGAATCATAGATCTGTTCACAAGGAAACAGATCCTTCAGTCCAACACGTCCCTGCCAACCAGATATCACAAATTAATCTAGTCCCATTTGCCAGCATTTGGCCCATATCCATCTAAATCCTTCCTGTTCCTATACCCAATACAGATGTCTTTTAAATGTTGTAACTGTACCAGCCTCCACCACTTCCTCTGGCAGCTCATTCCATACATGCACCACCCTCTGTGTGAAAACTTTGCCCCTTGGGTCCCTTTTAAATCTGTCCCTTTTCACACAAACCTATGTGCTCTAGTTTTGGACTCTCCTACTTGTGGAAAAGGCCTTGGCTATTCACCTATCCATGCCCCTCAGCCTCTAACTTTCCAGGGAAAATAGCCCTAGTCTATTTCGCCTCTCCCTATAGCTCAAATCCTCCAACCCCAGCAACATCCTAGTAAACTTTTCTGGACCCTTTCAAGTTTCACAATATCCTTCCTATAGCAAGGAGAGCAGAATTGAATGTAGTATTCTAAAAGTGGCCTTACCAATGTCCTGTACAGACGCAACATGACCTCCCAACTCCTATACTCAATGCACTGACCATAAAGGCAAGCATACTAAACCCACCTAGATGTCAAACAATAGCTGATTTCTCTCCATGGATGCTGCCTGACCCAATGTCGTCTCCAGCACTTTTTGTTTTCAGTACAAATTCCAGAAACTGCAATAATTTGCTCCTATAAACCATTGACTTTACAGTGGAATCAGTGGTCACTGTAGGAATGTAGAAAGACTATCGTTTATTGGTTATTACTGGACTAATGAAATCTATTACCTCACTGAAATCTCTCAGCTGTTCTAAAATCTAACACACCCTTAATTAATGTGGGAAAAGCATCTGTTTTGCTTGTTTTTTTTTGCCAGCCAGACCAACTGATAATGAGAATTTGCCTGGAGTTGAAAAACAGTAGTTTGTGTAATTTCCCTTCATGCTATCTCACATCATTCAATCAGTTCCTCCAATAACTCCCTGACTTGGACAAGGGGTCCTTTTTCATAAACAAAAACAGAAATTGCTGGAAAAGCTCAGCAGGTCTTGCAGTATCTGTGGAGAGAAATCAGAGCTTGTTTTGGGTCCAGTGACCCTTCCTCAGAATTGAGTCTTTTTGATTTACAGTCATTTTTCACATTTAATAACCAATATTTGTAAAGGTTTTGGTCAGCATTTTTACTTTGGACGAATGAGCTATTTTCAATTTCCTAAATTGCATCAGTGATTTTGACATAACAATTACGAGTCTTCTCAAGTACTTAATTATCTGTTAAAGCACTTAGGGTGAGGTCAAAAAGGGCACCATACAAATGCAAGTTATTTTTCTTTTAAATTCTATACCATGATACAGTTGTTATTTTGATTTCCTCCCTCACTTCCTCAATTATGAGAACAATGACAGATTCTATAACAATTTCGTGAATTAATGTTTCTCTTCTGTGTGTTTGAATGAGGTATATACACAGCCCTATTCAATTCCCAAAATTCTTCTTCAGTTGCTCCATCACTGTTGTAATTGACAGTGCTTAACACAAATTGCTGTCAATTTCATGTTGTTTTGATTGTTTTAACAATGGAAAATGAATATTGGAAATACAGTCTTGTTTAAATTAAGGAAAGGGAGGCACCGCTGGTGAAATTTGAGACTTTGGAGGAATTCTCTTTGAAACATAATCATGGTGTGTAGCTGCTTTAGTTGCCAAAACAATTTATTTACATGCACATGATAAAACAGAAATCATGTATAGAATACATTATTTATTTACAACAGCTGGGTCAGTGAGTGAATCAGAAACACAATCACTCCAATCTGAGATGGAATTTAAGTTCTTGATTTCCAGACTTTCATAAACTTTATACATTAATGTTTCTTATTATCACATATTCAGTTTTGATTCTCACAGAAGTGTGTCCTGGGCAAGTTAAGCTGAACATTTGCTCGTGGCTTCTGGAGCAGTGCCTGGAAAGCAAAATAGACTTACCTGTTAGGCATTCATTGCGTTCGAATCTTCTTCTGCCTGGTTTCAGCCTTGCAGGAATGCTACAATGGTTTTCCCATTACAACTGAAACTGAAATTACAATTGAATTCCTGCAGTGTCACCAGATTCCAATCTATGTATTTAAAGACTGACCCCATTGGCTTCTGGCACTTCTTTACTGCTTGTCACGAAAAGCAGATTTAAATCATACTGAGGAAAAGCAGACACAAGTGCAGTGGACAGGACATCTCTTGCATTTTAACTGCTGACCCACCTGGTTTCTGAAAAGCTCAAATCACTCCCCAGATATACAACTCAGAAGGCAGACAGTGCAAGGATGAGCCTCATGAAAATTCTTTCTGCGATAGTTTCTCACGCACATTAGAAATCGAAGCACTAGCAGTTATCCCTGAGCTCCTAGCAGGTGTCCCTCCATTGCCAAGTGCCACTTGAACAATGGAGAATCTATGAGAATAATTGGAGCACGGTTGATTCCAGAATATCTTGAATGTCTGGACGGAAGTTGTCCAAAAGAGACCAGGAATAAGTTAAACAGAATTCCTACATGGTAAGGTACTCTACTGGACTTTCTGAACATATGAATATGGTGATGTGTGTGTCACCAATCAGACTTTGCACATTCAGAAACATTATGACACACCTCCATTGTAGGCAAGGCTTGAATGCAGACCTTCTGGTTCAGAGACAGAGACGTTACCACTGTGTTACAAGAACCAAAGTATTTAGCTCACTTTTAAAAATTTTACAAACCCAACATCAAAACACCCAATTAATCAAAATACAAAGTACAACCTCTATCAGCATAACAATAATACAAATTAAAAAAAAGGGGACTAAATAAAAATGGAGTTGGTGGGGGCATTAATGCACCTCAACCCCTGTGGTACTCACAAGGCCTCACCTCTTCTTTTTATTTTAGAAATTCATCATCAAATTGACAAAACACTCAATCAGTCAAATTACAGACACTGCTGTAGTGTCGTTGAAACAAAAAAATCACAGCAGGATAAGGATAGAGGAAGAGACTAAATCACCATAGAGTCAGTGGTGCTCACCTCCTTCTGAAAACTTTGAAGGTATTGGTGAGGATTCAGAAAAACCCGCAACCAAATCACACAACTAAATAACTAAACAAATAATAAATAATAATCACTGGATGATTCAACTCTTTTAACAATATTAAATCACCATCAAACGCCCACATAAACAACTAAACAAATAGATAGGACTCAGCCCTTTGTTTTAAATACCTATTTGGAAAAAGACTCAGTTTTTTTTTGAAGACGCACCATCAAATTACCCAACTAAACAGCTACACAAGTAACAATTTCCAACACTGCCCAACAGGAGCAGTGCAATGAAAAAAAAAGTGGGGGCCTCTTGTGGTGCAGCTGTAGAGTCCCTCCCTGTGAATCACAAGGCCTCAGTTCAAGTCCCACCCTGCTCCAGTGGTGTGTAATAACATCTCCAAACAGATTGATTAGAGGAAAAGTAAGTGAAGGAAGGGTAGGAAAAGAGGGAGTGGCTAGATCACAATTTTGCTGGAGAAGGGGGAGATAATACAGTGTTCTAAAAAGGTCAGACAATGTTGAATTGGAATATTCAACAATTTTATGACACCTGCCTGACAAACCTGTTCTTATAAAACTTATATACTCTCCTCAACAGTTCCTTCAATAATTTTAATTTCTTTGCTTGAGATGAACACCTACAGAGTAAGGCTATTACTGTGGACTGCACAATTTTGGCTTTCATAACCACTCTGTCACCACCTAACACAACAGTTACAATCCTGTGCTTCATGCTCCTCGAGCCGGATTGACACTGTATCAAAAGGAAAGAGTATTGAACAGATCCAGTGCTTGATTACTCTGTTGGTCTTGGGCTTCAGGAAACCTGAACTTTAAAATTTTTGGTACAACACAAAAGAGTTTCTGTTTCTTTTGTAAGTTCCAGATGCTTAACAGTTAAATGTTGGAAAGATATCAATATATGAAACCTCCAATCGTCTCCTGGCCATCCTTGCATTCAGGACAAATTATTCTTTGTTTGGTGTAGTAAGAGTTTGTACAGTTCTGTGGTGTTTTGAACTGTGCTTTATGTGTTCAATTCCCTGAATTGTTTTCTCAGTGATCAAATGGTGATACTTGCCAGATAAAAGGTCATAGACATCCCATGACAGATTATAATGATATTGTGTCCACTGGGACTTTGATAAAGGCACTCATTTTACCACTGTACTTGAAAATTATAGTCCGGAAGGACAGCAATGCCTACAACCATGCATATTAAGAAGAAACGATCTGGCATTAATCCAGTGCCTTTGTTTTATTAGTTTTATTTAAAACAACTCAATACTTTTGTGCCTTGCGTCATAACATATAACATTCAACTGGTATAACTTTCTCCAAATTTAAATCTGCATTTAGGATCCACGCAGATCAGTTACACGTTGCTTGTGTCTTAGTGCCCTCTTTACTTTTCTCTCTACCAAAACAACAAAAGACTCTTGGCATACATTCTAACTGTAGGTTCAGCATCAATTTTTTGGATCACTTGAACTTATCACCAACTTAACTTTGAAAGCAAAGCCACTCTTTTCAGCTCCCGTCATCATCATTACAAAGAAGTGTTTTCTCCTTCAGCCCCTTGTGGTCGTCTTCTTTGACTAAATCAGGCTAAATCTTTTACCTTCCAGGCTGATTTTACAAAAAGTAAAATTATTCACATGAAATTTTGCCACTGCTTGTTTTTATTTTATTGAATGGGCATAATTGAACCTCTTTCACTTAACTTTTACTGAAGTGCATCAATGGATATCTGAGACAATAGCAGAACAAGAAACAATTGAAAAGTAGTTGTCTTAAAGGAAAAGCTATATACTATTGTAATATGATGGAGAAGTTCTTCTTAAAAGCATTAGGTTTCTTTAATCATTTCATGGTAGTCTTTTCCTTTAATTTTGAATTGTGTGGTTTGCTGGACAATTTCAGAGGGCAGTTAAGAGTTATACATAATGCTAGAGCAGGTAAGGATGGCAGATTTTATTCTCTAAAGGGCACAAGGGAACCAAATGGGCATTCTTTGACTCTATATCTTGCTTTCCTACTTTAAAATGTCCATTAAAATCAATTTCTTTGACTGAACTTTTGTCATCTGTTCTCAGATATGTTGTGATTTTGTCATAAAAAATTGTTTTCTAAAATTTCTGTCAAGCCCCCGGGAGTTTATATTGTTGATAACGCATTCATAACTGCAACAATACACTCCAAAATCTGTGTACAAAGAAACAGATAAGTGCTTCAGGTCGATGACTTGAAGAAGTTAATGTTAGAAGATGTTACACAGTTTGTAAGCAAGCACAGTGGTAGTGAAAAAGAGGAAGCGAATGATGGAACAAAATGGAAGGTCTATGATGGTGGAATTCAGAAATGACAAAATGAGTAAAGGGATGGTGATGTCAGGGAAGAGGAAATTTTAATGGGGAAGGTAAAGAAACAAAATATCACTCTAAAGGAGCTGACAATGGCAACAGCAAACCTATTAGCAGCACATTCTATCTGAAAAATGAGAGCATTTGTTATGATCTGAATTTATTAGAATTCACTTTTGAATGCAAAAGTGCTTAATAGAAAGATGAGGTGATGTTCCTTGAACTTCCATTGAGTTTTGTTCGAGGATACTAACAAAGAGCAGAGAGGATGGATAATTAAAATGGCAAACGAGTTGAAGCTCAAGCGTCAGACCTGCAGATTGAATTGATATGTACGGTAAAACTATATGCAATATGTATTTCGAGCAACATGCAGGGAAATACATGTGAGCACCAAATACTGTGTATTACTAACATAAAAGGTGTTCAAGGAAATACCAGTGCACTTATGGTATACTGGTTGCCAGTATATTCCCAAGATATAAAAAGGAAGAGAAGAGTCAGAGCTGGACCATATAAAGGCTACAGTGGATGGAAATTAGAAGCCAAGTTGATTAACCCTAGTTCAGGTACAGGTCAAGAAATGTTAGTGATAACTCTAATCCTAATTATCAATATACCAGAAAAAAAGAGATGATGAAGGAGACCTGACCAAGAAAACAAGGACTGGAGGAAAGAATGTTCCACACATCCCAATAAAAAAGCAAGCACAGTTCAGACCCATAGGGGTACCCATGGTGACACTTCATATTTGGATGAGGTAAATGGAATCAATGGTGATTGGCTCAAATTCCATGAGACAGAAAAGAGCATGTTAGAGAGGTATTAGTTGGGCCTCTGACCAAAGAAGAAGTGGAGATCACCCAGCTGAGGGATAGAGGTACGGAGGGATTGAACATGCCTTGCAAAACAAAGACAGCTAGGGTCTGGAAAATAGAAGCTGGTGAAGTTGTGGAGGGTATTGAAGGAGTCATAGTTGCGTGATGGAAGACAATAGACCAAGGACACAAATAAACTTGAGATAGGAAGAAATAAAATCTGTAAGTCAAGAACAAGCTGAAAGGATGGGTCTATTGGGGCAATCCCTTTGTCCTGATCCTCGACATGAAGCTGACTTTGCAGCTCTGAGGGATAATAAGGTTGGGGAGCAAGCTAAAGGCCAGAATGAGTGACAGTGTGGAGAAATTGAAATGGTCGACATCATGGTATCAACGGCAAATGAAAAGATTGAAAGGATACAATTCAGCTTTTGTTGGCTGCTCTAAGGACCCTTAAAGGTTCCGAAATGTCATCTGCTACACATGTGTGCCTGTGACACAAAGAATACTGAATTCTATGTTGATAAATGGATTCATGTCCATGTGCTTGATGCTCCCAGAAACACCAAGAGAAAGCATATCTGTGGGTAAAGTTGATGTGACACCAGAGCTGCCATTATGAAGCTCCTTAGTTCTAAGTTCACACAGCTAAACACACACTTAGCAGTATAATGGATTCTCCCACCAACTCTAATGAAAAGGACTATCTTTATAGGTAGAACATTTGTTGGAAAAGATGTTGCAGGAGTGTTGCAAGGGCCTGGAAACCTCTTTCCACACTGGTGTCCAGAACCATTTTAACAGGAGCCAATATTTCATGGCAGCAAACTGGGATTGCAGGAGAGCATGCAGCAATCTGGGCTTCTACCATAATACGCTGATATTGGATGGAAGCTGTTTCTGCTGAAATGGAGGCTGAGATATCAGCCATCAGGCCCGACAACATGGTTGGCTGTTCTAACAAAGTGAAGTCTTTTTCTAAACTTATCTGTTGATGGAGAGGGCCTGGAACATCTGATACTTTTGAAGTGACCTTTCGCAAAAGGTCACCTTGGGTGAAGAGATCTAGCACTCGAGGAGTTGCACAAATTCAACCTTCTACAAATTGTGGTAGGATGTATTTGACAACAAAGACAGCTTCACGTCAACAGGAGTCTCAAAGCAGTGCACATAGCCACAATCTTGCAGTGAGACTTGCTCTGTATATCACTGGCTCACAAAAACACGACATAAGTTTCACTAGCAATACTTCTGCCGCATCTTCCAGATTAAAAAAACAGAACTGGGAAACTATTATTGTATCCTTCTTGAAGCTACATACAGTAGCATTCAGGCAAAACTCCAGAAAAATAATTTCAATGGACTGGGAACTGTCCCTGTATAGTCAAAATATCTGCCCAACCAATGTCTAGTCCTGTTAGAATTTTATTAGTTTCTAAGAGATCACCCCGCCTCGTTATTTTAAGCTCCAGTGGATACAATCCTAAATAAATCAATCTCTCCTCATATGTCAGTTCTGCCAATCTAAGAATCAATTTGGTAAACTTTCACTGCACCCCCTCTATAGTATGAACATCCTTCCTCAGATAAGTAGGCCAGTCCTGTGTTCTCGATTCTTAAATTGCTAACGTTCCGTGAAAGACAAAGAAATGCTTTAAAGACATTCTGAAATTCTCCTTGAAGCGCAGCGATATTAGCATTAATGACTGGGAGGAGACTGCCACCAAAATGATGACAACCTGCCCATCAGCTATCTCAAATGTTGAATCACAACTTTTTGATGATGAGGCAGAGCCGCAGTAGGAAAAGAAATAAAGGTAGAAAATCCTGCACAATTGATTCCACTATCTCATGGGACATCCTGCGTTTTATGGCCACACACCTAGAGGTCAAGAATTAGTCTGTTCAGTCACATGCAGGCCCATAACAGAAACTTAGGCCCTAAGCAGATGCCAGAATTGAATCAAGAGACAATAGATGACAACGAAGACTAGTTTACCTGCACCACAAGGCATGTTTTATAAAATTCAGGCAAATTGTCAGGCCCTATCCTTTGGCTTTGCAGAGACCAGAAAATTCCTTGTTTGTCTGTTCCCAGGAAGGTTGGATATAGAAACATAGAAGATAAGAGTGGAAGCAAACCATTCAACCCCTTGGGTACTCCTTGACTTTCAAAATAATTGTGGTTGATCATTGAGCTCAATACCTTAAACCTGCCCTCCCCCCATATCCCTTGATCCATTTAGCCACAAAAGTTATATTTATCTTCTTCTTGAAAACACAATGTTTTGGCTTCAACCACTTTCTCTAGTGGTGAATTCCACAGGTTCACCAGTCTCTGGGTCAAGAAATTTCTTCTTGTCTCAGTCCTAAAAGGTTTACCCCTTACCCCTAAACTATGATTGCTGGTTCTGGACTTCCCCACCACTGGGAACATCCTTCCTGTACACAACCTGTCTTGTCCTGTTAGAATTTTATATATGTCTATGAGATTCTCCCTCATCCCTATAAACTCCAATGGCTCCAATGGATACAATCCTAATCAATTCAATCTCTCCTCACATGTCAATCCTGCCAATCCAGGAATCAATTTAAAAAACCTTCATTGCATTCCATCTATATCATGGACATCTTTCCTCAGATAATTAGGCTATAACTGCATACAATATTCCAGATGTGGCCTCGCCAGTACCCTGTATAGTTGTAGCAAGCTATCTTTGTTCAGTTCAGACCATTGACTCTTCTGCACCCTCCATCTCAATGCTGCTCTTTGCTGGAATTTCATGTGGTTCTTCCCTCCAGGAGCTCCTGTGGCAAAATGTTCAACATTCTATTCTGAATACTGTCATCTTAGCAAAGCAGCCTTGCTCCAGGCATCTCTGATGATAGGGACATGAGGATAGATTTCCTTTTGTAACGGGGGAGTTTTAGGTGATGAGCAGTTTTAAACAGCTTCTGGCAGCATCTGTCTTATCTCCCTAATGTTGCAGTTTTCTCCCATCACACAGTTATGGTGCTCCTTGATATTATATTATGCACCATTATGTGATGGAAGAAATCATTAGATTGAAAGCTCAGCCAGAAGCATGGCAGTTACATGTAGTGCTAATGTTCTATCACCCTGCTTTACGTTATTGATTCCCAGAACTTACCAACCAAAAGAAGCTTGGCCCTTCATCTCTCAAACTTAACACAATTTAACTTACAATTCAGAGAATAAATAGGTTTAAGTAAAATCTGTAAAGTTTTACAAAACTGACTTGCTTCAGTGGGCCACACAATTTGCCAATATTACCCATGTGTTAAATGCTGTGAAACATATTAAGTGTCTGCTCAACCACTATTGATAACATCTCTCAAAAACACACGATGAAAGTGAATTTACCACCAATTATGCAATTAGAGTCAAAATAATTCAGATAAAAACGTCTAGATATATGGTAACAGACAACAATGCGAACAGGAAAAAGAACTTTTTTTTCAGTCGGTACAAGCAAAACATTTGGAAATTTTTATATTTTCTCCTAACTCTCCAAGGTCTGTGGCTGTGTTCATTCAACATGATCAAATGTGGGAAGACCAGAGTTCTTACAGACTATTACAGTTTAAAGGGAAAGGGAAGGAAATCCAAAGAAATGGTCTGGAAATGGCATACTGTTTGGTCAATTATCATTTCTTAAGTTAGAATCCTTTGTTGTGTATTTTGCGGTTTGTGAATAGTGGGAATGAAGCTTGGGATGACCAGGGCAGTGATGACAATTCCAAAGGAATTAGCAATGGCTGCTGTTTCCCTGCTTCTTTTTTACAAGCATTGGCAAGGAGAGGAGCTACAACACTCAATTGTACTCACTACATTTGTTAATCATGTGGTTTAATCTGCTGCTCATTATCTTTTCTCCTTACTTTGAAATATCCATGACTTGTTTTGACAGGCTCTTTCATATTTGAAAAGCAATGGCCACACATGCAGTCTTCCTTTTTAGTCTTGCCTTGTCCTTGTTTCTTTTTCCAATCACCCATTCAGACCACTAATTTAGATTTTAATTGGATAAATGGGAAAACAGTGCTGTATGTTTCTTCAGCTGATGAGATGTGCTAGAGGTAAGATTTGCAGAACAGTCACATTATTCATTTGCATTATATTTAAGGAATAATTTTACAGATTTAGACTACTGATGGAGACTCACTCAGAAAATCATAGCGACAAGTGCCTGAAGTCTGATATATATTTCCAGTGGATGAGACCACCCCAACTGCAGCGCAAACTCACAGAATAATTCCTCAATCTTTTTAAGTGGGTGAAAGTCATTACTGATTTCGTTGTTGGGCAGTTGGGGATTAGTTGATTTCACCATGATTCAAAACAGATTTTGGTTCAGAAAAAGTGGCAAGATAATTAGGGGGTTAGATGTCAATCTTATTCTTGAGTCTACTGGGAATGTACACTCCTTCGAGCAGTTTCTTCTTAGGCTCCTCTGTTGCTGTTGTCGTACTGTCCAATTGCCAGTACTGGTGTGTAGGAATTTCACCCACTGAAGAAAATTCAAAGTAATTATCTTTAATCACCACCACAAATTTTGTTCCTTTGTCATTGATTCCATCCCTACCTCTGGCCTGTATTTAAAGTTGAACTGGACTGTTAACAACCTCGCCATGTTTCCAACTCTGAATCCTCACCAACACCAAATCTGCCCACTTCCATCCCAAATCATCTCTCTCCACCAGAAATTCAGCTTATCCATTCCTGAAAACTTTGCCTATGAATTTGTTACTTCCAACACTCTCCCGGCTACCATACCCTCCAACGTCTTTAAATTTGAACTCGTGCAAAACTCTACTACCTGCATCCTAACTTGCAGAAAGTCCATTTATCCATTGTTTCTGTACTGGCCTCAATGATCCACCCTGTCTCCTTGTTTAGCAAAGCCTTGTTTTAAATTTTTTTTTCCTTTGTTCTAGTTCTTCCATGGCCTTACTCCTCCATACTGTTAAAATGTTGTTCAGCCTTACGGCCCTCTGTGATCTCTGTGCTCCTGCTGAACTTACCTTAAGGTGACCTGGCCCTAACTCGGATTCCCTCCCTAAACTATTCTGCCACTCTACCTCTCCCTTCTTCTTCAAGTCACTCCTTGCAACTTCCTGTTTGACCTAGCTTTTGGTTAGCTGTCCTAATATTTTTTCAGTGTCCATTATTATATGATTATGCTTCTGTGAAGCTCCTTGGAAGGTTTTCACTCGATGTTAAAGTCTGTAGACAATGCAAATTGTCGTAGCAACAAATAACAATCATAATGGCACTAGTAACAAACACAGGCTGCAGAATAAGAGTGCCCCAAAGGCAACTGGGGAAACTGTAGTATTTAAAAACTAAGAGAACTGCAGATGCTGTAGATCAGAAACAAAATCAGAAGTTGCTGCAAAAGCTCAGCAGGTCTTGCAGCATCTGTGAAGAAAAAGAAAATCAGAGTTGACGTTTCGGGTCTGGTGACTCTTCCTCAGAGGAAGTGTCAGCAGACCTGAAACATTAACTCTGATTTTCTCTTCACAGATGCCGCCTGGCCTGCTGAGCTTTTCCAACAACTTCTGTTTTTGAAACTGTAGTATTTATCTGCTTCTCAACATTTTCAATGTGATCGTGTTAGTGGAATTATAATTCAGAGACCTGGACTAACAATCCAGAGGCCTGAATTCAAATCCCACTATGCGGCAGAATTTAAATTTAGCTGATAAATAAAGCTGAAATAAAACTAGTGTTGGTAATGATGACCATGTAACAAATGGATTGTGATAAATACTCATCTAGTTCACTATTATCTTTAAGGCAAGAAATTTGCAGTCCTGCATAGCTATTTATGACTCCAGGTCTATAAAAATGGGGTAACTTGCTGAAAGGCTTGCTAAAATGGTCAAGCAATCAACTATGGACAACTGGGAAAACATCTTCTCTTGCTTTCAAGCAGTGCATAAAACTTTGCCTCCTTTTTCACCCAAGAGCTTACCAAAAGAAATGGCATCAGTGGAAGTTATCAAAAGGAATATTACAAGTGCTAAGATAGAAAGAATTAAATTATGAGACAAAGTAACCAAACACGAGGTAAATGGCCAGATCCAGAAGGATTTTACCCTTAAATAAGTTGGAAAAGAAAATATCGAGATACTTGCACTCATAATTATAAATATCGTTGAATTGGGAGTAGCATTATGGTTGGAGAACAGCAAATTTTTATCTTCAAAATTCCAGACTTGTAGAGCAGTGAGATTCATGCCAGTGGTAGAAAGAGTAAGGTATTTGCTAAAGACTTCCAGGGAGTAGGTTGTAGAATCCCATAAGAGTGGATGTTTACCTTTCTCAGAAATTTCGGGCGGGATACTGAAATTTTCAAATAATACTAATTTAAACTGTACAGATAAAGTGCTGTCCTCTAAATATGTGAAATACATGCGTATTTATCTCTGTAGTGCCAAAAGAGACAGCGTCATAGAAGTTGACCTTTCCTCCCAGTCTTGGGGAGAATTGTATGCTACACTGGTATCTGCTCCTACCATAGATCATGCAATATGCCATGCTGAACAGGGAGTATGCAGAAGTGGCTGAGATAACA
>JAHRHZ010000038.1:7856784-7869041 GCA_024137785.1 Ginglymostoma cirratum | reverse complement strand
TCTCGGATTCTCCAGCATCTGCAGTACCTTTTTATCTCTGATGCAGAAGTGGCTTCTGTGTGCACTGTGTTGTTGAAGGTGTTACAATAAGTTTCTGAATTTCACAGGGAATATTGTGCCATCCTTGCAGGGATGGAGATATTTAAGTAGCCTGTCCACAGAAAGACTGCATTGTGTTTATGGCAGCATTTTTAAAGCCTCTGAATCTGTAGCATAACGGTAAGAAGAAACAGAGGCTTTGAATAGAGCAAACTCTGTGTGACGCCCTCTGCCAAGCTAGAGCTGCACTTCTCCATAATAACAAAAGGAGGCTCTCTGGCAGGCAAGCCAAAGCACTTGCATGCCCAAAATATTCTGTTATATATCGTTCAATCAAGATGCTCATCTGAGTTCCTATAGTAGGATTAGTTGGCAACCTCACTTTTTGAAATAACAAGGTGTAGAGCTGGCTGAACACAGCAGACCAAGCAGCATCATAGGAGCAGGAAATCTTGACGTTTTGGGCCTAGACCCTTCATCAGAAAGAAACGTTTGTGCTGACTGAAGGATGTAGAACTAGAAAGCATACTTTCTGGGCAAGAGGTTGGTCATTCACAGTGTTGAGAAATTTCTTCATTATGAGGGTTATGAATTTTGGGAATTCTCTAACCTAGAGAAATGTGAATTCTTAGTCCTTGACTATACGCAAGACTGAGATCAACAAACCTTCGACTCTAACGGAAGGAGTTAAGAATCAGCTATGATCATTTCAAATGGAAGAGCAAGGTTGAGAGGCATATGATTTACTCCTGATCATATTTCGTATGTTTCTTATGTGAAAGGGCAGGGAAGTGGGATGAAGAGCTGACACTGGCATAGGCAGCTTAATGCCATTTTATGCCATTTATGCTGAATTGCTGAGTTCATGCTGTACATTCTCAAAAGAACATTATCAAGAAAGTTTACAGTTCATTGATATATATTAAAAAACTGCTTCATGGCAAAGCTACTGATGAAAGAAAGAATAAGTGACAGCCTAGAAATGAATAACAGAATATTACCTGAGCAAGAATAGTATTTTTAACGTCCACTTATCTATTCTGTCTAACTCCATAGATAATAATGAATCACTGTGGCATCAAGTCCCCTCCCCCAATCTCCTTTCAGCCATTTCTTCACCTTGACCAGGTACCGACTCCGAATGACAAAAGGCAAACAGTTTCATAGCATGCCAGGTAGGGATGGAAATTTACATAAATATCTCTGGCCATTTGTGAGTAGGACCATTACAAGCCTAGAGGCATTCCTGACTGGCGAGGGTAATAACATGCAGGAATGTGTGCTCAAAAGAAGGTAGACGAAACCGTGCCAGTTATGATGGATGAATCGTCAAGATCTGATCACTGCATTGTAAGAAAATTCAATCAGCTAAAACTGAATCACCTTTGTCCTACACCTATGACCCTGCCTTTATAACAGAATATACTTAACATTCACAAGGCAATAGCTTTGCTCATTGAGGATCAAATGCATATCTTAGTGAATGAGAATATTGAATTGAATATTATAGAATAATCTCAACCATTGAGGTAAATAAACTTACCGGTTATGAAAAATGTAATCTTGTGGACCAGCTGGACAATCTTAGAGGCCAAATACTAGCTGAACTGAACCATATATCGTACAGAATTAAAAGGCATTTCGCAGAGCTGCTAGGAAATAGGCACATCTGGCTTTTAAAGACTTTCATCATGTCACTTGGTACAAGCAGAATTAAGTTTAATTAATGCAGCCTACAATTCATTAAAAACAAATCATTGCTGATAAATTTGATTGTATTATTTGACGCAATAGCAGAGAAAGTTTATGAGGATTGTAAAGGTGATGTTGTTTACACTAAATGGGCTTTCAAAAGGCAATTGGTAAAATGTCACATAATCAAATTTTTGGCAAAATTGAAGCCCACTGTGGATTGAAAGAGAATGTCTACAAAATTGCCTAAGAGACAGGAAGCAGAGAGTCGCAAACAGTTGTTGAAACTGACATAAAATCCCTAGTGTGTCCTCCAGGGGTAGGTATTCAGTAGTTTGGTTCTTTTGATAAATATTCGTGATCTGGACTTGGTTATAAAAGCTGTTATTTCAAAGTGTCCAGATGAGACTGTATTTCAAAATGTGTTAAACGATGAAGGGTTAGTAACGGAAATGAACTGACAGCAGAAATGGCCAGGCATGTAGGTTAAATTTAATTCTGAGAAATATGAAGTGATTCATATCAGATAGTAATGTACAGGGAGACAATGTAAACTGCAGTTCCAAAACACATTTATAAATCAAGAGTTAACATGTAGCATACAGGTACCACTGATGATCCTACATTCCCAAGGACCAGCCTTCAATGTTTCAGAGATAGTAGGAACTGCAGATGCTGGAGAATCTGAGATAACAAGGTGTAGAGCTGGATGAACACAGCAGGCTTCAATGTTTCCTCTTTTTAGATTCCTTATCTACTCACATGCAGTGCACGTCCATTGCCTGCAGCATGACTGGTGGCTGCTGTTGATAGAAACTGCAACCGACTTTGCAAGATCATATCAAGCAGATTTGCATAGCCCAGCTTTGAAATGCGCCATTACAGTATGGGTAACAGAGGTGTGCACTCACTGAATGGCAAGTAATGGCTTCAGAGGAGTTACAGTCATGAGAGGATATATGCTGTCACTCTGAATGAGGAATATGTTCATGCACCACAAAGCCCATTTCTACTCCAATCCCTCAGAAATTGTTGTAATCCGCTGGAGGACAGATTTCTGGCTTGCTGTGATATCCTGGGTCTCTCTTCAAATGGGGTACCTGCAGTCATAATGGCTGAATCTGTGTGGAATCAAGCTGAGCTCACGTGACTGAAGACTGGATATCCACTGCAGTACATAGATGTTCAGAGATAGTAGGAACTGCCGATGCTGGAGTCTGAGATAACACGGTGTATAGCTGGATGAACACAGCAGGCCAGGCAGCATCAGTGGAGCATGAAAGCTGACGTTTCAGGTCTGGACTCTTCTTCAGAAAATTTTCTGCTATGTTCATCCATCTCTACACCGAGTACATAGATGTTGTTTTCTGTTGGCCCTAGTGTTGTGGAAATGCTGGTATTGGATTGAGATGGACAAAGTCAGAAGTCACACGACACCAGTTTTTACTTCAATGGGTTTATTTGAAGTCGCACAAGTTTTTGGAGCATAGCCCCTTTTGTCAGGTGCAGTGAGAGAGCAGGGCACACAGACACAGAGTTTATAGGCTGAGAGATCAAGGTCAGAGAGATCAAACGATCATACAACTGGTGTGAGTGAATTGTCAGATGATAAGTCTCTGCAGGTGACCAAGAGTTGGTCTAGGCCCGAAACGTCAAGCTTTCCTGCTCCTGTGATGCTGCTTGGCCTGCTGTGTTCATCCAGCTCCACACCTTGTTATCTCAGATTCTCCAGCATCTGCAGTACCTATTATCTGTGAAGAGTATTAGTTGGTGAGTTAAGTGTCAACAGCTGAATAGCCAGTGAAGGGATGACCAATAATCTGATTAAGTGAGGCAGAGATAATTACAAAAAATAGGATCGCGCTGGACATAAGCTAAATGACTGGAATTGCATGCCAAATTCAAAACTGTACAAACTAATTTACTTGTACCTATTGCTAGCATGCAGTAAACTACATCTTGTTGTTAAGACAAATGCCTCTTCTTGTTGAGACTCACACTATGATCCAAGCTTATGGTACTACTGGGCAATTTAGATCCCTGAATGAAGTCTGGCTGACTAGATCATTCTTCAAAATTTTAGTTAATGTCTTCATTGACTGAAACATAATCCATGAGCCTGCAGATTATTTAACAAAAGAGCAGAGGTTTATTACACAAAAGACAAAAATAAAACCCTAAAAAACAAGCTCTCCAAATGTAGAACATAGTTAGAAAAATCTTAAAACTTCCAGCACTGGAAACCTTTCTAGGAGAGACACTATATGTGCTTCTTACCTGAACATCCTCCAAAATGACCTAACAACTTTCAATCTTCAGATTTTCTAAACTATGAATGAATCCTTGATTGCTTTAAACTGAAAACAAAATAATGCCCCTCAATGTTTACTCCACCTGTCTTTAAGCCACCCTAATGTAAATGACTTTCCATTAACACTCCAGGGGTTCTGAGCTCTCTGACGCATACTGGATAAGATCACTGTTTCAGAAGGATTCTCTGACCTAATTAATTTTTAAAAAACGTTCTCAAATGTAACCAAAACCCATAAGCCATTATTTTAAAATTCAAACTCCGAAAATGCATTATAAATGACACACCTTTCATACACTGAAGAGTAGTTCATCCTGTGCCACTGTTAACCGAGCAGACGTTTAGACTCAACATAGAAAGGAAGATTGGTTACAGGTCCCAACAAACCTCAAGCTGTCAGTAGTTGTTTCCATATACATATGAAAATCATTCACATCCTTGATTAGTTGCTTGGATCATTGATCAGCCTTGTCCGACTCTTTTCACCTTTATAGAATGTTTGCAAAAAACATTTAGCAAGCTCTTGGGTACTGCTAATAATCTTTCCTCCTTTGATTCAGCATCTTTTTAATGTTAATCTCTCTGATATGCTTCTGTCAAAGGTGTACATTGTTGTTATTGATTATACCTTTGCTATATTATATCATTAGAGGTTTCAGTAATTACATTTATAACATGTTGCTGGGCTCAACTAGCCGAATTATGAACATGATGTCACTTTGGCACGGTATTGGTCTTCAGGACACAGATGTCAGTTTGAGTTGTGATATTGACAAATTCTAAATATGTACACGTACTGATATTATTTAGTTGTTCGCCTCTGAAATAAACAGTTTAAATTTAACTTGATTTCATTGAGATATGTGGAAATGTTTATAAATAAGATCCACAATCTGTGCTGTTGTCGTCAAAGGATGCAAATGTAATGTACTTTTTACTTGACAGCGTAGAGATTACGTATAGCAATGCAAATAGGCCTCCCAATTCCTTAAATCTTCTTCCAGTAAGATTCCAGTAACTTTTTCCTTCCTCAATGATATTGCTCAGCAAACACTGAGAAGAAATATTCATTTAAAAATCTCCCCCATCTCCTGTGGCTCCAAACATAGATGGCCATGCTGATCTTTAAGGGGGCCTATTCTCTCCTTAGCCGCCCTTTTACTTTTAATATAGCTATAGGACCTCTTGGGATTATCTTTAACCTGATCTGCCAGATCCATACTCTCTTTTTGCTGTTCTGATTTCCCTCATAAGTGTACTCCTACACTTTTTATAGTCATCTGGGGATTCACTTGAGCCTGATAGCTTAAACCCAATGTATGCTTTCTTCTTTTTCCTGACCAGAGCCTCAATGTCCCTCATCAGCCAGGGATCCTTAAACCTTCCCTTCACCCTGACGTGGACATCCTGTCACTGGACTCTTGACATCACACTTTTAAAAGCCTCCCATTTGTCAGTTGTTCCTTTTCTTTCAAACAGATTCCCCAGTAGGATGCACTACATATTGTTTTAGGAAATATTCTTGGACACATTTGCCAAATTCCACCCCAGCTGAGTCTTTTATACCTTTCAGGTGAAGCAACGCTTCACCTGCACTTCCGAGAATCTAGTCTACTGCATTCGCTGCTCACATTGTGGTGTCCTATACATTGGGGAAACGAAGCATAGACTTGGCGACCGCTTCACAGAACATCCACGTTCTGCTCGCAAAAAAGGACCCTGAACTACCTGTTGCCTGCCACTTCAATGCACCACCTTGCTCCCTGGCCAACATCTCTGTCTCTGGCTTGCTACAGTGTTCCAGTGAAGCCCAACGCATGCTGGAGGAACAACACCTAATTTTCCGCTTGGGGACACAACAGCCCTCCAGACTCAATACTGAGTTCAATAATCTTAGAGCCTAAACTCTCCCATGTCCCAGCCCCCCACCCCACACACCAGGCCTTGTTACCATATAGCCTGCCATTACACACCCCCTGTTGTTAGTCACTAACAGTCACCATTAACAACTATTCACCCTCCCAGCCTGATCGTTAGCAACTCCTTTGTCTGTCCAACTGTCTCTTTCCCTCTCTTTGGGCTCTATCCTATCATTTACTCCCTACCCCACCCACCTCCCTATTTTCTGCATCTAAACTGACGTTTTCCCAGCCATCATCAGTTCTGAGGAAGGGTCACCGGACCCGAAGAGTTAACTCTGTTTTCTCCTTCACAGATGCTGCCAGACCTGCTGAGCTTTTCCAGCAACTTTGTTTTTGTTGGGTCTTTCACATTCTGGGTGGCCCAGTCAATACAGGGGAAATTAAAATCTCCAACCAATACTACACTATTATTCCTACAGATATCTCCAATCTCTCTACACATCTGCTCCTCTAGTATTCGCTGGCTATTTGTGGGTCTATAACACAGCCCCAACAGAGTGACCATCCCCTTCTTGTTTTTAAGTTCTAACCATATGGCCTCATTTGATGACCCCTTAAGAATATCCTCTGTTGTTATCCACTGTTTTTATGTCCTTCCTTATCAGAAGGGAAACTCCCCCTCCTCGCTTACTTGTACTTCTGTCACACCTGTAAGCTTCTGTACCCTGAAACATTGAGCTGCCAATCCTGCCCTTCTCTCAGCCATATTTCTGTTATGGCTATAATATCCCAGAGCCAATCCATGCTCTCAGCTCACTTGTCTTACCAGTCAGGCCTTGTGTATTGAAATAAATGCGCTTTAAACCAGAAGTCTTTTTAACTTCTTACCTAAATCTCCACACTCATTTCACAGGACCCCATCCCTTTGTGCACATTGGTACAAATGACATAAGTAGACAATGACCTCTGGCTGTCCACTCTCCCCTTTCAGAATGTTCTGGAACAGCTCAGACACATCCATGACCCTGGCACCCGGGAGGCAGCACACCATCCTGGTGTCTCTTCTGCGGCCACAGAATCTCCTGTCTGTCCCCCTCACAACTGAGTCGCCTATCAGTGTCATTCTGTCTGACTGCACCCTTTCCCTCTGAGCCTCAGAGCCGGTCACAGTGCCACTGACCTAGCTGTTGCTGCTAGCCCCTGAAAGGTCATCCCCCTCAACAGTATCCAAAGCAGTATACCTGTTACTGAAGGGATTGGCTGCAGGGGAACCCTGCACTTTCCCCCCTTACATTTTCTGGTGGTCACCCAGCTACCTGCAGCCTGCACCTTAGGAGTGACCAGTTCACTGTAGCTCTTATCAATGATGTTCTCTACACCCCGGATGATCCTGAATGGATCCAGCTCCGGTCCCTGTTCCCTAATGTAGTCTGTCAGGTGCTGCCGCTAGGTGCACTTCTCACACGTGTAGCCATCAGGGACACTGGAAGTCTCTCTGATCTCCCATATCCTGCAAGGGGAGCAAGCCACTGCCCTAACTGCCACTCCTACTGCCTTCAGTCTAGACCAAAAGAAAGTAGAGTTAAAGAGTCCTTACCTGCTCTTGTCCGTACCCCTGCCAAAACCTCTCCAGCAAAGGCCTCAGCACTCCCACTCTTCTAATGGTTGTTCCCTTGTACACCTTTATCTTGCCAGACATCCTCTTCACAGAGGCCTTTTTCTTTTGGTCAGAGGAGAAGGGAAGATGGGAAACACCAATCTAGTCTTACAGGTTTAACCACACCTTGACATCAGATTCTCTCTAACCTGTAGAGTCGTGATGTCTGTGGTGATGTCTCCCAGAATTCCATTGTGATGATTGTCAGCCGCCCTCTGATTTGAATATGGGGGTAAACTTGAGGGTGGGTGGGAAGGTGAGAAGTGGTAGGCTGTACACCTACCCCATTTTCCATGCTCTCCCATCAAAAACACACATGGCAGAGGCTTGCAATATCCAGCTCATAGTCATTTGTAACTTGAAAGGAAGACATTCTACCAGTTGAGTCCATACTCCCTCTGCATGTAGCAATCCAACTGTCCCATTACCCCACACTATTCCCAGCACTTTGTAATTTTACTTCTTTATTTCTTTCAAGCTGCCATGTCAGTAATGTGTTATATCCCTGGGATTTTGTGTTTGTGTGGGTTTATGAGTTTGAGTGAGTGAAATAACAATGATTTTATGCAGTTCGTTGGTGCAATTTACAAGATTTATTTAATTCATGTAATTTGCTATCTCAAGCTCCAAAACAAATGATAACCTGTTGCAAATTTTGACTCAAGAAGAGTAAATGGTGAGAGTCTCCCTGGGGGTTTCCTGAATCTGACCAAATAGTGGCAACAACATAAAAAAAATGTGTTGACAAAAACAAACTGGCAAAATCCACTGACGTTTAGCCTTCTTGAATACTGTGCATTCCCAGATCAGAACTCGGGCCAAAGAACGTGAGCCGGATTGAGATTAGGGATGGAGTTTGCTTGAATTCCGATGACAGTGAGTCAGGAAATATTTCCTGTGAATTACTGCTGTAGAAGTCGGAAAGTCCAAACATTTTACAGAAGAATTTTATACTGGAGTGCATTAATATATCAACGCTTTAAAAGAAAAAATGTTCTTGCACACTTCCTGGTAAAAGATGTTGGTCCTAATTTGTCAGCTTCAAGCACTCACTATGAACATTGGAATGACCTTCCCTGAAGATAAAATTGGTACTGCTCAGGTGCTTCAAATACGCAGTTTGAAATGGCCTCAAAAGACGTTCAAGCAACAATAAAGTTGCCTGGATGGACTTTAGTTTTGTTTAGGGCAACTCATGTTGCTTCACCTCCCATAATTCAGACTCTAAAGATTAAAGCCACCATTGTTATCTTCTGTAATGTGCCTTAACATTAAAACTTAGAATAGCACACTCAACCATAACTAACTCAACCCTCCTTGTAACTTTAATGAGTAAGGTTGTAAGCCCAAACTTCCAATCTCTGCAAAAGCACAATCAAAGCATATTTGGGTGGCACATATTTCTGACTTTGTCTTGGCTTTTGAATTTAATGGAAAAGAAGTACTACTCGAAATGGAATAGGACACTTCCCATATATGCAATATTATATGTTGATGTCAAAAGACTGGGCAAGGCTGACAGGACACTTAGCTATCAGGAGAAGTTGGACAAACTTGGATTGTTTTCACTTGAGTGGTGGTGGCTGAGGGGCAACCTGATAGAAGAATGTAAAATTATGAGAGGCCTGGATAGGGTGGATAGTCAGAGTCTTTTTCTCCGGGTGAAAATGTCAACTCTCGTAGGTTTACTCAAAGCGGAGAGTAGGGATAAAGAGGTCTTTCTCAGGATGGCAGCCGGTGACAAGTGGAGCTCCGCAAGGGTCAGTGCAGGGACCACAATTTTTCACTTTGTACATTAATGATCTAGACGAAGGAACTATGGGCATTCTGGCTAAGTTTGCAGACAATACAAAGATAGGTGGAGGGACAGGTAGTATTGAGGAGGTGGCGAGGCTGCAGAAGGACTTGGACAGGTTAGGAGAGTGGGGAAAGAAGTGGCAGATGGAGTACAATGTGGGAAAGTGTGAGGGCATGCACTTTGGTAGGAAGAATAAAGGCATGGACTATTTTCTAAATGGAGAGAAAATTCAGAAGTCAGAAGTGCAAAGACACTTGGGAGTTCTAGTCCAGGATTCTCTCAAGGTAAACTTGCAGGTTGAGTCAGTAGTCAGGAAGGCAAATGCAATGTTGGCATTTATTTTGAGAGGACTTTAATATAAAAGCAGGGATATAATACTGAGGCTTTATAAGGCGCTGGTCAGGCCACATTTGGAGTATTGCATGCAGTCTTGGGGCTCATATCTCAGGAAGGATATATTGGCCTTGGAGTGGGTTCAGAGGACGTTCACGAGAATGGTCCCAGGAATGGAAATCTTAACATATGAGGAACGTTTGAGGACTCTGGGACTATACTCATTGGAGTTTAGACGGATGAGAGGGGATCTAATTGAAACTTACAGAATACTGAATAGACTGGTCAAAATGGATGTTGGGAAGATGCTTCCATCGGTAGGAGAGTCTAGGAGCCGAGGGCACAGCCTTAGAGTAAAGGGAAGACCTTTTAGAATGGAGATAAGGAGAAACTTCTTCAGCCAGAAAGTGGTGAATCTATGGAATTCACTGCCACAGAAGGCTGTGGAGGCCAGGTCATTGAGTACATTTAAGACTGAGATAATAGGTTCTTGGTTATCAAGGGGATCAAGGGTTACAGGGAGAAAGCAGGAGAATAGGGTTGAGGAACTTATCAGCCATGATTGAATGGTGGAGCAGACTCGATGGGCTGAATGGCCTAATTTCTGCTCCTATGTCTTATGGTCTTATGGTCTTATGGTTTATTGTGCGAGGTGAAATGTTTAAAGGAGATCTGCAAGGAACGTTTTTTTTACACAGAGGGTACTAGGCGCCTGCAACCAGCTGCTAGGGGAGGTGATAGAAGCAGATACGATAGCAAGATTTAAAAGGCATTCAGACAAACAAATGAATAGGCAGGGATCGAGGGATAACGTCCATGTGCAGGCGGATGGTGTTAGTTTAGAATTGCATCATTGTCAGCACAGACATCATGGGTCAAAGGACCTGTTCCTGTGCTGTACTGTTCTATGTTGTATGTAATGGTCTCCAGTCCTAGAAACTGTCAAGTCTCATTATTGCTCCAACCCAAAGAATGTATTTATGTGCTAAGGCAACATTTCTGTGGAAGCTGATCCCATAGTGCTGTCTGATGAACAATAATTGATCATGGAGCCTCAGTCTCTGATGCTCTAGCAAAAATAATCCAAGTTTGTTCAACTTCTCCTCCTAGGTTATACAATTTGTATGAAAAATAATTACACTTCAGCTAGTCCAGTCCCTACTGCAGAAAAATGCGAAGTGATGCATTTTGGAAGATCCAATTCAAGAGCGAACGATACAGTAAATGGAAAAGCCCTGGGGAAAATTGATACACAGAGAGATCTGGGTGTTCAGGTCCATTGTACCCTGAAGGTGGCAACGCAGGTCGATAGTGGTCAAGAAGGCATACGGCTTGCTTTCATTCAATGGATGGGGTATTGAATACAAGAGTTGGCAGGTCATGTTACAGTCGTATAGGACATTGGTTCAACCACATTTGGAATACTGCGTACAGTTCTGGTTGCCACATTACCAAAAGGATGTGGATGCTTTGGAGAGGGTGCAGAGGAAGTTCACCAGGATATTGCCTGGAATGGAGGGCCCTAGCTATGAAGAGAGGTTGAGTAGATTAGGATTATTTACATTAGAAAGATGGAGGTTGAGGGGGGACCTGATTGAGGTCTACAAAATCATGAGAGGTATAGACAGTGTGGATAGCAAGAAGCTTTTTCCCAGAGTGGGGGACTCAATTACTGGGGGTCATGATTTCAAGGTGTGAGGGGAAAAGTTAAGGGAGATATGTGTGGAAAGTTCTTTACGCAGAAGGTGGTGGGTGCCTGGAACATGTTGCCAGCAGAGGTGGTAGAGGCGGGCATAATCATGTCATTTAAGATGCGTCTAGACAGATACATGAATGGGCAGAGACCAGAGGGATACAGATCCTTGGAAAGTAGGCGACAGGTTTAGATAGAGGATCTGGATCAGCGCAGGCTTGGAGGGCCGAAGGGCCTGTTCATGTGCTGTAATTTTCTTTGTTCTTTGTACTCCTTTAGTTAAGTGGAACAGATGGTCTTATGTTATGATTGTAGTAAATTATAAGATTGTTATGTTTTAAAATGTTTCTTTTAGTTTATGGAGAATAGAATATTCTAAATAGGGGAATAGTAATGACACTAAATTGGCCGGAGACAGGTCCATGTGATGTGATTGTCTTGGGGGGGACAAAAAAACAAATCAAAGTCGATTGAAAAACAAATCATAGTTTTCACAAGCATGGGGCATTTCTGATGAAGGGTTTAGGCCCGAAACGTCAAGTTTTCCTGCTCCTATGATGCTGCTTGACCTGCTGTGTTCATCCAGCCCCATGCTTGTTATCTCGGATTCTCCAGCATCTGCAGTACCTTTTATCTCTCATAGTTTTCACACACTGACACAGAAAAAGGGACAGCTACTTTTTAAAAGACAAACATTGAGATACAGGAAGAAAAGATGAACAAATTACTGTTGTGTGGAGAAGCAACAGCTACAGCTGTGAAGTGCAAGTGAGTTGTTCTTTAGTTAACAACTAAGCACAATTCATGTAAAGAGATAACAAGCATGGGGCTGGATGAACACAGCAGGTCAAGCAGCATCATAGGAGCAGGAA
>JAHRHZ010000038.1:7811097-7856384 GCA_024137785.1 Ginglymostoma cirratum | reverse complement strand
TGATGCTGCCAGACCTGCTGAGCTTTTCCAGCAACTTTGTTTTTGTTGTTGTTGTTGTGTGTAAGACTATTTCGGGGATAGATAAAATGGATTGGCAGGCACTCTTTCCATTAAATAGAGGGATCGATAACCAGGGAGCTCAGATTTAAGGTAAGAGGTAAAAGGCTAAAAGGGCAGTGGAGGCGATTGTTTATTGCTCAGAAAGTAGTGGGAGTCTTGGTGAAAGACTCTGTTCTTGAAAGGGTGGTCAAGTCAGAAACTCACATAACATTTGAACAATAATTAGATATTCACTTATATTGCCATCACCTCCAGGGCTATGTGCCAAAAGTTGGGAAATGGAATTAATGAAGTCAGATCTTTGTTGACTAACGCAGACAGAATAGGCCAATGGCCTCCTTTTTGCTGCAAACACCTATGAGTAGATGAGTTTATAAATTGTGACTAAATTGACAGTCTTCCAAAGAGAAGCCTTGAATGTGGAAATGCAATATTGCTGAAGGCATAGTCGTACGGCACAGAAACAGACCCTTTGGTCCAACCAGTCCATGTCGAACATAATCCCGAATGACATTAGTCCCAACTGCCTGCTCCTGGCCCATTTCCCTCCAAACGTTTCCTATTCGTGAGCTTATCGAAATGTCTTTTAAATGTTGTAATTGCATCTGCATCCACCACTTTCTCAGGAAGATCATTCCACACATGAACCACCCTCTGTGTGAAAAATTCCCCCTCATATCTTTTTAAATCTCACTCCTCTCACTTTGCTCTTCTGAAACTGAGGATAAATTCCAATGAAATCATAAATAGGTTTCTCTTGAATGTATTTACAACATTGTTTCGTAGAGTTGCAGGAGCAATCTTTCCTCTATTTTCCATTCAGAGTGAAAGGCATCATTCTGCATCTGGTCTGCAATGTAATGTTGCCATTACCGATTACAAATATGAAAAGACTTCCACTTTCAACCTTCAGATTATTCAGATTGGCAAGCACACATATAATACATCCATTTCTTAAAATGAAAATAAAATTCATAGCAGTGAAACAATATTTCTAGTTAGACCAAGTCTTCAATCTCTCCCAAGTAAATAATTACTGCTGAAACAAGCATTTTCCAGAAACAGCCCAATCTACACTGAAAAGGATTTGGGTTAGCATAGATTAATGTACATGTCAATCATTTTCTGTAAAAGAAAAGTTCAAGAGTGCCCCAGGATTATCATGACTGAGCTTAGACTGCAAAATGCTAAGATACCGTAGGATAACATTGTGCGCTGTTTCCTTTTAGAAAAGAAGAAGATCAAAGAACAATACAGCACAAGGACAGATCCTTCGACCCTCCAAGCCTACACGGACACATTTTGCCTTTCCAGACTGAAACTGTCTTCATTTACAGGATCCATGACCCTCTATTACAATCCTATTCATGTATTCGTCCCAATTGCTTCTTGAATGCTGCACTGTGTCTGCTTCCACGACCTCCTCTGGCCGTGTGTTCCAGGCACTCACCACCCTTTGTGTGAAAGACGTGTTCTCTCGTCTCTTTTAAACTTTTCCCCTTGCACCTTGAACCTATGTTCCCTAATAATTGCCACTTTAACGCACCACCCTGTTCCCCGTTCCTGTGGATTTGATGGGCCGAAGGGCCTGTTTCCACACTGTAGGGATCCTATGAAATGAAATCTCTGTCTCTGGCTTGCTGCAGTGTTCCAGTGAAGTTCAACGCAAGCTGGAAGAACAATACCTTATTTTCTGCTTGGAGACCCCGCAGCCCTCCAGACTCTATATTGAGTTCGATAATTTTAGGGCCTAAACTCTCCCATGTCCCAGCCTCGTACCCCACACACTAGGCCTTGTTACCACATAGCCTGCCATTACACCCGCCTTGTTGTTAGTCACTAACAGTCCCCATCAACAACTATTTACCCTCCCAGCCTGATCGTTATCAACTCCTTTGTCTGTCCAACTGTTCTCTCTCCCTCTCTCTCTTTAGGGTCTATCCTATCATTTACTCCCTACCCCATTCCCTCCCTTTTTTCTGTATAAAAAAGTATATTTTCCCAGCTACCATCAGTTCTGAGGGAGGGTCACCAGACCCGAAACGTTAACTCTGTTTCTTCCTTCACAGATGCTGCCAGACCTGCTGAGCTTTTGTTTTTGTCACTAACAATTGACCTCTCCACCCTGGGAAAAAGCCTCATATTTTCCACTCTATCCATGTCATACATAATCTTATAAACTTCTATCAGGTTGCCCCTCAACCCTCTGCATTCCAGTGAAAACAAACCCAGTCCATCCAACCTTTCTTCATAGCTAAAATCCCCCATACTAGGCAACTTCTTGGTCGACCTTTTCTGTACCGTCTCCAAAGCATTCATATCCTTCTGGTAGTGTAGTGACCAGAACGGTACGCAATTTTCCAAGTGTGGCCTAACTGAAGTTCTGTAAAGCTGCAGTATAACTTGTCTATCCTTCTACTCAATGCCCCTTCCAATGAAGACAAGCATGCCATAAGTCTTTTTTACTACCTTATCTACCTGTGCTGCCACCTTCAGTGATCTGCGGACCTGCACACCCAGATCCCTCTGCATAGCAATACTTCTAAGGGTTCTGCCATTCACTGTATAGTTTCCACCTGTACTTGACCTTCCAAAATGCATCACCTCACATTTGTCCAGATTAAACTCCATCTGCCATTTATCTGTTCATGCCTCCAAATGAACGATGTCCTGCTGTATCATCTGACAATCCTCACCATCTGCAACTTCACCAATCTCTGTATCTACTGCAAACTTACTAATTAGACCAGCTACGTTTTCCTCTAAACCATTTATGTAGACCAAGAACAGCAGAGGTCTTGGCACTGTTCCCTATGGAACACCACTAGTCACAACCCTCCAATCTCAAAAGCATCTTTCCACCACTTTTAATCGTTAAGTTTCCACATGCATCGTCTGTCCTTTAGAAATACTATGCACAATGTACCAATAGAATAATCCCCTCATTTTAGTAAGGTTTCTCGAAAATCCTTCGTGAAACCTGGACAAAGAAGTCAAACTGGATGAAGACTTGAAAAGGGATGTGCTTGGAGACACTGTATTTTCATCCTGTCCTTAGTAGTAGTGATGTCTTGACCTGATTCTGCCAATATTTAATCCTAATTAACAGTCTTTCAGACACATGTTTGATGTGCTGGTAGCATATCTCTGTTATTCGCCTTAAGGGGCCTGATTTGAAGGTCTACTTTACTCTTTTATCTTTTTGTATTATTTTACCCGAGAGATGATATAATCTTACAACACTGGCTCTTGCTGCAGTTGTTTGCGCATGTACTTATAGTCTTCCTCTTGGAAGATCATCACTCAATGACTATGTTTCAGCTACAGTAACATGGTTAACATGTTTCGCTATTCTTGAACATTTTACACCCATCATTATTCAGTATTTTCTAAAATATTGCATATTTTTTGATAGCTTATGCATTTGAAGTCTTCAAATAAAGTACTTTATGTCCTGACCTGTTTGAAGGAGGGGGGAAGATTTCTCATTACAACGTATACTTTGTAATTTTACTGTCCCAACATTAAAAATATTCAGCGAGGATCATGGCTGGTGATATTAAGACAGGCTTTTGCAGATAACCAAGTAGACCACTTATTGTACAAAAGGAAAATCGAATGACAATGGAGAAACACCTCCAAATTCCTGAGAAAATAAAAAATTGTGGCAACGTGACAATACACAGAAGACAGTTGGTCTGTAACAATATGAAACAGTCTGAATCTTTTACCTGTCTCTTGCCTGTCCTACTTCTGATTCTGAGACATTCAACTCCTCTTTGTTTACCAAACAGGTGATTTAATCTCTTTTATTGTGGAGGCCTTCAGAATGAAAATGGGGCCCAGCAGGAAATCCCATGGCCTGGTTAAGTGTCCCCTGGGGTTCCTTTATTCAGCAACCATGCTGCCATTAAAATGGAAATGTCACCCTATCCCTGAATAACATGTATTTTATTTTATTAACTGAATTCAATGCCTGAAACTAAATATTGCTTCAAAGGCCTTTTCTCTTTTTTTTAAAAAAATGTTATTTGGCTGTCACAAAGGTTTTGAATTGGTAACAGTATCTTGCATTGCTCTCTACAACAGAGGATAATATGCTTCAGAGATACTCACCTTTAATGAACAGGACTGAGCCTGCAGTGTAGTTCAGTAGAAAAGTTAATGCCTTGTCAGATGTCTCTCTGAGAAAAATGCTGAAATGAAGCTGCTTGCCAGGATTTTGGTCCTGGGGATAAAAGAATGCTGTCCTTGGCAATCGTACTGGATTATTTTCAAAACTTGAATGTTGAACTTATTTTACACCTTGAACAATGACGATTGTAACTCTGGTCACCTGGTGAGATTGCACTTTTCAAAACTCCAACCAGATCCTTTGAACTTTGTCACAATTGTAATACGGCTGAAGTAACTTCAATGATCTGTTCTGAAAAAGTCATAGTGGACTTGAAGCATTAACTCTGTTTCTCACTCCACAGGTGCTGCCATACCTGCTGGGCTTCTCTAGCACTTTCTGTTATTGTTTCAAAGATGATAGTATGGCTATGAACCTGTCACTCTACCATGAAAGAACTGAAAGTTTCAATCTGAGGCTACAAAAACAGGGTTAATGTTTTGGGTTCAGCGGCCCTTCTTCAGAACACCAGTGACCTGAAGAGGGCCCACTGGACCCAAAATGTTAATTTAGAGTGGAGGCATCCGCCCTCATCTAGGAAGAATTCCAAACCCAAGACAGCTGCTGGACAATCCGCCCCAGCAGTGTGAGGATTGAGAAATGGACATTGATTAAAGGGCTGGGGGAATGTATGACCATGGGTACACCTCTAATGGGCATAGGGGACTCCTAAAGATGGTAGTCTTCTTTCTGCTTGGCAGCAGCCCATGCAGTGAAAGCTGTGAGCATCACTTGCTTTGCTTTTGCCTTCAGCTGTAGCTACAAAGGCAGAATGAGATCCTCAAGTGATCACTTAAGTGCCTTAATAGGCTCAAAGTCAAATGGGCTGCCTGACTCCTTATTTGCCCATTGGAGTCGTGGAGATCAGTTGGGATGCGGGGGTGGGGGGGTGAGGAGTTGTGTGGGGGAGCAGGGAGATGGGGGTGCAGGGCAGAAACGTGATGGGCAAGAGCCCCATTTTATACATGTGTGGTCCATGTTCTCCAATACACTAACATGGTCTATAAGATTTATCCCAAATATCTATGCTCATACTTACAGCTCAGCTTTTACAGATATTTAGTCAAGCTTTGAGTCAATGTCAGGTTTAATCAATCAATCACAGACGGTATGGGTCAGTTACCAGGAGCTCTTGGGGCACATTGGAAGTGCCCCTATCTCTGACCCAGGTGAGCTTGGGTTCAAGTTCCGAGATAACAAGCATGGGGCTGGATGAACACAGCAGGTCAAGCAGCATCCCAACTGCTCCAAAGATGTATTATAACATCTCTTCACAGGCTGATTCAAAATATGTAGATCAGTTACCAGATATATCAAAGACAGAACAACTGACCATGCCAATAACATTGTTAATGTTTTGGTACTAGGAAATTATAGCAGTGTTAACCTATGAGTTCTAGCAATTTGCTTTCACAAAGTGCGTCATGGCAGATGTGAATGGTGGCAGATTCAATTCTGCAGTGTAGAATTTGACTACAGGCAATCCTAGTCAGTGAATAAACATCCTTATGTGCTTTTGTGAAAAGGCATATTTGACTACACTGTGAAGAAATTACATGGCAAACATCAATTCTATGCATATGCTCTGAGAGAAAAAAATCATCTGCCAAAAGCCTGCAGTTTGCATATATGTTTTTCATTGGCAGCCAGACTTGCTTCTTTGACCAGAATAAAAGATTACAAAGCTTGTTTTAGCATGTCTATGGTTGAAATTCAAGGGGCAATTTATTCGTTTCTAACGTTTTGCAGACATATACATAATCAAAGGAAATAATATTGCCTTGGAGCACCTGAGGATCTCTGCTTTCATTTAGAGTACAGTTTAGGTTTTCCTGAGAGCAGAAAGACCTTAAGTTAACAATCATCTCTGCTGGGTGTCTGCATCTTTCTCACAACACAAGCAGCTTCGAAGAGATGAAAGGACATGTATTTATTCGACCCATGCCAACTACTATTCCAAAGTAATGTTTGGGGACATTTATCACAACTGCAAGTGTTCCCAAAATGACTCCACCGAAGCTTGCTGTTTGGCCTGCTTTGTGTACGTCTGCTGGAACCAACCATAAATGTCAGCTGGAAACTTTTATGAGTTCTACTGGATGACATTCAAATGACATTTGAATGGGATTGACTGCTATTCAAATACTTGGCCTACAAACATGGTGACTGCAAGAAGTGATTGCAAATCATCTTCAGCCGGCTTGACCTGTGGTGCTGTCTTAGGGAATGGCAACAATATGGTGAAGATTGGTGGGAAATCATAGGATTAGGAAGCCTTCAAAAATCATCAGAGGACAAATTTTTAAAAAAAGCAATAAGGGGGCAGAAGATGAAAAATGAGAATAACCTAGCTAGTAATATTAATTAATTTTCTTTTAGATGTATAAAAGTTAAAAGACAGCAAGATTGGACATTAGACCACTGGAAAATGTGGTTGGAGGAATAGTAATGGGAACAAAGAAATGGCGGAGGAAGTGAATCTGTACTTTGTATTCATCTATCCCTTGGAAGACATGAGTAGCATACCAAAACTTCAACACAGTCAGGGGGCAGAGGTCAGTGTCGTGGCCGTCACTAAGGAGAAAGTGCTGGGGAAACTGAAATTCTGAAGGTGAACAAATTGCCCAGAACTGATGGATGGCACCCGACAGCTCCAAAGGAAACAGCTGAGGAGACCGTGAGGCATTGGTGGTAATCTTTCAGGAATCACCTTAGTCAAGGAAGTTCCCAGAAGAATGGAAATGGCTAATGTAAGCTAATTTCCATTTAAGAAGGGAAGGAGGCAGAAGACTGTAAATTAAAGGACAGGTAGCCTGATCTTAGTAATTGGTAAGATTTTAGATTTAATCATTAAAGATGAGATTGCAAAGTACTTGGAAGTGCATGGTAAAATATAACTGAGTCGGATATGGCTTCATCAAGGGAAGGTCATGCCTGACAAATCTGTTCAAATTCTTTGAGGAGGCAACAAGCAAGTTAGACAAGGGAGACCAAGTGGAAATGATTGATTTGGATTTAGAAAATGTCTATGACAAGGTGCTGCACGGAAGACTGCGAAATTAGGTAAGGGCCCGTGGTGTTAGGGACAAGGTACTGGCATGGATAGAGGATTGGCTGACTGGTAGTATGCAGAGTGTAAGGATTAGGGATCATTTTCAGGCCGGAAGCTTGTGACCAGGGGAGTTCTGTGCAGGTTAATCTTGGGACCACAACTAAACATGCCGTACATTAATGATCTGGATGAAGGAATTGAGTACATTTTTGTTAAGTTTGCAGATGACACAAAGATAGGTGGAGGGATATGCAGTGTTGAGGAAGCAGGGAGGCTGCAGAAGGACTTGGATAGGCTAGAAGAGCAGGCAAAAAGTGAGAGATGGAATACAATGTTGAAATTTGAGAGGTTATGCACTTTGGTGGGCAGATTTGAGACATACGCTATTTTCTAAATGGAGAAAGGCTTTGGAAATCTGAAGCTTAAAGGGACGTAGGAGTCTTAGTCCTGGACTCTCTTAAGGTTAACGCACAAATTTAGTTGACGGTTAGGCAGACAAATGTAAGTTAACATTGCTTCCAAGAGGGCTAGAATATAAGAGCATGGATGTGCTGCTGAGACTGTTTTTGCTCTGGTCAGATGGCATTTGGAATACTGTGAGCAATTTTAGTCCTCATATCAAAAGAAGGACGTATTGACATTGGAACGATTCCGGGAATGACGAGCTTGTCATTGTAAGGAGCAGTCGAGTTGCTTGGATTTCTACTTAATTGAGTTAGAAGAATGTGGGGGTAATCTCATTGAAACTGAGGCCTGGATAGAGTGGATGTGGAGAAGATGTTTCCACTAATGGGAGATACCAGGACCCGATGGCACAGAGTCAGAGTGTAAGGACAACACTTTAGAACTGGGATGGGGAGGGATTCCTTCAGCCAATGAGTGGGGATTCTGTGGAACTCCTTGCTGCAGAAGGCTGTGGAGACCATGTCATTAAGTGTATTTAAGACAGAGATAGATATGTTCTTGATTAATAAGGAGATCAAGGATTATGAGGAAAAGGCAGGAGAATGGTTTTGAGAAACATATCAATCTTGATCAAATGATGGAGAAGACTCAATGAGCTAATTCTGCTCCTATATGTTATGGTCTTACAGCATAGACGTCTTCTGACATACTGCAAGGGAACTGTAGCATGTTTAAGAGAAACAGCTCTCTCAAATCTGCACTTTCCAGATCTTTCTACCAGTGTGGGTCTTCCTAGTCTCTTATTTGGCTGTACTGTTGACTAATTATTAGAAATACATTGCCATGTTTAGACATCCAATCCATTATCATTGTATCAAGCAAATGTCAAGACATAAGTGCAACCACTGCATTCTTGCAACATAATTGTTCCATTGCAATTTCTACATTTAAATGGTTAGTCTGCTAAACAAGCACTTTCAGGGACTAGATTCAGCAAATGTTATTGATAATATATTCATACGTTGTCTGGTGTTACACATTGCACAGTCTTGTATTCTGCCATCCATTGAAATAACAAAGAATGGACTCATTCCCAGATTACTCATGAAGGTGAGAACTCTGTCAGCCTGCATATGCAGATTGTGATGGACAGAAAGAGTATTCATGAGCGCTGTAGTCTGGCTGCTGACTTTAAATAGAGAAGTTACTCTATGTGTCACCACCAAGTGTTAATCAATACAACACTTACTGCCCTTTTTTATGCTGGCTCTGTAGCCTCCACTATCTTGGATAGGGTCTTGAGACTGGGAGGCACAGCTACTTCCAATTCAGGAGCAAGGCTTGTTGTAACATATAAATCATTGCCCTATGATGAAACCAGCTGTAATTTTGATGTGGAAATAACAAGTCCAGTCAATGGTCCACCCAGTCAGCATGGTGTAACCAGTAGATCTTAAACGCACTGCTGGGTGCTGCTTAAAAGCAGGCAATAAATTTTTGAATTCTGACCTTTGTAGGGCCGGGAAGAGCAGGAGTGTTGTTTTTAGAATCAACAGGATAAACAGGTCTGGAAGCCCCTTCTGTTGAGGCTACCTGAATGAAGCTGCTTAAGTCCCAACCTCCCCAACTGATGATCTGCCTTGAATGGTCAACAATTGCGACTCCCCTGTGTTCTGCTCCATTGGTGTTCTGCAGCTGTTCAGGACAGTTTTTCTCTCAAGTGGATTAAAGTCATTGATTAGCTTTTCAAAATATTCCTTCATACTTGATTGCAGTCTTTCAACTGTACTACTAATCCTGCTTGGGACTTATACAGAGTGTTGATTCACTTTAGATGTGGTCAGAATAATTCACAAAATCACTGCTGCATCAATGTTGCCAGAATCAATGGTGATAGTGAATGTCTTGGTCACTCCTCCTAATACACAACTTTGGGGTAGCTCAAAGAGATTGCTGACAGCTATAATTATATGGGCATCATGTATCATAGAATCACTATAGTGCAGAAAGAGGCCATTTGGCCCATGGAGACTTCACTGACCTTCGAAAGAGTATCCTACTCAGACACCCACCGTATTCCAGTAACCACACATTTACCATGGCTAACCCACCTCACCTGCATATCGCTGGGCACTACAGACAATTTAGTGTGACCAATCCATGGAACCTGCACTTCTTTCGACTGTGGGAGGAAACCAGAGCACCCAATGGATATCCACACAGACACGGGGACAATGTGCAAACTTCACACTAACAGTTACCTGAGGGTGGAATCAAACCCAGGTCCCTGGCGTGTGAGGCAGCAGTGCTAACCACTGAGCCACCATACCACCCAAAACAAAACTGAACTCCATTCACTTTTACCATAAACTGGGGACAACACACCAAAATAAGGCAGCAAAGCTGTTTCTGCCCAGTTTTGGGCTGGGGAACCTTTGCTGTGTGAGGCAATCACGATAACCACTACATTACAGGAACACAGTGCAAAAGCTAAAGCCCACTTCATGGTTGTGCACAGCTAGATTTCTGCACTTTTGGACAAAGCATATTTCAATATTTGGCTCATAGGTCTTAGACCTTCTATTCTCCAAAATCCGCCAACTATACAAGCATCTTATTTAATGAATCTGCTATTACCAATGTACCTGAATCATGTTTCTTCATTTACTGTCAGCATTAAAAATTCATGTCAATCGGCATGAAATTGATTTTCAAAATTATCTATCAAAGTTTTATGTGTTGGGGTTGTATGCTACCAGGCATAACTTAATTTTAGATGTAATTAACTGATGGAAATGTAAAGTAAAATGTCAAAAGTTTTAAGACCAAAGCAAATTTTAATCATGGACAGCCACGCCAAAGTTAGGTTAATATCATGGTTGGTCTTAAAACCAACTAATCTAAACTTTAAGTCACTGGCTGCTACTTGTTAAATGAAAATTAAAATCCAACTTGGCCATGAAGTTTCCTTCCAGGTGATTGACCAGAATGTAGAATATGATATAGAATTAGGTTAATCAGGAGGAAGAGATTAGAGTATGAGAGGAAGCTACCCAGGAGTATAAAGACGGACAGCAAGAGTCTGTACAGGTATTTAAAAAGGAGAAGGAAAAGTAAAGTCAGTGTTGGTCCTCCAAGAGAGTGAACATGGGGAGTTAATAGTAAATATTAAGACAAAATGAACAATTTTTTTTGTATCAGAGATAATAGGTACTGCAGATGCTGGAGAATCCGAGATAACAAGGTGTGGAGCTGGATGAACACAGCAGGCCAAGCAGCATCATAGGAGCAGGAAATCTTGACGTTTTGGGCCTAGACTCTTCCTGATGAAGTCAAGCTTTCCTGCTCCTATGATGCTGCTTGGCCTGCTGTGAACAATTTTTTTTTCTGCCTTTACTGTAGGGAATACAAAACAAATTCCAGCACGGCTGTAAATCAAGAGGTGGAAGGGAAAGAGAAACCTATCAAAATTGCGATCATGAGCAAAGTGGTGCTAAGTAAATTGATGAAGCTGAGGGCTCACAAGTCTCTAGATGCAGATGGACTTCATCCCAGGGCCTTAGAAGAGGTAGCCATTGATGTAGTAGATGCATTGGTGTTAAGTTTCAAAAAATTCCTAGATTCAGGAAAGGTTCCATCTTTCTAGAAAGCAGGAAATATAACCCCACTATTCAAGAGCCGAGGGAGGCAGAAAGCAGGAACCTATAAGTCAGTTAGCTTGACATTTGTCATGGGAAAGGTGTTAGAATTGATCATTGATGAGTTTATAGCAGTAATCAGGAAGCATCAGGGTGGTTTTGTCAAAAGGAAATCATGTTTAGCCAATTCATTGCAGTTCTTTGAAGGAGTAACATGCATTGTAGATAAGGGGCATCTGAACTCATACCAAACTTGGACTTCCAGGAGGGATTTGACAAGATGCTGCATGAAAGGTTATTGCAGGAAATAAATGCTCATGGTACAGGGTGTAACATATTAGCATGGATAGCAGATTGATTTCCAAATTGGTCTTGGTCTGATTGCCAGGATGAGAATAGTGGAATCCAGCAAGGATCTGCACTGCGGCCTCAATATTTTACAATTTACATCACTGACTTAGGTAAATGGATTAGATGATACCAAGATAGGTTGGAATGTATGTTGCGAAGAAGATATAAGAACGTTGCAGATGGATACAGGTAGGTCGAGTGGGTGGGCAAAAATCTTGCAGATGGACTATAATGTCAGAAGAAAATTGTACAACTGTTTACTTTGGCAGATAGAATGAAAAGACACTGTATTTCTTAATTGGAGAATAACTGCAGAATTCCAAGGTGCCGAAGGATATAGGTGTTCCCGCGCATGAGTCACAAAAGGTGAGTCGGCAGCTACTGCAGATTATCAAGAAGGCTGGTAGGAATCTATATCTTGTTATGAGAGGAATTGAACATGCACTTAAGGATGTAATGCTTCCATTATACTGAGCATTGGTCAGACCACATCTCAAAAATTGTGTGCGGTTTTGTACTCCATATTTAAGGAAGAATATAAATGCATGGCAAGAAGTTTATTAGATTGTTACCTGGAATGAGTGGGTTGTCTAGTGTGGACAGATTGGAGAGGCTGGTGTTCTTTCCCCTGGACAAAATTAAGGGGTGTTTTGATTGAATAGGCTTGACAAAGTGGACATAGAAAGGATATTTTTTCTTCTGGGTGAGTCCGGAACTACAGGGCATACTTTAACAATTAGGGCTCGCCGTTTCAAAACAGAACTGAACAGAATATTTTTCTATCAGAATTATTTAAGAAGCCAGGTAACTATAGACTGGTGAGCCTAATGTCAGCTGTGGGTAAGTTGTTTGAGGGGATTCTGAGGGACAGAATTTACATGTATTTGGAAAGGCAAAGACTGGTTAGGGATAGTCAACCTGGCTTTGTGCATGGGAAATCATGTCTCAATAACTTGATTGAGTTTTTTTGAGGAAGTGATACAAATGAATGATGTAGCATTCAACGAAGCTAAGTATGGTAGACTTGTTAGCAAAGTTAGGACACATAGGATGCCGGGAGAGCTAGCCATTCGGATACAAAGCTGGACTGAAGGTAGGAGACATAAGGTGGTGATGGAGGACTGTTTTTCAGATTGGAGGCCTGTGACCAGCTGAGTCCACTGCTTTTTGTCATGTATATAAATGATTCGGATGTAAATATAGGAGGTATGGTTAGTACGCTTGAGGTGACACCAAAATTGGTGATGTAGCAGACAATGAAGAAGGTCATCTCAGAGTACAAAGGGACTTTGATCAGATGGGCTGAGGAGTGGCAGTGGTGCAGGTTCATAGTTCCTTGGAAGTGGGGTCACAGGTAGACAGGGTAATGAAGAAGGCGTTTGTCTTTGTTGGTCAGTGCATTCAGTCAAGTTCTGGCTGTACAGGACATTGTTTAAGCCATTTTTGGAATACTGCATGCAATTCTGGCCTGCCTGCTGTAGGAACAATGTTGTGGAGATGCTGATGCTGGACTGGGGTGGACAAGGTCAAAAATCAGACAACACCAGGTTATAGCCCAAATGTTGTTAAACATGAAAGATTTCAGAAAAGATTTACGAGTAAGTCACCAGGGTTGGAGGGTTTGAGCTATAGGGAGTGTCGGAGGATGACAGGTGACCTCATAGAGGTTTATAAAATAATGAGGAGCATGGATAGGGTTAATAGCCAAGGTCCTCTCCCAGCATAGGGAGTCCAAAACTAGGGGGCGTAGGTTTAAGGTGAGAGGGAAAGATTTAAAAGGGACCTAAGGGACAAATTTTTTATGCAGAGGGTGGTGCATGTATGGAATAAGCTGCCAGAGGAAGTGGTGGGGGCTCATACAATTATAACATTTAAAAGACACCTGGATGGGTATATGAATAGGAAGGGTTTAGAGGAATAAGGGCAAAATGCTGGCAAATGGGACTAGATTAATTTAAGATATCGAGAGATGTAAAGCATGGAAGAGTTGGACCGAAGGGTCTGTTTCCATGCTGTACATCTCTATGACTCTATATACGACTTTGGAACTCCCTGTCTCAGAGAATGGTGGAAAGCAGGGCCATTCATTATTTTGAAGGCGGGATGGATAGGTTGTTGTTAGGCAAAAGAATCAAGGGGTGGTTGGGAATGTGGAATTTGGAATGAAGGCAAATCAGCCATGATTGTATTGAATGGCAGAGCAGGCTCGATGAGCAGAAAGATTTACTTCTGCTCCTATTTCGTATGTTCATATCTGTATCTTTACAACAATCAATAGAGTTAACTTTTGGAGTTAATGAAACTATGGATTAAAAACTAACTAATATTGTTGGGAACAACATGGAAAGTGTATATTTATATGGTGCATTTAATGTGATGAAACGTTTCAAAACATATCGAAAGCTTGGTCAAAGATGTTTTAAGACAAGTCTGTTCAGAAAAAAAAAGGCATCGAGAGGTGCAGAGAAGGTTGCCAGTGCTTTAGGCTTTGATAACTCAAGGCGTGGCTAGCAATGGTGCATTGATTAAACTTAGACTTGCATGAGAGGACAGTACTGGAGGAGAATATTTTGTGAAGTAATAGGTTGAAGGAGTTAATATTGGCGTTGTATTAACTCCAACCAATCTGATGATATCACACAATTTTTGGGTAGAAGATTGGAGTTCTGCACTCGCCTTCATTGGGTGCAAATGTGCAAATAAGATTCATTAATAATAATGCCTGACTGTTGATGCAAATTGTACTAATTGCTATTATGCTATAAACATTTTTGCTAACAGGCTGTAAACGTGCTATAGGCAAAGGAGGATCGGTTGCACTCAAACAATCACTACCCTGTGCAACATGCTGGCAGAGATAGTAGATAACACAATGTGCCAGCAGTGGTAATCAGGACAAATACCACATATCACTCAATCTTTGGAAATTTCTGGGACTATGAGAGATTACAGATTTATGGAGAAGCAAGGCCTCAGAGATATTTGAAAGCAAGGATCGAATTTTAAAATCAAGATGTTGCTGGAGTGGGAGCTTATCGAAATAAGCAAACATAAGGGCAATAGATAAATGGGACATATTGCAAGTTATGGCATGGGTAGTAGTTTTTGGGTGGCCTCAAGTTTATGGAGGATAGATTATGCTCAACCAGCTAGGACTGGGATAAAATAGTTGAGTCTGATGGTAATAAAAGCCTGAAGGAGGGTTTCAGCAGCAGAAAGAACTCATAAAGAGATGTAATCAGGTGATGTTATAGAGGTAGAAATAGGTGTCATAAAATGAGGTTGGGATCAATTTGGAAAGATTTAATCCAGTTTACAATGGAAAATGTCCACAACTCAAAACAGTATAATTTACTCCCTTTCGGTAACCCCATTATAAAGGTGTATAATATTACCATTGTTGTCCTTTCCAATTTTTTTTCCATTTTTTTCATTCACAGGATGATGCCATCACTGGCTAGGTCAGCATTTATCACCCGTCCCAGAGGGCAGTTCAGAGTTAACCACATTGCCGTGGGTCTGGAGTCACATGTAGTTCGGACCAGGTAACAATGACATTTCCCTTCCCTAAAGGACGTTAGTGAATCACATGGGTTTTTCCAAAAATCAGCAATGGATTCACAGTAATCATTACACTCATAATTCCAGATATTTATAGAATTTAAATTCCACCATCTGCTGTGGCAGAATTCAAATTTAGGTTCCCAGAACTCTACCTGGGTCTCTGGATTAACAATCCAGTGATAATACCACTCGGCCATCACACCTGATAATGGTAGAGGTCCGACAGTATGTTCTATTTATGAAAGCCAATTGATAAGTAAAACCACCACTAATCTTTACACACTTTTTCATTCTTTTACAGGTTACGCATTACAAATACATTTCTTCTAACTCCAACAACCATGTTTTAGGCTGTGCCTAAATTTGCAGGAATTGGTTGAATCTTCTGATGATTCCCAAGTCTTGCATAGAATAAAATACAGTTAATATACAATTTACAATTCTCTCGTCTCACTTTAAATAAAAAAATAGAATTAATATGCACAGTCAAAACTTTGTAAATTAAAATAAAACTCTCTACATACTCTCCAAATAATTACATTGGAAGATACCCCTCCCATAGGAGCCTTGACAATTTCTTCGCACATACATTTATTCTGGTAAAACACTCACACTTAACCTGCAAGCACTCATTTAATTTTGGAGATTTTCTTTTTCTCCAGAATGTATTCCAAACCAACAAGATTCTTTTTAACTGCCTCAATTATTTTTCACACATTTTTCATCAAGAGTAATTATCTCACTCTGAACTATTACCTATAAGGCATTATAAGTATGTCCAATGTTTAGTACATCCCTTACATAAAACCTCACTTTAAGTATTTGACAAATGGACTGTCATATTTGTAGGGATCAGGAAAATCTCCTGATAAAACCAACTGCCTTCATACAATTAAGTACAATTTGTGTATAATTAACATCTGTGAGTTGCTACCCAAGCTTGTGAATTGCTGTAGGATGTTATGTAGACTGTACATATTATAGCCATTGTAAATCACAGATTTGAGAATGAGGGTGAAGTATTTAAAATCAACAGTTTTAGTAACTTCAGGATTTGCACAGTCAAGGCTGTTCCAGCTTTCAGATAGTTAAGAGATGATGAAGTCCCTAAATCTTTAACAAAGGTATTAATATATTTTCCCTTATTAACACCACTAGACCTGCTTTAAACTTCTAATACACTTTTAAAGCTTATCCTTTTGTTCTATTCTATGAAATTTTAATGTTCAAGCTGAACACAATTGATCCAGAGAGAGCTTGGAAAGTTGCTGAGAACTGACTGGAGCTCTGGCATTTGCACAGTTTAATGTCACTCTTGGTTGTTTCACCTAGGTGCGTATATCATACTACATCTTGTGGACTTGAAAGGTGCAATTTTCAATAGCTGCTAACTAACCCCTTCTTGCTGGAAATTCGGCAAACTAGTCCTACTATGATATGTAAATTGTTAAATGATATTGAGTGTCTTTTGAAAAAACAGCAAAACAACTGCGGATGCTGGAAATCAGAAAAGAAAACAGAAATTGCTGGAAAAGCTCAGCAGGTCTGGCAGCATCGGTGGAGAGGACTCAGAGTTAACGTCTCTGGCCTCTGTTTGGGCTCAATCACCACCTATCATTTACTCCTTACCCCCTCCCTCCACCCTTTATTCTGCATAAAAAACAACTGTTTTCCTAGCTACAGAGATAAAATGTACTGCAGATGCTGGAGAATCCGAGATAACAAGCATGGGGCTGGATGAACACAGCAGGTCAAGCAGCATCATAGGAGCAGGAAAACTTGACGTTTCGGGCCTACACCCTTCATCAGAAAATGATTTTTTCTGATTTTCAGAAAAGGGTTTTCTGATGAAGGGTTTAGGCCCGAAACGTCAAGTTTTCCTGCTCCTATGATGCTGCTTGACCTGCTGTGTTCATCCAGCCCCATGCTTGTTATCTCTGTTTTCCTAGCTACTATCAGTTCTGAGGAAGAGCCACTGGACCTGAAACGTTATCTCTGATTTCTCACCAAAGATGCTGCCAACCCTGCTGAGTTTTTCCAGCAATTTCTGTTTTGTTGTTGAGTATCTTTTGCTGTGTTTTCTTATGGCTCTTAATCAGTCAGTATTTTATTTTAAAATAAAAGCAATTGAGTGAGAATTTCTTTTAACAGGCAACAACCTGGCAACACTGCAAAAGACCTCCAAGGTTTTGCGAGCTTCTGAAATTGAGTAGTATGAAAAAAAATGTCTAACAGAACTGTTTGCCTCCTTCATTTTGTCTCTATTTGATGAATTGCTTATGACTATGTACAGATTTCCCTGTGCTGTGGCTAGGAAAGATAATAAATATAGATGATGTGAGAGTGACGTATAAGCATTCTTTCAAAAATGGCAGAAGTCCAAAGTTTAGGAGTGCTGCAGGCACTGAGTATGAAGAAGAGAATGAACAATGAAAGAACAGGATAATTTTCATTGCCAACAGTTGAATATTCTATTTATGCTATATGTGTGCCAAATCACAAAATTACTTATGGAATGTTGCATTTATGCTATTTAGCTATTCAGTAAGGTGGGGGGAGGGATAATGTGTTGACTTGTCCATATTAAAGGCATGGTGATGCCATATTTTGTTATAATAAGGCCATTAAATGAGAGAATACAAGTTTATTCATTCAGATACTCTTTTGTGTTGATCATGTGGGCCCAAGGTATTACTTCAAGGTAAATCGTGCAAGTGGGATCAAAGAACTTTCTTTTATGTCATGAGAAGTAAACAGAAAATTGATGTTAAAAATATTTCAAATAATAGGCTAAGAAAGTTTGGAATAATATTGGAGGTTGGAGATATTGAAGTATCTACAGTGTGGGAGCAGGCTGTTCAGCCCATCAAGTCTACACCGACCCTCCAAAGAGCATCCCACTTAGACCCACCCATCTCATCCCATCCACTTTATCTTGTATTTCCCATGGCTAATTTACCCAGCCTGCTCATCTGTGGACACTATGGGCTATTTCGGTTGCCAATCCACATAATCTGCAAACTTTTGACTGTAGGAGGAAACTCATGCAGACGTAGGGAGAATGTGGAAACTCCACCAAGGCAGTCACACAAGGCTGGAATCAAACTGGGGTCCCTGGCATTGTGAAGTAGCAGTGCTAACCACTGAGCCACCATGCCACCCTATGGGTTTTAACGGGCTGAAAACCTTTTCTTATCTTTTAAATGTTTTTACGCGTGCTGCCTCAGTTATTCAGAGCTTACTGAGATGAACAATTTTGGGAAAGAACAAACAGTTGGATCAAGCGGTAGCTGACACTGGAGTGCTTTAAAGGTATAAAGTCATAAAGCACAGAACTAGGCCCTTCAGTCCAACTTGCCCATGCTGCCCAAGTTTCCCAAACTAAACATAATTCCATTTGCCTGCGTTTGGCCTATATCCCTCTAAGCCTTTCCTGTTCACATGCCTGTCCAAATGTCTCTTAAATGTTGTAACTGTACCTGCATTTATCACATCCTCTGGAAGTTCATTCTAATACAAACTGCCCTCTGTTTGAAAAAGTTGCCCTCAGGATGCTTTTAAATCTTTTTCCTCTCACCTTAAAATTATTCCCTCTAGTTTTGAACTCCCCAACTCTAGGGAAAAGACCTTTCAATTCACCTTATCTATGCCCCTCATGATTTTATAAACCTCTATAAGGCCCATCTGCGACTCTCCTACAGTTGTTAACTTCCATTCCTTAATGACGTCTGTCCTACTGATAAAATTGCATACATTTAAACAAAAACTGAGATTTTAGTATATTTATTTTGTCACAGAGTTGTTGAAAAATTACTTTGCTATTCCTTTTTTTTTGTTACCAAATGAAAGCATCAAGACCCAAACGGTCACATCGCCATACAGTCCGATCTAAAATGGAATGCATCCAACCCAGGTTAAATGGAAAACTGGACTTTAAATCAGTTTTGCAACCATTTAGATACAAATTTGATAAGAAAGAAATCCCAGATACTGACTAGGCAGTTGATTGGTGAAGCCTAAATACATTCACGAGGTTTTCCAAAAATTTGCACTTTAAAACAAATTAAGATAAAAGGTTAAGTTTACAGCAAATCATAATGAATAACACCAATTAAAAGCTAAAATTTAGGGTAAAGGGAAGCAGACAGAATAAGTGTAACAATGCATAAATATTGTGAATAACGATTTTTAACAGATGCATCTTTCCAGGAATATTACTATACTGAGGAGATTTATTGCATGTCAACAGCATAATAGAAAATTCAGCACAAGAGGCAAATGGTATAATTGGCCTACCCAGATCATACAACATTTCGTGTAATGTAACGGAGAGGAATAATTAACAAAACAATAATACAAAGGAAAAACAAAGCCAGTATTGCGTTTGGTCTTATTATTGCCCTTGTTTTGTTTGTTTATTGACTGATTTTAGACAAACAGACTAAACAATATATTTTAATATTTTAAATACAATGAATTAATCCACATAGAGAGAATACAGGAGACATCATTATCTGTTTGAAATGGCCTGCAAGGAAAAGTTTAACAAAATCCACCAGAGTTCTTCTCCCTTGAGGTAAAGCACATTAATGACTTCCACCTTTGACCTTTTGACAACAGTGATGCTCTTGTTAAGGAAAGTAATTTGTCATATGTTTAAGATCACAAGATGGTATCTGTTTACATTGCATTCTCTGTGTTTCCCTGAAACTTTGATCAGAAATAATGTCCTGTTGACACTTTTCTGAAAGCTCTCTAAGGTTCATTCGCAATCTGATTAAAGTCTACCTCTATTTGGCAGTGTCTGATTTCTGCCACGATGTAGCAGATTTTCATTTCCTCTGGTGCATGTGGTTTATGAATTGTGTTCTTAGGCAGAAATGCAAGGTTCATGCAAACTACAATCAAACCCGAACTATAACCCTTAGGCAACATGCAGAATGAGGAATGTTTTGATGATGAGGAAAGATGTTTGTTATTTATTAAATCCCTGCACATCTTTCCTAGAACAATATGATTGAATCTAGGATTTCTGTCCCATCCACAGTCCACAGGTCCAAAACGACTTGTAGCAAGGTCATAAGTAACTCCAAAGTGGCAGTGACAAAGTTAATCCTTTATTCCTCCCCCTTCTTGACCTGTCTCTTAACGCTGACATGGTTGGTCACACCATCCTTCTTCAACATCTGTCTTCTGTTGAATGGGACTGCTCTCACATCCATTCTTATCAATTTAATTATAGCAGGAGAATCATTTGCAGTGGCATCTCATTCCTCACTCATCCTATTATCTTTGGTGCACCCACGGACCTATCCTGGGCCCTGTCCTATTTTTCATTGACATGCTCCCCCTTGGTGTCATCATGCAATTCATGGCATTACTTTTCACATGCATGTTGACGACACTCAGCTCTAATACTGCAGCACCTCATGACTCCTCCACTGTTGCAAAATTAACAGATTGCTTGGGCGAAACATTATGGGGGAGGTGGGGCAAAAAACATGATGGTGGACTCCTCACTGCTGCACATGTAACATCCATTACATGTAACATGTAAAATCTCAAATCCTAAGTCAGATTTTCACCACTGAGCTGGGTATCTCTAAATGGGATTTTTCCTGATTCAGCAGAACTGCCTCAATTTAAAGTGAGTTTTCACAGCAATTTTGCTTTGGTGAGAGCTGATTTGGTATGGGGTAAGGCCCCCTACTCTGAAAGCAGATCTTAGGTGCCAGAGGGGCAAGTGCCAACGTGGGCTGGTTGGATGGGACTTTGATCTATTTGACAGAGAGTGGCATGGTGGTGCCTCACGGTGCCAGGGATATGAGTTCAATTCCAGCCTCAGGCGACAGTCTGTATGAAGTTTGCACATTCTTCCTGTGTCTGCCTGGGTTTCTGCCGGGTGCTTGGTCTCCTCCCAGTCCAAAGATGTACATGTTGGGTGGATTGGCCATGCTAAATTGCCCATAGTGTCTAGGGATGTGCAAGTTGGGTGGATTGGCTGTGGTTCTAGATGGGATGTTCTTTGGGGATTCAGTATGGACTTGTTGGGCTGAATGGCCTGTTTCCGCACTGTGGGGATTCTATGAAAAGTCACAAGGCCCTGTAGTCCTTGCCCCAGCAGCACTTCACAGGTCCCACCAATCCCTATGAGCTCTCATACTCTCTACACCAACCTAATGCTAAATCATGCCCACCTCACCACTTCCTGAGTCATCTCCATGCCAACTCATGAGCCCTAACTACACCCCACAGACTCCATATTTTTATGCCCATCAATGCCCTTTCATCCAGTCTGCCCTATTAAATAAACAATAAACTGTATAGTAACAATGGCAAGCTGAGAACAGAAATGCTAATTTTAAAAAATTCTTTGTAAAAATCTCTTACAATCCTATGAAAGTATTCATCAGACAATCCTTTAAAGTATCAACAACAAATCCCAATTCTTAATCTTGATCAAATAAACATTGAGATATTGACAAAAAAGATCACAGAAATAACAATGTAGTGCAACCACTTAAAGATGTCAGTCAAGAACAGTCAACAATTCACTTGCCTCATCAAAACAGATTGCCCTGCTCAGCTAATGTTTTTAGCGGTCTGATCTATCAGCCAAGTGTGGAAAATAAGAAAAGGTGAACCATCTCCTTTTTAGCATTCAGTCTACTTATTTGGATCTAGTTTCTGGTTCTCTGCTAGATTTTATTCATTCTCTACTGATCTATTCCTGGTGGTTCCTATTTTCTTATTCATTCATAGGACATGTGTGTCACTGGCTGGGCCAGCATTTATCACTCATCCTTAGTTGCCTTTGAGAAAGGGATGGTGAGCTGCCTTCTTGAACCACTGCAGTTTACTTGGTGTAGTCTAATCCACAACGCTGGTGGGGAGGCAGTTCCAGGATTTTAACATGGTTTAGTAGAAAGGAGTCTAGATGGTGAGGGGCTTGGAGGGAAATTTGCAAATATTGATGTTCCCATGTATCTGCTACACTTGTCCTTCCAGATGGTAGAGGTTGTGTGTTTGGAGCATGCAGTATAAGGACTCTTGTAAATTTCTGCAGTACATCTTGTGGATGGGACAAAATGCTGCTACTGTGCAGTGATGGTGGAGGGACTGAATATCTTTAGATGTGGTGCCTATCAAGTGAGTTGCTTTGTCCTGGATGATGTCAAGCTTCTTCAGGGTTGCTGTCAAGCTTCTTCAGTGTTGCTGGAGTTGCACTCAATGCATGTGTAGCACATTCCATCATACTTCTTACTTGTGACGGTAGATGATGGACAGACTTTGCAGAGTCAGAAGGTGAGTAACCTACTGCAGGATTCCAAACATCTGACCTACACTTGTAAGCACAGTGTTTATGTGGCTAGTCAATTTCTGATCAATGATAACCTCAAGATATTGATAATGATAGCAAGGCTACTGAATGTCAAGGGTTAATGGTTAGATTTTATCTTGTTGGAGATATTCATTGCCTGACATTTGTCGGGCATGAATGTTACTTGCCATTTGTCAGCTCAAACCTATTTTGCTGTATTTGGAGCTAAAGTGCTTCCTAACTCACTCTGCATTCAATTTTCTTGTGACAGAATGATCATTGACTCCACTAGTCCCTCCAAAACATGTTCAGTGTTCTCAAGTACTGTAGACTAACTTCCTCATTTGCCTTGATCATGTGAATTTTCTAACACTTCTACTGACTCTTTACTTCCTTGCTGAATGGCAATCATGACTCTGTTGGTAACAAGGTGTGGAGCTGGATGAACACAACAGGCCAGGCAGCATCAGAGGAGCAGGAAAGCTGATGTTTCGGGTCTGGACCCTTCTTCAGAAATGTTCAGATGGGTCCAGACCCAAAACGTCAGCTTTCCTGCTTCTCTGATGCTGCCTGGTCTGCTGTGTTCATCCAGCTCTACACCTTGTTATCTCAGATTCTCCGGCATCGGCAGTTCTTACTATCTATGACTCTGTTGGTAACACTCTCACCTAAGTCAGATGGTTACGGTCATACTCCAGGATACAGTTGTCGCTGATATTTCTGAGCTGCATTGTGGGACATGCCGTCTTTAAGAGGAAATATCAAACTGCTATTTTGGATTGAAGCAAAAGATTCTATGACATAATCTCTTAGAAGAGCAGAGGAGTTATTCTGTCTGTCCTAGACTACATTTATCCCTCCATCAGTATCACAAAAACAGGTTATTGCTTTTTGTGGGAGTCTACTAAGAACAATTTAGATGACGAGCTGCCAAAATTTTAAAAAGCGACTGCACTTCAAGAGTAATTAATTCTTCATAACACTCTGTGTTTGGTGTTTGTGGAAGGTGCAACGTAAATAAAAGTTTCTCTTCCTTTATTCCTGTCCCTTGGATTTCGCTTTCACTACTCTTCACTGCTCTGCTTGTGCCCAGCTGGACCATTATGTACCTCTGCCAGATCTCCTCACTTACTGATAATCAACACCACACTCCTCCTTTGCTTTTTATTTTTCACTTGGCAACTGTGCCGAACAACTTTTGGACTTCCACCCAAAGTATGTCCAAAATTGACAGAATACAAACTGGAAGGGCTGGAGAAATATAACAGGTCTGGCAGCGTCTGAGGACAGCAAAACAAAATTAACGTTTTGAGTCTGATATAACTCTTCCTCAGAACTGAAACATCTTGGCACCTGGCAATTGGTTCAATTGTGCCTCCAGCTGATTATTCCCTGTCTGTAATTTCATGTCATTATGGGCTGTCTTACACTTCTCTTTTTATTCCTCTTCCCTGTTCTTTGCTTATGATCAAGACACGTATCTTATAAACTTTGCCAGCTCTATGTGCCCTGAATGCCCTCTGTGCACTTTTGGCAGATTTCCAAGTTAAAATCCATTAATTCTATCCCCATTGCAATATTATCTCATGGCCCTTCCCCTAGACCAGTCGTACTATTTCACATTCCACTTGTCTCAATGTCACGGCAGAGGCCGGTGATAGGGATGGAGGGAGTGAAAGATTGGCAGTTGGATGAAAATGGTTCAGACCTTTTCTCCAAGAAGAAGCAGAGAGCCATAAGATCATCCCGATGAGGGATTTGATTTGATTATGTGCATAGAGAAGAGGAGATGGCTGGAGCCTGTGAACTGGAGATTCTGACGCTGCGTAAGAGAATCAGAAGAATTGTGGATGTAAATAGAAAGGGACTAGATGAGAGGAGGAAAAAAATTGAGCCAAGATAGGAAGAGATCCACCACCACATTCCTCAGCTTGGCTGAGTTTTTTGTTATTCTGAACAACTCCTCCTTTAACTCCTCTCACTTTCTTCAGATCAAACATTTGACCATGGGTACCCACATGGGGCCCAGTTATCCCTGTCTCTTTGAGGGATACATGGAACATTCTTTGTTTCAGTCCTATTCAGGCCCTTCCCCACAATTCTTTCTCCAGTATATCAATGACATTGTCAGTGTTGCTTCCCTGTCTCATTTGGAATTGGAAAAAGTTATCAATTTCGCTTCCAATTTTCACTCTTCCTTCACCTGCACCTGATCCATCTCCAACTCCTCCTTTTTCTTCCTCAATATCTCTGTTTCAATTTCTGGGGATAGACTTGCCACCAATACCCATTACAAATCCACCAACTTCTGCAGTTACGTGAACGATACACCCACACACCTTGTTTCCTGTATTCCATTCTCCCAGTTTCTGTGTCTCCACCGCATCTGTTCTAATGATGTTAGCTTCAACTTTTAAAAATTCATTCATGGGATGTGGGCACAGCCCACATTTAGGCCAACATTTATTGCCCATCCCAAAAGTCCAGAGGGCAGTTAGGAGTCAACCATATTGCTGTAAATCTGGAGTTATTTGTTGGCCAGACCAGGCCCACACATTCCATCACAGGGAGGAACATTTCCCTAGCTACAATCAGATCAAAAGAGGGGTCACTGGACTCAAAACGTTAACTCTGCTTTCTCTCCACATTTGCTGCCAGATCTGTTGAGTTTTCCTAGCAATTTCTGTTTTAATTTCTGATTTCCAGCATCCAAGGTTCTTTGTTTGTTTTTGTTTGAGGTGGGGCAGGCAACCACATTCAAGTATTAGAGGAGGTGCTAGCTAGACTGCAACAGAAAGGAGGTGTTGTTGGCAGAAAGCTTGCTTGAGGGCCATGGGTGTACTGCTGCTCTTCCTCACTCACAAGCAGCACTCCAAAAAGCACTTGCCTTCTGTGGCTCCCATTTCTGGTTAGCTGCTGGACTTCCAAGTGCCGGGCAAATCTTCTGGCAACTGTTAAACTTTTCCAAATACACTGATTTAAATACTAGAATGAAATGTTTCACCTCTCTGTGATGGAATGCATGGATGGGTCACAACCTGCTGCTGTCAAACGGTGTCAAGTTGGGAGCAGGTGTTGGAGTAAACAGTAGGTGGAGAGTGAGTCAAGAGAGAAAACAGTGATTGGACAGACAAAGGAATGGGTAGAGGTCAGCCTGGGAGAATGAATAGCTGCTTAGGTGGACCATAAGTAGCTGATAATGAGTTATGTGTTGTAGTAACCCATGTGACGACAAGGCTTGGTGTATGGGGGTTGGGCTAAGGACATGGGAGAAGGTGCTCAGGCCTTAAAATTATTGGACTTGATATTGAATCTTGAAGACTACAGGGTCTTCAAGTGAAAAGTGAGATTCTATTCTTACAGCTTGCACTGAGCTTTATTGGAGGACTGTGGCAAGTCCAAGACAGAGATGTTGGCCAGGGAACAAGGTGGTATAGTGAAGTGGCAGGCAACAGGAAGCTCAGGGTCATTTTTGCAGAAGGAATGTAAGTGTTCCGCAAAGCGATCACCTAGTCTGTGCTTCATCTCCCTAATGTGGAAGTGACCACATTGTGAGCAGCAAGTGAAATACACAGCAACTTGGGGTCTTGTTTCATGATTTTTACGTTACTCCACTGTTTCAGCTTCTCCCAATTAGTTTGGAACTTTCAGCTTTACCTCTACCCTCTGTCTTGTTCACTAATCTGCCTCTGTGTTAAATATTGGTAAGACTGAAATATGGGGCTAAATTTTACCAGCTGCTTGGAGAGGGGACATCAGGAGGGGGCAGGGCATATTACCGATATCAGGAACTTTAGAGTGCAGCTTCTTAGTGGACTCTATTAATTTCCAAATTACCCTCTCTGAACATTGGCATTTAACTGGTGCTGAGAGAGGTCACTGCAACATGTAGATGAGTGTTCACGTACGACAGCATAAAACTAGGAGAAGTGAGTGATTGAACACAGATGTGGGAGGGAACATTTTTGATGCTTTGGAACCAGTTCTGGGGCAGTGGGATCTATACAAGATGGACGAACTGTAGCTTAGCATGGCTGGGACTAACATTTTTGGGGGATATTCTAGAGCTGTTGGAGACGGTTTAAGCTAGATTTGCAGAGTTGGTTGGGAACCTGAGAGGGTGCTCAGTTTTGAGGGAGGCAAAACTGGTAAATTAGGAAATGAAAACACAAGGCAGAAAAATAGCAGCAAATAGGATGAGAGCAGAGAATTATATTAAAGAAAATGTTTTTGACTAGTATGGATGTGATAGGCCAAAGAGCCTTTTTCTATGCTGTAGATCTCTAAGTTTCTAAACAATGCTAAAAGCATTTAATGTGAATACAAATAGCATTTGTGAAAAATTTGAACATTTTAATGCAAAGATTTAGGTAAATGCATATGATTTCATTACCGTTATGAAGATGTGGCTACAGGGTAACCCAGATTGGGAACTGAATATAAAAGGTTATTTGGCATTTTAGAAGGATAGGCAAAAAAGAAAAACAGGTGGGGTAAGACCCCGAATAAAGGACAAGCTCAGCTCATTAATAAGAGAGGATCACAGATTGAAGGATCAAGATATAGAATCGGTTTGGGTCGAGCTAAGAAATAGCAAGAAGCAGGAAACATGGTGGGAGTTCTTTATGGACTACCAAACTGTAGTGGAAATGTTGAGCACAGTATCACTCAGGAAATTAGAGATGAATGTAATATGGGTGATTTAGTAATAATGAGTGACTGCAATTTGCTGATTGACTGGATTGCAGTGAACGATAAATTCCTAGAGGCCATGCAAGATGGATTTTTGGAACAGTATGTGGACGAACCAAAGAGGAATGAATTAGTTTATATTTAGTATTGTGCAGTGAGAAAGGGCTAATTAATAATCTTGTTGTAAAGAAATCGTTGGGAAATAGTGACTGTAACATGATAGAATTATGTGTTAAGTTCGAATTTGATTTTCTACTGTAATTTAAAGAAATATGACATGATCTTTAACAGATTTACATTACTCTAAAAAACAAATATCTGAAGCAAAACATAAATCAATTGTAGCTGACAAAGAAGTTAAATAAAAAGAAAAGACTGTCAATGTTGGAAATCTGAAATAAAATCAGAAAATGTTGGAGAAGCTTCACAGGTTTGGCAACAGCTGTGGAGAGAGAAACAGAATTAATTTTCTGAGACAGTTACAAGTCTTCTTCAATTCCTAAGAAGTGTCATATCAAAACAAGTTAAAGATTGCATTAGATTAAAGGAAATGGCTTAGAAGCTCAATCCATATTCAAAACAGAGATTGATTGATCCTGAAGAACAATGACATCAAGGGATATAAGAACATAAGAACTGCTCCGTCATTCAATAAGATCATGGCTGATCTTTTTGTGGACTCAGATCCACTTACCTGCGCTCTCACCGTATCCCTTAATTCCTTTATTGTTCAAACAAAACTACCTTAGCTTTAAAAACGTTTACTGAAGTAGCGTCAACTACTTCATTCGGCAAGGAATTCCACAGATTAACAACTCTCTGGGTGAAGAAATTCCTTCTCAATTCAGTCCTAAATCTGCTCCCTCTAATCTTGAGGCTATGCCCTCTTATCCCAGCTTCACCTGTCAGTGGAAACATCCTCTCCACTTCTATCTTATCTATTCCCTTCATAATTTTATATGTTTCTAGAAGATCCCCCCTCAATCTTCTGAATTCCAATGAATATAGTGCCAGTCTACTCAGTCTCTCCTCATTAGCCAACCCCCTCAACTCCGGAATCAACCTAGTGAACCTTCTCTGCACCCTCTCCAGTGCCAGTATATCCTTTTTCAAGTAAGGAGAACAAAACTGCACACAGTACTCCAGGTGTGGCCTCACCAGCACCTTGAACAGCTGCAACATAACCCCTCTGCTTTTAAACTCAATCCCTTTAGCAATGAAGGACAAAATTCCATTTGCCTTCCTAATTACTTGTTGTACCTGCGGACCAACCTTCTGTGATTTATGCACAAGGACACCCAGGTCCCTCTGCATAGCAGCATGCTGCAGCTTTTTACCATTCAAGTAATAATCCTTTTTACTATTACTCCTACCAAAATGTATGACGTTACATTTATTTACATTGTATTCCATCTGCCAGACCTTTGCCCACTCATTCAATGTATCTATTTTCCTCTGCAAAGTTTCACAGTCCTCTGCACACTTTGCTCTGCCACTCATCTTAGTGTCATCTGCAAACTTTGACACCCTACACGTGGTCCCCAACTCCAAATCATCTGTATAAATTATAAATAATTGCGGTCTCAACACCGATCCCTGGGGCACACCACTAGTCACTGATTGCCAGCCAGAACAGCACTCATTTATCCCCACTCTTTGCTTCCTGTTAGTCAACCGATCCTCTATCCATGCTAATACTTTACCCCTAATGCCATGCATCCTTATCTTATGCAGTAGCCTCTTGTGCGGCACCTTGTTGAAGGCCTTTTGTAAATCCAGGTACACCACATCCACTGGGTCCCCATTGTCCACCTTGCTTGTAATGTCTTCATAGAATTCCGAAAGATTTGTCAAGCATGACCTGCCCCTCATGAACCCATGCTGCATCTGCCCAACAGGACAATTTCTATCGAGATGGAGATAATATGGTAAGTGGCATTACAGTAGATGATCCATCAAGACCAGCCAGATGGGTATATGAGTAGAAAGGTTTTAGAGGGATATGGCAAATGGGACTAGATTAATTTAGGATATCTGGTCGGCATGGACGATTTGGACTGAAGAGTCTGTTTCCATGCTGTACAGCTCTATGTTTCTATGCCTCTGATCTAATTTTGAATTGATCAGGCTCAGTGGGCTGAATGGATTACTCCCTTTCCTAGGTTTCCATCGCATTGCTGGTAAACAAGCTTTGGTTCCCTCTCAGTGACTTCCTCAAACTGAGGTGGCGTTTATTAATGGCTGCTCTGCAGCCTACAGAATTTTACAGTAATAACCTCTCTCATCCACTGCATCAAAATGATCCTATCTTAGTTGGATTCAAAATGACAAGATACACTTAGATATTAACAACCCACTGATTAGAATTACAGAATTTCACAACATGGAGTAAGCTATTAGGACTGCTTCTGTCTCTCCTGCCTTGCCCTGTTCTCTGGAAAAGAAAGCTACCTGACGCTATTCAAATACCATTTTAAATTTCTATCCTGCAAGTATTCTTGTGACCTTTGCAATGATTTCTGCCAATCAAAATCTACTTCTGTCTTTTTGTTACACCTATTAGTTTCCAATTTTCTCTTGGTGTCTGGGCCACCTGAGCTCAAAAAGAACAAAGATGTTGAACAGAATTGTTTTAATTGTTAATAGAAAAGGAGTGGGTTGTGGTACAGGTTCAATCACTGTTAACCTCTTGAATGGTCTGGGCTAATAGGTCAGCTGAATGCAATAGAGATTCAAAAAATAAATTCAATTAGATTTGAAAAACTTATCTGCAGTTATAATTGAAATGTTTCCTTTGAATAGTCGATGACAAGTAAACAAGGAAAGGGTTTTTCATAATCATTTAACTTAAATGATCACATTCTAACATTAATTTGTATGGTTTCTGAATGTTTATTTTCAATTCAGAAAATTGTATGTTCGTTATTAATTGTATTTTTAAACAATGTTACATCAAACCCATACATGATTGTTACAATGTTAGAAATTGAATTTGGCAAGTGGGCATACATGGGATTACATAATGAAATGATTCACTTTTTAGCAGTTGTATGTTTTCTTTCAGTGCATTGGGATTGTTAACATTTCAAGTACCTTATCCTCGTGTAAGGTCTGTATATTGTACCAACTTTTATCCCAGCTGTTCTAGTAGCTCTGTTATTAATTCTCTTCATGTAATTATCCAATTGATTGAACGTCCACTGTCTAGTAACAGACAGTTAATTGTGTACAGGGTACAAGCGTATTTTTACCCCAAAACATTTTTTTTATGTTTGACCTGTTTTTAATTGCCCATTTAATTAAGCAAGAACAGGCTTTTTAGAGTCTAGATTAATTTAATACATTCTTGAAAATAGTCCCAATTTTCAATTGTTGTTAATTACCTAAATCAGAGAAAAGGCTTTTGTTACCCTGGTCTTGCAACTTAGCACTTCTGTGTGTGTGTGTGTTTTAGTTCATCTTCAACGATACCCTTGTCTATAACTTGTAGCTTTATGAGGGGGATGGGATGGCATGTGCACGGAGGGGAAAGAGATTCCAAAAGGAAAACCTCTTTGTTACTCTTCGTTGCTTAAATGCTTGTGCACAGTTATTGTTGTCCTAATTACAAATGCATGTCGTGGCTCAGGGAGCTATCTCGGTAATAACAGTTATCATTCTTCATTCAGGTCACTGACAACACTTACAACATTCAGAAGAGAAGCTGTTCTCCAACAGTCAAAATATTTATGAGGTCACAAATTTTACTATTTAATTGAAAAGATAGTTCATGCTTTATGAATGGAAAGAGCAACTCACAACTTTTTTTCGTAGTACTGCTTATCAGACTGTTGGACTAGCAATCTTGGAAGAATCACAATCTCTTCCTATTTCAGCTCCATATTGGGCAGATCAAAATAATTGTTTTCGATCTTTGCTAAAAGGTCTGTGTCCTTGCTTTCAATTCCATCTCTCTCCCTGGCCACTGTAGAACTGGATTGTTTGCAACCTCAATATTCTAGCTGTTCCTGAGTTGCATTCTGCTCCCATATCCTCTTCCTCACAAGGACCATCTTTGTAGCATCACATGCTCTTGGCTCTACCTCAGCTGTCTAATATAGAACATTTTCTTGCCAACTTCCAATTTGTCAACTTCCATAAACATCAAGTCATCCAAACATCTGCTTCCTGTAACTTATCACATATCAAGCTGGCCCAGAACATCTATCCCTTACCGGCTTGCATTAGCTCCAGTTTGCCTAGCCCATCAAATTAAAATTCTCTCTCTCATGTTCATGTACTTCATTGCCTTATTCTTGCAACCCCTTTAATTTGTTCAACTTCCAATCTATAACCCCTCAAAAATCTCCGTTATCCTGACTTTATCCTTCAATGGTAAAGTGGAACAATCCAAGGTGCAGTTTAATGCTGCACTTCAGGCTGCTCCAGCAACTATCATCGCAAAGCTGCAAGGACACTGCACTCAGGAACATGCACATTCTGGATTGGACCAGGCTGCATGTCTGGCTTATACACTTCCTGTCATAGCACTTACTCACTCTGAGCCTACATTGTATTGCCATGTCTAGTTTTTCTGCACTTTGGTCCCTCAACCAGAAGATACCAGGCTCACAGTACTGGTGCAGTGCTGTACTGTTTAATGTCCGCACACAGCCAGGAAGATTGTCATATTTGAGATAACAAGGTGTAGAGCTGGATGAACACAGCAGGCCAAGCAGCGTCAGAGGAGCAGAAAAGCTGACGTTTCAGGCCTAGACCCTTCTTCAGAATAATTTGTCAGTCATATTTGTCAGCAGGCCTCAGTCAAGTCAAGAGGATAACCCTCGCTCAGGAGTTCTCAGCACAGTAAGTCAAGAGCAGCCTTTGATACCAGTCAAGATCCTGCTCAGGGTGATCAGAGTCAGGAAATTTTTCTCATAAGGAGTGAGAAGCTGAACTGCTGACAGCACCCATCCCATCTTGCCTTTTCTGCCCTAATGTGGGCTGTTTTCCTCCTGGAATGAGAGAGAGGCAGGTACAGTGGGAGAAGAAAATGGGTGGTACATCAATTACAGCTGATGCAGGTGAAGAAGTGTTCTAAGTGATTCAGTAGGCTGTGCAGATGGCATGCAGACTTAATGGTGTCAGGGGTTGGGGTGAGTGAGAGTGAGTGGGCAAGATGTTGTATGCAATGGTCAGAGTGGTAGAGCATGAGACTTGGGTACAGTGGCAGAGATAGAGTGAATGTGAGGTATTGGAGAGATGATGATGATACTTACCTTGACAGAGTGGAGAAGGATATCAATGTTTTTCCTGCATTCCTCCTCAGAATACTGCTGTCAAAAAAAAAGGGGAAAGAACAGTAGATAGAGTCATAGAGATATACATTATGGAAACAGACCCTCTGGTCCAGCCCGTCCATGCCAACCAGATATCTTATATAAATCTAGTCCCATTTGTCAGCATTTGGCCCATATCCCTCTAAACCCTTCCTATTCATGTACCCATCCAGATGCTTTTTATATGTTATAATTGTACCAGCCTCCACCGCTTCCTCTGGCAGCTCATTCCATACATGCACCACCCTCTGCATAAAAAAGTTGCCCCTTTAGCCTTTTATATCTTTCCTCTCTCACCTTAAACCTATGCCCCCTAGTTTTGGACTCTGTTACTCTGTGGAAAATACCTTGCCTACTTGCCCTATTCATGCTCATCACGATTTTATAAATCTCCATAAAGGCACCCCTCAGTCTCTGACACTCTAGGGAAAATAACCCCAGTCTATTCAGCCTCTCCCTATAGCTCAAACCCTCCAACCCTGGCAGGAAATGCTGGAAATCTGACATAAAAACAGAAATGGCTGGAAAGTCTCAGGAGGTCTGGCAGCATCTGTGGAGAGAAATCGGAGTTCGTGTTTCGGGTCCAGTGACTCTTCTTCAGATTACTGCTGAGACTGTTTCCACCAGGTGACATCCTGGTACAGGATGGCATGGCCTAGTGTCATGGCTTCACTGCAGGCCCTGGGGATAAGGAGGTCCTTGACTGACATCATCCCCTCCAGCAGGACTTGTAGGACCCTGCCCCAAATCAGGATAATGACATCCCATAAAAACCAAAAGAACTGCGGATGTTGTAAATTAGAAACAAAAACAGAAGTTGCTGGAAAAGCTCAGCGGGTCTGGCAGTATCTGTGAAGAGAAATCAGAGTTAATGTTTCAGGTCTGGTGAACCTTCCTCAGAACCGATATCCCATGTCTGCAACGTTCAGGGAAAATCTCATATATCTCATTGTGGCCAACATGCTTTTAAAGATGGTGTGGGTGCAAGAGATGTCAATGAGTTTCAGGATATCAACAAGCACTCTGAGTGTTGAGTTATTCTGGGAATGGCACATGTCAACATGGAGCAACATTTGGATGCGAGGGGCACATAAGGCCATGGACAGTACATAGAAAGATGAGTTTGTTTAGAGATGGTGAAAAAAACTTGTTGGGTTTTGTAGCGAGCCTCGCTTCACACAAATCAATGCAACTCAAAAAACATTAACAACAAAAGCAGAAGTTGCTGGAAAAACTCAGCAGGTCTGGCAGCATCTGTGAAGAAAAAATCAGAGTTAACATTCCAGGTCCGGTGACTCTCTTCATCAGAAACATTAAGTTCAACCCATTGTGTTTATATTGAAGTTTGAGAGATGTCAATACTGAGAGAAAAATTTCCAACTCTACTGTGGTATATTCTTAGAACAATTATGGTACCCATTAACACAGTTTGTTCAACCAAACTCTTCACCCCAGTCCCAACAGAACATCCTCAAATACAGAATTGTGACATAGAATCCCTATAGTGCAGAAAGAGGCCATTCAGCCCACTGAAGAATATTCCTCCCACTCACCTCATTCCCCATAACTCCACATTTACCATGGCCAATCCACATAACCTGAACACCATTTTGGGAGGAAACCTTCACAGACATGGGGAGAACATGCAAACTCCACACAGATAGTCACCTAAGGCTGGAATTGAACCTAGGGCTCTGCTGCTGTGAGGCAGCAAACTGAGCCACCATGAAAGCAGGAGCAAGTATGGTTTTCAGAAGGGAACTGAGTAAATACCTAAAGATAATGGCAAATCTCATGGTTACATTAATTTTCAGCAGTACATACCTTGGCTCCTCTCTGAATGAAACTTGACAATTTAAAGCCAACATGTAACTTTCAATTATGGACTGAACTGTAAATATAGATATAGAGAATTTCATTGTGATTGCCCCAGTTTCACTTGGTTGAGGACTACTACAGTTAGAAAGAGCAAATTTCTTGTTGTTCCCTATTCTTCATATACAAGTAGGTGTAATCTCAGATTACTAACTCGGGAAGTTCAGAGGCTGGCGTTCATGCTGCTGTGACATTAATAATGTATGTGTAACCCCTATGAAGTTTTCCTTTCAGTACAATTTTTAAAATTCTAGAACCGTAGTCTTGTTAAATGGAAATAAAAAGATATAAAACATGATTTTAAAAAGTACATTTCAACAGAAGGATTTGCATTGGCATCATTGGTAGAATAGGGAACATGGCAAATACAGAGAATTGGTAAAGTAAAAAGCAGCAGATGTGTTGGGGTGCAAGAGAAAATTGAACTTAGTGTGTAGTAATGAGGTGACTGGGAACAGAAGCATGGGAACCAGATATGTGCAACTGTGTAGCAGAGAAAATGCACGCAAAAGGAAGGACATTAAAATGAAGTAGATGGAAAGGAAACGAATGACAGATATATAAAGTGTTGCTGATCTTATATGTTGTGTTATACACCTGTGTAAAGCACTGCAAACATGCCTACATCAGACGAACTATCCAGAACGCAGTTCACCAGCAACCTTTGAAGTGCAATCAAGGATGAGTAACAAATAATGATCTTACTAGGGATGCTCACATTCCATGAAAGAATTTTTTAAAAAATCTTTTCTTTTAGAGGATTGACAAGCCAAAATTAAAACCAGAACAAGTTTTTAAAAAAAATACATTTTGATACAGTGCTACTGAAGTGCCCTGTCTTTTAAAAATTTAATACTATTACACTTTACCAAGAAATCGTCAGTATGCAATCTGCTCCCACTGTGGATTAGACAAAACAATAGATCAAAGACAATACTTCCTTATTGTTTTTGCAGCAATTATTGACCTTCAGAAGGAAAGAATGTCCATTTAATGGTTTTACAATCAGAATCATTAAGCAGTAATGGTGTCTCTGCGATCTGAGTGAAAAGCCTGAAAACTCTTTATCCAATAAAATCAGTCAAACGCATTCTTATGGAATTTTACCTTGGTCAACAGCCATAAATACATTGTCTGTGTATAAGTTTATGTCAGGTTTTATAAAGCTTAATTAAGCCTAATAGATACTGGGTGGGTAGAGCTATGACTTCAATAGCAGTGTATAAGGAATGCAGATAGATGCATAATATTTCATTCGTGCCGTTTACAGATATCCTGAGGACAAGGTGTGTTTTCAATGCCTGAGCTATTTTGTAAAGTCAGGGGGGGCATAAAGTGAAATTCTATTTAACCCCATCAGTGGTTAATACTAAACAATTTGGAACAGATTATATTAAGTGGTATATGTTGAAGTTAAGTTATAGATATCAAATGGTATAAAGTTAAACATATATTTAATGTATGGATATCTACCATTTCAAATTTTTGATCTGTACAAAACAGTTGAAGGGTTTTAAAGATGTCTCATGAAATGGTGAGAGTCATGATGGGATTCCAATAACTAGTGGGAACTGAGTATTTCTCCTCTACAGTTTATTTCCATGACTTTAGGATGATTGTACAAGCTGCAAAGTTCTAGAAAAGTAGGACTGTAGCTGAAACAGTGAGACAATTGCATGTGTGCAATTGCTCCCTCTGTAATGCACAAGGAAAATGGACGCAAGTCAAACCTCCACATTGTATGCTTCATATTGGTAAAGATAAAGAATGTGATTCTCAAATTGATTTATCAGAATCAGATCACTAATCATGGATGGTCATGACGAGTGTGTATAGGACATTGTTAAGGGAGGGAACAAGTTATACTAGACTGCACTAGAAGAAAGACATAACTGATCAATCTACCACTGTTGTCCAGTACAAGACACCTGACATAAGTGTTAAGTATATACAATGTATTCTATCAGTCTCAATGTTATAGGATAACAATGCAAGACGATCCTTTCATTTAAGATGTCACAATTTCAATGGTTAACTGGAAAATTAAACATTAACAGTTCATTGCTGAACAAGAAATCAAACAGAATTTTATTTTAATGCTACAAATTGGTCAAGTAGGTCAAGTGACAAGTACGTCAGAAAAATAAATTTGTGATTGGTTTGTGCATTATTCCCAAGAAAGTCTATCACTTGGAACAACAGCCATGATCTTCACAACATGGTAATTAGAAGAAAAATGTCAGGAACAGAAACAACTGCTTCACATGACCTTCATCAACCTAACTAAGGCCTTTGACTGAGTTAACTGCCAGGCCCTCTGATGGATACTGTCACGATGTGACTGCCCTGATAAGTTCACCAGGATGCTGAGGCTGCTGCATGATGACAGTACTTAGCAACTGTGGATTGGAGTCTGAACCTTTCACCGTGGAAGTAGGGGTCAAGCAGGGCTGTATCATTGCATTCATCCCGTTCACCATAGAATATAGAACATGACAGCGCAGTACAGGCCCTTCGGCCCTCGATGTTGCACCAACCTCTCATCAGTGACACTATCTTCATTGCTGCCATCCTCCATCTCACTGGACAAAACCTGCCCAAGGGAATTCAAATCATTTACCATATCTACAGCAGGCTGTTCAACCTTAATCGGTTCAAGGCCAAGAGCAAGTAGTTCACCATCTCCATCTTGGAGCCTCACCATACTGATTACAATACCATCCCAACAAATTCTGCAGAAGATGTGTAGGGCATCTTGGATGGCTTTGCCAAGGCATATAGGCTTCTGGGCCTAACCCTTAACATAAAAAATGAAATGTGAATTACTACCCACACCTCGGCAGCCTTCTGTCTTCCAAGGCCAATGTCGTGATTTACACCACCGCAAACACACTAGAGACAAATTCCCTGGACTTCAACCAAGCCAACCTCAAGCAGGCGATGCCAAAATACTACCAACACATCTCCTGCCCCGCCAGGGGATCGAACATTCTGGACCGCTGCTATACAACCATCAAAGGTGCCTATTGCTCAATCCCCTGCCCACAAATCTGACCGCAGCACTGTGTTCCTCCTCCCAGCTTACAAGCAGAAGCTGAAGCAGGAGAATCCTTCACTAAAAGGAGTACGGTGCTGGGCTGAGGCAGTGGAAGACCATTTCCGGGATTGCTTGGAATCAGTGGACTGGATTGTGTTCAAGTATTCAGCGGAAAACATAGACGAGTATGCCAACACCATCATGGACTTCATTAGCAAATGTGTGGAGGACTGTGTACCAAAGAAGTCAATTCGAGCATTCTCGAACCATAAACTTTGGATGAACCAGGAAATCCACTCCCTACCAAAGACCAGATGTGCAGCATTCAAACCTGGTGCCTCGGACTGATACAGAAAATTCAGATAAGACCTCTACAAAGCCATCAGGGAGGCCAAGATACAATAGCCGACCAAGTTAGAGGCCCAGACCTACCAAAGAGACTCCCGCTGTCTATGCCAAGGCCTAAGTGATATTACACGATACAAAGTGAAACAGTGTAAGACAACAGACAAAGACAAATGCCTCCCTGAGTGCTTTCTATGCTCAGTTCGAGCAGAATACCACCAGCATGTGACACCTGCCCTGACAGCCTCAGGCACAACTGTTGTCTCTGTCACCGCTTCAGAAGTCAGATCAGTCTTCCTGTAACCCAACCCAAGGAAAGCGACAGGTCTGGATGGTTTCCCCAGCCAAGCACTCAGACCCTGGTGGAGATATTCACTGATATCTTCAACCTCTCCCTCCTACAAGCCGAAGTGCCCATCTGCTTCAAGAAGACCACCACCGTCCCCGTACCCAAGAAAACACATTCAACGTGCCTTAATAACTACCGGTCAGTGTCTCTAACCTCCATACTCATGAAGTGCTTTGAGAGGCTGGTCATGGCGCACATCAACTCTAGTCTCCCAACCTGCCTCAATCCTCTACACTTTGCCTAAAAACATAGAGGATGCCATATCCCTTGCTCTGCACTCATCCCTGGAACATCTGGGTAACAAAAACACCTACGTCAGACTCCAGCTCAATGACTACAGTTCCACTTTCAACACCATTATCCTGTCCAGGCTGATGTCAAAACTCTGTGACCTTGGTCTCAGGTCTGCCCTCCGTAACTGATTCCTCTGCTTTCTGACCGACAGACCACAATCAGTTGAGATAGGTAGCTGCACCCCCTCCACAGAAACACTCAACACTGTAGGGCCCCAAGAATGTGTCCTCCGCCCCTACTGTACTGCCTGTACAACTGCGACTGTGTTGCCAAATTCCGAACAATCACTATCTAAAAGCTCACTGATGACACCATCATAGTGGTGTCCAACAACACTGAGTCAAAATACAGAAGGGAGATAGAGGGCTTGGTAACGTGTTGCAATGAAAACAAACTGTCGCTCAATGTTGACAAAACTAATGAACTGATCATCGACTTCAGAAAGAAAGGAGGAGAACATGGCCCCATCTACATCAACAGAACTGAGGGTGAGAGAGTGAACAGCATCAAGTTCCTCGGAGTGACGATATCCGACGAGTTATTCTGGAGTTCCCGTGTAAGTGTGACAGTCAAGAAGGCACAAAAGCACCTCTTCTTCCTGAGGTGACTCAAGAAATTTGACATGTCCATAAGGTCCCTCACCAACTTCTACAGATGCACCATTAAAAGCATACTGTCCGGGTGCATAATGGCCTGGTATGGCAACTGCTCTGCCCAGGATGAAACGGAGGTGGTGTGTGCAGCCCAGACCATCATGGAAGCCAAACTTCCATCCATGGACTCCACTTACACAGCTCATGATGCAGAAATGCCGTCAACCTCATCAAAGACCCATCGCACCCCTGTAATAATCTCCTACAACCTATCCATCAGGTAGAAGTTACAGAAGCCTGAACACACGCACAAGCAGGTTCAGGAATAGCTTCTTCCCGGCCATTATTAGAACGATGAATGGACTCTCTAGCCTCAAATAATGCTGATCTTGCTAACATTGATCTTGCTTAGCGCACACCCTGTGCAATATCACTTGTAGGCCTCTAAGTTTTTTTGATCTATACATCCTTGTTTACTATGATCTGCCTGTACTGCTCGTAAACAAAGCTTTTCATTGTACTTAGGTACACGTGACAACAGACCAATCAATCAATTAATCAATCAATCAAAGAAATTTATTAAAATTAATTAATGTACAGAAGTATAATTGATATCTAAACAACTTAAAAAGCTAGTCAGACCATTACATGAGATTTTCTAGCATGCCATAACAGAATGTATCTCAATCTCTGCAAAACAAAAGTGTCCATCTTTAGATAGGCAGATATAACCAGTCCCTTGACAAACAAGATTAAGGAAATTCCCAAGGCCTATATAAAGAGCAAGAAGGTAGCTAGGGAAAGGGTTGGTCCTTTCAAGAATAAAGGGGAGAAATGATGTGTGGATGCGTGGAGCTGGAGGAAGTGGGTGAGGATCTTAAGGAATACTTTTCATCAGTATTCACAAAGGAGGACACGGTGGACGGAGGTCAGACATATGAGTCTAGAAACAGGTATGCTGGTATTCCAGGGTATGTTGACATAAAAAAGGGGGCGGTGTTGCATTAAGATAGACAAGTCCCCAGGACCTGATGGGATCTATCCCAGAATACTAAAGGAGGTGAGAAAGGAAATTACCAGGGGCCTTGACAGACATCTATGTATCCTGTTTAGTCACAGGAGAGGTCCATGAGGACTGGAGAATAGCCAATGTTGTTCCTTTGTATAATGAGGGCAATGGGGATAATCTAGGAAAGTACAGGCCGGTGAACCTTACGTCAGTGGTAGTGAAATTATTGGAGAAAACTCTTAGGGACAGGATATACTCACATTTAGAAAACAATATGGACTTATTAGCAATTGGCAGGATGGCTTTGTGCAGGGGAGGAAGTACCTCACAAATTTGATTGAGATTTTTGAGGAAGTGACAAAGATGATTGATGAGGGCAGCACAGTGGATGGTGTCTACACGGACTTTAGTAAGGCCTTTGACAAGGTCCTTCATGGCAGGCTGATACAGAGATGAAGTCACATGGCATTTCAGTTGAGCTGGCAAGGTGGATGCCAAACCGGCTTGATCAAAGGCAACAGAGAGTAACAGTGGAAAGGTGTTTTTCTGAGTAGAGGTCTGTGACTAGTGATGTTCTGCTGGAACCCCTGTTGTTTGTAATATATATATAACTAATTTGGAGGAGAATGTAGGCACTCATTATTAAGTTTGTGGATGAAGACTGGGGGAGATGGAAATAGTGAGGAGGATTGCCAGTGAATACAGAAGGATATAGGCTGGACGGAGATTTGGGTCATGAAAAGGCAGATGGAATTTAATCCAGAGAGCTGCAAGGTGATGCATTTTGGAAGGTCTAATGCAGGAGGGAAGTATTCAGTAAATGGCAGAACCCTTAGGAACATTAATATATAGATAGGTCAAGAATTACAGGTCCACAGTACCCTAAAAGCGGCAACACAAGTGGATGAGGTGTTCAAGAAGGCTTATGGCATGCTTGTCTTCATCATTCAGGATGAGTATTTTGCAGCTGTATAGAACTTTAGTTAGGCTACATTTGGAATATTGCACGCTGCTTTTGTTGCCAAACTACCAGAAGAATGTATCTGAGATAAAAGGTACTGCAGATGCTGGAGAATCCGAGATAACAAGCGTGGGGCTGGATGAACACAGCAGGTCAGGCAGCATCATAGGAGCAGGAAAACTTGACGTTTCGGGCCTAGACCCTTCATCAGAAATGTCAAGTTTTCCTGCTCCTATGATGCTGCTTGACCTGCTGTGTTCATCCAGCCCCACGCTTGTTATACCAGAAGAATGTACCTGCTTTGGAGACGGTACAGAAAAGCTTTAACAGGATGTTTCCTGATTTGGAGGGCCTTACCTATGAGGAGAAACTGGACAAACTTAGTTTGTTTTCACTTGAAAATCAGAAGTTGAGGGATGACATGATAGCAATTTACAAAATTATGAGAGATATGGATAGAATGAATAATAGGAGTGTTTTTTCTCGGATAGAAATGTCAATTAGTAGAGAGCATAAGTTTAACATAAAAGGGGGGAATTTAAAGGAGATGTTAGAGGCAAGATTTTTTACACAGAGGGTCGTAAGTGCCTGGAATGGGCTACCAGATGAGATGGTACAAGCAGATACAATAGCAACATTTAAGAAGCATCTTGACAGATACATGAATAGGCAGGGATTGAGGAATACAGGTCATTTAGAGGCGAAACGTTTTCAGTTTAGAAGACTGGCATGGTGGCTCAGTGGTTAGCACTGCGGCCTCATGGTGCCAGGGACCTTGATTTAATCCCAGCCCTTGGGTGACTGTCTGTATGGAGTTTGTATGTTCTCCCCATGGTGCGTGGGTTTCCTTCGGGTACTCCAATTTCCTCCACAGTCCAAAGGTCTGCACGTTAAGTGGATTGGCAGTGCCAAATTGTCCTCAGTGTCTAGGGATATGCAAGCTAGGTGGATTAGCTATGGGAATTGCAGGATTATAGGGTCGGTGGTGCTGGGTCTGGGTGGGATGCTCTTTGGGCAGTCAGTGTGGACTCGACGGGCTGAATGGCCTGCTTCCACACTGCAGAGATTCTGTGATTCTATGAAAGGCATCATGTGTCAGCACAGGCTTGGTGGACTGAATGGCCTGTTTGTGTGCTGCAGTGTCTTTGTTTGTTCTTAGGAGCTATAAAAAAGACTTTTAATGAACGAATTGTTGTTTTTCACATGGTCAGCAGAATCAGTTCTGATCCTTGAACAGTGACTGTACACTAAATTAAAATTAATTGCCATAGTAACTCTACAATGGTGTTTCAGCAATCATATGGTTATTTTGAATGTACGATGCCACCAGTGCTTCCAATCTACCCAAATCTCCTCTCAGACTAAGTACTGCATCCCAACATAGTAAATATCTCACATTATGTATCAAACCCTAGCATGGTTACAGTTCAGATTTGTGAGAACAATAGAGCTTAGAAGGTTAAATAACATAGACAAGATTGATAAGTTTGACTTTTAATTTCTTGAGGAATGAGTTCGATTAATTTATCACTTCTGCTGACCATCGCTTTGCTAATTTTCTAGACATTTCTTCCCCTAACATTTAGACGCAGATTTCAGGAAGGGTACAGTTTCACAGGTACTAGTGCTCTCATTAATATATTGCAACTGATTATTAATATGTAAAACAAGACAGTGAAACAGCCAGGATATTTGATTGTGGTAGCATCATAACTTCCACAATATTCGTATGTATTTTCAGCAGAAATTGTGGGAAAATAAATAGAGTAATCAAAGAATTATTTTCCTTATTTCTGGGCTAAGGCTAACTGTAGCCCATGTAATGACACAAATGCTGGAATCAGCTGACACAGCACAAGGCATCATTGAATTTTTTTTCAATAGAATAGAATCCCTACAGTGTGGAAACAGGCCCTTTGACCCAACAAGTCCACACCAACCCTTGGAGCATCCCACCCAAACCTATCCCCTTATAACCAACCTGATCTATACATCCCTGAACACTACGGGGCAATTTAGCATGGCCACCCACCTAACCTACACATCCTTGGATTATGGGAGGAAACCAGAGCACCTGGAGGAAGCCCATACAGACACAGGGTGAATGTGCAAACTCCACACAAACAGTCACCTGAGGTGGGAATTGAACCCAGGTCCCTGGTGCTATGAGGCTACAGTGCTATCCATTGAGCCACCGTGCCACTCCAAATTGAATCTTTTCAGTTTTTCAGTCACAGAAGGGGCAAAACTTGCTCATTTACCTTCTCACTCCTCATTGTTCAAGGCTCCAAGTGCACCTTCCAGGTGAAGCAGTGATTTACCTGCACTTCACTCAATCTAGCTCACAATGTGGCCTCCTCTATGTCTGTGTGTGATTGTAAGAGGAGTATGTCAGAAGTTTGAGAGGGGAGCTTTGGGGGTTCGGCTAGCCTTAATCTTAGGAATGTGGTAACCAGTGAAAAATAATTGCTTCAACTGAAGTCAGGGGTCACTGAAGATTTGCGAAGAGGCAGACTTGAACTGGTCTGCAGAAATTTATGGAGGCTCACACAGGTTTCTATTTGTACAGATTTCCTGCCCAAATGCGTACAGATAATTATGCTTTCAATGAAATATCTGCTTTAACTAGGAGTGGATAAAAACATGGTAAAGTTATGAGATAGTCAGAGTAAATATGATAAAAGCTAGAATTTATTTTAAGCATTTTTAAAAATGATCTTTCTCAGCTAGTTTTTCTCCTTATTTTCCCTTCACCTGAAAGTTAGCACTGATTCTCTTTATATTTACCTAGCATTAGTGAGACAACAATGGTCTTAAAATATATTCAGTAATCTTACCTCCTTACTAACAGCAGTGATGTGGCTGGCTCCATTCTGAAAGGGCCATATTGTTGGGTGTTCGCAGTTTGAAGGCAGAACATCACTGCAACGGGACACAGCAGCAAGTTTATGCAACAGTATGTGTAGCCTGGACAGCACAGTTTCCCTGTCTTCTATTACAGCAGTCATAAACAACAACAAGTGGGAGTATCTGAATAAACAGAAACTCTCAATCAGTTAATAAAGACAGTCAGTCCCTTCAAGACAACTAAATCTGCTCCAAGTGACGGTTCATTGGCTGAATTGCATTTGACCCTGTGGGACTGGTTAACCTCAAACCTTCTGGACAATTAGGGATGGGCAATAAATGCTGCCTAGCCAGCGATGCCCTCATCCCATGAATGAATACAGAAAACAAACTGGATGTCTGGTCTGCCACATCTCAGAATCCATGAAGAAAGATATCATCTTTATCTACAAGTGGAAGAGGGAGAGGGAAATGGTCTGGAATTAATAGCCAGCTTCACTGTTTACCCCATACCATGTAGCAAGAAGACGAAAAAAGTGGATGAGTTGGCCTTGGGGAGAAACTCACCTGCTTCCTGTCACTTCACCAAAGCACTTTGGGTAAGATGGTGCCTGGGTGACCTTCTCAATCTGTAACTGAGTGATTGTCATTTGAGAAACTTAATTACCACCTCCCTAAACACCTCCCTCCCCACTGGGCAAGAATCTAAGCTAATTTCATAATGGAGAAACCACGGTGACCTGACTACCTACTGAGTTAAGGTGATCCAAACTGGGTACAATTGCAGGTGTTATTGACAGTCAAGGAGGTGGCACTGGAAAGCCAACCCCTGTCCTTGTATTGATGTGCAGATGCTGGTGTTGGACTGGGGTGGACAAGGTCAGAAGATACATGAGATCAGATTATAATCCCACAAGTTTAATTGGAATCACACAAGCTTTCAGAGCGCAGCCCCTTCATCAGGTGCAGTGAGAGAGCTGGGCACACAGGCAGAGAGATCAAGGGCAGAGAGATCAAAAGATCATAGAACTAGTGTGAGCGGAGTGACTGATGATAAGTCTTTGCAGGTGTCAAGAGTGTTAGACAGTGTGTAAAGTATTTGTAAAGTCAATGTCAGTGCTGTGCTGTCATGACAATCAGGCAGAGCAGTAGGACTATACAAAAGGTAACATCTCAGATCAGGCACAGAATTGTCTCAAAGTTTTAACATGGAATCAGACTGGTTTTATTCCGAAAGCTGGAAATTATATGATGCCACACTGACTGACTGTGACTACAAATTGTGTGTTTTTGAACAAAGTAGAATGTATTTGCAAATAAACAAACCTCTTGGAAGAAATTATTCACCTCACAGATGTGTGTGTGTGTGTGTGTGTGTGTGTGTGTGTGTGTGTGTGTGTGT
>JAHRHZ010000038.1:7740944-7811087 GCA_024137785.1 Ginglymostoma cirratum | reverse complement strand
GTGTGTGTGTGTGTGTGTGTGTGTGTGTGTGTGTGTGTGTGTGTGTGAATGTGTGCATGTGCATGTACATGTATGTGAGAGTGTGTGTGTGACAGAGTGTAATAAGTAATTCAAAACTGTACAAGCTAATTAAGGTGGAGAGATCATAACAATATATCACTGTGATGCTGTCAAAACAGGAAAGTAAGGAAGATTTTACAGATGTAGAAGTGTGGTAGAGTCACATGTAGTGTGACATGTACCCAGAGCAAACACAGCATCATCTCAGATGAGGAGGAACGCGACGGACACCTGAAGGTTTTGAAAGATGCCCTTCATAAGAACACGATACAATGCTCAACTCATTGATCACCAGTTCTGACATGCCACAGCGAAAAATCATCAACAACCGCCTTAGAAGACAGACACAGGATAAGACATAAAGAGTAGCCTTCGTCCTCCAGTACATCCCCAGAGTGGAGAGACTACACAATGTTCTTTGCAGCCTTCAAAATGACATTGATGACAATAAGCATCTCGCCAAGATCTTCCACATGCCTCCACTTCTCACCTTCAAACTACGGCCAAACCTCAAACAGACCATTGTTCTCAGCAAACTACCCAGTCTTCAGGACAACATCAATCACAACACCACACAACCCTGCCATGGAAATCTCTGCAAGACATGTCATATCACCGATATGGATACTGCCATCACATGTGGGAACACCACCCACCATGTACATGGTAGATACTCATGTGACTCAGCCAACATTGTCTACTTCGTTCAATGCAGGCAAGGATGCCCCGAGGCATGGTATATCAGCAAGTCTATGCAGACGCTATGACAACAAATGAATGGACACCGTGCAATGATCCCCAGACAGGGGTTTTCCCTCCTAGGGTGGGGAGCACTTCAGGGATCAAGGATGTTCAGCCTCCAATCTTCGGGTAAGTGTCCTCCAAGGTGGCATTCAAGGTACACAACAATGCAGAATCACTGAGCAGAGACTGACAGCCAAATTTCGTACCCATGAAGATGGCCTCACCTGTGATCTTGGGTTCATGTCACACTACAGGTAACCCCATCACACTGTTCTGTATCTGTAAAATCCTCTTTACTTTCCTGTTTTGGCATCATCACCTTGATAAATTGTTATGATCTCTCTACCTTAATTAGTTTGTACAGGTTTGAATCATTACACTCTGTCCCCAGTCTTCTAAAGCACAGGTCTGGCCAGGTTGTTGTGGAACATCCTGCTCAATTATATCAGTTTTGTACCATGTGTTCTTTACGAAAGGTTTTGTGCAGAAAACCAACATTGACGATGAATCCATAAGACAAAGATCCACATGCAATATCCGAGAGGGCCTGTGGAAAATCAAGATGGTGCATCGGTGCATCCTATTGGATGGTTCCCTGAGGAGACCATCAAAGTCATTTGCTAGAACAGGTCATTGCCACAATTTTTAAATAAACACAAAAATTAGGCTGACTGACAGTGAGAAACAGTAACCCCCCCAAACCCGTTGGATTCTTAGTGCATACACAAAGTCTCAACACATACTGTCCTTGAGGTAGCTCTAGTGTGGAACAGACTGTTGTCCACTTCCTTTTGAAATATGTCTTTGCAAAGATGGTCAAAGAAGAGATACGGCATTATGAAGAAGGATCACAGGATTTGAAAAATTAACTCTGATTTATCTCGACAGATGCTGCCAGACCTGCTGACATTCTCCAGTAATTTCTGCTTTTTTTTCAGATCTTCAGTGCCCGCATATCTTTATCTTATTTAAGTGATACAATGGCTTTTATTGTGGTTCATCCTGAAGGCTCACATAGCACAGGGCCTTGTATTCCCTCGGTTCTTCCCACGTATGCCCACCTGAGGCAGACATCAGTCTCAATAAATGTGAGACTGGAAAGGCACAGCCGGTCAGACAGCATCTGAGGAGCAGGTAAGTCAATGTTTCAGGCTGAAACCCTTTGTCAGGACAGGTTTCACCCAAAACATTGACTTACCTGCTCCTCTGATGCTGTCTGACCTGCTGTGCTTTTCCAGCCTCACACCTCTGGACTCTGGCTTCCAGCATCTGCAGTCCTTATTGTCCCTAAGGTAGATATCAGCTCAGTGGAAGGTGCCCTTTGGTTTGTCAAAACGTATTGTTCCTCCAGTGCGAAGAGTTGCTTGTGACTTAGTTGTGGAAGGTGGCAGGAACAGCATCTCATATTTCACTTGGGAACCCTGCAGCCCAATGGTATCAATGTGGATTTCACAAGCTTCAAAATCTTCCCACCCCCAACTGCATCCCAAAACTAGCCATGCACATACCCGCCTCCCTAACCTGTCCTCCCACCTATCCACTCCTCCCACCTCAAGCTGCACCCCCATCTCCTATCTACCAGCCTCATCCCGCCTCCTTGACCTGTCCGTCCTCCCTGGGCCAACCTATCCCCTCCCTAACTTCCCACCTACTCTCACCTTAACTGGCTCCAATCCCGCCTCCTTGACCTATCTGTCTCCTCTCCACCTATCTTCTCCTTTATCCATCTTCTATCTGCATCCCCTTCTCCCGATTTATTTCAGAATCCCCTTCCCCCACCCCATTTCTGAAAAAGGGTCTAGACCTGAAATGTCAGCCTTCCTGCTCCTCTGATGCTGCTTGGCCTGCTGTGTTTATCCAGCTCTACACCTTGTTATCTCAGATTCTCCAGCATTGGCAGTTCCTACTATCCTTGTGACTTAGTGTTGTGGACTGGTACAATCAAAGGTCCAGGATGGTGTGCAGACAACTGTAGTAAAGTTCATAACAATATGAGGTTGTAGACTTGCTCACAGAATTGGTGTGTTTGATTGCAGACGTTTCATCACCCTGCTCGGTAACATTGTCAGTGCACCTCCGGTGAAGCGTTGGTGTTCTGTCCCGTTTGTTATTTATGTGCCTCGGTTTGCTGGGGTGGTCGGCATTACTTCCGGTTTTGTTTTTCAGTGGTTTGTATATCGGGTCCAGTTCAATGTGTTTGTTGATGGAGTTCCGGTTGGATTGCCAAGCCTCCAGGAATTCCCTGGCATGTCTCGATTTGGTCAAACCCGACATACAAACCCCTAAAAAACAGAACCGGAAGTGATGCCAACTGCCCCAGCAAACTGAGGCATATAAATAACAAACGGGACAGAACACTGATGCTTCACCGGAGGTGCACTGATGATGTTACCCAGCAGGGTGCTGAAACGTCTGCAACCAAATGCACGGTTTGGTGATCAAGTCTATAACCTCATCCGTAACCCAAGCTACAAATCATCTCAAAAACTTTAAGTTGATATCTACAATTGAGAAGGCTCAATTAGAAAAATTTCAGGTTAAGGTCCTTTTGCCATTGTACACTGAGGCGTTCTGTGAAATCACTTGGGTTCAATGATCCAAGAATGTTTTGACATGGATCGTAAATACGATCTGTAACTGCATTAATGTCCTAAGGCACCTAAATGCCACATTCCCAACTGAAGTAAATTAATCTGTGATGTTCTTAATGTAATGTCACATTTGTAAACTAAGTGTAGTTCAATTTTACAAATTTTAAGAATCCAGTACATGATGCCACACATTTTGTATTTTGGAAACAACATATTCTATGATACTTGTCATTTTAGTTTGTAACTGGTGGGCAGTGGAGCCGAGGTACATGACATGATCTGTTGGACCAAAAGGAGGAGTTGGGTACTTCCAGGACTCCCAAAAATAATTTGTGTCCCTGTTGCCCTGTGATTTACCCTTTCTGTCATTATAACCAGCCTGCCCTGAAATCCATCTCCAAATTGGCCTTACTTTTGGTAACCCCAGCCTGGTTTGGAAATCTCAATCTAATGAGCTGACTCAGCATATCTGTTTGATGGAGGCCTTAAAACTGTGGTGGCCCCAATAGACAGCTAGTCAGTACCTACTTCGATTGGTTGCCCAAATGTTAACTGAGACAAGGTTCATTGGAATCCCAATCTCCGTTCAATACTTTACTCAAATGATCCACCTCTATGAGAGTTAAAGGAACATTACAGCCAAGCCTAATCCTGTCCTCTTGCCTGAAATTCACACACCTATATTCCATTAATGAACTGCTGTAAGAATGTCAGTGCGCGCAAGGTAAGTGTTGAAATGAACTGAAGCACCTCAGTAGTAAATGCCACGATTGAGCATTTCGCACTTTTGGTAACATTCCTAGTTAACAGCACCTGGAGCAGTTTTGCAATCTGTAATATTGCCTCTCTTCAAACAGCTATTACTACCTACAACTTGGTTTTGTTCAGCCTTTATTCACTCTCCCCAGGAGTTGATTATAGTGTTCAGTGCTGCCCTTCCCTGTTTGTTCAGCTACAACAGAGCAAAGTGGGCAGGCACTTTGTGTGACCTAGCAGGACAGCATTGCAGACCAGCCTTAGCCTTTGGCTCCCTCAGCTGGGGTTCACTAGCTGTCAGCAGGGGATCCGCCATTGGGTTGGCCCACATCTCAGCTAGAAGCGAGTTTCTAAACCCCATTTACCTTTGTGTAGAGTAGACACGGAGGGACTGCAGCACAAAATCAACCTGTAATCTTTCAACAGGTATTTTATTTAGCTGCTCAGTTATTTTCAATTTTCTCCGGTTGACTTCATTGCCTTCAAAGTTTCTCATGCCCTAAAGCATGGATGCAATGAAATGGATTAGAAAGGAAAATTTGCACTGATAGTTCAATTCTTACTTTCTTCATCTGTTTCATTGGTGTTTTTACCACATATTCAGCATAAACAACAGTAATGATGTAAGGTAGACAAACAGGAGGCTGGAAGAACACGGCAAGCCAGGCAGCATCTGGAGGAAAGGAGAAGTCAACATTTTGAATATTACCTTTCTTCAGTCCTGAAGAAGGGTAATATCTGAAATGTTGACTTCTCCTGTCCTCCAGATGCTGCCTGGCTTGCTGTGTTCTTCCAGCCCCCTGTTTGTCTACCTTGGATTCCAGCATCTGTGGTTTTTTGTCTCTATTAGAAAAGTCACTTCCCTCACATGGTTACATTCTAGAATGTAAACAACCAGCTTCCATATCCTGCTTGCATATCTTTTTATCCACGGTTATGTGTGCCAATGATTCTGCTGTCAGGATAGGAAACCAATTTTGGTCATCTAAAAATAAGGATCTAGTTCGAAGACCTATCTTGCTATGGCTTGAAGTACTAAATATAGAAACATTGTTAAGTCAATGAATGAGCATGTCACATGGATAAAGAAAACTGCATTTGACAGACAGCAAGAGTACAACAACTAGGATTATTACAGCATTATCACAGGGACTTTTGAATGAAGTTATTATTTAGATTCGGAAAATAAACAATAACTGGATACATTTTACATTAGGCCACTTTTGGAGTATTGTGTACATTTCTGGTCGTCCTGCTACTGGAAGTATGTTATTAAATTGGAGAGGGAGCAGAAAAGACTAACAAGGATGTTCCCAGGACTTGAGGGTTAGAGTTATAGGAGAGGCTGGATAAGCTGGGACTTTTCTCACTGGACCGTAGGAGGTTGAGGTGACCTGATAGAGGTTTATAAAATATGAGGGGAATAGAAAAGGTGAATGGCAAAGGTCAACTCCAGAGGGTACGTGAGCTCAAAACTAGACGACATATTTTGAAGGTGAGAGTAGAAAGATTTAAAAGGAACCTGAGGGGTAACTTTTTCACTCACAGGGTGATTCATATGTGGAATGTACTGTCAGAGGAAGCAGTAGAATCAGGTGCAGTTACAACATTTAAAAGTCAGTTGGTCAAGTACACGAGTAGCAAAGGTTTAGAGGGAATGGGAAAATGCAGGAAAGTGGGGCTAGTTTAGTTAGGGAAACCTAGTTGGCATGGACGAGTTGGACCAAAGGGTCTGCATGCTATGACTCTATGATTATGACTCTAATACAGTAGGTCGGTAAACTATCGAATGTGTGAACGCTTTAGTCTGACATCCAAACATGTAGTGTGTATAACAACTTTAAATGTCTACAAGTATTGTTTAAAAAGTAAATAATATATTGTTTAGTTTGATTTAATTTTGATAGAGTTCTTACTTAATATTTTCTGATTTATTTACCTCCTACTTTTACAGTCACTGGATCTTTCTGTACTATTCCATGTTGGATAATATGAAGGAAAATGTTTCATAATACTATCTGGTACGTTTTGTGCTGTTCACTAATTTCAGAAAAGTTGGAAGTAGAATCTAATGTTCTCATTGTAGTATTTTGAAGACATTTTCATCTCTTAAAGATAAACTTGGTTACCTGTGAAAACTACAAGGAGTAATGTGATTGAGGAACGTGTGTGACATTCGAAACAACAAACATGAATCTTGAAATTTTCCTTTACCTACAGCTTTGAAAACACTTCAGATATCTCTATTTAATTTTGCACAGGTGCCAGTTCAGAGCACATACAATAACTCCCAGGACATCCCATTAGGTTGATGTTTGATGCTACTCACAAATGATTAATAGTCTTTATCCCTAAATTTAAAACAATGATCATAATTTCAAAAATTGCTATCCAGTAAATTATATCAACCAAGGTCATTCCTTTAACACTGAGCTTCCCTTAGCATATAGTCAGGAATGATGTTGCTGGCTGAAAATTCCAGTGTTCAGCTTCATTTACAACTACAATGATATAAAACTATTTGTCTAAGTTTGTGCTATTGGGTAACTGAAATTGAAAGGTAATAACACCTTGGACAAGACAAAACCAAAGAGAGCTCCTTAACCTTCAATGGGGTCACTATCACTTTGTCATTCACCCTTCAGTATCTTATTCAACACCATTGACAAACTCATCAACACCACAGTTGCTTGGGTAAGATAAATATTATGATAAAATATATTAAGTGATGAGTAGGTTGCCTCTTAACACCTCAAAGCTTCTCAACCAGTTACAGGCCCCAAGCAAGGAGTGTAATGGAATATTTGCCACATGCCTGGATGTGTGCGGCCACTTCAATACCAAGCAGATGTGAGCAGACAGCTTGATAGGTCATCCTGTCAATGGACTCAATGTCAAATCACTCTATCAGTTGCAGTTATAGTCTTCATGATTTACAAGATACAGAAAGAAACACTGTGCAAATTGCTGGGACTTGAATATGCTGCAAACATTTCAATTCAGCAGCAAAAGAACACATGCTGGAGAACAGTGATTCTAACTGCCAGGACTCGCCTGCATGCTGCCAGTCAACTATATGCCCTGAACCAGTGGAAATTAGCAACCAGCTGTCCAAAAGCTAGCAACAGATGTTTGGGTGGTGGGACCCCAGCAGCAGCCAGGTAGAATTCAATTGATAGAATCCCTACAGTGCGGAAACGGGCCCTACAGCCCAATGAGTCCACATCGACCCTGAGAGCACCCCACCCAGACCCATCCCTTTAAACTACACATCCCTGGACACTATGGCAATTTAGCATGGCCAGTCCACCTAACGTGCACAGCTTTGGACTGTGGGAGGAAACCGGAGCACCCAAAGGAAACCCACGCAGACATGGGGAGAATGTGCAAACTCCACACAGACGGTCGCCCCAGGGTGGAATCAAACCCGGGTCCCTGGCGCTGCGAGGCAGCAGTGCTAACCACTGAGCCACCATGCCACCAGTTCTTTGGCAATTGGGTAAGACATGGAGTGGGATGTAGTGATTATTATTAGTGGAGGAAATCTAAGCATTCCAACATTCAAAGTTGTCATTTTGTTCCTCCTGGTCGCACAAGGAAAGTTAAAACAACTTACCTTAAAAATCTTTTCTGCTTTTGATTTCTTGCTACCTTCCCATCATGGAAATGTCAATACTGACAGACATGCTCAGACCATAGTTAAAATTATGGATGGGTAATCAAAAGGGTAAGTTAAAAACTGAAGATAGCAGGATCCATACAAGATGTTGGCATGTCTAACTTCATGCCAATTTTAACTACCCACTTGGTTTCTGCCAGGCAGGTAGGATTAAAACTTTATATATTGTTCAGCTATAGCATACGAGGTCATAGTTGAAATTATGCCTCTATGAACTAGCTTAGGACAGCTGTAGTTAGCTTGAAATATAAGCCATATCATAGACCAAGTGAATAGGAAACAGAAATACATATAATAACATTGGAATAAAGCAGAGCAAAGAAGGCATTAAACACTGGCAATGAAACAAACTGTAGGATTTAGAGATAGTAGGAACTGCTGATGCTGGAGAATCTGAGATAACAAGGTGTAGGGCTGGATGAACACAGCAGGCCAAGCAGCATCAGAGGAGCAGGAAAGCTAAGGTTTCGGGTCTAGACCCTTCTTTGGAAAGGATGTAGGATTATGATGCACAGTTTGGAACACATTGTAGCAAGAGACAATAACATACTAGTTAGACCACACCTGGAATATTGTGACTTATTTTAGTTCCCATATCTGTACTGGCATTGGAGGCAGGCAAAAAAGAGGCTCACTAAATTGAATGTGGGTGCAGAGGGGCTGTCATATGAGGAGAGGTTGAGTAGGTTCTGCCTGTATTCATTGGAATTTAGAAGATTGAGAGGTGACCTTATCTAAATGTACAGAGGACTTGACAGGGTAAATGCAGAGAGGTTGTTTCCACTTGTGGGACAGTATAGGACCAGAAGACATAATCTGAGAGCAAGAGTCACCTTTCTTCTCTCAGAGGGTGGTGAATCTGTGGAATTCTTTACTGCAGAGGACTGTATAGGCTGGGTCATTAGATATATTTAAGGCTGAGATAGACAGCTTTTAAATCAGTAGGAGAAAGGAGATAAGGCAGGAAAGTGGAAATGAGGACTATCAGAAACAGAAATTGCTGGAAAAAGTCAACAGATGTGGCAGTATCTGTGGAGAGGTATCAGATTTAACATCTAAGGCCCAATGACCCTTCTGTGAAGTTCTGAACATTGACTCTGATTTCTCTCTACAGATGCTGCCAGACTTGCTAAATTTTTCCAGCAATTTCTGTTTTTGCTTTTCCTTCTGGTTTCCAGCATCGGCAGTTCTTTGTTTTTTTTTGAGCATTGTAAGATCAGACATGAACTCATTGCATGGTTGAGCAGACTAGATGGGCTGAATGGCCTACTTCTACTGTGATCTAATGTACACTATGAAATGGAAACACTGTACATTTCATAGAACAGAAATGTACAGTGCTTTCTACAGAAGCCTACAAAACAAAATGTAACGTACAAGCACACTCTGCATCTCCTCTAGGCAGACAGGAAGAAGGTTGTCAACATTACATTAATGATCCTAAGGTTAGAAGAACACCTCACAGAGGTGTATTTTTAGCTGATAGAAGGTCTGTTGCTCAGTTTCCTAAAACAGAATATCTGAGACAGTATGATCAATTTAATCCATCAGTGTCACTGAAGATTCCTTTGAGAATATTAGTGATTGTAGATTTCTCAGCTTCTAAGTGAATAAAATCAGGCTTCTTTTAGACAATGTGACAGACAAAAAGATTACAATTCTACATTATAATGACTGAAGAAGACAAGTTAGTGACTTGAGAGAGGCCTTGCAGTGCTTATCTCCTAAAATTTTAATTATGTTAATTACTGAAAGACAAAAAAAGCAAATTAGTTTTAAAATATCACTTAAGAGGGCCTGAAAAGACATAGCTTTTAAACCCCTGGTGAGTTCACAAGTTAACCATAATTTGGAGACTGAATACTCAAAGGGACCTTTGACTCTCTTTGAATCCTGTTAATTTTAAGCATAGATAATTGAAAATTATTACTGTGACAAAGGGAATCACAAGAATTCTATATGCTATGCTATTTTCTGACATTCTTTTGAAGGTTTGAGATGTTTAGAAATTGTGACTAAAGGGTTTCCAAAGTAAGTAATGTTCATTTATGGCTGCAGGTGGTTTCTGGAGTAGCATGAAGAACTAGCAGAAATGCTTGTTGACAGGAAAACAGGAGGATTTGTTAGAAATAGGCAGGCTGCTCTCCCTTTGGCAATGCTAAGGTCGTTGGATGAAGGGTTTTACCTGATGTTTATCAGGCACTGGAGTCTCTTCAAACACACAATCTTTTGAATACAGTACCTGTTAACTCAGTCAGATGTAAAATTCATTATCAGTTCTTTTGTTACAGTTCTGTCTCTCTACACCCCCCTGACCTAACAAACCTCTTGTGGATGAAAATGCCTGAGGAGGTACATGTCTGGTTGTGATAGCTTTGCTCCAAGGTTCAGCTCTTATCTGGTGCATGGCTAAGGGGTAGTTGTGGCCCATGTACAAAGGATATGTAGAATAAATGGGCTTTGTTCTTGGGCTCCATAAACTATGCCATTTAAAGCATGATTGTTCGAATGCAATTTTTGTGTAGATAGAAGTTTTCTCAGTGGCTGACCGAAGAAAATCTGGAAAGTTTACTTTGATCCTTCCCTGTGACAGTTCTGTACGCCAGGAACCAGTGACAATAATGTGGTTAATTCAGCGTAAAAACAATTTTAGCCATCATCCAAACAATTGGTGCCATGTCTCATACATTTGCTGGTGACGGCCATCTCTAATTCTGTACAACAGTTCATGACCCCTCCAGTGTCTGTGTGGAGGCTGGTTGCTTTTTTGATTTTCAGCCCTACTTGAGCAGTAATTTTTTTCCAGTTGAATATTGTGAAGGCTGGAGCCCTATTGTTATCATATATTAACAGCATGTTTGAATGTAATCAGGGGATTCACTGGAGATTCCCCTTTTTTATGGGAACAGACTGAATCAATGACAAAAACAGAAATTGTCAGAAAAACTCAGCAGGTCTGACAGCATCAATGGAGAGAAATTAATTAATGTTTAGGTTCCAGTAATTCTTCTTCAGAACTTCTTCAGTGTCCTTAAAAATGACACACCTATAAAGGTCAAGTTCCAGTTCTATACTTCACCAATTGACTCTTTGTATTAAAACAAAGCAGGGAGGCAAAGGCCGAGTGGTATTATCGCTGGACCGTTAATCCAGAGAACTAAATAATGTTCTGGGGACCTGGGTTCAAATCTCGTCATGGCAGATGGTAGAATCTGAATTCAACAAAATATCTGGAATTCAGAATCTAATGATGACCGTTAATCCATTGTCGATTGTTGGGAAAACCCATCTGCTTCACTAATGTCCTTTAGGGAGGGAAACTGCCATCCTTACCAGGTCTGGCCTACATGCAACTCCAGACCAACAGCAATGTGATTGACTCTTAACTGCCCTCTGGGCAATTAGGGGTGGGCTGGTCAGCAGCACCCTCATCCCATGAATGAATTAAAAAAAAAGAGACCACCTTTGAATACCATTAAACCTCCTTGGTCACCACCCAATTCCATCCCTTCCTTGGAGTTTGTCCAAAGGTAAAGCCAACTGCTCATTATACTGATATCATTTAGTGTAAAGCTGCTCGGATTATGATCTTTTGTCTTGAAACCAAGCTGCCCATCCTACTTCTTCTCCACTTTAACAAACTCCTAATTGTACTTCTATAACTGTACTTCCCTCAGGCCCTGCCTCAGTCTATAATCTGCCAAAATTCTCACAGCTCATTATGTTACCTTCAGGCTACATTATTCCAATACACTTGCCGTCAACTTCCATCCTGCAAAAATTTCAGCCGATCTAATTATTCGGAGATCTGGACACACGCTTCAGAGAAACCTGGGGGATTTGAAATGCAAGTAATAAGTCTGAAATAAGCTGTGAGTTCAATTAATAATGAACATAAAACTACAGGAAACTCATCTGACTCACTAATGTCCTTAAGGGGAGAAAATCCAGTATCCTTCCTTGTTTGGCCTTCACGTGATTCTAGAATCTACAAGAAAAATGCCCAATCCATGACTAACTAAGGAAATTAAGGATGGTATTTGTCCTGTTAGCATTTTGGAATGATGGCAGTTTGATAGCTCGACATGCAAATGGATCATGTACTTAGATGTTATCACATGACCACAGGGCACAGGCCCTCTGCAAAGTAGCACCCAAAGCGAAGGATGTGTCTGGAGATTACCCCGCACTGCACACATCACGTTAGCTGTAAATAAACCCACCAGAGAGCTTCAATAAAATGAAATTCACATACCACGTGTATGGTACATTTAGATAACATGAGAACATTATTAAAGTGTCAAAGTGAAAGAAAATGTGTAAAATGCAGCAAAGATTAATGACAGCCCAGAAAGTTGTTAAAATTTTAGAAATGTGTAAAGAATCACTTAAATGAGGAACAAAAACAGAAGTTGCTGGAAAAGCTCAGCAGGTCTGAGTTCCTGAGTTCTGAGGAAGGGCCACCAGACCCAAAATGTTAGCTCTAATTTTTCTTCACGGATGCTGCCAGACTTGCTGAGTTTTTCCAGCAACTTCTGTTTTTGTTCCTCATTTAAGTGATTTAGAGCATCTGCAGTTCTTTCGGTTTTTCAAAATGGGAAGAAATTGACATTAGGCAAAAAAAAACATAACACCGGGGGAAGGGGGAGCTTGCCTGCTGCTGGACAGACGCACCTTCCCTCATGCCATATTAAGTACTAATCAATTTCTTAAGTGGACAGTAGTGGTCCTTCCCTGGGATCAAGGACCTCCGGGGAGGGTGAAGATGGAAGTCTGGTGTAGCAACAGCTGCCAACCAATTAGAGGCAGGACATGCCTAATTGCTTGATGGTTTTGCTTGGGAGGATATGGCTGTTGCCAGCAATGCATTCCCCAGAAGCTTAGGATCACCACGAACATAGGCAAGAATGAGTGATGAGAGGAACGAAAGGCGGTAGGTTGCAGCTACCGGGGAGGGGGAAAAGTAGCAAACTTTTCTCCTCTCACCTTGAACGCGTGACCCCTCGTTATTGAATCCCTCACCCTGGGAAAAAGCTTATCTCTATCAACCCTGTCTATACCCTTCATGACTTTGAAGACCTCAATCAGGTCCCCCCTCAATCTCCTTTTTTCTAATGAAAACAATCCTAACCTACTCAACCTCTCTTCATAGCTAGCACCTTCCATACCAGGCAACATCCTCGTAAACCTTCTCTGTACCCTTTCCAAAGCTTCCACATTCTTTTGGTAATATGGCGACCAGAACTGTACGCAGTATTCTAAATGCGGCCATACCAAAGTCTTGTACAATTTTAACATGACCTGCCAGCTCTTATACTCAATACCCCGTCCGATGAAGGCAAGCATACCATATGCCTTCTTGACCACTCTATCCACCTATGCAGCCACCTTCAGGGTACAATGGACCTGAACTCCCAGATCTCTCTGCTCATCAACTTTTCCCAAGGCTCTTCCGTTTACAGTATAGTTTGCTCTAGAATTAGACCTTCCAAAATGCATCACCTCACACTTGCCCGGATTGAATTCCATCTGCCACTTCTCCGCCCAACTCTCCAGTCTATCTATATTCTCCTGTATTCTTTGACAGTCCCCTATGCTTTCTGCTACTCCCCCAATCTTCGGGTCATCTGCAAACTTACTGATCAGACTACTTATGCCTTCTTCCAGATCATTTATGTATATCACAACCAACAGTGGCCCCAGCACTGATCCCTGTGGAACACCACTGGTCACCTTTCTCCATTTCGAGAAACTTCCTTCAACTACTACTCTCTGTCTCCTGTTGCTCAACCAGTTCTTTATCCACCTAGCTAGAACACCCTGTACACCATGTGACTTCACTTTCTCCATTAGTTTACGATGGGGAACCTTATCAAACGCCTTACTAAAGTCTATGTAGATGACATCTACAGCCCTTCCTTCATCTATCAACTTGGTCACTTCCTCAAAGAACTCTATTAAGTTAGTAAGGCATGATCTCCCCTGCACAAAACCATGTTGCTTATCACTGATAAGCCCATTCTTTTCCAAATATAAATAGATTCTATCCCTCAGTACGTTCTCCAGCAACTTTCCCACCACTGACATCAGGCTTATTGGTCGGTAGTTACCTGGAATATCCCTACTACCCTTCTTGTACAGGGGGACAACATTAGCAACTCTCCAGTCCTCCGGCACTTCACCTGTGTTTAAGGATGCTACAAAGATATCTGTCAGGGCCCCAGTTATTTCCTCTCTCGCCTCCCTCAGCATCCTGGGATAGATCCCATCTGGTCCTGGGGACCTCATTAAGGCTTCAATTGGCAGTGAGCTGGAAGACCTTCCTACCATGTGCTAAATTGGTGCAATGGCAGAATGGAAGCAGGCTGTCCACCCATCACATTCTAATCAGCCCAAAACAAAATTTGCACCAGATGAGCGCATCGAATTTTACCTATAAAAGCAATCGATAAAATCCTCTACAAGTACAAACAAAAACAAAGGAAAAATTAATGGATGAGACAGAAGGATTAATAATGGAAAACAAGGAAATGATAGAGACTTTGCATCACCATATTGTATGTCTCTTCACAGCAGAAAACAAAAAAGAAATCAACCTAAGAATAGCAGAAAAGCAGGGGACAAAACGGAGTGCAAGGTTTAAAACAATCGCTATAGAAGACATACTGCAAAAGCTGATAGGTCTCAAGGCTGAAAGGTCCCCCGGACCAGTAGACGTGCATTCTAAGATCATAAAAGAAGTAACTGCAGAGCTTGTGGATGCATTGATTATAATCTTTGAAAATTCCATATTTTTAGAAAGTTCTCAGCAGACTGCAAAAGTGATGTGATTGTTAGAGAGAAGAGGAGACAGAAAGCAGGAATTATAAGGACATTTAATCTAATGTATGTTATTTGTAAAGATGTGAGATTTTATTATTCAGGAGGTGGTATCAGGGCAATTAGAATATCATGACACAACCAGGCAGAGTCAACATATTTTGTGAAAAATTGGTTTGAGTTCTTTAATAGCAGATCATAGAAATTTGATGGACGTGACTTGTGCATGAACGGGATTATACTGAGAAAGCATTGTACATCGAAAGTCTCACTTATCTTGGTCCAGTGGCAAGGGGAAACTAGACAGCAGGAGATGGATCCAGATGCCACGCATGACCCCAGAATGTCTTTTGTGTCTTATCGAGATCTGTGCATCCCACAACAATGTGATGGCCCACCTTCAAGATCACTGAGCCTTAGAGTGGGTCCTGCTTCCCAGAATCAGTCTTTGGTAGCCAGGGTAAACAATTCTCTAAGTTGTCAAGAATTGGAGACCCGACAGCTGCCCGCACCCGGTTTGGCATTCAAAGAGATTTACCAGGATGTGACATCTGTCCCAATCCAACAACTACTTGGATTCAGAGTTAAGAGCTGGGCAATAGTGAGTACTAATAAAAAACGAGTGACTCCAAAGAATGCAGTGAATTGCTTGTGAGAAATGCTACCCCTCCATTACACCCTTTGAAATCTATTTCAGGGAGGCACGGTGGCACAGTGGCTAGCATTGCTGCCTCACAGTGCCGGGGACCTGGGTTCGATCCCGCACTGGAGTGACTGTCTGTGTGGAGTTTGCACATTCTCCCTGTGTCTGTGCGGGTTTCCTCTGGGTACTCTGGTTTCCTCCCACAGTCCAAAGATGTGCAGGATAGGTGGATTGGCCATGCTAAATTTCTCATAGTGTTCAGGGATGCATAGAATAGGGGGGTGGTTCTGGGTGGGATGCTCTGAGGGTCAGTGTTGACTTGTTGGGCCAATGGGCCTATGTCTACACTGTAGGGATTCTATAATCTATGACCCCAACTTCAATTAAATGGCTTTCAGAAACTTTTGAAGATCAAATATCAGAACAAAATACCAGACAGTAAAATGACTTGATAGAGGTGTACAAAATGATCAGAGGTATACATAGAGTGGACAGCTGGAGTCTTTTTCCTAGGGTGGAGGTAGCTATTACGAGGGGGCATAGTTTTAAAGTGAGTGGAGGTAGATATAGGGGAGACGTCAGAGGTAGGTTCTTTACTCGGAGAGTGGTAGGGGCATGGAGTGCATTGCCAGAGAGGGTAGTGGAGTCGGCCTCTTTAGGGGCATTTAAGCAGCTGCTAGATAGGCATATGGACGATAGTATAAGGTAGGGGTGGAGGTTAGATAGACCTTAGGTTTAGGGTAAAAGTTCGGCACAACATTGTGGGCCGAAGGGCCTGTATTGTGCTGTACTGTTCTACGTTCTATGTTCTAAAATGCTCATCCAAGCATCTTCATCATACTAATTCAGGTAACAATTGTGTCGAGGTTGGTCTTGTAGCCAGAATGCCTGCTTTATATTATTATGTTATTGTATTGCTGCCAATTCTGCTGATGATGCAAAGGTAGGTAGGAATAAAATGTGGAGAATAAAATGTGCCTGCGAAGGGATAGAGATGGGTTGAGAGAGTGCGCAGATGGAGTACAATGTAGGAAACTCTGAGTTTTTCCACTTTAGGAGGGAGAATAGAAAAACATTTAAATGGAGAGAAAATATAAACTGTTACAGTATAGAAGGATCTGGGTGTCCTTTTGTATGAATCAGAATAAAAAAGCAGAAAGGGCAGCAAACAATCAGAAAGACAAATAGAATGTGAACTTTAGTTTCATAAGTACAGTGTATAAAAGTAGGGAAGTCTTACTACAATTGTAGAGAGCATTGGTGAGACTGCACCTAGAATCCGGTTTATAATTCAGGTCTCCTTATGTATGGAGGGGTATTTTTGCATTGGAAGCAGTTCAGAGATGGTTCAATAGGCTGATTCATGAGATTAAGGCGTTGTCTAACATGGAAAAGTTGATCTTGTTAGACTGTTGAAGAATGAGAGGTGATCTTATTGAAACATATAATATCTTGAGGAGATTTTTGGGGAGTTGCTGAGACCATGTTTTTTTCTCATGGTGTAATTTAGAATTGGGGGCACCAATGAAAAATGAAAGGTCTCTTGGTTAAGGCAGAGGAAAGGAGGAATTTCTCTCAGAAGGTGCTTCCCTAAGGACCCATTGGAGGCTGGTCATTGAATATCCTCAATGCTGATTTTTGATCTACAAGAAAGTCAAGTTTTATGTGGCAAGAGTGGAGGCAGGATGTAAAGTGGAGTTAATGTTGCTGTCGGATCAGTCATGATCATATTAAATAACATAAGGGCACAATGGCCTATGATCCTATGAGATCCACCATAATGTGGTGCATTCTGAACTGTCCTCGGAAGAGGCCAGGCAAGCCACTGCGTTATATAAAAACATTGCAGAAAAATGCACCCCTGGATGGATCCATACCACATGGTCTGCAGCGGTTCAAGGAGATGATCACCACCAACGTCAAAGACAATGAAGTGTGCAATATATGCTGGCCTTTCAGCAATGCTCAGAATTTAAACACGAATAAAAACAAGAGCATCCGTGATAAGCAAAACAGCACACTTTGCAGCATTGAAAAGACAGAAAGCTGCTGAAGACAAATTGAATGCAGCATTTTGAGATTGTAGACTTCTTTGAAATTTGCTGTCCCAATACTGCAGCAACAAAATAAAAATGTGAGTATATTAGAGACTTGTCAAAATCTGTGTCCTGCAAGATTCTTCTATGGTCTTTAAAATTTCAAAGAAAGAGTGATTCTGGTGAAGGCACCCACTGACAACTTAGACATTAATGAGCTTTTGCATTTTACATGTAAGACACAAGTTGGGAAATAATGGATACTTGGAAGTGATTACAGGGCAGAAGTATAATTAGGGGGTTCAGATGATGCCATTCTTCTCCACAGCAGCCATGTGAACCTCTTTATTACATTGCAGTTTACAATCTCTCCCAGGTGTTTATTACTCTTTTTAGGAACCATCTGATCCTATGGTTAAACATTTAGGTAATGATCACTCTCAGGTTTCTATTATGGTGTTTGTAAACAGGCTGAATAATTAGGCACAAAATAATCTATTTCAATCATTTAAATGTGAAAAAAGCCACTTGGGGTTAAAGGACTGGGGTGTTGCAAAAATTAAAAAAGGAAAAAATCAATAAAAAATAAATCTTTTGATGGTACGCTATTAACAGAGCTATTATTTAGGAATTAATCTAGATGATTGAAAATGTCTGAGCAATTTGCTATGGACTTAAACTATTGTATTTACTTCAAAGATTTCTAGACTTATGTTTCATTCATTCATTCATTCATTCAGTAAATACAAACATGGTAGGAAATTGAATGTGCGGAGTCATGGCCCAAGTGTTCCAAATGACAGACAGTCATTAATCCAGCATAAACAGGAGGTGTGCACAGGGACTCTGTGGAATCACCAATATTTCAGAGATAGTAGGAACTGCTGATGCTGGAGAATCTGAGATAACAAGGTGTGGAGCTGGATGAACACAGAAGGCCAAGCAGCATCATAGGAGCAGGAAAGCTTGATGTTTCGGGCCTAGACCTTTCTTCAGAAATGGGGGAGGGGAAGAGGGTTCTGAAATAAATAGGGAGAGAGGGGGAGGCGGATAGAAGATCGATAGAGGAGAAGATAGGTGGAGAGGAGACAGATAGATCAAAGAGGCGGGGATGGAGCCAGTAAAGGTGAGTGAAGGTGGGGAGGTAGGGAGGAGATAGGTCAGTCCAGGGAGGATGGATAGGTCAAGGGGGCAGGATGAGGTTAGTAGGTAGGAGTTGGGTGTGGGGCTTGAGGTAGGAGGAGGGAATAGGTGGGAGGAAGGACAGATTAGGGAGGCGGGGACGAGCTGGGCTGGTTTTGGGATGCGGTTGAGGGAGGGGAGATTTTGAAGCTTGTGAAGTCCCTCCGTTTCTTCCTATCCTGCAGGCCTGACCAGTCCCCCTCCACTGAGACCCTCATCCGCTTAGCCGAACTCGTCCTCACCCTCAACAACTTCTTTCAATTCCTCCCACTTCCTACAGACAAAGGGTGTGGCCATGGGTACCCGCATGGGCCCAAGCTATGCCTGCCTCTTTATAGGTTACGTGGAACAATCCCTCTTCCGTACCTACACTGGCCCTAAACCCCACCTCTTCCTCCGTTACATTGATGACTGTATCGGCGCCGCCTCATGCTCCCACGAGGAGCTCGAACAGTTCATCCACTTCACCAACACCTTCCACCCCAACCTTAAGTTCACCCGGATCATCTCCAACACCTCTCTCTCCTTCCTGGACCTCTCTGTCTCCATCTCCGGTAACCACCTAGAAACTGATATCCATTTCAAGTCCACCAACTCCCACAGCTACTTAGAATACTCCTCCTCCCACCCACCTTCCTGCAAAAATGCCATCTCCTATTCCCAATTCCTTCACCTCCACTGCATCTGCTTCCAGGATGAGGCATTCCACTCCCGTACATCTCAGATGTCCTCGTTTTTCAAGGGTCGCAACTTTTCCCCCACAGTTGTCGAGAACGCCCTCGACCATATCTCCCGCATTTCCCACAACTCATCCCTCAAACCCACTCCCAGCAATAAAAACCAAAACAGAATCCCCCTCATCCTCACTTACCACCCCACCAACATCTGGATCCAACGCATTATCCTCCGACACTTCTGCCATCTGAAATCCGACCCCACCACCAAAGACATTTTTCCCTCCCCACCCTTATCTGCCTTCCATAGGCACCATTCTCTCCATGACTCCCTCGTCAGTTCCACAATCCCCTCCACCCCCTCCACACCCGACACTTTTCCCTGCAATCGCAGGGAGTGCTACACCTGCCCCTATACCTCCCCCCTCACCCCCATCAAAGGCCCCATGAAGACTTTCCGTATCAAGCAGATGTTCACGTGCACATCTGCTAATGTGGTATACAGCATCCGCTGATCCCGTTGTGGCCTCCTCTACATCGGGGAAACCAAGCGGAGGCTTGGGGACCGCTTTGCAGAACACCTACGCTCGGTTCGCACTAAACAACTGCACCTCCCAGTTGCAAACCATTTCAACTCCCCCTCCCATTCCGTGGACAATATGTCCATCCTGGGCCTCCTGCAGTGCCACAACGATGCTACCTGAAAGTTGCAGGAACAGTAACTCATATTCTGCTTGGGAACCCTGCAGCCCAATGGTATCAATGTGGACTTCGCAAGCTTAAAAGTCTCCCCTCCCGCTACTGCATCCCAAAACCAGCCCAGCTCGTCCCCACCTCCCTAACCTGCCCTTCCACCTATCCCCTCCTCCCACCTCAGGCCGCACCCCTATCTCCTACCTACTAACCTCATCTCGCCCCATTGACCTGTTCGTCTTCCCTGGACTGACCTATCTCCTCCCTACCTCCCCACTTACACTCACCTTTACTGGCTCCATCCTCGCCTCTTTGACCTGTCTGTCTCCTCTCCACCTATCTTCTCCTCTATTGATCTCCTATGTGCCTCCCCCTCTCTCCCTGTTTATTTCAGAACTCCCTTCCCCTCCCCCATTTCTGAAGAAAGGTCTAGGCCCGGAACATCAAGCTTTCCTGCTCCTATGATGCTGCTTGGCCTGCTGTGTTCATCCAGCTCCACACCTTGTTATCTCAGAATCACCAATATTGTTCACCCTGGAGGAATTGACAGAGAAACTGAAGATTCTGCTGGCCAATCCTCTATGCTTGGAACTTTTTGAAAGACTCTATTTATTTGAGTGACTTTGGAGGGTGCTGACAAAAGCAAGTACTCAGGAAAAGTTTGGCTTCTAAATACATGGTCTAACCCATGTGTAACAATTTAATAACCCTATACTTGTCTCGCACATATCCAGCTATGGTCTCCCCAGACTGCTGATGTCTGTACCTGCACTATTCTTTTCCATTGTGAAGTCTGACACAAAGCACTCATTGAAGTTTGTGTCCATGTCTTCCACAGATTATGTCTACAGTTCCAATCAGCCCCAGTCTTTGCCTAGTAATTCTCTTGCTTTTTATATACATTTTAAAACAGCCTTTGTGTTTTCCCCTATTCTGCTTGTCAATGCTCTCTCATATACTCTCTTTGCTTTCCTAACTTCCTTCTGAATAACCCTCCTGCAATTTTTATATTTCTCTCGGGTCTCTGCTATATTGACCCTTGGTATCTGCCATATGCTTCTCTTTTTGTCTTAATCCTAGACTTTATATTCCTAGACATCCAACATTCTTTGGTCCTGGCCCCACCCTTTGTCTTTATGGGAGCATATTTGTCCTGTACTCTCACTATTTCCTCCCTGAATGCCCCCATCTGCTCTGACCAAATTTTATCCATATGCAGTAAACTTGGGCCACATCATATCTCATTTTAGTAAAATTAGCTTTTCTCCAGCTTAGAACTTTTACTGCTGGCCTATGCTTATCCTTTCTCACAACTATCGTAAATTTAACTGAGATGAAGACTGTTGGGAGGAATGGGAAGCGTGCTCTAGTACACACCCAACAGCATGTTTGCCCTGTTAGTTTTTTTACTTCAACCCAACATCTCATTTCCTAATTTTCCCAAGATATCAGTACTTCTCAGTGCTATGTGACTTCTTGATCAATAGTGCAGCCCCCACCCCTCCTCTGCTTTCCCCTCTCTACCTCATCTGAATACCGTGGTACCAGGAATATTGAGCTGCCAATGCTACCTTTCTTTCAGCCAAGCCTCAGTCATTGTGGTGGCACAGTGGCTCAGTGGTTAGCACTGCTGCCTCGCAGCGCTAGGGACCCAGGTTTGATTCCACCCTCGGGGTTCTGTCTGTGTGAAGTTTTCACATTCTCCCTGTGTCTGCGTGGGTTTCCTCTGGGTGCTCTGGTTTCCTCCCACAGTCCAAAGATGTGCAGGTTAGGTGGATTGGCCGCACTAAATTGCCTGTAGTGTTCAGGCATGTGTAGATTAGGTGGGTTATGAGGGATTGGTGTGGGTGGGCTGCTCTGAGGGTCGCTGTGGATTTGTTGGGCCGAAGGGCCAGTTTTCACGCTGTAAGGATTCTATGATTGTGATGATATCATATTCTCATATATCCCTGTCTATGCTTTCAGGTCACTCATCCCATTTCCTAGATTCAATTTAGCCTTTCTAAATTCACAGTTTGATTTAGCATCACTATAGAACTGGAAAAAGATAGGAACAGGAGTAAAAGTTTGGGAAGTTCTAAACTGGGGCAAGACCAGCTTTACAAAGCTGAGAAATGATCTGGCTACGGTGGACTGCATCATCACATCTCACTGGGATAGTGCTCTGGAAATCAAGCCCCAGTATTCCCAGAATTATCACAAATGTTAAAGACAGAAGGTGCTGGAGAAGCTCAGCAGATCTGGCAACATCTGTGAAGAAAAAATCAGAGTTAACATTTCGGATCTGGTGACCCTTCCTCAGAACTGATGATGGCTGGAAAAATGTCAGATTGTATGCAGAAAATAGGGAGGGGGGCTGGGGTAGAGAGTAAACAATAGGATAAAGGATAGAGCCCAAAGAGAGAGAAGAGCAGTTCGATAGACGAAGGAGTTGATAAAGATCTGGCTAGGAGGGTGAATAGCTGTTAATGGGGGCTATTACTGATTACCAATAGGTAGTGTATAATGGTAGGCTATGTGATAACAGGCCTGGCATATGGGGCAGGGGGCTGGGACATGGGAGAGTTTAAGCCCTAATATTATTGAATTCAATATTGAGTCTGAATGGCTGCAGGGTCCCCAAGTGGAAAATGAGGTGCTGATCTTCCAGTTTGTGTTGAGCTTCGCTGGAACACTGCAGCAAGCCAGAGATAGAGACGTTGGCCAGAGAACAGGGTGGTGTGTTAAAGTGGCAGGCCTGGTGTATAGGGTAGGGTAGGCATATAAACTGACGTTTTCCCAGCTACCATCAGTTCTAAGGAAGAGTCACCGGACCCAAAACATTAACTCTGATCTTTTCTTCACAGTTGTTTCAGTGGCGGGATCCGGGAGAAAGCGCGAGGGCAGCCTGGGAAGGTAAGCTTCCACCCAATAAATTTGGGAGTTAACTGATACCCGAGACACTACACTTGTACTGTCTCCTAAGCTTCCACCTCCTCTAACCTAATAATAGCGACTAAGTGTGGTGAGCAGGTAAGCTATTTGCATTTTTTTTCTCATCTCTTTGTTATCTTTTGAGGTGGTTCCCTCGATGCCAAATCCTCTGGGAGCGGGTCAGAAGGCAAAGCCGGAGTCTGTTTGTGTATATAACGGAGTAAACTTACTGGTGCAGAGCACACTTAAAGAGAGAACACTGCGAAACTAAAAAAAAACTAATTAATTTTAAATAATTAACTAAGTAGAGATGGCAGGCCAGGTGATGTGTTGTAGCTGTATGATGTGGGAGCTGGCTGATCCCATTGAGAACGGCAGTGACCACATCTGCAGCAAGTATTGGCTGCTTGAGGAGCTCCGGCTCAAAGTTGATGAGCTGGAATCCGAACTCCAAACACTGCTGCACATCTGGGAGTGGGAGAAATACCTGGATGCTGTTTTCCAGGAGGCAGACCCATCTGGTAGAATAATTAATGTTAATTCAATTGGCGGGCAGGGACAGCAGTGTGTGACTGCGAGTGAGGCAGGTAGAGGGTGCCTGCAGACAGGAACACAGGAGCTGCAGCCCTTGACATTGGCCCACAAGCATGAGAAACTTGCTCCCTGCGTGGATGAGGAACAGGGCTGCAGGAAGGATGAGTCAACTGACCATGGCACCATGGTCCAGGAGGCCATTCAAGAGGGGGGAGCAAAAAGACAGATTGTAGTTGTAGGGGATTCCATCATCAGGGGGATAGACAGTATCCTCTGCGAGCAGCATAGAGAATCCCACATAGTGTGTTGCCTGCCTGGTGCCAGGGTGCGAGACATCTCTGACTGGCTTGAGAGGATACTAGAGAGGGAGGGGGAGGATCCAGTTGTTGTGGTCCACGTAGGTACCAACAACATAAGCAGGACTAGGAGAAAAGGCTTATTTCAGGATTATGAAAAGCTAGGAACAAAATTAAAAAACAGGTCTTCAAGGGTCATAATCTCTGGATTGCTGCCCGAGCCACGTGCAAATTGGCATAGGGAGGCAAGGATCAGGGAAGTAAACACGTGGCTAAAAGAGTGGTGTGGGAAAGAGGGTTTCCCTTTCATGGGGCACTGGCATCAGTTCTGGGACAGGAGGGATCTATATGGCTGGGATGGACACCACCTGAACAGGGCCGGGTCCAGTGTTAAGGGCGAAAAGGGTGGTTAATAGGACTTTAAACCAGTTAAGTGAGGGGAAGGGAGAAGTGAGCGTAGAGGGAGAATAACAATTAATGTAAGGCAAAGCAGCAGGTTAGCAGGTGACGAGGAAGCTTCAACTCCATTGAAAATTAGGAAACAAGTTAAAGGGAAGGAGAACTCAAGAGCTGTTAGTAATGGAGGTAATAGGACCCAAAAAGAAGGTGCAAAAACTGGCATAAGGGCACTTTATCTGAATGCTCGGAGCATTCAAAACAAGGTGGATGAGTTGACGGTGCAAATCATGGCAAATGGGTATGATTTAGTGGCCATTACAGAGACATGGTTACAGGATGGTCATGACTGGAAGTTAAATATCCAGGGTTATCAAACTGTTCGGAAGAACAGACAGGAAGGTAAGGGAGGTGGTGTTGCTCTGATTTTTAAGGATGATATCAGGGTGGTATTGAGAGATGATATAGGGTCTACTGAACAAAACGTTGAATCCATTTGGGTGGAAATTAGGAATAGCAGGGAGAAGAAGTCACTGATAGGTGTGGTCTATAGGCCGCCAAATAATGACATTGTGTTGGGGTGGGCAATAGAAATAGCTAATGCATGTAAAAATGGTACAGCAATTATCATGGAGGATTTTAATCTACATATCGATTGGTCAAACCAGGTCGGTCATTGGCAACCTTGAGGAGGGGTTCATAGAATGCATCCACGATAATGTCCTTGAATAATATGTAATGGAACCAATGAGGGAGCAAGCTATCCTAGATCTAGTCCTGTGTAATGAGACAGGAATAATTAATGATCTCACAGTTAGGGATCCTCTTGGAAGGAGCGATCACAGTATGGTCAAATTTAAAATACAGATGGAGTGTGAGAAGGTTAAAACCAGTACCTATGCCCCGTGCTTAAATAAAGGAGACTATGAAGGAATGAGGAAGGAGTTAGCTTAGGTAGAATGGGAGCAAAAAAATTTTTTTGGTGGGTCAATTGAGGAACAGTGGAGGACTTTCAAAAAGAAATTTTAACAGTGCTCAGCAGAAGTATATTCCAGTGATAAGGAAGAACTGTAGGAAAAGAGACCCAGCCATGGATGTCTAAGGAAATATAGGAAAGTATCAGATTGAAAAAAAACACATACGAAAACGCAAAGAGTAGTGGGAAACTAGTAGAGTGGGAAATCTTTAAAGGCCAACAGAAAGCCACAAAAAAAGGTCATAAAGAAAAGTAAGATAGATTATGAGAGTAAACTAGCTCAGAATATAAAAACAGGCAGCAAAAGTTTCTATAAATATGTAAATCGTGATAGAGTGGTGAAGGTAAACATTGGTCCTTTAGAGGATGAGAAGGCCAATTTAATAACTGGGAATGAGGAAATAGCCGAGACGTTAAACAATTATTTCGTGTCGGTCTTCACAATGGAAGAAACAAATAACATGCCGAAAACTAATGGCAAGAAGGTTATAGCAGGTGAGGAGCTAGAAACTATCATTATCACTAAGGAGGCAGTGCTGGGCAGGCTAATGGGGCTAAAGGTAGACAAGTCTCCTGGCCCTAATGAAATGCATCCCAGGGTACTAAAAGAGGTGATGGGGTAAATAACAAATGCACTAGTAATTATTTACCAAAATTCACTGGACTCTCGGGTGGTTCCCCAGATTGGAAAACAGCCAATGTGATGCCACTGTTTAAAAAGGAAGTAGACAAAAAGCAGGTAATTATAGGCCAGTTAGCTTAACTTCGGTAGTGGGGAAAATGCTTGAATCTATCATTAAGGAAGAAATAGCAAGATATCAGGATATAAATTGTCCCATTTGGAACACCCAGCATGGGTTCATGAAGGGTAGGTCATGTTTAACTAATTTGGTGCAATTCTTTGAGGATATTACTTGCATGCTGGACATTGGGGAACCTGTGGATGTGGTGTATCTGGATTTCCAGAAGGCATTTGACAAGGTGCCTCACCAAAGGCTGCTACATAAGATAAAGTTGCACAGTATTACAGGTAATGTATTGGCATGGATAGAGGATTGGTTGACCAGTAAAAAGCAAAGAGTAGGGGTAAATGAGTGTTTTTCTGGTTGGCGGTCAGTGGCTAGTGGTGTGCCTCAGGGATCAGTGTTGGGACCGCAATTGTTTATAATTTACATAGATGATTTGGAGTTGGGGACTAAGTGTGGTGTGTCAAAATTTGCAGATGACACTAAGGTGAGCGGTAAAGCAACTCGTGCAGAAGACACTGAAAGTCTGCAGAGGGATCTAGATTGTCTAAGTGAACGGGCAAAGGTCTGGCAGATGGAGTACAATGTTGATAAGTGTGAGGTCATCCATTTTGGTAGGAATAACAGCAAAATGGACTATCTTTTAAATGGTAAAAAATTGCAGCACGCTGCTGTGCAGAGGGACTTGGGTGTCCTTGTGCATGAATCGCTGAAGGTGGGATTGCAGGTGCAGCAGGTAATTAAAAAGGCAAATGGAATTTTGTCTGTCACTGCTAGAGGGAGGGAGTTTAAAAACAGGGAAGCTATGCTGCAGCTGTATAGGGTCCTGGTGAGGCCACACCTGGAGTACTGCGTGCAGTTTTGGTCTTCTTACTTGAGAAGAGATATACTAGCACTGGATGGGGTGCAGAGGAGATTCATGCGGTTGATTCCAGAGTTGAGAGGGTTGGATTATGAGGAGAGACTGAGTAGACTGGGATTATACTCATTGGAATTCAGAAAAATGAGGGGAGATCTTATAGAAACATATAAGATTATGAAGGGAATTGATAGGGTGGAGGCAGGAAGGTTGTTTCCGCTAGCAGGCGAAACTAGGACTAGAGGGCATCGCCTCAAAATAAAGGGAAGCAGATGTAGGACTGAGGTCAGGAGGAACTTCTTCACCCAAAGGGTTGTGAATCTGTGGAATTCCCTGCCCAGTGAAGCGGATGAAGCTACCTCGCTGAATGTTTTTAAGGCAAGGCTAGACAAATTTTTGAACAGTAAATGAATTAAGGGTTATGGTGAGCGGGCGGGTAAGTGGAGCTGAGTCTCAAATCGATCAGCCGTGATCTTATTAAATGGCGGGGCAGGCTCGAGGGGCCGGATGGCCTACTCCTGCTCCTAGTTCTTATGTTCTTATGTTCACAGATGCTGCCAGACCTGCTGAGCTTTTCCAGAAACTCCTGTTTTTGTTCCTCATTTACAGAATCTGCAGTTCTTTCAGTTTTTACAAATGTTAAAGACTTAGAGTCATAGAGTCATACAGCATGGAAACAGACCCTTCAGTCCAACCAGTCCATGCCAAACATAATCCCAAACTAAACTATTCTCACCTGCCTGCTCCTGGCCCATATCCCTCCAAACCTTTCCTATTTGTGTATCATTCCAAATGTCTTTTGAACATTTTAACTGTACCCATATCCCCCACTTTCTTAGGAAGTTCATTCCACACGTGAACCACCTTCCATGTAAAAAAATTGCCTCTTATATCTTTTCTAAGTCTCTCTCCTCTCACCTTAAAAATGTGTCCCCTCGTCTTGAAATCCCCAATCATAGGGAAAAGACAACAACCATTAAATCAATTATTGCTCTGCACATTTTTTATAAACTTTTATAAGGTTGCCTCTCAACCTCCTCCGCACCAGTGAGAAAAGTCTCAGCCTATCCAGCCTTTCTTTATGACTCGAACCTTCCATATTCAGCAACGTCCTGGCAAATTTATTCTGAACCCTGTCCAGCTTAATCATATCCTTCCTATAACTGGGCAGCCAGAACTGGACACAGTATTGCAGAAAAGTCCTCACCAATGTCCCGTACAACCTTAACATGACTTCCCAACTCCTATACACAAAAGACTGAGCAATGAAGGCAAGTGTGCCAACGCCTTTTTAACCATCCTGGCTATACGTGACACAAACTTCAAAGAATTACATACCTGCACCCTAATTCAAAATTCCCCAATTTGCCTGTCAGTTTAGATCCAGGTTGGCAGAAAGCATGGACCTGGTCTCTTTACCTAACAAGAATTATTTACTACTGTTAAATAAGCTCTAGTTATAGATAAACAACTACAAACTGCTTACATGTGACTCTACTAGTGAAAACTCTAATCCCCTTACAAAACTACCCCTACATGCACATAGAGACAGACAAAAACAGCATTATGGATAGAGGAAAAACCTGGGAAGGCAGTCCAATAGCTCCTGTCCACAGGCTTCGTTAAGATGCCCCATTTACTTGTCAGGATTTGTTCTTTAATCTCTCTTCTCCAGGTATTTTCACTTCCTTGCTGAAGTCACATAGGCACTAGTTCACAAATTATAAAATCTGTGACTTTACAGTTAAAAGCCACAGCTTACAGCAATTGGCAGCAGAAGTAAACTTGATTCCTTCAGGGTTTAGAGTTAACGCAGCGTGGAGCTGGAGGAACACAGCAGACCAGGCGGCATCAGAGGAGTAGGAAAGTTGACATTTCGGGTTGGGGCATTTTTCAATGCAGAGAAAAGCACACTTCTCTCCGACTGGAGGTCTGAAGGCTTCCGACTACATTGTTCATACCCAGATGCTGTTCAGCTGCCTGGGTGCCAATCACAAAAGCTGTTGGTGGAAAGAATACCCAGATTGACAACTGGTTAATCAATCAGAACAATCAGAAACTTGTTGCTGGCTGAATCTCATTTCGTACACACCCTTGCTGCAAGTTCAACTCCAACTAACCTTCCTCCACTCCTTAAATAAACAACAGTGTAAACAGCAAGAACAATGAATGCTTTATTTTAACTAATGAAGCAATCCCTTCCACAAGCCTTGGTTTTTAAACTGTTATTTTCTCATTTCAGTCCATAATCAAAAATACAGAAAGGAAGTTTTTTTTTATGAGATACAGAGACCTGCTGGAAAGTCAGTTACCAATTAATCATTAGGGCCTTTCAGAAGTGAGATTCTGTTGTAAACATACCCTCACAAAGCAAAAAGGTGGTACTGCTAAATCTAGAGTTTTCTGGTTAGCCAGAAGTATTCAGGGTTAGAAAAATTAGAAAAACAGAGTTTATGAAAATCTCAAAAAAAAAAAATGCTTTGGGAACCCTAGAGGAATTTTGCAAGTACAGGGAAAAAATGAAAAAAAATTAAATAGGATCAACTGCTACTTGGCAAGGCACAGATTAATCAGAGGTAGTCAGCATGGTTTTGTTAAGGAAAGGTTACTAACTTAATTGAACATTTTGAGGAAGTAGCAAGGAGGGTTGAGGTTAGCGTAGTGAATGTTGTCCATGTAGATTTTAGTAAGACATTTGACAAGATCCGATATGACAAGTTGGTTTGAAAAATGAAAGCCAATGCGATATAAGGGAATGTGGTGAATTGGATCTAAAATTGACACAGTGACAGGAAACACGGGGTAATGGTCCATAGCATTTTTGATGAATGGAAAGTGGTTTCCAGAGGTGCTCCACAGGGCTCAGTTTTGGGTCCCTTGCTGTTTGTAGTATAAATTAATGATTTAAACTTAAGTCTAGGAGGAATGATTAGGAAGTTTGCAGACGACACAAAAATTGATTGGGTAGTTGATAGTGAAAAGGATGGCCATTGAATGTTGGAAGATTTCAATGGTTTGGTTGAGTGGGCAGAAAAGTGGCAAATGGCAAAAGCGTTTGGGAGAAGAAGCAAACCAAGAGAACAGACAATAATGGGAGGATATTGAGTGAGGTAGAGGAAGTGAGAGACTTTGGAATGCAAGTTAACAGGTCACTGAAGGTGACAGGATAGGTAGATAGGGTGGTAAACAAGGCATACGGAATGTTTTCCATCATTAGGTAAAGAATTGAAAACAAAAACACAGACTGTGCTCTACTTGCTCTAGAGAGTACAGAGGAGATTTGCAAGTATTTTGCCAGGGCAGAGGATGCTGAGGAGTAGCTTAATTGAGACTGACAAAATAACAAGGGAGTTGGATAGAGAGGATAGGGAAGACTTGCATAGAGGTCAATTTCCAGAATGCATGGATTTAAGGTGATTGTTAAGTGATTAGAAGTAACTTGTGGAAAGAAATGTTCACCCAGAATGTGATAGGTATCTGAAATTTGTTGCCCAGCTTATTCGTTATTTAAGATGAACCTGGATTTATACCTTAAGTTCTGCAACCTCAAAGGCTACAGATGAGGTATTGGGAAGCAGGATCAGAATGAGTAGCTAGTTTATTCAGTCAGCACAGATAGAATGTGCTATGTGGCCTCTTCTGTGCTGTGACTTGTCTATGATTCAAAGTACAAGTTGTTGCAATCTTCCTTAATGAATATAGTTGTAGAGTCACAGAGTCATAGAGCTGTACAGCCCAGAAAAAGACCCCTCAGTCCCACTCATCCATGCCGACCAGATTAATCCTAAATTAATCTAGTCCCATTTGCCTGTATTTGGCCCATAGTCCTCAAAAACCTTCCTATTCATATACCTATCCAGACATCTTGTAAATGTTGTAATTGTACAAGCCTCCATCACTTCCTCTAGAAGCACATTCCATACATGCACCACCTTCTGTGTGAAAAGGTTGCCCCTTAGGCCCCTTTTAAATTTTTCCCCTCCACCTTAGACCTATGCCCCTGGTTTTGGACTCTGCTACCCTGGGGAAAGTTACCTTTGCAATTTACCGTGTCCATGCTTCATGAGGAGCGTCTGATGCTCCAGGGAAAATGGACCCAACGTATTCAGCATCTCCCTATGGCTCAAACTCTCCAACTTTGGCAATAGCCTTGCAAACCTCTTTTGAACCCTTTCAAGTTTAACAACATCTTTCCTATATCAGGGAGGCCAGAATTGAATACAGTATTCCAAAAGCAGTCTAACCAATGTCCTATACAGCCTCAACATGACCGCCCAACTCCTATACTCAACGCACGGTCTACTAAAGGCAAGGATACCAAACGCCTTCTTCACTGTCCTGTCTCCCTGCAATTCCACTTTCAAGGAACATAGAACCTGCACCCCAAGGTCTCTTTGTTTGGCAACACTCTCCAGGGCCTTATATTAAGTGTAGAAGCCCTGCCCTGATTTGCCCTCCAAAACACAGCACCTCACATTTATCTAAATTAATCTCCAACTCCCACTCCTCAGCCCATTTGTCCATGTAATAAAGATTCTATTGTAATCTGACATAACATTCTGCACTGTCCACTGCACCAGTAATTTTGGTGTTATCTGCAAATTTATGAACCATACCTCCTATATTTACATCCAAATCATTTATATAAATGACAAATCTGATCTATACTCCTTTCTGTATTTGCTATTGGCTTTGCTCTTCTAAGTGACAAAATGAAAATGTGTTTATTCCTAGATTGAATATAATTTCAAGCAGACTTCTGAAATATCTTAACATTCCTAATTCTTTGCACATATGGCAGTGGTATTGGACGTGGAGCAGTTTGCTCTACTTGCAAATCAACAGTTGACGTAAGGAGAAGGAGTGTTTTAGTCTTGTGTATTTTGCTTTTTGAAGATATATCACATATATATTGATGTATTTAACAAGAAGAAAGGCATCTGTTATAATCTAATATAGTTTAAACAAATACTGAGACCAAACGGAATTAGGGAACAAGTAATCGATATATTAACCAAGGGTTAATTTGGTCCAAATTGGTTTTATAAATATGAGTGTTAATAATTGATGGGGTGTGAGTTCTGAGAAGTGTGATTAACTGAGATGAAACTCCAGAAGTTTGGGCTTGGACTTTGTTCAAAGGCGTTTATCTTATTGGGAATAACAAGGATGTCCTCCAAGTAAGGGAAAACTCCTAATAGTAAAAGTCATAGCTTCCCGTATCCTTGATCTGACCACCTGCAATCTTGGCACTTGCATGACAGCGAGCAGGCAGTCCAAGTCTTTCCACCCTCCTTTGCTGCAAGTTCCTTAAAATGTGTTTACATACTTAGGTGAAAAGTGAACCAGACACTCTTAAATAAAGCTGATGGTTACAATTACAGTGGCTTCCTGTTATCTTTGATAGGTGGAAAAGCAACTTGCTGGAACTTATTCTTCTGAAAACTTGCTCTGAGTTAAAAGCTATCTTTCAGCTTACTGTAGATATGTATGATATTTATTATTGTAGTCTATCCACAGCTTTGGGGCCGTGTTAGTAGGAAGAGCTGTTTGTTGTATTCAATCACTGGCAACGTAGAGGCAAATCGAGATTTGTTTCCTTGGTTGATTGATTGATTTATTATCACGTGTACCAAAGTACAGTGAAAAGCTTTGTTTACAAGTAGTACAGGCAGATCATTTTAAGGAAGGATGCACAGATTGGAGATTGTAAAATGATTTAGACAGAGGCATACAGGTTACACTGCAAAGGGTGTGCGCTAGGCGAGATCAACATTACCAAGATCAGTATTATTTGAGGGTAGAAAGTCCTTTAATCAATTTAATAGCGGCCAGAAAGAAGCTGTTCCTGAACCTGCTCGTGCACGCGTTTAGGCTTCTGTATCTTCTGCCTGATGGAAGAGGTTGTAGGAGATCATTACTAGGGAGTGATAGATCTTTGATGACATTAGCAGCAAGCCTATAAATGGAGTCCATGGGTGGAAGAGATAACACAATGTAGAGCTGGAGGAACACTGCAGGCCAGGCAGCATCAGAGGAGCAGGAAAGTTGACATTTCAAGTTGGACATTACTTCAGAAATAGGGAGGCAGAATGGAGCTCAGAAATAAATGGAGAGAGGAGGGATGGAGCTGGGGAAGGTAGTTGAGATGATGATAATTGAGTGCAGGTAGGGAGTGGTAGGGATTGGTCAGTGAGGTGGGAGAGGAGGATAGGTGGGAGAGAAGATGGAAAGGTTGTTGTAAGTCAAGGAGGTGGGGATGAGAGGGAGGGTTGGTCATGGGATGAGGCTGGGGGTGGGGAGATTTTGAAACTGGCAAAATCCACATTTGGGCCATTGGGCTGTAGCTTCCCGAGGTGGAATATGAGGTGCTGCTCCTCCAGTTTGTAGGTGGCATCGTTGTGACACTGGAGGAGGCACAGGACGGACATGTCACCCAGGGAGTGGGAGGGGGAGTTGAAATGTTTGGCGACTGGAAGGTGTTGTTGTTTGTCGTGTACAGAGCGCAGGTGCTCTACAAAACGGTCTCCGAGCCTCCATTTGGTCTCACCGATGTAGAGGAGGCCACATCGGGAGGAGTGGATGCAGTAGACCACATTGATGGATGTGCAGGTGAACCTCTGTCTAATGTGGAAGGTTTGTTTGGTGCCTTGAATCGAGGTGAGGGTTGAAGTGCCGGGACAGATGTAGCACTTCCTGCGGTTGCAGGGAAAGGTGCCAGAGATGGTGGGGCTAGTGGAGAGTGTGGAGCGGATGAGGGAGTCATGGAGATAGTGGTCCCTACGAAAGGCAGATAAGGGTTGGGAGGGAAATATATCTTTGGTCGTGGGGTCGAATTGTAGGTGTTGGAAGTGGCGGAGAATGATACATTGGATACAAAGGCTGGTGGGGTGATATGTGAGGACAAAGCAGATTCTGTCAATCCTTTTGTTGAGGGGAGGGGATGTGGGAGCAGAGGTGTGGGAAACGCAAGAGATGCAGTTGAGTTTTCCAACAAAAGAGGTCCTTTGCACGTCCAGTAGAGGGATTGGCTTCCGTGATGGTCTGGACTGTGTACACCACCTTCTGTAGTTTCTTACAGTCCTGAGCAGAGCATTGCCATACCAGGCCATTATGCACCCAGACAGTTTACTTTCAATTGTGCATCTGTAGAAGTTGGTGATGGTCCTTATGGACATGCCAAATTTACTGAGCTGTCTGAGGAAGAAGAGGTTTTGTTGTGCTTTCTTGATTATCGCATCTATGTGGGAAGTCCAGGACAGGTTGTCGGTTATCGTCACTCTGAGGATCTTGATGTTGTCTGCCCTCTCAACCTCAGTTCCGTTGATGTAGATGGGGACGTGTTCTCCTCCTTTCTTTCTGAAGTCAATGATCAGCTCTTTAGTCTTGACTACTTTTAACAAAACTCTATTTGTTGTGAAGTGGACCAACACTCTCGGGTTGAAATCTGGCACTGTTCAGCCAATCTTTCATTGGCTATCGATCATGAAGAGAGAGGAGGGGACTCCAGTGAATCTGTGCTGCACTTCACACACACTGCTACACCACAACGCTAGCACCTTTCAGGCTGTTGGCAATAGAAACAGCCCAGCACCACCCCACCTTCCTGCTTTCGGCTGGTGGCGATGATATCAGTTTCTCTCTGAGGTAATTATTGAATTCTTAGTACTCATCTGAATTGCAAATAATTAGCAGTTTGTGTAATTCTTTATATAATGACACATCAGATTGTAGCCTGTTAGGCTCAATGCCCAGGAGGAATTGTACATGTTCTCCCTTATTACTGCTGTTTTTTGACATCTTTCTGACCTGTATTGCCCTTTATGAATTTGCAGCTTGCATCCTTGCTTCGTCCTCTCAGTCCTCAATTGCACTGCTATCTATGGAGATCCAAATTGCCTTGAATTATACCATACAAGGTGGATCAGGACTACAGTACGTTCTTACTTTTCACCCAACTGCAGTAATTGCTACCTTAACTTACAGCCAAAGGGGTGAATGGGCTGATGCATTCCTACATGTAATCATATGAATATTTGACACCAGGACCTTAACATTTTTCACTAAAGCCTACAAGGTTATAGATTGAAAATAATGGTAGATCACTGGCCCTGTTTTGAGGACCTTTTTTAACATACAAATATACTGTGCAGATCAGTGGTAAAAAAGTTAATAATATGATCACTGATTGCATTAATGAGAAATACGTGCTATTGTAGAGGCTCTTATGAAAAGTAATGACTTGAAATGATAATTTGCGCAGCATCTGGGGTACTTATGAAAGGTAATCAACCTGAACCATCTTAGCTCTGTTTTCTTCTCTCCACAGAAACTCTCACCTGCTCAGTACTTTCCAGCACTCTTTGCTTTCTATTTCCAAAGCTATGATTGTGAATGCAGGAAAAAAAACATGAAAATGAAGAATAAAATCTGTTTCAGCTAAAATTGAACAAGCACTACACAGGATCATTTTTTCAGGTAGTCATAACTTCCATTAGTACTGAAACTGGCACTTTTAAAATTAAATTGTATTAAAATGTATTCTTAAAAAAAATGGGGTGGTACAGTGGCTCAGTGGTTAGCACTGCAGCCTCACAGCACCAAGGACCCAGGTTCAATTCCACTCTTGGGCGACTGTCTGTGTGGGTTTTCTCTGGGTGCTCTGGTTTCCTCCCACAATCCAAAGATGTGCAGGCTGGGTGAATTGGCCATGCTAAATTGCCCTGTAGTGTTCAGGGATGTGTAGATTAGGGGGATGAGCCTGGGTGGGATGCTCTGAGGGTCAGTGTGGACTTATTGGGCCAAAGGGCCTGTTTCCACACTGTAGGAGTTCTATCATTCTATGACATATCAATGATATGTGACACAAGTGCAGGTTTGGAGATAGCTTCTAGGGAATGCTGCAGAAATCCCCAATAATAAATCTTCCAGTGTCCATGTTTCTGTGTATCACAACCATATAATGATGATATTTTGCAAAGAAAGCCAATCTGTCTTTAAAATAGACATAGAGTCTTGCAAACTGACTCCCAGAGGGCAGTACAGTGGCTCAGTGATCAGCACTGCTACCTGACAGCACCAGAGACCCAGGTTCAATTCTAGCCTCCGGCCACTGTCTGTGTGAAGTTTGCACATCCCCCCCATGTCTGTGTGGATTTCCTCTGGGTGTTCTGGTTTCCTCCCATAGTCCAAAGATGTGCAGGTTAGATGGATTGGCCATGCTAAATTGCCCATAGTGTCCAGGGATGTGTAGGCGAATTAGACATGGGGAATGCAGGGATGGAGTGATGCTGGATAGGATGCTCTTCAGAGGGTTGGTGCGGACCTGATGGGCTGAATGGCCTGCTTCTACATTGTAGGGATTCAATGATTCAGAGATTACATGAGCAACCTTCCCAGAAATAAACCATACGACTTTTTTGAAGTTCAATGAACATTTTCAATGGTAAACAAACTCCTCGGCAATGGTTCCCCAGAACCACTCAGGTTCTTTGAGTTGTGAATGGCTCCAATCACTCTGCAACCTGTCGATGAGAGTCACATAAGCGAATGGATTAGGTTTGTGCCCCAGGCCTAGGTAACAAGTACATGATTTGGACATATGACTTGTCAATTTTTGATAGCAGCCATTTGATTTTAAAAAGCTGGAAGCAGAATCAAGACAGAAGTTTTTAACAGGAAGATGACCAAAGGCACACCAGCTAAAGGGATGCTGTACTGAACAAAGGCCGCAGCCTGCTTTGCTATAAAATGAAATAAAAAAACAATCACTCCATCCCTGTTCTGTTCAGTCCACCTCTGAGAAAACCTTATAGTTCTAGTTTGACTGTAAAAGCTATGGCAGCTGTTGAATCTGACTCAAATTTTTTAAACCACTTTATAAAGTCAGAGTGTCAAACAGAGGTATAGCTTGGAAACATACCTTTTGGTCCAACTCGTCCATAACGGCCAGATATCCTGTATAACCCCACCCCCATTTGCCTGCATTTGGCCTTTATCCCTCTAAACCCTTCCTATTCATGTACCCATCCAGCTACCTTTTAGAACATAGAACATAGAGCAGTACAGCACAGTACAGGCCCTTCGGCCCACAATGTTGTGCCAAACTTTTACCCTAAAACTAAGGTCTATCTAACCTCCACCCCGATCTTATACTATCATCCATATGCCTATCTAATAACTGCTTAAATGCCCCTAATAAGGCCGACTCCACTACCCATTCTGGCAATGCATTCCACGCCCCTACCACTCTCTGAGTAAAGAACCTACCTCTGACGTCTCCCCTATATCTACCTCCACTCACTTTAAAACTATGCCCCCTCATAATAGTTACCTCCACCCTAGGAAAAAGTCTCTGGCTGTCCACTCTGTGTATAGCTCATCATTTTGTACACCTCTATCAAGTCACCTTTCATCCTTCGTCATTCTAAAGAGAAAAGCCCTAGCTCTCTCAAACTTTCTGCCTAAGACCTTCCCTCCATCCCAGGCAACATCCTGGTAAATCTCCTCTACACTTTTCAGATGCTTCCACATCTTTCCTGTGATGAGGCGACTTTTTAAATGTTGAAATCGTACCAGTCTCCACCACTTCCTCTGGCAGCTCATTCCATATACACACCAGCCTCCACATGAAAAAGTTGCCCCTTAGGTCCCTTTTAAATCTTTCCCCTTTCACCTTAAACCTATGTCCTCTAGTTTTGGACTCCCCTAGCCCAGGGAAAAGACCTTGTCTACTTACCCTATCTATGCCCCTTATGATTTTATACACCTCTATAAGGTCACCCCTCAGGTTCCGAGGCTCCAGGGAAGATATCCCCAGCCTATTCAGCCTTTCCCTCCAACTCTGGCAATATCCTTGTAATATTTGTGAACCCTTTCAAGTTTCGCAACATCCTTCCTATAGCAGGGAGACCAGGATTGCACGCAGTATTCCAAACGGGGCCTAGCCAATGTCCTGTACAGCTGCAACATGATCTCCCAACTCCTATATTCAATACACTGACAAGAATACGAAAGCCTTCTTCACTATCCTGTTTACCTCGGACCTCACTTTCAAGGAACGATGAATTTTTGGAAAGAAAATCTTTAAACAAGTAACCAGACTACAACAATCTTTGAGACTGATCTTTCTTGCATAATTATATGCATCTTTTATCCATACCTGTTTTAATCTTTTATATATTTTGATTAGTGCTAATAACCTTATTGCTTTTATTTGAATAACTACATCAGTTTTGAAATAAAATAAAATGTCTTGTTTAAAACAGATTTGCTGCTGTTTTTAGTTTTAACTTAAAAAACAAGAGAACTAAATGACCTATAAAAATTTGTCATCCATAGGCTGTTAGATGAGGATGTCCCTGGTACAGTTGTGACAAATATAAGAAAAGCAAATATTTTTCTAATTTCTTGCTATGCGCCAATTTTTCACAGAGTAGGAATGTGTGTAAAATTCACATGTCAGTAGATGATGCTAAGTCTTTAGTATCTTAAGAAAAGATTATAAAATAACACTGCGATGTCCCAAATGTCCAATTTGTGTCTTTAGAACTTGTAAAATTAAAGAAATTGTTGCAAGTAAGTAATGAATCAACCCACTACTTATTGGTGACATCTTTAATCCAAGTTCATGGTATCAAAAAAAAAGTGTTCTTTCCATTAATGTGATGTGACATATTTAAAACATTTCATGACTTTGCAGGCCTTTGATAAGCCCACATTAAAAGTAAGACATGGATCTAGACTAGAAAGTGCTTGAGCTCTAAGGATACAATGATACTTGTGTCAAAGCAAGGAAGTTATGGAGGTTTGGCCCCTTATATTCCTCTTGTATATAACCTGTATTTATAACCCAGTACAAAATAATAACGTAGATATATGTAGTCCTGAGCTCAAACATGCATTCAAAATTCCTCAAACCACAGTTACTCTTCATAGGTGTTTCCTGAATGGGAGGGGTCAAAACACATTTTTTTGATGGCCTGTCTTGAGATTTTCTCCAGGGATACTTTTGGTTTTCAGGGTTCATTCTATCATTTTCCGTCCTTCATTCGGTGATACAGTGACCATAGTAACATTTTGCCTCTAAACACATTTGTTCTTGTGATGTGTGTGTTGCCAGTCTAACTTGCGTTGATGTATGGTGTATTTAGACTCTCAAGGAAACAGACTTAGAGTCGATCAAAATTCTCAATCACCATCCTTCCATTAGAGCATCAACCCACAAGGATAGCAATGTTTACTGCCTACGTTACTATGAATCTATATTATTTCATTGGATGAGGGAAGTGAATACACAATTATCAAATTTGTGGATGATCTCAAAATATGTGGAAAGGCAAGTGGTGAGGGTGACTTGGAGTCTACAGGGATATAAACAGGTTACATAAGTTAACGGATGGAATATAGTGTAGGGAAGTGGGAGGTTATACACTTTAGGAGGAGGTGAATATTAATTAAATGGAGAAAGGCAGAGGGATTTAGGGGTCTTCATGCATGAATCCAAATTAACATTCAAGTTCAGTAGGTAGCAGCAAAGACAAATGGAATGCAGGCCTTTATTTCAAAAGTATTGGAATATGAAAATGGAAGTTTTGCTAAAACTGTACAAAGCACCAGTTAGACTACACCTCTAATACTGTGAATAGTTTAGGTCCCTTTATCTAAGCAAGACCAACTGACACTGGGGCAGTCCAGAGAAGTTTCACTAGGCTGATTCTGGGTATGGAGGGACTTTCAAAGGAGGGGAAGTTGAATAGGTTTAAAAGAATGAGAGGCTATCTTATTGAAACAAATATGATTCTTGAGATTGACAGGATAGATGCTGACAGGTTGTTGCCCCCTGTGGGAGAGTCTAGGTCCAGAATGCATAATCTGAGTAAGGTCTCACCTATTGGAGACAGAGTAGGAATTTCTTCTCCCGAGGGTAGTGAATCCATTGAATTCTTTACCACAGAGCCTGAATGACTTATGGCATGGACAGATTTTTAATCAGTCTGGCAATTCAAGATTTTGGAGAAAAGGCAAGAAAATAGAGTTGAGGATAATCGGATCAGCCATGATCTCTTTAAGTAGCAGTGCCGACTTAGACCAGTTGGCTTGCTTCTGCTTTTAGTCTTAATGGTCTTAATTCTTGCGGTCATTATTTCATAGACATCACAATATTTAACAAAAACAGAAGTTGCTGGAAAAGCTCAGCATATCTGGAAGCATCTGTGAAGAAAAATCAGAGTTAACATTTCGGGTCTGGTAACCCTTCCTCAAAATTAATGGTAGGTAGGAAAATGTTGGTTTATATGCAGAAGGGCGGTGAGGGTAGGGAGTAAACGATAGCTGGGGATAGAGCCCAAAGGGAGAGAAAAACTGTTGGATAGACAAAGGAGTTGATAATGATCTTGAGAGGAAGATGAATAGCTGTTAATGGAGACAGTTAATGACTAACAATAGGCAGCATGTAATGGCAGGCTATGTGATAACAAGGCCTGGTGTGTGGGGTAGGGGTGAGGAAAGGGGAGAGTTTAGGCCCTAAAATTATTGAACTCAATACTGAGTCCGGACAGCTGCAGGGTCCCCAAGCAGAAAATGAGGTGTTGTTCTCCCAGCTTGCGCTGAGCTTCACTGGACCATTGCAGCAAGCCAGAGACAGTGATATTGACCAGGGAACAGGGTGGTGTGTTAATGTGGCAGACAACTGGAAGCCCAGGGTCTTTTCTTGCATGCAGAATGTAGATGTACTGCAATGTGGTCACCCAATATACACTTTGCTTCTCTAACCTAGAGACCACATTGTGGGCAGCGAACGCAGTAGGACTAGATTCTGGGAAGTACAGGTGAAGTGCTGCTTCACCTGGAAGGTATGTTTGGGCCCTTGGATACTGGAGAGGGAGGAGGTAAATGGGCAGTGTTACACCTTCGCTGGTTAAGGCTGTTTGGTGGGGGCGGGGAACGGTGTTGCGGGTGAAGGAAGAGTGGACCAGGGTTTCCAACAGGGAATGGTCTTGTGGAAGGCAGACATGGGAGGGGAGGGGAAAATGTGTCTGGTGGTAGCATTTCGCTGGAGGTGACTGAAACGGTGTCTGATGATCTTCTGGATGCGGATGCTGGTGGGATGGTAGTTAAGGACAAGAGGAACCCTATTGCTGCTGTGGGAGGGAAAAGAAGGGGTGAGGGCGGAAGTGTGGGAGTTGGATTGGACCCAGTTGAGGGCTCTGTTGACAACAGTGCTGGGGAATCCTCAGTTGAGAAAGAAAATGGACATTTCGAAGGCTGCCTTGTCAAAGTTGACCTCATCTGAACATATGCGATGAAGATGGAGGAACTGAGAGAATGGAATGGTGTCTTTTCAGGAAACAGGGTACAAGGATATATAGTCCAGGTACATGTGGGAGTTGGTGGGTTTATACTGGTCATTAGTAGCCAGTCTATCTTCAGAAATAGAAACAGAAATGTTGAAGAAGGGAAGGGAGGAGTCAGAGATAGACCAGAAGAAAGTGAGGACATGGTAGAAGTTGGAAGCGCAATCAATGAACTTTCCCAATTCCAAATGAGAGAGGGAAGCAGCACTGATGATATCATCAATATATCGGAGAAAGAATTGTGGGTGGTGACCGGAATAGGACTGAAGCAAGGAATGTTCCGTGTACCCTATGAAGAGACAGGCATAACTGGGGCCCCCTCTGACATGAAGAAACTGAGAGGAGTTAAAAGAGAAGTTGTGGAGGGTGACAACAAGCTTGGCCAAACGGAGGAGAGTGGTGGTGGGTGGGGATAGTTCAGGACATTGCTCCAGGAAGAAGTGGAGAGCCCTAACACCATCCTGGTGGGGGATGGACATGTAAATAGATTGCACGTTCATCGTAAAGAAGAGACGGTTGGACCCTGCAAACTGGAAATTTTGAAACCAGCATAAAGCGTCAGAGGAATCAATGATGTACATGGACAGGGACTGGAGCAGGGGAAAGAAGACTTGAGTCAAGTCTTTTCAAAATTTCCATTTAGTAGGCTCCAGCTGTCTCCTCTTTACCACGGACATGCAACCCCTTTACATGTCCATACTCCATCAGATTGATCTTAGGCCTCTCCACTTCTTCCTGGAACAATGTCCTGAACTGTCCCCACCCACCGCCACTCTCCTCTGCCGTAGTCACCTAGGAATAGATCAGAGTTGACCTTTGAAATTCAGTGTAGCATGTACCTTTAATTTATTTGGAACTCCTTCTCAGTGCAGTCAGCAATAGATCCTTTGTTCGTGCTTTTATAAAGATTCCTTCTGGGTTATGATTTGATGGGCAAAGTGCTCACTCCATGCAGTGATTTCACCATTGGGCCATCATGCAAGTTCTGGCCTTATGAGTAATGGCTGGTTATTCAAGTGGACAAGGTAAATCTCAGTTGCGTCCTCAAGCTTTATCAACCTAGTCTCCATTCAGCAGCAATTGGCTATTAGAACAAGAAAATAGCAAGAACTGTGATGCTGGAGTTGGGAGTCAATACAGTGTGGAGCTGGAGGAACACAGCAGGTCAGGCAGCATCACAGGAACAGGAATGTCAATGTTTCAGATCAGGACCTTTCACTAGGACTGGGGAGGGGGAAAGGAGCTCAGAAATAAATAGAGAGAGAAAGGGTGGGGCTGGAGGAAGGTAGGTAGGATGGTAATGGGTGGATGCATGTAGGGGTAGGTGGTGGGGATTGGTCAGTGGGAAGGGTGGGGTGACGATAGATGGAAAAGAAGATGGGCAAGTAGTGTCAGGTCAAGGAAGCAGGTATGAGAGGGAGGATTGGACATGGAATGAGGCCAGGGGTGGAGAGATTTTAAAACTGGTGAATTCTATGTTGAGGCCATTCGGCTGTAGGCTCCCAAGGCGGAATATCAGGTGTTGCTCCTCTAACTTGCATGTGGCATCATTGTGGCACTGGAGGAGGCCCAGGATGTACATGTCACCCAGGGAGTGGGAGGGGGAGTTAAAAGGGTTGGCAACCGGAAGGTGTTATTGATTATACCAGATGCTCTGCAAATCGGTCACTGAGTCTGCGGTTGGTCTCACCGATGTAGAGGATGACACATCGGGAGCAACGAATACGGTAGACCAGGTTAGAGGACGTACAGGCAAACCCCTGTTGGATTTGGGAAGTTTGTCTTGGGCTTTGGATGGAGCTGGAGAGGGCAGGTGTACTATCTCCTACAGTTGTAGGGAAGGCCCTGGACAAACTTTCTAAATCCGATAGGGGGTCAGATGTACATCCTCCAACCTGGTCTACTCTATCCATTGCTCCTCTGCATCGGTGAGACCAAGTCCAGACTCGGTGACCAATTCACGGAACATCTGCACTCTGTACGCTATAATCAACACCACCTTCTGGTTGCCAACAATATTAACTTCCCCTCCCACTCCCTTTTGGTGACATGGGCCTCCTCCAGTGCCACAATGATGCCACCTAAAAATGGTGGATCAACACCTCATATTCTGCCTCGGGAGCCTACAGCCCAATGGCCTAAATATGGATTTTGCCAGTTTTAAAATCTCCCCACCCCTGACTTCATCCCATGTCCGACCCTCCCTCTCATCCCCGCCTCCTTGACCTGACACAACCTGTCCATCTTCTCTTCCACCTATCTGCCACACCCTTCCCACTGACCAATCCCCACCACTCCCTACGTGCATCCACCTATTATCATCTTACCTACATTCCCCCAGCTCCAACCCCTCCTATCCCTATTTACTTCTGAGCTCCCTTGGCCCTCCCCAGTCCTAATGAAGGGTCCTGATCTGAAATATCGACTTTCCTGCTCCTCTGATGCTGCCTGACCTGCTGTGCTCCTCCAGCTCCAAACTGTATCAGAACAGGGAATTTACTAACATTTCTATCACCTCCTCTACATTTTAACATCCTACTCATCCTGACTGAGATCTGCCAACTGAACATTGAAAACTTGTCTTTTAAGGAGCAGGCGTACATCATTTAGCCTTTTTTAGCCTGTCCTGACATTTAAAGACACCAGGGCATATAAAACATTACATCAATGGCGTTTTAATGAAGGAAAGTAATGTAGGGAGGATATTCCAGAACTTTAGGTCTGGGCAGCTTGAAAATTCAGGGAAATCATGATTGAGATTATGCAAGATATTAGAACTAGACAAGCGCAAGTATCATTGCAGTTAGAAGGTTCATTGCATGATAGATTGACGCCCCATCTAACACCATCCAATTTCACTTCCTCCACCACTGACATATAGTGGCAGCAGTGTGGATCATCTACAAGATGCACTGCAGCAACTCACTAACAGCCTTTCTATAGCGCTTTCCAAACTCCACCTTACCAGTAGAAGGGCAAGAGAAGCAGATTCTGAACACACCAGCAATGTTCTGTGTAATGTTTATTGCTGTTTCATGGACCTCCACAGTTCATGCATGGAAGCAGTTTCTGGAATCACAAGCAATGTATTGCCACACTGCTTGTTGTGCATGGAGCTTACCAGTGGTTGTCCACCTTAGAGGACACAATGAACACGGCCACTTGCAAGTTCTCCTCCAGTACCACACACCATCCAGACTTGGGCCAATATTATCTTTCCTTTCCTGTCGGTTGGTCAAAATGCTGGAAGCCCATCCTCCAGTTCCAGTGCTCTACGTATACCTGCACTACATGGACTGCAGTGGTAAGGAAGACAGCTCCAACCATCTGCTCTGGGGCAGTTAGGGATGGATAATAAATGCTGACCTAGCCATTGACACCTGCATACTGGGAATGAATAAAAAGTAAACTTTGCAAATATAACCTGTTTGACGAAAACATGGTCTTAATAAAGCTTCTAACACTTAACTTCTACAATGCATATTCACACATTTTGTTATTCTATATTACCAGCCTTTGGGGAATTTCCTACCCTGAAATAGGTGCTGAACACAGGATGTTCAGAAAGGAAGTGAGAAACAAAAAAGGATTAGATTTGAAACTAGCATAAAATGAAATGTCAATCCTCTGGAAGTACATCAATAGTAAAAGTGAAGTAATAAAGGGAGAGTTAGTGCCAATTAGGGACCAAAAAGAGGCTGTTAGTGTCCCACTTAGAGGCAAGAGCATAGTCAAGGTGTTAAATGAATGCTTGGCAAAAGCTGGCCAGACTAATGTGAGACAAGAGGAAACACAGTCACTAAATAGTCAGTTCTGAGGAAGGGTCAACGGATCCGAAACGTTAACTCTGTTTTTTCCTTCACAGATGCTACCAGACCTGCTGGGCTTTTCCAGCAAATTTGTTTTTGTCACTAAGTAGTCAGGATGGACAGATCACATCCAGCGTGAAACACAACCCGAGTGAATATATAGTTCAGGCTATTTGAAAGCAGCATGGACCTGTATCTAAGGAAAGATGTGCTGCCATTGGAGGGGCTCCAGAGGAGGTTTAGAACAATCCTGGGTGTAAAGGGCTTGTTCGATGAGGAGCGCTTGAGAACTCCGAGTCTTTCTTTAGTGGAGTCTAGAAGGATGACGGATGATCTAATTGAAACTTACAGAACACTGAGAAGCCTGGATAGTGGATATGGACAAGGTGTTTCCACTAGTAATGGAGACAAGGACCCAAGGCACAACCTCAGAATGAAGGGATGACCCTTTAGAACTGAGATGTGAAAGAATTTTTTCAGCCAGAAGGTGGTGATTCTGTGGAGCTCATTGCCTCGGAATGGTGGGGGGAGCACTGTGGAGGTGAAGTCATAGCATGTATTTAAGACAGAGATAGATAGGTTCTTGATTAATAAGGGGATCAAGTGTTACAGGGCAAAGGCAGGCAAATGAAGTTGAGAAACATATCAGCCATGGTCAAATGGCAGAGCAGACACGACAGGCTGAATGGCCGAATTGTGCTCTTATATGTTTTGGACTATGGCCTAAACTAGAATTGTTCAAGGGGAGGTTTTGAAAAAATTGTTGTTAATTAAAATTGATACGATATCGGTATTGGACAAGATTGCAACCAAGATCTTGAACTAAGTGTGAGTGAAAACTGCAGAGGCACTGGCAATTACCTTTCCATCTTCCCTGGATTCAGGGCTGGTGCCAAAGGATTGAGAAACGTAAACATTACACACTTGTTCAAAAATGTTCGTAAAGTTTGGTGTGGCAATTACAAACCAAGTTAACTTCAGTGGTGGGGATACTTCCAGAAATACTATTTGGGATGCAGTTAATAGTAACATGGAGACATATGGGGGATTGATTTTGAAGTATTAGCATGGATTTATTAAAGAGAAATCACATCTAACTTTTTGAAGATTATTCATGAGTGGAAGGCTGTCGATGTGGCTTATGTGGACTTCCAAAAGACATTCTGTATGAAGCAAACCTTTATAAAGCACAAATAGTTCTTTTGTAAAGTTTCTTTATCAAACTTATTTCTGTTTCCAGATAACACAAAAATAAATTAACATATCTCTATCTTTAATTATAGCATGGATCTTTAAGACAACAATTCTTCCCGAGAAAATGCTTGTGAACATTGAACAGGCATACTGAGAGACAATCTGTGATAATCAAGGGATGGATAATTTATTGACGCAATTACTATTAAATTATGGCTTTTTTTGGAAAGACAGAGGAAACAGTACACATCTGGGGGATAACTGTCTAATCCATTCCTTCCAGTGTCAACAGCAAGACTCATTGATTAATAGGATGACTTGATTAACTGAGAATGAACTTGGTAAACCTTATAATTGTACAGCACAATAAGTAATGAGAGCAAGGGTTAAACAGTAAAGTAACTATCATCTGAACACTGTAATAAAATCCCTTTCTTGATTGCATCGCTATGTATTTCCTCAGCTAATACATCTGTGAGGATGGTGAAGCAGTTTAATTCTGTTCTTACTCCAATATATTTGCTGTTGAGAAATTGTTCCTTGCTATGCAATGTGGGTTTGAAGAAGTTATTGATTCCAAATATTTTCATGTCAGGGAAATGCGTGAATACAGTAGATGTATTAGCCTACTCTTTGTAATCCCAACCTGTTTTATCTTCTGGCTGACATGTTATGAGTATATATGAGCATATTCTGCAGTGTTCCACCTCCTATAACCACGTCTCGCTCACTAACCGGAGGTAATTTCCAGTGTTATAGGATATATGAGCAGCCACTAACAAAATGTGCTAACTTCAACTTCCATGTTATTTCTAACACTTACCCAATTTGAATATTTGGTGCAGGGCTGCGTGTGGGGCACAATTTCCCGCGTTCAAAGGTCAACAGAGGGATGAAGAAAATATTGTCTTCAGTGATGATCAATCCAATATTGCATATTACATGGATTGCAAAAAAAGAAAGAAAGCTTCCTATTTCTTTCCCTTTTTGCCAGCAGCTCTAACTTGCCAGTGCACTCATCCTGCTTTTATAAATCCCATCTTAACAAAACAGGACCAGGAGACTGGCTGAGTTGCAGGTATCATTAAGGGATGCACCCCAATCAACAAGACTAGACCAATCATTGCTGTCTGGACAGAAGGATCAGTGGTTAGGAGTACAATTAGTGCAAGAATATTGAATGACAATCAAGAGTTGATTCATAGAAATCCTCATCCTAATTTTTTTCAGGTTCATTCTTGCTTATGGATGCCCCTACCAATAAGGCCAAGATTTATTGCCCGTCATTAATTATCCTTGAGAAAATAATTAATTTAAGGCAGTGTAGAACTTCAAAGTGAAAATGACATGTTGCTGGGTGGCAGATGATATTGAGTGCAGAGAAGTGCAGGTGATGCACTAGTGTGCAAAGAAATCAGAGAGACAGTATAAAGCATGCTATTCTAAAGGGTGTGCAGGAGCAGGTAAATAAAGTTTATTTTAAAACAGAGTAATATCGTTGATAATCCTTTATAAGTGGCCCAGGAAAAAGATATTCAGCCTGAAATATAAACAGTTTGTTCTCAGATTGTAAAGTTGAATTGCTATGCTTGTATTTGGATACTGATGTTATGCATTTTACCATGACCTAATCAAAATTTATTAGGATGTGGCACTCAAATGTGGGCTAACTGATACAGTAATCTATGACCATAGATGCTTCCGGTATTTCATTAAGACTTTAAGCTTTGAAAAACCTTCCCAATCAGTCAATCTCAGATTGTAAGATAAATAACTGCGCAATCAGTGTAAAACCAATTGCAGCCTAGCAGATCATGCATCAAATGGTAGGAGAGTTTTTACAGCTGATTCAAAGAACTTGGTTCAGTGTTCCCACACAAATACACTTTGATGAGCAGATTTTGGAGATGAAGGTAATGTGCATGCAGTACTTCCTCAGATTTCTGAGACCTCACAGAAGGCCTTTAAGGAAAAAAGGTTTCTTTATTAGTTACTTGAACTGATGTTTTTTTGTCAAGAGAATTAACTTTAAATTGTATAATGACCTCCAAAGTAGGACATTTTCCATCAAATAATTCACTTAATCTCTCAGGGTCTTTTGCTTCCAACAGTTCTCAGCTTGTTTTCACTTGCTGTGCTGAAAAATGTGCAAGAGTGCTGACAGCAAAATTAAAGCAAGACCTACCATGATTATTATTGGACAGGTTATAGTTATGAGAAAATTCTGTTAATAATTGGGGAATATTTTAGGAGATTCTTGCCAGAATCTTCAGTATATCATGTCTGATGCAAGTTGTACACCTTTATTAAATTGATTTCTTTTGTGGATCAAGCCAATGATAGAGTATGTTGGGTCTGTTGTCGGAGACTGGTAGGTGTATACTCAACTACAGCGATGTGAGTGTAAGAACTCCATTTGTCAACATCAGGAAAATGTAAGTGGGGCAGATGTCACATGCACCAGTTAAAATGATTATTGATAGTTAACTGACAAACTTTGTTTGAATTTAAATGAGCAGTTTGACTGGTCAAGGCATTGACATGAGGAGTGAACCAGAAATTGCCTATTGCCTATTGCCTATGTTTTTATGTTGAAACACGAACAATATATGCATAAACATTCCTTCTGTCTGCAAAGATTTCTTTCTAGAAAGCAAACCTAAACCATTCCATATGTACAATGGAAAGTTTGGATGTGTATGTGAGTGTCCTTTCCCATATTCATGTGAATGTTATACGCATTGTTATCAGGAACTTTAGTTGGATAATTCATAGTCACAACAACAAAGAAAAAAATAGTTTTGCTAGCATTGAAATGACCTTGTCCATCCCCTCCTCTTTGACCTGTCTGTCTCCTCTCCACCTATCTTCTCCCCTATCCATCTTCTATCCACCTCCCCCCTCTCCCTATTTATTTCGGAACCCCCTTCCCCTCCCCCATTTCTGAAGAAGGGTCTAGGCCCGAAACGTCAGCCTTCCTGCTCCTCTGATGCTGCTTGGCCTGCTGTGTTCATCCAGCTCTACACCTTGTTGTCCCAAAAATGTTGTTTGGTTCTGTTTTACAGGTGGGAGCATTTTGGCCTGTCATAGGAATTCCTAATGCTGACCCCCTTTAAAGTGAACCAATTTAAAACAAAATATTGCATATCCATATTCGTCAATGAATTACTTAATCTCAAGCTAGGAACAGTGCTAGAGATTACTAGAATTGTTCTTAATATTGAAAAGCTTGATAAATAGCTAAGCTTCTCATTGCTGATCCTTGTTCAGTGATGCCTACTGGCTAGTGTCTACCAATGAGGACAAAACGTGGTACACCACCTAACTAAATCATATAGCAATACTCATGGCTATATTGTTCCCACCTCTTCCACTTTAGCATTGCCCATTAGTGGGCATTTATGTTACTTCTTCGAGTGTTCCACTGAACCTTTTGCTGATGTTACGGCGGATAATCAGAAAAATGCCAAACAGCATTTTAAGCTTAAATAAAACAAAGAGCTGCATACACGGATGATCTGAAACAAAACAGGAATTTCTGGAGAAATTCAGCAGGCCTGATAGCATCTCTGTTGGGAAAGCAGAGTTAATACCTTGAGATAAGTGACCCTTCTTGGGAGCTATTGCATGTTAAGCTTGTCTCATAAATGACGAATAAATATTTGGGCAAGTTATGGAGGGTTTTCAAAGTCTTGGAAACTAATAACAACAGGGGAAGCAGGTGCACCCTACCCTTCATTTTTGGCTGGTAACCACACCTGGTGAGTGCCCATTCCTTATTGTTGAGATCTGCTCTAGGTAAGTCCCTTTCGTTGTTCACCAAGTAAGTAATAACTGCAATGATATTTACACTTTATCAAGCCATTGATTTTTGGAATCAGCTTTCCAAATACAGGGTGGTGCGTTAACACTTCTGTGAAATACTCCTTGTTACCTGTGAAAAAGGTTTTATAAGAAATCATACACTACAAAATGATGAGACCATAGCTCAAAAACTACTGCATGAAACTGTTAATCACTGACTGATCTGGGGTATTTTCACCTTGCAGGATTCCACTGTCAGCTGATGGACATGTTAAATCTTTCCAGCATTTTCATTTGTTATTTTCATTAAAATATGGGATTTGGGATGTTGTTTGCACAAATGAATGCTTCGTTATTTAATGAATATCTTCCTTTGTTTATTATTATTTCATTTCTTGGAGTACAGGAGATTATTTATCATGACGTTAATAGTTTAAACTCCCAAATTAACACAAACACAGTAGCACACTTGCTGCCCACCCGCCCTCCCACCCAATCACCTATTTCTGAATTTGATCTATTTTGAAGCCTCTGCGCAGCCTATTAACTCACTTGGGACATCTTACCAACAATTTTTCACCCCCCACCTGCACCCGATCACTCAATTTCTCCCTTTGTCTCTTTCCAGGAGAAAATGGACCACAATAAGGCAGAGAAAGCAAAGATAAATAATTGGAGTTGACCAATATTTAATAAATAATTTTTGTTAAAGAATGAGTCGTATAAAGGAAAGAATAAAATAGCAAAGTATGAATTTTACCTGAAATCTTCTAAGTGTCAATTTTGGCAAGTATCCTGGAGCAGATAATCATATTTTCCCCACCCACTGTAGGCAGAACTATTTGCCACTATGGAGATATCCTAGGTTTCTGGCGCTGTGCCATATTTAAAATGCAGTTACACACCAGATCAAATGCTTGTAGTCCAGACTTTTCAACTCATGTTATTTGCCCTGGACATGTCAGACATGTCTCATTCCCAAGGGAAATGGCTCAAAATAACATGGAGAGAGCTAGGACAGATGGTAGGCGCACCCAACATTAGGCTCCTCAACCCCAATGAGGAGAGAATCCTGGCACAGGCATGTAAGATTGTGTTCATGCGGCGATATCAAAACTTCCATGAACTGGCAGTCCAGTACGATCACGCTCCAATGTTACTCTCTCATTATCACCACTGTAAATGTATTTTTAACATAACTGATCTTCCAACTCCTGCGGCCTACCCATTCTCTCTGTTACCTTTTGCAGGAATTAGAGGCATTTGCATGTTTTTAGCAGCTAAAAGACAGGCCCAACAACATAGTTCCTCCTCCACCTCTGAGGAAGAAACCATAGATCCCTGAGGATGTAGTGAAAAGCCTGCTTCCTGTAGCATCCATCTGTTCATATACTGACACCTCGGTGAAAATTTTCACAAGGTTTGAAATAAGATCCACAATGCTGGTCAGCACAGGAATACCATATCTCTGAATATGGTCGAGGAGAATGTGCCTGGTGTTGGGGGCTTCTCTATCATCGATTTTTGGGAATATTTCTAAAGTTTCCTCCTCCTGTGCAACTGATGTGGCTGGGCGGAAAGCATAGACCTTGTCCACTGGGTATGAAAGTCTTTAGTTCTGTCTATTTCATGCCCCTCAAAATTCACATCACAACTGTAGATATTCATGCTGCTGTTCATGATATAGCATTCTGCACTTTGCATTGAACCAGTTGTGATCCCATGGCTTGATGATAATGTTAGAGTGGAGGATATGCCAGATCATGAGATTACAGATTGTGGTTGAATATAATTCTTCTGCCGATGGCCCAAAATGTCTCATGGGTGCCCAGTTGAGATGCCAAATCTGTTCAAATTCTATCTCATTCAGGATGGTAATAATAACACATAACAGAATGAAAGGCATCCTCTATGTGTAGGCAGTCTTTTTCTCCAAAACGACTGTGCAGTGGTTCCTCCTTTCAATATTATTATGGACAACGGAGTCTGTTACAGGTAGAGTGATGGTGATGTGATCAAGTATCTTGTTTTGGTTCCCTCACCACCTAATATAGACGCAGTCAAGCAGTTAAGTCCCTTATGACACAGCCGGATCAGGTAGATCTATCCTGCTGGGGAGACAGACATACCCAGAAATGGTGATGGTGGTGACTGGGGATGTTATCTGAAAAGAATGGCTCCATGACAATCACTGGCTTTGCTTAATTAGTCTATGGGGCTGCTCTTCCAATTTTGACACAAGTCTCCAGATGATAGTAAGGAGGAGTTTACAGGGTCAATGGGTCTGTGTGTGCTGTTATTGTTTTTGGTTTTGGTTTCATGTTGGTTGATTTCCGGCTGCTCCATCTGGTTTCTTCCTTTTAGCAGACTTTATAACTGTTAGATACAACTAAGTAGCTTACTCAGCCATTTAAGAGTCAATTACATTGCCATGGTTCTGGAGTCATATGTAAGTAAATCAGGTAAGAATGACAGATTTTCCTTGCGTACAGGACGTTGTTGAACTAGATGGATTTTTACAACAGTTGACGATGGTTTCATGGTCACCATTGGATGAGTTATAGTTTTATTAGTTGAATTCGAATTTCACTATCTGCTATGTTGGAATTCAAACCCAAGTCTTGGGTTCATTAACATTAGCCTGAGTCTCTCAATTACTGATTAATTGACTCTGTCCCCACCTTTCCTCCAGTTGTAAAATCATCAAATCTCTTTATTAAGACCAGGAATTAAAGCATATTGACTATTAAGTAGATATTAATTATTAACTTCAGACTAAAAGACCAATTTTAGGGTGCATTCACAAAAATAGAATATTTTTCTTTGTGAGAAATTCAATTTGGCAAAAATATTTGTCATATGGTCCACTGGAAGTATGACATTAGTATTGCCTAAGAAAGTACAACATTTAAAAAAATGTCCTATATTCTACACATCAATGCTTTTACTGTTCTAGTAAGCCAAAGCTCTTCAAGATATTGCATGCATATTAGGGTTCATTCTTGTGGTGACACCATACAAAACTGTATAGCTAAAATATATGTCTCATGACAGCCTTGTAAAAAAATTAGTTGTGCATGTAACCTTACATTGACAAGGTTGCCTTCTTAATGTAATGATGATCTGTTTTTCCTTTTGAATTGAGTATGTTTGGTGCAGCATACCGAGTTAATTTTGAGATCAAAATCTATTGATTTGTTTGTTGTGGTTATTATTGTATCCTAGCATGCCAGACAAGTTAATCATCACTCTTCGAGGAGGCAATATGTGAAAAAAGGACTAACCGTGATTCATTTGTCTAGGATTTCAGACAGATGCAAAAGCCACACAAACAAATTATAATAAATTGCAGTTTAGTTTTACTCCTGTATAGTTACAAAACACTGCAGAACACATTCACTGGAACAATCATTTACAATTGCAACATCAAGTTCATCACTTATATTGAATACGAGCAAATATTAAGGAAGTATGCACTTACTTCAACATATATTTAAAATTTATATTTTGGGTCAGTTACCATTGAGAAAAATGCTTTTGGATGAAGTACAAAGATAACTGTATTCTGATTTTATTGATGTAGGAGCAAATTACTGCAGATGCTGGAATCTGTACTGAAAACAAAAAAATGCTGGAGATCACAATGGGTCAGCCAGCATCCTCAGAGAGAAAGCAAGTGAACGTTGATGACTCTTCATCAGACCTGGCGTGAAGGGTGGAGGGGCAGCATTTATGCAATTGTTGGTGGTTGGGAGGATTCGGCGTGCTGGGAGAGATAGGACTTTGATAGTTCAGATTAAGTGATTGGAATGTGAGAATGGCAGAATGATGGTGTGTTTCACAGCTAGGTTGGTGGTGATATGGCTTCCTTCTTCCATAACCGTGGTTTCCCACCCACTGTGGTTGACAGGGCCCTCAACTGAATCTGACCTATCACCCATGCTTCCACACTTACCCCTTCCCGCCACTCACTATGGCGTGATCGGATCACTCTTGTTCTCATTTTTCATCCCACCAGCCTCCGCATTCAAAGGATTATTCTCTGCCATTTCAGACAACTCTAGCAGAATGCCACCACCATCAAAGGTTTCTCTCCAAGGATGCTGCCTGACCCCCTGTGATCTCCAGCAGTTTTTGTTTTCAGTTTCGATTATGCATGTTTGAGAAGCTGACAAGAATGTTAAGCTTGTTTATGTTTTATTACAAACTGTATGGAATAACATACCATGCCAGAATATTACCCAGTCAGAAAGCAAAATAAAGCTTTTCAGCTGATCAATCAGCAGAATTTGGAAGAACGGCCATTCAATTACAAACTGTAGATTTTAGCTGATTAATTACAAAATCATACCATATACAAACCGTTGCTCCAGCATTTAATTGTTCATTTCCGAGAAAACATTACCATGATGGCCTTTTCACAAAATTATGCATTGGGGAAGACATTTTCTTAAATGTCCAAACAAAGCACAAAGAAGAGTAAAGGAAAAACACATTGGATTCTTTAATTAAAGTTTTCAATGTGTAATTAAACAAAGCCAGTTATTCACACTTTTGGGATAATCCTATCTTTTTAACAAAGACTTGGGATATATTACTTCATTTGAAACCCTCTATTCACAAGTAATCAAATCAGTATGACAACCTGCTTTAAAGATAAATAGACATTTGTAGCGGTCAAATAGACATTTGTAGCGGTCAAAGCAAGCCAAACTATTTTCATTTGTGAACCTTCGGAAATTCAACATCAGTTAAGTTCATAATTTTGATTTCTAATGGCAATATTTCTGTAGCTTTTGAATGTAATCCTATTGATAATTGCATGTTGGTAGAAGAGAAGGATTATTTTGTTGTTAGAAGATGAACACTAAACACAGTGTGGTACGTTGGTTTAGTCCTGAGGGACACCTATGTTGTCAGAAAGTTGAGGCTTTGAGGTGAGATTGTGAACCAAGGTCCTGTCTGTCTTCTGAGCTGGATGTAAAAAAAATCACACAGCACTGTTTCAAAGAAAAGCAGGGAAATCCCAGGTATTATTTACACCTTTGCTGATTAATAATTGTGTGTAATCACTTTTTTTGGGGGATCTTGGTCTGCTCAAATTTGCTGCTTTGTTTGCAATATTTCAAGGAGACCACACTTTAAAAGAATTTCATAACATTTTGGGACATTGAGGTATTATGAAGGGCCTTTCTTTTGTTTATATACTGATTACTACATTAAAATTCTTGATTTGTTTATGATAAGCTAATTGCATTTTATGTCAGAAGCTGTGTCTGCTTTCCGTTAAAAAAAAGAACAAATTTTCCAATATTGCTACATGCAGGTTACACCCTGGTCTAATGTGACGATAATCTTGTGGAAACCACATTTCTGTCATAAGACTGTACTTGATTGTGACATGGGGAGACCTAATTAACCTATTGCAGGATGATAGGGCGATGCCTCATTGCCCTGGGGCTGCAGTTTTTAAACAAAAGTCCAGTTAATGGTATTTGGAATAGTGTACCACCTCTGTGACAGGATTAATAAATAAATTTTTGTTCTTTTTCACTGGATTCCTGATGGTTAATATCAGAGAATTGCCACGCAAATGGAAGGCAGAAATTAAAGAAAGCTTCATTTAAAATTAAGGGAGCCAAATTCAGACTTGTAGCACCCCTGGAAATGATATCATAAAACCGAATGTTGACCGAGAGACATGCAGTACATCATATCCACTTCTGACATCGTCCAAGTGGTGCATCATCTTGAGAGGGCATGTAGGGAACAGTTGCCTGAAGGAAATGAAACAACTGAATGGCTGAAGTTAAGATGCCACATAGCCACTAGCTCAGAGTCACAAGGTCACACAGCACTGTAGAGGTCCTTCAGCCCATCAAGTCAACACTAGCCCATCTACACTATCCCCCCTTTCCAGCATTTGGCTCATAGCTTTGAATGGTATGGCATTTCAAATGTTCGTTCAAGTGCATTTTAAAGATAGTGAGGCTTCCCACCTCAACTACCCTCCAAGGCACTGCATTCTAGATTCTTAACACCATCTGAGTGAAGAACATTTTCTGCAAATCTCCTCTAAATCTCTGCCTTACACCTTAAAGTTTTGTACCTTCTTTACTGATCATTAACTAAGGGGAGCAGCTGCTTTCTATTCACCCTGTCCATGCCCCTCATATTTGTATATTCCTTAATCAGATCTCACTTTAGCCTTCTCTGCGCTAAACAAATCAACTAAACCTATCCAGATTTTCTTTATAGTTCCATCCAAGGCAACATCCTGGTGAATCTCCTCTGAAATCTCTCCAGTGCAACATATCCTTCCTTTGGTGCAGTGACCAGAACTACACACAATACTCCAGCTGTGGCAAAACAAAAGTTTTGTACAGCTCCAATATAGCCTATCTGCCCTTGGAATCTAAGCACCCCATGACTGATACAGGCAAGTGTCCTGTATGGCTCCTTAACTACCCTATTATCCTGTCCTGCCCTCTTCAAGAATCTGTGGACAAGCACCCCAATACCTCTTTGTTCCTGTGAGCTTCAGTGTCCTGCCATTCATTGAATACTCCTTTGTCTTGTTACTTGTTTCAAAGCTCACAACCTCACATTTTTCAGGATTAAATTCTATCTGCTACTGATCTGACTTTCTGACCAACCTGCCTATATCTTCTCTAACCTAAGACCTTCTTCTCTACTAATAACCACCTGGACAGTCTTCATGCCATCCACCAACTTATTAATCATCTTTCCCCACTTTCTCATCGATATTGTTCTATATATATCACAAACAGTAAGGGACACAGCACTGATTCCTATGGTACGTCACTGGACACCAGACTCCAGCCACACAAACGGCTTTCTAACACCAGCCCGTGTTCCTCACCCCGCCCACCAGTTTTGAATCCAAATTGCTACATTACTCTGTAAACCATGTACTATTATCGTCTTCATTGGTCTCCCATGTGAGTTCTTCTCAATGTCTTTGCTGAAATTCCTATAAACTACATCAATTTCATGATGCACATCTGCACACCTGACCACCCCCTCAAAATTCAATCAAGTTTGTCAGGTTTGACCTTTCTCTGACAAAGTCATGCTGACTACTCCTGATCAAACCTTGCCTTTCCAAGTGGAGATTACTTCTCTCCTTCAGACTTTTCTCTAATGTTTTCCATACCACTGATGTTAGACACACTGGTCTGTAATTCCATGATTTATTTCTCTCACCATCCTTGAAAAGTGGAACCACATTAGCTGTCCTCCAGTCCTCTGGCACCTCACCTATGACCACAGCAGAGTTAAAAATTAATGTTAAAGCCTCTGTAATTTCCTCCCTCATCTCCAACAGCAGCTGAGATACAATTCATCTGGACCTGGGGATTTGTTTATATTTAAGCCTGGCAAAACCTTCGATACGTCTTCACTTCCTTTGTCAATCTGTCCAAGTACCTCCTATTCTCTCTTCCCGAAACCTGTAATGTACATCCTCCTGAAGACAGATGTGAAATATTCATTTAACACCCTGCCAATGCCCCCCAGTTCCAAGCAAATTCCAAGCACTCTTGTTCCCTAATGAGTTCGACTCTTGCTCTGGTCATCCTCTTGCCCTTAATATACTTTATGGAATATCTTGGAATTCTTCCTAATTTTATCTGCCAGTATTTTTTATGTCCCCTCTTTATTTTCCTAATTGCTTTCCTAAGATCTCCCTCCTACACTATCTATACTGTACTCAGCCATTTGTTGAGTTGTTCCCTTTGCATCTTATAAAAGCCCTTATTTCCTTCATTTCCAGTTCTGAATATTCCAAGGCATCCAGGGTTCTTTAACACAGAAACATAGAAAAATAGGAGTAGGAGTAGGAGTAGGTCATAGGGTCATAGAGACATACAGCATGGAAACAGACCTTTTGATCCAATATGTTCATGCCGACTACGTATCCTAAATTAATGTAGTCCCTTTGCCAGCATTTGGCCCATATCCATCTAAACCCTTCGTATTCATATACCCATCCAGATGACTTTTAAATGTCATAATTGTACTAGCCTCCATCACTTCCTCTGGCAGCTCATTCCATACACGCATCACCATCTGAGTGAAAATGTTGCCCCTTAAGACCTTTTTAAATTTTACCCCCCCTCACTATAAACCTATGCCCTCTGGTTTTGGACTCTGCTGCCCTGCGGAGGAGACCTGTATTTTTACCCTATCTGTGCCCCTTGTGATTTTATAAATCTTAACTTCCGAAGCTCCAGGAAAAATAGTATCAGCATATACAGCCTCTTCCTATAGCTCAAGCCCTACAACCCTGTCACCATCCTTGTAAATATTTTCTGAGCCTTTTCAAGTTTAACAACATCTCTCCCACAGCTGGGAAACCAGAATTGAACGCAATATTCTAGCAGTGGCCTAACCAATGTGCTGTACTCCTGCAGCATGACCTCCCAACTCATACATTCAAAGCACTGACCAATAAAGACAAGCTTATCAAATACCTTCTTCACTCCATTTGCCCTTTCAGCCTGGTCCAGCATTCATTATGATCATGGCTGATCTTCCAATTCAGTAGCATGTTGTTGCTTTTCACCTATATCTTTTAGCTCTAAGTGCTATATCCAACTCCCTATTGAAACCAGACAGTGTTTTGGCCATGACTTCTTTCTGTGGTAGTGAATTCTACAGGCTCACCACTCTCTGGGTAAAGAAGGATCACTGAACCCGAAACATTAACTGATTTCTCTTCACAGATGCTACCAGACCTGATGAGCTTTTTCAGCAACTTCTGGTTTTGTTTCCAACATACTATTTGCCTTCTGAACCTGCATACTTACCTTCAGCGACTGGTATACAAAGTGACAAGCATGGGGCTGGATGAACACAGCAGGCCAAGCAGCATGCTTGTTATCTCGGATTCTCCAGCATCTGTAGTACCTTTTATCTCTGGTATACAAAGTGATCCAGGTCTCATTACACATTCCCTTCTCTTAATTTGTAGCCATTCAGATTCTAGAACGCCTTCCAGTTTTTGCTCGCAAAGTGGATGACTCCACTTTTATCCACATTATATTGCTTCTGCCATGCATTTGTCGACTCATTCAACTTGTTCAAATCACGACAAAGCATCTTTGCATCCTCCTCACAATTTACCCTCCCACGTAGCTTTGTGCCATCTGCAAATTTGGAGATATTGCATCTGGTTCCCTCATCTAAATCATCAATGTACATTGTGAATAATTGAGTCCCTAGCACTGATTCCTGTGGCACCCCATTAGCCTGTCATTCAGTAAAATTCCTGTTTATTTCTAGCCTATGTTTCCTTTCTGTCAACTAATTTTCTATCCATCTCAATACACTACCCCCAATCCCATGCATTTTAGTTTACATGCTAATCTCTTTTATGGGACTTTGGAGACAGTCCAAATAAATCATAAGACCATAATGCTGAGGCGCAGAATTAGGCCATTCATCCCACTGAGTTTGCCATTCTCCCACCTTCTCCCTGTATCCCTTGATCCCATTACTATTCAATAATCTATCCATCTCTGTCTTAAATATATTCAATGACTTGGCCTCAACAGCCTTCTGCAACGATGAGCTCCACAGATTACCCACTCTCTGGCTGAAGGAATTCCTCCTTATCTCAGTTCCAAAGGGTTGTCCTTTCATTTTGAGACTGTGCTTTTGGGTCCTACTTTCTCCGACTAGTGGAAACATCTTCTCCACACCCACTCTATCCAGGGCCTCTCAGTATTCTGTAAATTTCAATCAGATTCTTGTGGTTGGTTGGCTTGCTGAACTGGTTCATTGTTCCGCAGACATTTCATTACCCTGCTGGGTAACATCATTAGTGCAACCTCCAATGAAGCACCGTTGTGTTTTCCCGCCTGGTTTTTAAACTCTGGCAGGAAAACACAACAGCGCTTCACCGGAGGCTGCACTAATGATGTTACCCTGCAGGGTAATGAAATGTCTGCGGAACAAAAAACTAGCTCAGCGAGCCAACCAACCACAACATCCACAACCCGAGCTACAAATCTACTCAAAAAACCTTCGATCAGATTCCACCATATCCTTCTAAACTCCATCTAATACGGATCCAGAGTCCTCAAATGCCTCTCATATGGCAAGCCCTTCATCCTGGGATTATTGTTGTAAATCTCCTCTGGACTCCCTCCAATGCCAGCACATCCTTCCTTACAATATTCCAAATAAGATCTGACCAGTCCATTATATATACATCTTCAGCAGTAAATCTCTGCTCTTGTATTCTAACCTTCTTGAAATGAACGCTACCACTGCATTTGCCTTCCTAACTACCAACTTAACCTACACATTAGCCTTAAGAGAATCCTGAATTAGGATTTCTAAGTCTTTTTGTGCTTCAGGTTTCCAATGCTTTTCTCCATTTTGATCAGCCACTGGCTCACCTCATCAACTCTACCAATTACATACTTGAAGAATTTCAGTAGATTTGCCAAGCATAACTTCCCTTTTGTAAATCCACGCTGACTCTGTGTGATCCTGTTACTATTTTGTGCTGTTAAATCTTTTACAATGCACGCGAGTGTTTTCCCTATTGCTGACATCAGGCTGACTGGTCTACAGTTCGCAGTTTTCTCTCTACCTCCCTTTTAAAATAGAGAGTATATATTTACCACTCTCCAATTTATAGGAACTGTTCCAGGAACTGAAGAATCTTGGAAGATGACCACTAATGCATCCGTTATTTCTAGGGCCACTTCCTGAAGTACTCTGGGATGTAGATTATCAGGCCCAGGGGATTTATTGGCGTTCAATTTCATTAATTTCCACAACACCATTTCCTTATTAATACTGATTTCCTTCAGTACCTCCCTCGCACTACACTTCTAGTATGTTATTTTTGTCTTCCTTTGCGAATACAGAACTAAAGTATGTATTTAGTTGGTCAACCATTTCTTCATTGCCCATTAAGAATCCCCCTGTTTTTGACTGTAAGGGACCTATATTTACCTTAGAGATAATAGGTACTGCAGATGCTGGAGAATCGGAGATAACAAAGTGTGGAGCTGGATGAACACAGCAGGCCAAGCAGCATCATAGGAGCAGGAGAGCTTGACGTTTCAGGCCTAGACCCTTCATCAGAAATGGGAGAGGGGAAGAGGGTTCTGAAATAAATAGGGAGAGAGGGGGAGGCGGATAGAAGATGGATAGAGGAGAGGATAGGTGGAGAGGAGACAGACAAGTCAAGGAGGTGGGGATGGAGCCAGTAAAGGTATGTGTAGGTGGGGAGGTAGGGAGGAGATAGGTCAGTCCAGGAAAGACGGACAGGTCGAGGGGGCGGGATGAGGTTAGTATAGTTAGATAGGAGATGGGGGTGCGGCTTAATCCTTAATCTTTTTTCTCTTCACATATCCATAGAAACTTTTAAAGTCAGTTTTTCTGATCCTCGCAAGGTTACTCTATTTTTCCTTTCTTAATCAATTCCTTTATCCTCCTTTGCTGAATTCTAAACTGTTCTTACTCCTCATGTCTGTATCTTTTTCTGGCCAATTTGTATGCCTCATCCTTGGAGCTAATACAATCTTTAACTTCCCTTGTAATCCAATCTTGACAGATATATGAATAAACGGGGAATAGAGAGATATGGATGGCGTTGAGGCAAAAAGTTTTTAGATTGGAAAGGTATCATGTGTTGGTGCAGTCTGGTGGGCTGAAGGGCCTGTTCCTCTGCTGTACTGTTCTTTGAGTCTTTGAGTCATGGTTTGGTCAACTTTCCAATTTTACTTTTGCACCAGACGGGAGTGAATAATTGTTGCAGTTCACCCACTCTGTCTCTGAATGTTTGCCATTCAATTGTCATTCAGCTGTCAATCCTTTAAGTAACGTGCCTCAATTTATCAAACCCAACTTACATCACTTGACCTGCTGTGTTCATCCAGCCCCATGCTTGTTATCTCAGATTCTCCAGCATCTGCAGTACCTTTTATCTCTTACATCACATATCATCGTAGTTTCCTCTATTTAGATTCAGGACCCTAGACACAGAATCAACTACTTATGTGTTTATCAGCTCTATCCATACAGATTCCACAATGGCATTACTATTATTACCTCTTTATTGCATTAATTTCCTCTATAACCAGCAACACAACTCTGTTGCCTTTTCCTTTTTGTCCATCTTCCCAAAATACTGAATCCTCCTGGATGTTGAGTTCCAATTCCTGGTCACCTGCAGCCATGTCTCTCTAATCCTGATTATATCATACATGTTTTCATCTGTTTAATACATCCACTCTGAGCCTAAGATCACGAGATTTAGCAGCAGAATTAGGCCATTTGGCCTAACGAGTCTGCTTCGCCAGTTGATCGTGGCTGATGCATTTTTTTTTAACCCTCCTCCCTTCCCCCATAACATTTTATCCCCTTACTAAGCAAGAATCTGTCTGTCTCTGTTTTAAATACAGTCAACGTGACTGAATTACCACAGTCTTCTGTGACAATGAGTTCCAAAGATTCACCATCCTCTAGCTGAAGAAATTCCACCTCTTCTTGTCTAAAGGGTTGTCCCTTCAATCTAAGGCTGTGTCCTTGGTTCTTAGCCTCTCTGTTTATTCATCCACAGGCTAGGCCAGCATTTATTGCCTATCTCCAATTCCTCAGAGGGTAGTTATGAGTCAATCACATTGCTGTGGGTCTGGGGTCATATGTAGGCCAGACCAGGCAAGGATGGCAGATTCCTTCTCTAAAGGACATTAGCAAACTAGATTGGTTTTTCCTGACAATTGACAATGGATTCAAGGTCATCATAAGATTCTTAATTGAAGATTTTTATTGAATTTAAATTCTACCATCCGCTGTGGCAGCATTTGAATCTGGGTCCTCAGAACATTATCTGGGTCTTTGGGTTAACAGTCCAACATACCACTAGGCATCGCCTCCCCTTCTACTAGTAGAAACATCTTCTCTGTGTCCACTCAATACAGGCCTCTCAATATTCTGTAAGTTTCAATCAGAAATTCCGTCATCCTTCTAAACTCCCTTAAGTAGTTAACTGCTCCTCATACTACAAGTGCTTCAGCCCAGGATCATTTTTGTGAATCTCCTCTGGACTTCCTCCAGTGCCAGCACATCCTTCCTTAGATACAGGGCACAAAGCTGCTCACAATATTCCAAATGTGGACTGACCAGAGATTTATACAACCTCAGCAATATATCCCTGCTCTTGCTTTCTAGCCCTCTTGAAATTAATACGAACATTACATTTGCCTTTCTAACTGCCAATTGAACCTGCATGTTAACCTAAAGAGAATCCTGAACTATGACTCCTAAGTGTGCTTCAGATTTCTGAAACCTTTCCTCATTTAGAAAATAGCCTGCCCCTCTATTCTCCTTACCAAAGGGCATTACCTCACACTTTCCCACATTGCTTTTCACCTGCCACTTCTTTGCCCATTCTCCCGGTCTGACAAAGTCCTTCTGCAGCCTTCCCACTTCCTCAACACTACCTGTCCCTGCACCTATCTTTGTGCCATCTGCAAACTTTAGCAACAATGCCCTCAGTTCCTTTGTCCAAATCATAAATGTATAACTTGAATATTTGTGGTCCCAACACTGACGTCTATGGAACTCCAATAGCCACCTGCTGCCATCCTAAAGAAGATCCCTTTATTCATACTCTCCACCTTCTGCCAGTCAGTCAAGCATCTATCCATGCCAGTAACTTGCCTCTAATACCATGGGCTCTTTTCTTATTTTGCAGCCTCCAGTGCAACACATTGTTAAAGGCCTTCTGGAAATCCAAATAGATCACATGCACTGGCACTCCTTTGTCTAAATTGTTCATGCGCTCCCAAAGAATTCCTCTAGCGTTGTCATGTATGACATTATCCCCTTGATGAAGTCATGTTGACTCAACCCTATTTTACTATGCACTTCCAAGTACTCTGCAATGTCATCCTTAATAATAGACTCTAAAATCTTACAAACAACTGAGGTTGGTTGAATCAGCCAACAATTTCCCATTTTGTGACTGCTATCCTTCTTAAACAGATGTGTTGTATTAACTATTTTCCAGTCTCTGGGATTCTCCTTGACTCCAGTGATTCCTGAAAAATCACTATCAATGCCTTTATAATCTCCTCAGCTATCGCCTTCAGAACTCTGAAACGTAGACCATCTGGTCTGGGTGATTTATCCACCTTCAGACCTTTCAGCCTCCCTTGTACCTTCCACTTAATGATGACCACTGCAGTCACTTCTGCCCCCTGACTCTCTTGAAGTTCTGTTACACTGTTGTGTGTTTTCCACTGTGAAAACTGATGCAAAGCACCTATTCAGTTGCTCCATCATTTGTTTGTTCCCCATTACTACTTCTGCAACCTCATTTTCCAGGAGTCCAATGTCCATTCTGGTCTTCTACCATTTATCTCTCTAAAAAAAAAACTCTTGCAAACTTCTCTTTATTAACTAGCTCAAGCATATATTTCATTTATTAATTGTCCTTTGCTGGTATTTAAAGGCTTCCCAACCCTCCGGCTTCCCACTTACCTTCACCACATTATATGTTTTTTACTTTTGCTTTTATGCTGTCCTCAATTCCCTTGTTAGTCGTGGTTGCCTCATCGTCCCTTAATATATTTCATCTTCTTTAGGATGAATTGCTGCTGTGCCTCCTGAATTAATCCCAGAAACCCCTGCCATTGCTGCTCTACTGTCTTCTCTGCTAGGGTCCATTTCCAATCAGCTTTGACTGGCTCCTACCTCATGTCTTTGTAGTCACCTTTACTCAACTGTAATGCCGTTACATTTGTTTCCAACTTCTCCCTCCCAAGCTGCAGGGTAAATTCTACCATATTATTGTCTCTGCCCCTGAGTTGCTCTTCACATTAAATTGCCTGATCAAGTCTGCCTCATTATACATCACCAAATCCAGAATTACCTGTTCCCTAGAGGGCTGGCACAAGTATCTCCAAAAAAAAACCATCTCGTAAACATTTCACAAATTCCTTTCCTTGGTTCTGCAATGAATGAACCTGATATTTCCAGTTCACCTGTATGTTGAAGACTCCCATGATTTTTATAATATTGTATTTCTTAAATGCCTTTCTATCTCCTGATTTGTTTCTGCCCACATCTGACTACTGCTAGAAGGTCTAAACATAACTCTCATCAGGGTGTTTCTTCTTTCGCAGTTCCTCAACATTACCATCACAGATTGTACATCTTCTGACCTTATATCACTTTTTGCTATCAATTTAATTTCATTTCTTCCTTATAAGGCAGTCCTGCCCTCCCTCTACCTACGTGCCTGTCCTTTCGATAGGACATATATCCTTGGATATTGAGGTACCAGCCCTGATCCCCTTGCAGACACATTTCTGTGATTCCCACAATATCATACCCGCCAATTTCAATCTGCACTACAAGTTCATTTACTTTGTTTTGTGTACTGCATGCATTTAACTACACCACCGTCAGTACTGCGTCGACCACCCCTCTTCTCATAGTTGTCACCTTATCTGCTGTGCCTGCAGTTAGACTCGTGACCCTTTCTATACTCCCTATCCTATTACTTGTTCTGGAAACTTTAATAACCTCTCCTGAGCTCTCCTCCCCTTTTAACTTTTTCCATAATTTTCCACACAATTGAACCTATTCCTCACTATTTATTTTAAAGTCTGAACCAGCAATGTAAGATTTTTCCTTTACATCTGTCCTTCCAAAACACTGACAACTCCTGGCTATTCAGCTCCCAACCCTGGTCACCCTGCAGCCATGTAATCCTGCCTATTTCATTCCTCTTTTCATCTATTTGCATGATTAACACATCCATTCTGAGCTTGTTGCTCCTACATTTCACCCTAATGGGAAAATGTTGGGCCTGTGCTCACCTTATTTCCTTTTTGAATGGTCCCATTGTTCTGCTGTAGATTTTCCCACAAGAATCAGTTCCCACTCTACTCTGGCCATATCCTGCCTTATTTTAATAAAATCTGTTTTCCTCCAATCCAAAACCTTTTTTTGGCAGACTATCTTTTTCCTTTTTCATAACGAACTTAAATTGTACTGTGTTGTGGTTGCTATCACTAAAATGCTCCCTCACTGCTACAGCAAATACTTCTCCAGCTTCGTTCCCCAGAATTAGGCCCAGCACTGTACCTTTATTGGACCTTTTACTTGCTGACATAAACCCAAGCCAAGGTGACAACTATTTTTAAATTGGACAATACAGATCCATTGAACAAATTCACTGGTCCCTCAACAATCAGTTTCAAGAGGCATTTGGAACCAATGCCCTTCAAAATCCAAATCAGCAAGTTGCAGATGAAGTATTTTTGACCTGTATGTTTAGGTTGAGTTGGTGGAAATGTTGTTCTTTATCTTTGAATTGCTTATTGGGAGTTAATACAGAAGATGACAGAATAAAGGGTCTTGGATTGCATGTCTGTAATATGTTTAGGGATTGGGCCAGAGGATACACAAAGGAAAAGGGGAAGAAAGCTATCAACAGAATGATCTATCTACCAAGGATTTGTTGAGAATAATTCACATAATTACACCTGACCGAAGAGCAATGCCTGAAGCAACAAGACTCTCCAAAGCAGTGATCACTGAATGTGTCTTTCCTTTCCACCTAATCTGGATCTCTCAGCAGATCAAGCAAAACCCCATCAGTGACTGTAGAAGTCATTGCTACCCCCAAATTGTATGACTTGGGGTGCTTTCAGGCAGAAGTGGAAAACTTTGTCAACATTTCCCAATAGACTGTTTCTCACAACATCTAGATCGCCACATTGATATTTCAATATCTTTTTAATTAAGAGGCAAAAGTGGGTAAAATGGTTCAGGATATGGGGTTTTAATAGTGCAGGCTGCTGTTCACTGCATGCATGCGATTCTGTGACTAAAACACTTCCTCCCACATACTTTATGATTTTGGAACAAGATTTAGGAAGCGCAAGGGCTTCCCTTTTAAAGAAGTGTATTTAGTGTGTGACTCTGCCAAGATCATCATTTTGACAAATGCCCTCTGTCCTGGCCGCTGTTATATTGTGTTCATTCTGCATTAGTTCATGGTCTTCAGGGAACCAGAAGTAGGATCCTGTACATGACTGATGATTCCATCTAAAAAATCTCCCCACAATAGCTGTGGAGAAAGGTTGAGTAGATTAGGATTATTTTCATTAGAAAGACGGAGATTGAGGGGGGACCTGATTGAGGTCTACAAAATCATGTGGGGTATAGACAAGGTGGATAGCAGGAAGCTTTTTCCCAGAGTGGGGGACTCAATTACTAGGGGTCATGAGTTCAAAGTAAGAGGAGGAAAGTTTACGGGAGATATGCGTGGAAAGTTCTTTACGCAGAGGCTGGTGGGTGCCTGGAACACGTTGCCAGCGGACGTGGTAGACGCAGACACGTTAGTGTCTTTTAAGATGTATCTGGACAGGTACATGGATGGGCAAGGAGCAAAGGGATACAGACCCTTAGTAAACAGATGACAGGTTTAGACAGAGGATCTCGTTCGGCGTAGGCTTGGAGGGCCGAAGGGCCTGTTCCTGCGCTGTAATTTTCTTTGTTCTTTGTTCTTAATAGATAGGCCTGAAGAGTCACTCAGAAAATTATCAAGAAGGCAATTGGTTTCCTCAACTGACTGTTCAGCTGCTTTTACCACTCAGACCGCAATATAGGCCCGATTTGATCCAACATTACAATCATCTCAATAAAAGAACAGCGGCAAGTTTATATGCTGCCTTCATTAGTGGTTACATTGCAAACTAAGTTCTCTGTGGCCTAAAGTTGTTTTTTTAAACAAATATTTATTCCTTAGTCTCACTGTAAAAGCCCTTGAGAATGTTACGTTTTATTGAATGGGTGTATCTAGGTTTTTAACAGTGTTATATGTTTATAGTAATGATTAATCTATCTCACTAACCCTGAAAGATTTCACATGTATGAAATGTCAGATTTCTCCATTTTGGGAAAAAAGACGGTGCATTTTTAAAATAACTTTTAAGCAATGGTTGATTTAAGGTCTTTTATCTACTGTCTTATTCGCGTGTATATTCCGAGCATTTATTTCCTTCATTGAATAAAATGAAATTCTGATTAAAAATTTCTTTAAAATCATTGTAAATGCTTGGTCCCCAGCAAACACTTAACAAGACTGAGGTTTTGCAGCAGACTTTCGGGCATCTGAAACCATCTGATTGAGATCATTACACCCCCGTAAAATAATTAATTGCTTCAACGTAAAGTTTTAACCAACCCCACAAAAATACATAGGTTGAGTAATACCCAAATAAAACAACTAAGGGCTCAGGTTTCATATATTGACTAGCTGCCCTGAAAATTTGCTTTGCAGCTTTTAACAAGACCTGTAAGGACAAGATCTACAGATCTCAACCAAATGAAACAATTTGGCAATCGTCCTCTCTGTTCCTACCTGCTTTTAATATATGTAATAAGCTTCATTACTACTCAAACAATTTCTTGTACACGTGCCAACATTTGAATATTTCATGTCAAGAGATTCCAAGTGCAATGAGTTCAGGCCGTAATTATTTTTACACTACCGTAATGGACTTTTTCTTTAACTTTTTTAATGATTGCAGCAAAATTTATCTCACGTTCTTTTGTGAATAAAAATGCTTGTTATTTTTATTATCCATACTGGATATAAAAACTGATCATATGGTTAACTGGACAAAAACGTTATGTATTTGTGTGGAAGGCAATATAAGTATATTGACAGAAAAATGCCTACTGGCCTATCCAATCTGTTCCAAGGAGCTGTGTTGCCCTATGTATCACAATGCCTGCATTCCTTTCAAGGTACTTTCCACATTCATGATCCCTACAATCTAGAATTACAAAGGCAACAGAAGCAAGGGAAGGCCAGCATCTGCAACTTCCCCTCCAAGTCACACAGCATCCAAGTTTGAAACTATACTGTCGTTTCTTCACTATTGCTCAGTCTAGATTCTGGAACTCCCTTCCTGAAAGCACCTTGGGTGTTCCTTCATACTAAGGACTGTCGGGTTCAAGATGGAAGATCACCGCCCGTAAGGCAAATAGAGACAGGTAATAAATACTAGCCTAGTCAGTGATCCCCACATCCCATGAATAAATAAAATAATCCCTAACCACCTGTATATAGATGTTGTTTCTCATTAAATCCTCTAATTTATCACACCTAAATGTAATCCAGCAGCTTATTTCGCTCCTGTGTGCTGTCCCAGGACGGTGTTGTTTACAAGTAAATCTAATGACATATAAAAAATGTTATATTGTTGCTAATAATTCAGTAACAAATAATGAAGAAAAACAACTGTACACTTTACAATTAACTTTATGCATCATAGAAATTATTAATTCACGGCAACCTTATATTCTTTTGACTTCTTTAACCCGTGCGAGATATTTATTTAATAAGAAAATGAATAAAATTAAAAGACTGTCCTTAAACTCTGATATGGAAATTGTATGCACCTTGTGATATTTTGCTAAGTGAAAGGTGTTATCTAAAAGTTAGGTGTTATTGTTTCTGCCATATGATTAAAATACATTTTTGTTTTTGTATCTCAGCTCCAGGAATCTGCAGGAATTTCAACAGACTCACAGCATAGCATCAACAGGAGTTTGCTAGAATATCTTGAAACAAAGTGCCAGACTTGTTGTCAAACTAGAAACATAGAAAAATAAGAGTGGGAATAAGCAATTCAGCCCTACAAACCTGCTCCACCATTCAATATGATCATGGGTGATCATCCAACCCACTACCCTGTTCCAGCTTTCTCCCCATTTCCTTTGATCCTAATTGGAAGGAATATTAGTTCATCTCAAAGTAGTACTTCCCAAATTTTTTTCCCACTGTGACCTAACTTCAAGTCTTGAAAATGATTGCAACTCCTCAGTGAGCAGTAGGCAAGAGGAAAAGACTGATTAAAGAAGGGGGAAAGGTGTTGACCATTGGTACCTTGGAGCGCACAACACCAAAATTTCAGCTCATGACCCCAGGGTTGACCCTCACTTTAGGAAGTTCTATTTTAAGGAAAGGACCTGAGGTGTGTTTGGGGCAGTTATGGCCAACATGCTGAGTTCATATGGAGATCCAGATTGAAGTCAAGGTCTGCATGGACATTTGAAGATCTGGCCAATAAGTGCATGAAGTGGTCTTCTTTGTTGGGCAGTACTGAGATATAAGCAGCAAAGAACAAAGATTTGCCCAAGCACAATTTTAGTTGGAGGAGATGTCCAAATTATTGCTGTAGTGTAATGAAATGTGAATGATTGCATCCTTTTAATTGCATCCCCCTATTAATTGCATCTTCTTCTGCATAGCCCAAGTCAAAAAAAAAGCAGTGTTATCATTAAGCATCCTTTGCAATATCAAACATCAATGCT
>JAHRHZ010000038.1:7729104-7740934 GCA_024137785.1 Ginglymostoma cirratum | reverse complement strand
ATCCCGTGTGACCTAGCTGCTTTCCTGTGCTTGACCTCTCCTGTGAGGTTGAGTTGAACCACTGAACTGATGAAGGATAAAGCTCATGACAGCTCTTGGCATATCATCAACTCACTTGCATGATTCTGTGCCACTTATCAGAATTGAACTGAACATATCATAGAAAGATGAGGGTTGAGATTTGGCACAGGTAATGTCTGTGGGGACAGTCAAAACACCGAAGTATTTTTTTTAAGATTTAGATTTAGATTTCATTGTCAAGTGTTCTCAAGTTTGGGGTACAAGGGTAGAGTGAAAAGTGTACAATGTTGCCACACATGGTGCCACCTTAAGTACAAAGTACCTAGGTACAAAATCTTAGTTACAGAAGTAGAAAAATTAAGATATATGTTAAAATGTTTGGCTCTACAGTCTTCTCAGTTTAAAAGTAGAAAATAAAGAAATAAAGCTTAAAAAGCCAAACATTACAGTCCTTTCTTAAGCCATGTGCCTGCAGATGCTCCAAGCTGGCCTTTCCCCAAGAGAGCTTGCTCTCACTGTGCTGGCCATGCTTTCCCATGCTGTGCTAGTCCCTGCCTGTGCTTGCTAGCCACTCTTGCTGCTGACTGCCGCTGTCAACCACTATCGGGCTCGCCAGGCTTTGCTGCCTCTTGCAAGGCCAACTGCCGCTTCGCTGCTGACCACTCCTGCCACCGTCCTTGGTGACCATCTGCCACTGCTACCATCTTTTGCTGCTGACCTCTGTCGCCTCTTCCCTGACCACCGATGCCATCATTCTTTGCCATCAGCCGCTGGTGCCACCATCCAGGCCCCAGGCGCAGTCACACTCCTGTTGCTGCGTCAGCTGCCTTGCTGCAGCGTCCTGCTCTGGCACAACTCTGGACGAGCTCTTCCAAGACAGAGCTCCAAAGACCAAAGAACCAAAAAAAGAAGAAAGGGAAAAGGGAGAAAAGAAGAAAGAAGAAAAAAGAAAAGAAAAATGGTTGGAGTGGATGAGCTCTGGTGAAGACACCTACTCCACTGCCATCTTGGATTTTGGGAAATCCAGTGATTCTATTTTTCTATTTACTATATGGACATGCTCGCTCACTGTGCTGTTTAAGCTGCTGCTCATGACGAGTGTTGCTCCCACCGTCCTCTTTAAATGTATGGAACGTAGAACATAGAACATTACAGCGCAGGCCCTTCGGCCCTCGATGTTCCACCAACCTGTGAAACCAATCTGAAGCCCATCTAACCTACACTATTCCATTATTATCCATACATTTATCCAATGACCATTTAAATGCCCTTAAAGTTGGCGAGTCTACTACTGCTGCAGGCAAGGCATTCCACACCCTTATTACTCTCTGAGTAAAGAATCTACCTCTGACATCTGTCCTATATCTATCACTCTTCAACTTAAAGCTATGTCCCCTCGTGCTAGCCATCACCATCCAAGGAAAAAGGCTCTCACTGTCCACCCTATCAAATCCTCTGATCATCTTGTATGTCTCTATTAAGTCACCTCTTAACCTTCTTCTCTCTAACGAAAACTGCCTCAAGTCCCTCAGCCTTTCCTCATAAGACCTTCCCTCCATACCAGGCAACATCCTGGTAAATCTCCTCTGCACCCTTTCCAATGCTTCCACATCCTTCCTATAATGTGGCGACCAGAACTGTACGCAATACTCCAAGTGTGGCCGCACCAGAGTTTTGTACAGCTGCAACATGACCTCATGGCTCCGAAACTCAATCCCTCTACCAATAAAATCTAGCACATCGTACACCGTCTTAGCAACCCTATCAAGCTGGGTGGCAACTTTCAGGGATCTATGCACATGGACAAAGTGATCTCTCTGCTCGTCCACACTACCAAGAATCTTACCATTAGCCCAGTACTCTGTATTCCTGTTACTCCTTCCAAAGTGAATCACCTCACACTTTTCTGCATTAAACTCCATTTGCCACCTCTCAGCCCAGCTCTGCAGCTCATCTATATCCTTCTGTAACCTGCAACATTCTTCCGCACTATCCACGACTCCACCTACTTTAGTGTCATCCGCAAATTTACTAACCCATCCTTCTATGCCCTCATCCAGGTCATTTATAAAAATGACAAACAGCAGTGGCCCCAAAACAGATCCTTGCAGTACATCACTAGTAACTGAACTCCAGGATGAACATTTCCCATCAACCACCACCCTCTGTCTTCCAGCCAGCCAATTTCTGATCCAAACTGCTAAATCAACCTCAATCCCATGCCTCCAAATTTTCTGCAATAGCCTACAGTGGGGAACCTTATCAAACGCTTTACTGAAATCCATATACACCACATCAACCGCTTTACCCTCATCCACCTGTTTAGTCACCTTCTCAAAGAACTCAATAAGGTTTGTGAGGCACGACCTACCCTTCACAAAACCGTGTTGACTATCCCTAATCAAATTATTCCTTTCTAGATGATTATAAATTCTATCTCTTATAATCCTTTCCAACACTTTACCCACAACTGAAGTAAGGCTCACTGGTCTATAATTACCAGGGTTGTCTCTACTTGCCTTCTTGAACAAGGGGAAAACATTTGCTATCTTCCAGTCTTCTGGCACTATTCTTGTAGACAATGACAACATAAAGATCAAAGCCAAAGGCTCTGTAATCTCCTCCCTAGTTTCCCAGAGAATCCTAGTATAGATCCCATCCGGCCCAGGGGACTTATCTATTTTCACACTTTCCAGAATTGCTAACACCTCCTCCTTATGAACCTCAATCCCGTCTAGTCTAATAACCTGTATCTCAGTATTCTCCTCAACAACATTGTCTTTTTCCTTTGTGAATACTGACGAAAAATATTCATTTAGCACCTCTCCTATCTCTATGGACTCCATGCACAACTTCCCACTGCTGTACTTGACTGGCCCTTGTCTCACTCTAGTCATTCTTTTATTCCTGACATACCTATAGAAAGCTTTAGGATTTTCCTTAATCCTACCTGCCAAAGACTCCTCATGCCCCCTTCTGGCTCTTCTTAGCTCTCTCTTTAGGTCCTTCCTGGCTAACTTGTATCTCTCAAGAGCATTCACATCGCATCTTTACATAAGCCTCCTTCTTCCTCTTGACAAGACATTCAACTTCTTCAGTAAACCATGGTTCCCTCGCTCAACCACTTCCTCCCTGCCTGACAGGTACATACTTATCAAGGACATGCAGTAGCTGTTCCTTGATCAAGCTCCATATTTCAATCGTGCCCAGCCCCTGCAGTTTCCTTCCCCATCCTATGCATCCTAAGTCTTGCCTAATCGCCTCATGATTGCCTTTCCCCCAGCTATAACTCTTGCCCTGCGGTATATATCTATCCCTTTCCAGCGCTAAAGTAAACGTAACCGAATTGTGGTCACTATCACCGAAGTGCTCACCTATCTCCAATTCTAACACCTGGCCTGGTTCATTACCCAGTACCAAATCCAATGTGGCATCGCCTCTTGTTGGCCTATCTACATACTGTGTCAGGAAGCCCTCCTGCACACATTGGACAAAAACTGATCCATCTAAAGTACTCGAACTATAGCGTTTCCAGTCAATATTTGGAAAGTTAAAGTCCCCCATAACAACTACCCTGTTACTTTCACTCCTATCCAGAATCATCTTTGCTATCCTTTCCTCTACATCTCTGGATCTATTCGGAGGCCTGTAGAAAACTCCCGACAGGGTGACCTCTCCTTTCCTGTTTCTAACCTCAGCCCATACTACCTCAGTAGATGAGTCCTCATCAAATGTCCTTTCTACCACCATAATACTGTCCTTGACTAACAATGCCACACCTCCCCCTCTTTTACCACCTTCCCTGATCTTACTGAAACATCTAAATCCCGGAACCTGCAACAACCATTCCTGAACCTGCTCTATCCATGTCTCCGAAATGGCCACAACATCAAAGTCCCAGGTACCAACCCATGCTGCAAGTTCACCCACCTTATTCCGGAAATATAGCACCTGAAATGATAGCACCCATCCATTGTAATGTTGTAGAGGAAAATACACAATTTAATTGTAAGTTGAAACTTCTGCTGAAGTTTAAATAGACTCTGAGTTAAAATGTGCTTAATTAGCATTCCCTAAAGGTGCCAATTTACAGAGAAATTTACAGACCGTAACTGTTGCTATTTTTACCCAGAACTTACAACGAGTTTCAATCTTAATGTTATGCTGCTATTACCTCAAGGGTGCAAGACAGATCATGGCAGCAATTTTTGCATTCGGAACCGACCCTCTGAAAGCATATTGCATGACTTCAGCTTTTCTGTGTTTATTCAGGAGTTGTGGGCTTTGCTGCCTGGGTCAACATTTATTGCCCATCTCTAATTGCCCTTGAGAACGCGATCATGATCTGCCTTCCTGAACCACTGCCGTCCACTTAAAGAAGTACACTTGCAATGCTGTTAAGGTGGACGTTCCAGGAATTTGACCCAGAGACAGTGATGGTAAGTGGCTTGGAGAGGAACTCCCATGTATCTGAGGCCCATGTCCTTCTAGATTGTAGTGGTTGTGGGCTTGAAAGGTGCTGTCTAAGGAATCTTGGTGAGTTTCTGCAGTGCATCTTGCAGTTGGTATACTGCTGCTATTGATTGTCAGTGGTGGAGGCAGTGGATGCCTGTGGGTGTGGTGTTAACCAAGCAGGCTGCTATGTTCTGAATGGTGTCAAGCCTCTTGAATGTTGTTGGAGCTGCACTCAGCCAGGCAAATAGGGTATATTGCATCATACTCCTGACTTGTGCTTGTTGATGGTGGTCAAGCTTTGGTGAGTTACTCACTGCAGAAAGCTGCAGGGGTTCAGACCTTTGTAGTGGTTGTTACGATCTCCTTAGAATTTTCTGGAATAACCTCCAATGGTTCTTGAAACTGAACAATGTCTGGTGCAAGCAGTTATGCACCAGAAAATTACCATTGTTCATGGGATGTCAATCTGCATGTAAGTAAACAACATTTTGATTGTGCATTTGTTTTGAAATCATAGCAGATGAACATTGTGCATCAAGTGACAAATAAAATGTTTTTCTTCACCCTTCTTCCTTATTAGCCTGCTCCGTCACCAAGCACTAAGAATAGCAATTCACTGCACAGGGATAAGGAACGTGTCTGGACATTAGTAACAAGGTATCAAACCACATCTTGCTTAAAACAGGGTTGAAATTTTAATGCATTATGCCCCAGATTCCATCAATATTAATTTAAAAATGTAATAGCAGTATTGTTGTGGTGGAGGGGCATCATTTTCAATTGAATCTGCGCAGGTTACAACTTATATACTGGTGACTTTTTAACAGCTATGACAGATTCCTAGACTGAAACTGTAAAGTCCTCATACCTTCTAGAAGACCACAGCTCTGAAACCCAATATTAATGCTAAATTGTCAATTAGAGCAGGCAAATTGAAGCATTAGAAATGAAGATTAACATGAAACCATTTATTTTATTGAAAATGTTTATTTACTCTTCTTTTCCTCTCTATCTGTTACCTTCCTCACACCTTACCTCTCCTTTTGACATCGTCTAACTTCCTACCATTCTTCTCTGCTTTCCAACTCTCAGAAAGGTTTAATTTCTGGTTCCATGGCTTTCAGGTGTTCAATACTATCATACAGCTTTGAAAATGAGAAAAGGAAAGTGCAACTTACAAATGTATAGGATATCAGGTCCTTTGTATGTTGCAAACTAGTTACTACCAACAGGTTCCTCTTGATGTGTAATTGCCTTTGTTAATGACTTAACCGTAGCAACCACTTTGCACACCTTTTTCATTTAATAGAAGGACCAAAATGTTTATTTTGGGGTTTTAACTGGGGAACAGGAAGGTTGCCTAGGTCATTGAAATAAATCCAGAAAATGCTAGAGAAACACATCAAGGCTGGCAGTATCTGTTCTTTGAGATACAAAGTTAACATCTTGAGCCACAAAGTTAACATCTTGAGCCCATTATGACTCTTCCTTGAACTTTAAGGGGCTAGAAATTGATGAGTTTTATACTGTAGAAAAAAAAAGGGGAGGTGGAACAATTGGAACAGATGATGAAGGTGTCCCACAGCAAAAAGTAAAGGGAGTATTCACAGTAGTAGAGAAGAGATGAAAATTTAGAGTAAGAGAGTTTGTTAATAACAGACACTAGGTCACTGGGTCATCTCCTGAATTTAATTGAGTTGCAAGACCTTATACATCCATTTGAAAATGGCAAATCTGGTCTCAATTTAACATTATAACTGAAAAACTAATATTACAATGAGCAAAAATCGTCAGTATTTCATTGAAGTATCAGCCAAGATGGAAGACTCAAGACCTTGAATTTCTAATTCAGAGGCAACAGTATGGATAAGCACACACAATTGTCAGAATGTGCATTTTGGTGAAGGCTGGACAGTGGAGAACAACTCTTGTGTCACGCCATATTCACATGTGTACTTTCAACAGGAGCAGTTTAGAATACCTAGAACCTTGACTCACCGTATAGTCATGATCAAACCTAGGACTGGTCTGAACTGGAAAGCCCATTGCTCAATAAATAAACTTCTTGTCCCACTAGGAGCTATAAAATGCCATCTAATGGCCTTGTGCTATTTTTGACTCTCATCAAAATCCTTCTCTTGAACAGTGCTATACAGATGCAAATCTACAGTTTAATAAATCCTTTATCGGCATATGGTTAATGGATAGTTAACTAGTCTTTACATGTTTACAGAATGTCTGAAACAGTTTATTTTTACCAGAATTAATTCGCTTACTAATCTTTGGTGTGATCAGAGACAATAAATGAATGGTCTCTGAGTATGATCAACCTAAAAAAAACCTTTGCATGCTAGAGGAGGAAACAGAGCAAATTCCCGATAGAAGGCATTAGACACCATTGCAAAATAAAGTAACAGCTGACAATATGAAATGCCAAGGCCATTGAGGATTAGCAAACAAGTTGCATGTTTCAGGCATCACGCTAATTCAAATCCTGTTTAGTATTAGGTGCTGGTATGTCTGGGCTTCTGTACGATTATATTTTCTTGTGCAGATCAATGGTTTACTATGACAACAAGTGGTGTATTCTTCTGACGAATACTTCATATACATTCTTTCCTATTATCAGTAGTTTTGAATAATCCCATAAATTTACCTACTGAAATGGAGAACAAAATGTGCTGAGAAATGTTTGCTTTTTCTATTTTAGCACAAATGATTCAAAAATTTTTTTAAGTATGGTTAAGCTTCAACAATGTAAGATATTCCAACTAATACATAAACAGAAAATGCTGGAATTACTCAGATAATGTGGAGAGAGTAACAGAGTTAACAGGCTGAATCTTCTGAGGAGTGGCATTCACAGTTGAACTGCCAATCTGCTTCCACTTTTTTTTAATAGTACGATGGAGCTCCTGATTTCTGATTGATGTTATTTAAGTTAGTTAGTACCTGAAAGGTTCCACTCATCAAGATGTAAAAGACTATTACTAAGAGGAGCTAAACAATTGAGCTCTAAGTGCTAAGCTTAATGTAGTTAAAAAGTAATGTGTACTTATTCTTAAGTCTAACCCACAAAAGGTCCCACAAGAGACTATCATGTAACTCAGATGTAATGCAACTAGCTAACTGTTACATCACTATTGTGTTCAACAAATCTGAACTTCTCTTTTGTCAAAACACTCTATCAATAACTTAGGCCAAGATCAATAAAAAGGATTGTTGGTAATGAATTGACACAATCATCTAGGATGGGTCTGGTGGACCCAGGCTAACATACACCGTAGCAGCGGCAAGTGGGCACTATTGTCTCATATCATATGTTATCAAGTGGTAGCTTTCTGTAGAAATATACAAATGTCACAGTCAGCTGAGGAGAAAATGTAGGATAATTGTGATTGAATTTTTAAATATTCAGCAGCTTTAGATCACACTGTAACATTTGTACCACACAAATGCCAGGTAATGACCATCTCCAATAAGGGAAGCTAGCCACCACCCTTGACATTCAATGGTATGACCATCACTAAATCCCACACAATCAACATCCTGGGAATTACTATTGACCAGAAACTGAACTGGACTCACCACATAAACACAGTAGCTACAAGAGCAGGTCAGAGGCTAGGAACACTGTGGCAAGTTGCTCACCTCCTGACTCCCCAAAACCTGTTCATCATCTACAAAGCACTAGTAAGGGGTATGATGGAAAACTACCTAATTGCCTTGATGAGTACAGCTCCAATAACACTAAAGAGGCGTGACACCATTCAGGACAAAGTAGCCACTTGATTGGCAGCACATCCTTAAGCATCTACCATGGATGCTCAGCAGCAGCAGTGTGCACTAGTTACAAGATACTCTGCAGAAATTCACCCAAGGTCATTAGACACACACTTGCAAACTCAGAATCACTTCCATCTAGAAGGGCAAAGGCAGCAGATACGTGGTAATATCACCACCTGCAAGTTCTCCTCCAAGCCACTCATTATCCTGACTTGGAAATATGTCACTGTTCTTTCACTGTTGCTGGATCAAAATCCTGGAATTCCCTCCCTAAGGGCATTGTGGGTCAACCTACAGCTCATGGATTGCCCTGGTTCAAGATGGCAACTCACCACTACCTTCTCAAGGGCAGTTAGGGATGGGCAAAAATACTTGCTAGCCAACAACACCCACATCCAATGAGTGAAAGAAAAGAGAACAGAGACAATCAATTTCTGTAAAAGCAGCAGCCTGTAGTGAAAATTCTGCAGAGGCAATAGCAGTATTAACACTGCCTGTGGAAGCTCAAAACAGTAGAAATAGTGAAGGGTTTAGGCCCGAAACGTCAAGTTTTCCTGCTCCTATGATGCTGCTTGACCTGCTGTGTTCATCCAGCCCCATGCTTGTTATCTCTGAAAAACCTTGTATACACCATGAAGAAGCATATCAAAAATTCAAGGGTAAAAATTGAAACCACAACATTGGATAAAGTGGTTGTTATCTGACACCCAAAGTAAGTTAAGACCCTAAGAAAAAAGGAAATAGTTTTTACATTAAAGAAGGAATTCGAGGTTGAGAATCTAAAGATAGCTTGAATCAGAGTCAATGTTTAATTCAGAGTCAACGTTTAATTCAAACATATCAGTTAGGAGCAAGAGTAGGTCATTTAGCCTTTTAAGCCTGCTCTACTATTTAGAAAGATCATGTCTGACCTGATTATAACCTCAACTCTACAATGTCACCTACCCCTGACAACCTTCCACTTTGCTTCCCAAGAATTTATCCATGTCTAACTTAAAAATATTTTATGGGCAGAATCTTCACAAGTCTGTGAACAGCCTGGGCAATGATGAATCATTTAGGAAAATATGGTGAGGTTAGCAGAAATAAGACTCTTCAAGTTGATACCAGAAGTCCAATTCTGAAACCAGGTTTTGAACAGTGAGATGAAAATTTCAACGGTGAGCAGGGGGAACTCTATATGCACATACTTGCGTGCTATTAGTACCTAATCGCATCTCCTTGACACGCATTTTCCTATCCTCCCACCTGTTTGATATAAACTAGACAGTGACAATTCCTGTCATGAAAGTCAGAGTGGGTTACCTGAGACTCCAGCTCACCAATCACTCGTCAAGGCCTTCAATCTTGGATAGCAGTCACCAACATCTCAGGACACACCCCAGGGGCAGCAACCACCTGCACTGCACCCCCATCCACAAACGTTGGCATCAGGCAGATGTCTGCCTTTCTGTCTCCTCATGGCTCATCTCCAACCTACAATATAAATCTCCACTTCAATGATGCACTTTGGAATACACCGGCCCCTTTCATTGTCATGTTGCTGACAATGCAGTTTGTGCCCAGGCACAAGCTGCCAACTCCATGGATTGGAGCAGAGTGGTTCTGAGTGCTCTTTGCTTGTTCTTTTACTGCTCACTCACTTTGCATCTACTTGCTTGCTCTTATCATCTCTGCCTTACCATAGCTTTTTGTACTTCGCTGGCTCGTTCGGAATTTAGCAGCTCACAGTAATTCTGTCTTGACTTGGCTTTTAGCACAGACACAAAGCCAGACATTTTTCATCGGGAGTAATCAGTCAAGGGAGTGGGCATGTTGTTGTATTTCACCATACTACGCCAATGTTACACCTACACTATGTTCCAGCAATTTATGTGGCAAAATAGAGTGCATGCGCTTCAACCAAATAGCCTTGTGTCAAAACCTAAGGGGCATAATCAGTCAGGTCAAGGGTGATACCCTTCACTCAGGGGGTACTAGCACAATAAGCCAAGAGCATTGTCTGATGTCAGTCTAAGGGCTTGGGCATGGTCAGTCAGTTGCTTGAGTTATCCAGTGTCAGTGGGTATATACCTCCAAATGTTGTATACCATGGGGTAATCTGCCGTGTGACACTAAGCAGATGCCTGGTCTCTAGCAGTCCTCTGAGCGCCAGTGACCCGGGACATTTCTTCCCTGACAACCCCTGGATATTTGGCAGTGATGAGTTCACCAGAACATATTCCAATCTAGCCTAGTTAATGCACTCACTAAGGTGTCAGTGTCAGAGCTGGCGGGGCTGCAGGAGTGCATCCTTCAGAAGTTTCTTCTCTGGGATTGAGTAGGGGAAATCTGGAAGGGCCACTTTCTTGTGGGTGGAGATTATGCAGATGCAGCTGCTAACTGCAGGAAACAAAGGAGAGAATAAATTGGCCCAAAGGGGTAGATGTTTGGTCATGTTAAGCGCACTTTCACAATAACGGTACTGGGAAAGCAAAACAGCAATGGACAATGATTCTTACTTAGTTGCTAGAACATGGAGGTTTTAATACCAGCTCATGAGTAGTCTTTATCCACTCCACTAAGGCAAGGATTTTTCTTCATTGGAGGCAAGGAGATGGATGTCAGGCACCCCACCACCCATCTCTCTTCACCCTACTCTAGACTGTTTGCTCCAGGAATGAGGCAGAGGGAAGTGTGATGAAAGTGCCTAGCATACTTTTTAAGTTAGTGACTAGGCAGAACAGAGGGCATGCCAGGTCAGTAGTGCGGGGGCATTGAAGTAAATAGAGCGAGGGAGAGAAGATGCTGCCCGAAAAGGTGAGAGTAGTAGACCATGAGCTTTGGAGGATGGTGGGTGCAGCAATAGTTAGTGTGAGGTAGCAGAGAGAAGATGGTAACACTTATCCTCATGGGGCACAAAAGATTATTAACCTTCTGAAGGTATTGCTAAGCATTTCTCCAGACTGTGGAAATTACACTGACATCAGGCCAGGCTGGCAGGATCTGATGCTGTGTTGTCCTCTCATGATCCTGAAGAAAGAAATGGCCTTCCTCTGTACCACCCTATTGCCTGAGATCTGTTGGATTCTGCTGGGAGTGGGGAACAAACGTACCTCTGTAGGCTATCTCTATGGCAATTCTTTACATGCAGGAATTGTGTTGGGCAGCTCTAGACTGAAAGCACTTGACTTGTTGCAAAACTGCCCTTTCAATATGGTGCCAGGAACTCAGGGAGGCCCTGGCAGTGGTGAGTACTTTGCCAATGGTGAGTAAAAGATTACTTGAGCTTGGCACCATAGAAGCATGGTGCATTGGTAATGAGGTGTATTGCAGCGAGTAGAGTGAAAAGTGCTAATAGAGTGAAAAATGAAGAGATTAACACTTTTCAGCAAGAATTTTTTGGGCAAAAAATCCCAAGTACCAAAACATACCTCTATTAGAACAAGAGATAAAAGGTACTGCAGATGCTGGAGAATCCGAGATAACAAGCATGGGGCTGGATGAACACAGCAGGTCAAGCAGCATCATAGGAGCAGGAAAACTTGACGAAACGTCAAGTTTTCCTGCTCCTATGATGCTGCTTGAC
>JAHRHZ010000038.1:7706302-7728704 GCA_024137785.1 Ginglymostoma cirratum | reverse complement strand
GTCAAGCAGCATCATAGGAGCAGGAAAACTTGACGTTTCGTCAAGTTTTCCTGCTCCTATGATGCTGCTTGACCTGCTGTGTTCATCCAGCCCCATGCTTGTTATCTCTATTAGAACAAGTACCCTTATAAAGATAATATATATGAGGATTTTCCTTATATCCTTACAAGATGACGTATGACCTTTAGAAGAAGCAACCCAATCATTCCCACCAATACTGGGTGACTCATCTGAACCAGATATGACAGAAAGCATATCATTTAATGGTCATCTAACTCATTCAAATTTGAAATTGGGAAAGTGTTATTGTGTTATCTGAAAGCATCCCTTTGTTGAAGAGAATGAAACTACAACATTCTGACGGAGAATTGCATGGTGCCGGCAGAATACCATTCAGAATCAAAGAAACACTAAGAGAAGCCTGAAAATGAGTAAACCAACACTTCTCACTGAGGAGCAGAAAAACAAAGGAAAGAAAAGAAAAGGAAGAGCTTCAACCAGCTCAGAAGCCATGCAGCTGTGATCAACATGACTTGATTCAACAGAAGGAAGACTTCTTAGATCTCAGAAGAAAGTTTGCTGAACTCATGAGAAAATACATACTGTTTGAGATGAACTACGCTGGTGTGTGACAATTCTTTCTGATTGCGGGATCAGAAAATACCACTGATTTCGCAGGCATTGAAGAATTATTCTACCATCTTCCAAACACAAACAAATCTTCAAATTCCAAATAGCAGACATTATAGACACAACAAACACTAGAAAATAGTCGTAGACTCTTGATATAGTCACTTATTTAGAAGAAGTGGTACCAAGTTGGCACAGTTGGCTTTTCTGTCTATGATTGAACCTAATTAAACAGCTTTGTTATCCAAGTTATGTATTGCATGTTACTCATAAATCTTTTTGCAGTAAATAGTATTACTGGTATAATGAGATTCCTGTAAATCGTGATGATGTAACTGATCACATGACTTTAACAGTAGTTAGAGAGAAGGAACAGTGAAGAAGCTATTAGCATGCTTGCCTTCATCGGTCAGTGCATTGAGTATAGGAGTTGGGATGTCATGTTATGGCTGTATAGGATATTGGTGAGGCCACTTTTGAAATACGGTATAGAATTCAGGTTGCCTTGCAATAAGAAGGATGTTGTTAAACTAGAAGGGGTGCAAAAATTTTTTTACAAGTTAATTGCCATGACTGGAGGGTTTGAGTTATAAGGACAGGTTAAATATGCTGGGACCTTTTTTCCCTGGAGTGTCCGAGGCTGAGGGGTGAACTTATAGAAGTTTATGAAATCATGAGGGCATAGATAAGGTGAATAGCCAAGGTCTTTTTCCGAGGTTAGGGGAGTCCAAAACTAAAGGATGTAGATTTAAGGTGACAGGATAAAGTTTTAAAAGGGACCTGATATGCAACTTTTTCACACAGGGTGGTGTGTATATGGAGTGAACTGCCAGAGGATGCAGCAGAGGTGGGTAAAATGACAACCTTTGAAAGACAGGTACATGAATATTAAAGATTTAGAGGGATATGGACCAAACACAGGCAAATATGATGACTTAAGTTTATGATACCTGATCGGCATGGACAATTTGGCCAAAAGAGTCTGTTTCCATGCTGTATGACTCTATGACTATATGACTCTATACATTGGTATAGAATGAGCATATAGAAACATTGAAGATAAGAGCAGGAGGAGACCATTCAGCCCTTCATACCTGCTGTGCCATTCTTTGCGATCATGGCTGATTGTCCAACTCAATAGCCTAATCCTGCTTTCTCCCCATAACCTTTGATCCCATTCACCCCAAGTGCTATATCTTGTTGCGTCTTGAATACATTCAATATCTTGGCATCAACTACTTTGTGGTAATAAATTCCATAGCCTCACCACTCTTTGGGTGAAGAATTGTCTCCTTATCTCTGTCCTAAATGGTCTACCCTGATTCCTCATACTGTGACCCCTGGTTCTGGAAGCACCCACCATCGGGAACATCCTGTTCAGTCCTGTTAGAATTTTATAAGTCTCAATGAGATCCCCCACATTCATCTGAACTCTAGCAAAACAATCCCAACCTAGTCACTCTCTCCTCATACATCAGTCCCGCCGTCCCCGGAATCAGCCTGGTAAACCTTTGCTGCACTCCCTCAAAAGCAGGAGCATCCTTCCTCAGAAAAGGAGACCAAAACTGCACACAATATTCTAGGAATGACCTCACCAAGGCCCTGTCTAACAGTAACAACACATCCCTGCTCCAGTACTCAAAACCTTTCACAATGAAGACCCACATACAATTTGCCTTCTTTACTGCCTGCTGCACCTGCATTATTACCTTCAGTGACTAGTGCACAAGGATCCCAGGTCCTGCTGCACACTCCCTTCTCCCAATTTACAGCCATTCAGGCAGTAATCTGCCTTCTTGTTTTTGCTTCCAAAGTGAATAATCTCACGTTTATCCAAATTATACTGCATCTGCCATTGATTTGCCCACTCACGCAACCTGTCGAGATCATGCTGAATCATCTCTGCATCCTCGTCACAGTTCACCCTCCCACCCAACTTGGTATCATTTGAGATGTTACATTTTGTTCCCTCATTCAAATCATAAATATATATTGTGAATAGCCTGGGTCCCAGCACCGATCCCTGTGACACTCCACTTGTTACTGCCTGCCAATTTGAAAAGGACCAATTAATTCCTCCTCTTTGTTTTGTCTCTGTCAACTCTCCATCTCAATACACTTCCCCAAATCCCACGTGCTTTAATCTTGCACATTCGTCTCTTACGTGTGACTTTGTCAAACGCTTACTGAAAGTCTAAATATACTACATCGGCTGGCCCCCCCTTGTCAACTCTACGAGTTACATCATCATAAAATCCCTACAGATTTGTCCATCATGATTTCCCCTTCATAAATCCATGCTGACTCTGTCTGATCCTGTCACTGCTTTCTAAATGCTCTGCTATAAGATCTTTGACAATGGATTTAAGCATTTTCCCCACGACCGATATTAGGCTTACCAATCTATAATTCAATGCTTTCTCTCTACCTCCCTTTTTGAATATTGGAGTGCATTAGCTATCCTCCGATCTGCGGGGACTTTTCCAGAGCCTATAGAATCCTGGAAGATTCTATTTCCACTATTTCCAGAGCTACTTCCTTAAGGACTCTGGGATGTAAATTATCAGGCCCTGGGGATTTATCAGCCTTCAGTCCCAACAATTTTCCCAGCACCACTTCTTTACTAGTATTGATCTCCCTCAGTTCTTCTCTCTCACTAAATCTTGCAACCTCCAACAATTCTGGTATCTGATTTGTGTCCTCTTTTGTGAAGACAGAACCAAAGTATGTATTCAGTTTTTCAGCCATTTCTTTGTCCCCTATTATACATGTCTTTACCAATCTCTTTCTCTTCACTTACCTATAGAAACTCTTAGCATGTCTTTATGATCCCTGCAAGCTTACTTTCGTACTCAATTTTTCCCTTCTTAATCAATCCCTTGGCCCCTCTTTGCCACATTCTAAACTGCTCCCAATCCTCATATTTATTATTTTTCTCAGCCAATCTGTATGCTTCTTCCTTGGATTGGATACTATCTCTTATTTCCTTTGTAAGCAAATGGGTTACCCATATTGCTTTTGTCCTACAGGAATAAACAGTTGTTGCAGTTCCCCCATGCGCTCCTTGAATGTTTGCCATTGCCTATCCACTGCCATACCTTTAAGTAACTCTCCCTAATCTATCAAGGCCAAATCATTCCTCATATCCTCGTAGTTTCCTTTATTAAGTTTCAGCACCCTGGTCTCCGAATCAACGAACTCACTCTCCATCTTGATAAAAAATTCTATCATGTTATGGTTGCTCTTCCCCAAGGGGTCTCAAACAGATAGATTGTCAATGTTTCCTTTTTCATTACACAGCACCCAGCCTAGGATGGCCTGCTCTCTAGTTGGTTCCTCCACATATTGGTTCAGAAAACCATCCTGTATACGCTCCAGGACAGGAATTACACAATACACAGAGAGTAGTATTTGATAACTTACCATGTACAGATATAAATAAAGGAGTGTTACAGTACATAAGGAGTTGAAGAACCTTTGTTAGTCATGAGCAAGCAGCCTCGGGATGGCTAATGTGCAGACATCCACAGCTTTTGATACATCAGACCAATATCTTAATGTGCACGCAGCAGTATTGTTTCCAAGCACAAGATAAAGCAGGAATGTTCTGCAACTGATTTAAAAAGCCACAAAGACTTTGCCCCACAGTCAGTGCCAGTAGGTAGGGCAATGCATTTTGGTGACACCTTGGCCAATTAAACATTACTGGCTGATAATCATTCTAATGTGCTTACCATCATACAGTGTCACAGGAGGCTTGGCCTGTTATGATTCAACTCCTTCCGAAGAGTAATTTAGCAAAATGTTACAAAAACAAAGTTGCCGGAAAAGCTCAGCAGGTCTGGCAGCATCTGTGAAGGAAAAAGCAGAGTTAACGTTTCAGGTCCGGTAACCCTTCTTCAGAACTGTTAGCTTTGTTCAGTGGTATAGCGCTATGTCTTGAGTCTTACAGTCATCAACTCAATTGCCGACCAAAGGTTTTAAAAGCAAGGGATCTAGGATGACATTTCAGTGCTGTACTGAATAAGTTCTGCATTATCATAGGTGATATGATTTGATTTATTATTGTCACATGTACCTAGGTACAGTGAAAAGTTTTGTTTTGCATGCAGTACAGGCAGATCATACTATACAAAGTGTATGAGGATAATAGGGCAGAGACACTGTTATGGCTACGGAGAAGGTGCACGTGAGTGAGATCAACATTAAATATAAAATTTGAGAGGTCCATTCAGAAGTCTAATAACAATGGGGATGAAGATGTTCTTGAGTCTATTTATATGTGTATACAAATTCTGATATCTTTTGCCTGACGGAAGGGGGTGGAAGAGACTATAACCAGGATGGGAGGGGTAAAAACAAAAACAGAATTTGCTGGAAAAGCTCAGCAGGTCTGGCAGCATCTGTGAAGAAAAAATGAGAGTTAATGTTTCGGGTCCGGTGACCCTTCCTCAGAACTGGGAGACATCTTTGATTAAGTTGGTTACTTTTCCAAGGCAGCAGGAAATTTAGATGGAGTCAATAGATGGAAGGCGAGTTTTCATGATGGACTGGGCTATGTGTCTTGACTCTCAATAGTTTCTTGCAGTCTTGGGAAGAGCAGTTGCCAGATAGAATGCATTCTATGGTACATCTATAAAAATTGGTAAGAGTTCTTGTGGACGTGCCAAATTTCCTTAATCTCTGAGGAAGTAGAGGTGTTGTCATGCTCTCTTGACCGTTGTGTCAACATTGGTGGACCAGGTTGCCGTTCATTATGTGAGATATTAAGCCAAGATCCAACCTGTTTGCCTTTCAATTGTTCAGGTGGAAATGAAAGACTCCATGATGTTAGGTAAAGACCAGCAAAAGGACTGTCCTGGCATCCCTCTCAAAAAACACTGCTGAAAACCAGTAATGTGGTCATTTATCCTTTTTTAAATCATTTTATTGGGGAGACGTCATTGTGCACAAATGGCCGTTTTAGTTTTCTATACTTCATAAGTGTCTGCACTTTGACAGTACTTCTTCAAAACACTTCAGGATATATTGAGTACATGTATGACATTTTATAAATAGAAGTTTTTTTCACTTTAATGATTAATCAAATGAATCTGTTCCAACAGGCTTGCCGTCACAACTTGCTTTGAGTCTCGGCATGACTAACCCTCGACCAAAATGACACACATTCAATCTGTCTGCAGATGTAGGTGTGTAGATACCGGTAGGTGACACGCACATTACTATCTACAGATCCATCAATGGCGTTACTCTTCTTTCAAGCACAATCCAACAGTGAAATGCACTTGAGTCAATCTAGATACTGGGATCCAAAAGAAAAAACGCAAGATTCATGATTCTAAATGCGACAGAAAAAAAAGAACAAAAATGTAAGAAAATAGGCCCCAGGTTGACTAGGAAGTGTTGAATGAATCTTCTTTCTGGAGTCTTAAATAGAACCAAGTACCTAAAATTCCTAGGTAGCCATTTATCAAGGTTTGATCGAGAAGCATGATGGACCTGGTGCAAAGGTTGTGTAAGATATCATTGGAATATTTTTTCATCATTTAAACACTGTAACTATTTTTTTGTTACATCCTTCCTTGTTGTTTTAATTCAAAGCACCTGTAACTTCATTTCAAAGGTAATTCATTCAAAGAACGCATAGGGTACACCATATAATATGCATAATTTCATACGTAATCAGCCCGCTTGTCCAAATACAGTACACTTTCTGAAATTATTCCTTAATGGAGCTAATATCTGATGACCTAGGTGCCTTCTTTTCAGTCAGTAGCCCACTGTATTACTACAATATGATGCTTCACAACCCACCCCTCTGTTTGTCCTGCCACGTCTTAAAATAGGCCAGGATAACAGATTCGAATTTTCAGTATATTTATTAAACTTTTAAATGGTAATACAAATTTGCCAAATGTGATGAGTAGAAAATAAATAATTTTCTTAAAAATAAAACGGGCGTTATTCCCTGTCTCTGAGACAGGAGGAAGCCCATTCCAGGATTTGTTGGCTACAGCCAGCTCTGAAGAAGAGTCCTATTGAATGAGAAATGTTAACTGTTTCTCTCTCCACTCATGCTGCAGATCTGCTGAGTTTCGCCAGTATTTTCTGTGTTTGCTTGAGAGTTTAGATTGGCCAGAGGCTCCCATGATAACATTTACTTAAGGGGCTCACATGGTGCAGTGGTTATGTTCTGATCACTGGGTCAGGAAAGTCCTGGCTCACGTTCCACTAGCCCCAGATATGTGTTATAACATGACTGAACAGGTTGATTTAAAACACCTAAAATTCACTCATTTCAGGTGAGCCTAGATATTGCTATCTAGCCAATTAGCCCAAATCCAGGAGGAAGCTGATTCCATTCCCAAACTGGGGAGATGCATTGACTTAGGACCAGATTAAATAGACGGGCGTACACCACCAACTACCATTCCCCCACCCCCACTCTCCCTCACTACCTACTTGTTACATGTTGAGTATGATTCACAGGTACCGCTGAAAACCAGTCCAAAAATGACCTGGAGTAATTTTAGGGAATGCTGTACATGACCAGAAGACCTGAGGCCTAAGGAGTATGCCCACACATTCTGTCCTTCCTCTTTTGGTGCATCCCTCCATATTTATCTAGTGGGCTTTCCATTGGGTCTATCTGTGGACCTGCCAGAATTTTGACAAACCACCCATAAGACGATAAGGTGTAGGAGCAGAGTTAAATTATTTGGCCCATTGAGTCTGCACTGCATCATATCATGGCTGATATGTTTCTTAAGTCCATTTTCTTGCCTTCCCCCCATAACTGTTAATCCCCTTACTAATCAAGAACCTATCTATTTCTGTCTTAAGTACACTCAAAGCACTTATCCCAATCTAAGGGCATTCGTAACAGTAAGCTCTATGTTAACATATTTATATATACACATATATATGTATGAAAGTACACTCTCACCGGACCTGAAACGTTAACTCTGATTTTTTTCTTCACAGATGCTGCCAGACCAGCTGAGCTTTTCCAGCAACTTCTGTTTTTGTTCCTGATTTACAGCATCCGCAGTTTTTTCGGTTTTAATTTAAGAGCGAGGGTCTGGTGTGTGTAAGTGGGAGTCTGTCATTTAGAGTGGGCATGCAACTGTTATAATGCAATTATAGCCCAACAATACCTATTGCTACCTTGGAGCTTGCAATCCCAAAATTTCAGCTGGCCACTCCACTGGCGGTCCAGACTCCTACTTTGAAAACCCCAGCCATATTCTGTCTCTACCTTTGTACTCCAACATCTGATTCCGTCTGAATGCTTCTGCAATTCTTCAACTCTGTTTGCATGGTCCCTTTAAAAACTTTGGCTGAAAGTTATCATTGTACACCATTAGCCCTGCTTGCTCCAACATGCAAATCAGATGTAAAACTTGGGTTTCATTAACAAACCACTGACAAACACATTGCTTGATGATAAAAATCTGTCCACTCCTATTTAAATAGCATCATCTGGAGAATGATCAATCCCCTCAAGAACTCTGAGTTTATTCAAGCACCCCTGTCCATATTCACATCCATCTTTAACCATTACTGGAGATTTCCGCCTATTGGGTGGAATTTGATGCCCTTCCCTAATGTGAGTTTGGTAGCAGAGTGTGGCTGTGGATTGTCATTATGGATAGTGAGTGTGCGTTTCCAGCTACCTTCCTGTCTCTAACCCAGTTAAAACCTTGGCAGGAAGGCTTGAGGGTAACATTTTACAAGGTCTACCCCACTTATCTGGATGACATGCTAATAACTGGGAAGACCAATAAAGAGCATTTAGAGAACTTGGAAATAATGCTTAAACATTTCTCCAAGGTAGGTGTACGCCTTAGGATGGAAAAAATATGTTCCAGGCACCCCAAGTGACCTACTTGGGCAACAGAGTTGACAAGACCAGGTTACACCTGTTGGAAGATAAAGTGAGGGCAATCAAAGGTGCCCTGGATACCCACATCTGTATCAGAGTTTAGGTCTTTCCTTGGGTTGATGATTATTAACGGAAAATTCATACATAACCTCGCCCCATTCTGGCACCCTTACATCTGCTATTGTAAAAGGGTCAGCCTTGGAAATGGTCTCATAATCAAGACATAGCGTTTAGGGAAGTGAAGAATGTGCTGTCATTTCCTAAGGTATTGGCACACTATGATTCCAAGCGAGATGTGGTGCTGACATATGATGCCTCCCCTTACTGTATCAGGGGAGTGTTGGTTCACAGATGGCCCAATAAATAGGAATGCCCAACAATGTATGCTTCCCAGACTTTGGCTGGCGCTGAATGAAGGTACACCCAGATAGAGAAGGAAGATTTGGCCGCCATATTTGGACTCAGAATGTTCCATCAGAACCTTTATGGACATAAATTTGTAATCACAATGGACCACAAATCCCTGCTAGGGCCATTTAATAAGGATAGGGCTATGCTGCCCATAGCTTCAGGTCAAATTCAGTGGTGGACACTTATTCTGAGTGCATACAATTACAAGTTGGAACACTGTCCAGGAGACCAAATGCAAATGCGGATGCCTTGAGCCACCTCCCACTGGCGGATGTACCACCGGGTGATGCTGTCACTAGGAAAGTCTGTTCTGGTTTTAAACTTTCTGGACACCCTTCTGGTCACCGCTGACAATATCAGACTATGGACACAAAAATATCCCATCCTGGCTAAACTAAAACAACCGGTTCTGATGGGGTCAACAAAAAGGCCATCTCAACCAGAACTGAAACCCTTCTGGACCCAGCGAGACTAGATCACCATAGACGATGGCATAGTATTATGGGAGCAAGAGTGATTGTCCCAAGCAAAGGTCACCGATGGATGTTAGCCAAATTCCACCAGGGTCATCCAGAGATTTCCAAAATGAAGATGTTGGTGAGAAGTTATGTGTGGTGGCCAGGATTGGTTGCCAACATAGCTGCATTAATGAGGCAGTCCCCAGAATGACAACAAGGACAAAAATTACCTCCAGCTGCTCTCTCACATTTGTGGGCATGGTCGGTAAACCCTGGACTCAGTTACACATTGATAATGCTGGTCCTTTCATTGGATCTATGTTCTTAGTCATTGTGGATGTCCATTCAAAGAGGTTGGAAGTGCATAGGGTTCATTCGTTAAACATGAGGATGATGATTTAAATCGTCTTTTGCAACACACGGACTCCTCAAGGTGTTGGTCACAGACAATGGGCCATCATTTACCAACAGGGAGTTTGCATATTTTCTAAAGTTAAATGGCAATCGGCATGTACTGACAGCTCCATACCATCCATTGTCCAAAGGTCCAGTGGATAGAGCAGTCCAAACTTGGAAGGCAGACTTAAAGAAACAGTCTACAACTTCACTTGATACCAAACTGTTCTGGTTCCTCGTTGATAAAAGGACCACCCTCATGTAACTACAGGGACAGCACTAACAGAGTTCCCAATCGGAAAAAGACTCTGCACGAAGGTAAACCTGATCTTCCTGCACCTTGGGAGGAGGATGAAATGTCATCAGGGACACCATTGAGCAAGAGAATTGGTTACTTCAGGGCATGAAGTTTGGTGGGAAAATAGCCCTGTATGGGTAAGAGGTATGGTCGAAACAAGGTCAGTTCCCATGACATGCAAAGTTCGAGTCGATAAGGTGGTCTTGAACAAGCACATGGAGCACATGAAAGCTGCAACCTTGCAAACTGGGCAGGAGAAAAACATACCCAGTCCCTCAGAACACCCGGCAAGGCTGTTAGAACCCATGGGCTCACCCCCTCCACGCAGTGTCGAAGAAACCTCTGAGGATGAGATGGACATGGCAGACGTCACAGCCTCAATACCGTTACTGCCTGACGAAGAAGACAAATTTCTTCCGAGATGCTCCTGGTGCAGGAGCTGAGCTAAGGTCCAGTATACGCCGCCAGTATCTGAGGCAGAGTCAGAGGAACCAGACCTGGTGCGAAAATGCCCCAGGAGAAGCGATATGAAAAGAACGGGCCTACATTCCTGCACTTAGAGTGAGGGGGAGGGATGCAGTGATTGGAACAAGGTCAAGCCAATATAATATAAGCTTCCTGATTTGGGGCTGTTAATCTGGTCCAATCAGGGAGACCTCAGAGATCCAGCTCTGAGCCGGCTGGATTAGTGTCATGTATTATGCATGTTTATATAAAGGGTGACTTGGTGATGGGGTACTGGCCTTCATGGAGTTATTTCAATGCTGAAACCATCTTTTGATCATAGTGAGACTCTAATTATAAGCTTCATTAAGTGTTAAGGTTTGCTTTTTGGTAGGTCATTATAACTATTGGTGTTAGTTTCACATGAGAGGATGCAGTTCCCAGGCCCTCCCCCTTCAATAAAGAACGTTGGAGCTGTACTGCTGCTACCCTGGGCCAACCAGGTAATCCCAGAGAACAGCAGCAAGAATCAGTGGAGATACCATGGCTCACATTTGCTCGGGTGGCACTGGCTGGTCTCATTCTGCTGCACAGGGGCAATGTGAGGCAAACAGAGCTGGGAGCCTTGAATTAGGATGGTAGGCCACCTGATATTTGTCTCTTTTCTTCCACCTCCTGTCTGATTTCTGAAGTATAAACAAATCAGTATCAATTGTTTCTCCTGAGCTACTACTTGAAGTCAATTGGTAACAAAGCTGAACCATTACATTCTTATGGATTGTTGACTGTTTATATAAATGCCAAAAGTCTTATAAGCGTCCACTGTCCAACATTTATTTAATCTAACAGGCAGCTTGTTCTGCCCTTTTGCTGCTGGTCACCAAAAGGTGCATGGCATCAGCTCAAATGGGCCTAGCATGTTCTGTGGCACGTATTGAGGAAATCCCCAAGGTCTGAATGCAAGTGGCATGAAAATTGGAAAAGGAAATTCAGTAGTGCATTCAGACTTCAGAGAATTTAATTAAAACTAATTGCCACTGGTTATTTTCCATTTACATGCCATTTTCTTTGTGCTGGCACCATGCTTTTACTTATCTTACAAGTACATATTTTAAAATCTAATTTTATCAGAATATCTATGTTTCTCCCCCAGCTTGGCAGAAATTCAATTTCTGAAAAAGAAAGGGTAAGTTAATTTGTATTTTCTCTTTACCCTCTCTCTTTTTTTTCAGGGTTCTCTCTCTGCTTTGTGTCATTTCCCAATTTCTGTTATCCAACAGTATCTTCTGCCCAACACCACTGTCCTTCTACACCCCCTCCACCAAAAGGAACTGTTATGCCAGTGAACTGTCCAAACTTTCAGTTTGAGTTCTCTTCCCTTGTGACATTAAAACAAAAGGTTTGCCTCTTTACACACACACACTGCATATCGCATCATTCACTGTCTAAAACAGCAATGTCAGCAAGCTGCCCTGAAGCATTTGATAGCAGAATATGTTACTCACAAGGGTTGTACTGTAGAAGCACGCATGGAATTATCTAAAAAGAAAGATCTACATTTGCATAGTACCTTTCACAATCTCAAGACATCCTAAAGCACTTGGCAGGAATTGAATTTTTTTTGTTGAAATGGGGACATTATCATAAGGCATGAGACACAACAAGTTTTCCAAAATAGTCGTGCACTAATGGCTGGATAATCTATTTTGGTGATGCTCACTAAGGAATAAACATTGGACAGAATGCTGGGAAGATCTCTGGTGCTTACCATTATTGCTTTTTCCCTCCCTCCTAGGCCAGTGAAGTTGGGGACATGGGGAAGGGGATGATTATTTCAAAACTGAGAAGGGGTTGGTGCAATGGGCAAAGGAGATGAGAAGTTGCACTGTCCTCTTCAATGCAAGGGACAAAATGCCTGGACGTTGTCTATATAACTAGAAAGAGTCTCCAATTGGAATCAGGCCTATCCTGTCAGTGGGCAACAACTGAATTTCGGGAAGTCAAGCTGTTACTGGCTGACCAGTTACACAGAGCTTCACTGCATTTGATATAGCATTTATATATTTGGGTTGGAGGGAGGCAATTATTTATCTATAATGATTTAAGTATTAATCTAACTGTAGGCGTGCGGAACTGATTTAGACAGCACTTTTTTGCATGTCTGGGATGCATAAAGTGTATAGGAATAAACCAAAATAGTGTGGTATAGTGAGAGATAAAAGGTACTGCAGATGCTGGAGAATCCGAGATAACAAGCGTGGTGCTGGATGAACACAGCAGGTCAAAATGTGGTATAGTAATTTATTGTTACATTTATTTATGGAAATACAGTAAGAATATGTATAGGTCACCATCCTTCTTGAACTGTTTTAACTGCCCTTGACGCAAATATGAAATATATCTGCAATAGATAGCTGTGATAAATAGAAACTAAAAGAAGCTTTAGTATTTGTAAGCAATGTCTGATACTTTAGACTTTGGCAGTCACGCTCACATTGTGGGGCACTTCACCTCCTACCAGGAATTTTGGAAATTGTGAAAACACTACTGATGATTTTCCAATTTCCTGTAGTCTCACAACTGACTGTATAAGAGATTTAAAGGAATATTAAATGTTTAATGCAACTTACAATTGTGCTCATTTATCTTTTATATATTGTACTTTGGATTTAATGCAAATTACTTTGATAAAAGTTAAAAGATATACGAATGAGTTTGTAGGTTGTTTGTGAGAAGTAGATAGTGGTATGTTGCAGCTTTACACTTGGTGGCACTGGCAGCACTGATATTGGTAGGTATGCTCAGAACTCAGTTCCAAGGAAGGGTCACCAGACCGGAAATGTTAAGTCTGATATTTTCAGCACAGATGCTTCCAGGCCTGCTGAGGTGTTAAAAGCTGGTTTCAACCCTGGTGTTTGTATGTTGTTGGATTAGTGTGCTGTGAAGGTCACAGCTTGAGGACAGCCATAAACATCCCTGTGCTGCAGGTAAGAAGAGAAAGGACTATTCACGTTTTTTGCTGAAGCCAGAAAGCAAGAGAAACAGCTGCTGAAAATAAACAGGACCAGATCTGCAAAGGCATGTACCTCAAAATCACATATATTGCACTTCTACATTCTGTGGTAGCTGTGATGTGGAGGATCCAGTGTTGGACTGGGAAGGACAAAGTCAGAAGTCACATGACACCAAGTTATCGTCCAACAGGTTTATTTAAAATCACAGATAAACGGTACTGCAGATGCTGGAGAATCCGAGATAACAAGGTGTGGGGCTGGATGAACACAGCAGGCCAAGCAGCATCATAGGAGCAGGAAAGCTTGACGTTTCGGGCCTCGACCCTTCTTCAGAAATGGGTGAGGGGAAGAGGGTTCTGAAATAAATAGGGAGAGAGGGGGAGGCGGATAGAAGATGGATAGAGGATAGGATAGGTGGAGAGGAGGCAGACAAATCTTCCGCCTCCCCCTCTCTCCCTATTTATTTCAGAACCCTCTTCCCCTCCCCCATTTCTGATGAAGGGTCTAGGCCTGAAACGTCAAGCTTTCCTGCTCCTATGATGCTGCTTGGCCTGCTGTGTTCATCCAGCCCCACACCTTGTTATTTAAAATCACAAGCTTTCGAAGCGCTACTCCTTTGTTACGTCCTTTACCTGGCTCCGAATGCTTGTGGTTTTAATTAAACCTGTTTTGACTATAACCCAGAGTCATATTGCTTCTGACATTCTGTGGTGTTTTGATACATAAAATAATGTTTGATCTACAGAAGTTCCAACACATTTGACAAATTGCTTTAGAAAGTGACAATACTGTGTTGCCTTTCTGATTATTCTACAGTCATTACCATTTTATCTTTAATTGATAACTGGTCTTCCAGCATTGAAGAAAGGCTGCCAGCATGAAGTTGTACTGTAAAGTTGCCTTTTGTATGAAACATATTGAAAAGAACATAAGCAATTAACAGTGATATCTTACTGAAGCAGAAGAAGAAATTGTGGCTACCTTCAATACTTGAACCAGTAATTGAAGGTAAATTTTGGGAAACGACAGAGCTCCTGTACTGCAGAGCAAGCCACAGTGAGCCCAAATTATTGTCAAGTTAGCTATCAGAGATTATTATAGATTATTGACATCTGGAATATGCAGCCCAGATATTAGATGTCAGGTGAGTTTTACTAATGTTGCAGGCTGAGCTACATTAGGAAAATATTCCTAAAAATGTGATTGAATCAATAGGATCACAAAATCATTTTTGGGGCCTAAGCTATATTTTGTGATATTTAAAGAAACAACTCTTGATCTGTGCATGTGATATTCTGGTTCATGTTTTCCAGCTCTAAATACGAATGATTCATTTACTAGAAGATCCTGCGTGTGAGGTGACACCCAACATTTTTCTTCTCTTAATTATTTTATGCTGCTTTGTGTTGGATAACATTCCAAGTATCAGTCGTATCTACTCGTCCTCTACCACCAACTTCTCCTCTGTTTTCCTTCTCCTCAGCCAAAACAGTGGTAAGTTTTAATGAATGAATCAGTCATGGGTGGCACATGAATGAATCATTTTAAAGGTATAAAAATATTTTTGAAGTATTGACCTTGATTTGCTATCAACTCAGGTGTTTAACAAATTTTTTTGTGTACAACACCATAACCTATTTTTACTTGTGGAAATTTGTGGAATATAAACGTGAAAGTAGTAATTTGCTATCACAAAAGGCAACTTTTCAGTACATTTGTTGAGTAATTCACTTTTGGCATCATTGACATTTGTCACCACTGCTTAATATTGTTATATGGGATCTTTAACACACTCCCAGTCTATCATTTGACTCGGTACAGTAATAATCTGCTGATATTGCACTGCTATTGGTTGCCTCACACAGAATTCTAAGAAAATTACATTCTGTTTGTGGCATAATCAAATTGAAAGATTTCTGGGACTTCTTATTGAGTTTTGAGGTGACATTTTAAATAATGATTGCTTGAGACAACTGGAGAGGGCAGGGCAGTAGGCGTAGTCTACATGGATTTCTGTAAAGCCTTTGATAAGGTTCCACATGGCAGGCTGCTCTGGAAGGTTATATCACATGGAATCCCGGGAGAGTTGGCAAATTGGATACACACTTGGCTTTATGGTAGGAAGTAGACAGTTCCCGTGGAAGGATGCTTGTTGGAGGCCTGTGACGAATGGTGTGCACAGGGGTTGGTGCTGGGCCCATTGCTGTTTGTTACCTATATCAATGATTTGGATGAGAATGTACAAGGCACGATTAGTAAGTTTGCGGATGCCATTAAAATAGGCGGTATCATGGACAGTGAGGAAGGTTATCAGAAATTGCAGCAGGATCTTGATGAGCTGGGGATGTAGGCCGAGTAATGGCAAATGGAGTTTAATATAGATGCGTGAAGTGTTGCATTTTGGAAAGTCATACCAAGGCAGCAGTTTCATGGTGAACGGTAGGGCCTTAAGGAGTGTAGTGGAACATAGGGGCCTTGGAGTTCAGGTACATGGTTCTCTGAAAGTGGAGTCATAGGTAGACAGAGCAGTGAAGGTTTTTAGCACACTGGCCTTCATCAGTCAGGGCATTGAGTGTAGAATTTGGGAAGTTATATTGCAGTTGTACAGGACATTGTTGAGGCCATGCTTGGAGTATTGTGTTCAGTTTTGGTCACCTTGTTATAGGAAGGATGTTTATAAACTAGAAAGAGCACAGGAGAAATTTACAAGGATGTTGCCAGGACTCAAGGGATTGAGTTATAGGGGTAGGTTGGACAAGCTAGGACTTTGTTCTTTAGAACATAGGAGGCTGAGGGGGGTATCTTATAAAACTGTATAAGATCATGAGAGGCATGGATAGGGTGAATGCACTCAGCCTTTTTCCCAGGATTGGAGAATTGAAGACTAGAAGACATCAGTTTAAGGTAAGAGGGAAAAGGATACATGGGAACCTGAGGGGCGACTTTTTTACACAGAGGGTGGTATGAATATGGAATGAGCTGCCAGTGGAAGTGGTTGAGGTGGGTATGTTAACAACATTTAAAAAGCATTTGGATGAATACATGGGTAGGAAAGGTTTACAAGGATATGGACCAAGTTCAGGGAACTGGGGTTAGAGTGGATGGACATGTTGGTCGGCATGGCCAGTTTGGGCTGAAGGGCCTGTCTCTGTGCTGTAGGCTATGACTCTATGACTGTAATAGTCTTGAGAAAATAGAAGAGCAGATATGTAGGCAAATTTCAGAGAAATTGATTGGAATGGATTTCAACTTCCCCAAGGTTTGGAATGAGCCGAATTCTTAAAATTGATCCGCGAGGGCTTTTTAAGCCAGTATGTAGAAGGTCCTACAAGGGAGAGGGCAACCCTGGACTTACTCTTAGGCAACAAAGTCAGGCAAGTGGTTGAAGTATCAGTTGGGGGAGCATATTGCAGACCCTCATCATAACTGTTAGATTCAAGATTTTTATGGAATTGGAAAAGGTGGGCCTGAAATCAAAGTTCCACACTGGAAGAAGGCTGATTTTAATAAGAACAGATATGATTTGGCCAGAGTGGACTGGGACCAGATACTTTTAGGTAAAAATATCAGTTCTGAGGAAGGGTCACCGGACCCGAAATGTTAACTCTGTTTTCTCCTCCACAGATGCTGCCAGACCTGCTGAGCTTTTCCAGCAACTTTGTTTTTGTACTTATAGGTAAATCTGTGTCATAGCAGTGGGACACCATCAAGGGAGAAATAAGGAGAGTACAGGCCAAACATGTTTGAATAATGGCAAAGAATGGAACCAACAAATCCTCTAGAACTCTGGATATCAAGGAGTATACAGGATTGGATAAAGCTAAAAAGGGAGGCTTATGGCAGAAACCAAGTCTTCAGATCAACAGAAGACCCACAGGAGTACAGGATGTGCAAGAGAAAACTTAAAGAGGAAACTCGGGCATGGAAGAATAATGACAAGTAAAATAAAGGAAAATCCCAAGCTATTTTACAAGTACATTAAGGATAAAAGAATAACTAGGGAAAGAGTAGGGTCCATTAAGGGCCACAGTGGTAAATTGTGTGTAAAGCCAGAGGAGGTAGATAAGGTTCTAAATAAATACTTTGTGTCAGTCTTCACTAATGAAAAGGACAATGTGTGTATAGTGAAAGGGAGATATACTAAACAAATTTGGCATAGACAGAGAAGAGGTTCTGAGTGGTCTGGCAGACTTAAAAGCATATAAGCCTTCAGGGCCAGATAAAAAGTAACCCAGGCTATTGATTGTGGTAAGAGAGGAAATAGCAGGGATGTTGGCAATAATTTTCAATCCTTCTCTGGACACAGAAGAAGGAAGGGAGGACTATAGGACAGCCAATACAGTACTGTTATTGTAGAAGGGAACAGCAGATAAACCAAGAAACTACAGGCCATTTAGCCTAACCTCAGTGGTGGGGAATCTATTGGAAGCAATTCTGAGGGACAGAATTAATTTGCCCTGGTAGTGACAAGGATTAATCAAGAGTAGTCAGCATCAATATAGTCTCCTTGGACTTTAAAAGGCTTTTGATAAGATCTCACATGGGAGACTTACTGGGGAAGTTAAGAGTCCATGGGATCTGAGGAAATTTGGCAAATGGGATCTGGAATTGGCTGAGTGACCGGAAGGGGAGGGTGATGGACAAGGGGTATTTTTTGACTGAAAGTCTGTGTCCAGTGGGGTTGTGCAGAGATCAACGTTGGGGTTGTTTGTGGCATACATAAACAATTTAGACTTGAATGTTCAGTAAGTTTGCAGATGGACAAAAATTGTTCAGTGGTAAATAATCAGGAGGATCATCTTAGATTACAGGAGGATAAAGATGGACAAATCAGTGGCAAATTGAATTCAATCTGAATAAGTGTGAGGTGATACAATAGGTCAGGTCAAACAAAATAAGGAAATACATGATGAACAGTAAGACTCTGGGAAGCACCAAGAATCGTCCATGTGTACGTTCACCAATCCCAAAAGGTAGAGGAACGGAAGGACGAAACGGTTAAGAAGGTGTATGGGATGCTTGCGCTTATTAGCTGAGGCATAGAGTTTAAGAGCAGGGAGGTTATTCTGAAACTGTATAAAATGTTGGTTAGGCTGCACCTAGAGTATTGTGTGCAGTTATGGAATCCACATTAAAGGTGGGATGTGATTGCACTGGAGAGGGTACAGAGGATGTTACCTGGGCTGGAGATTTTTAGTTATGAGTAAAGGTTGGATAGACTGAAATTGTTTTCCTTGGAGCAGACGAGACTGAGGACGAACATGATTAGATGTATAAAATTATGAGGGACACAGGTCGGGTAGACAGAACAAAACCTTTCCCCTTGGTGGAAGGGACAGTGATCGGGGGCATTGATTGAAGATAAGGGGTAGTAGATTTAGAGGGAATTTGAGGAGAAATGTTTTCACCCAAAAGATGGTGGGAATCTGGAACTCATTGCCTACTGGGTGATAAAGGAAGAAACTCTCATAACGTTTAACAAGCATTTAGGTGTGCACTTGCAAAGCCAGGGTATACAAGGCTGTGGCAGAAGTGCTGGAAAATGGGATTTGAAAAATTAAGTGAGAGATAGCAAGAACTGCAGATGCTGGAGTCGGAGACAACACAGTGTGGAGCTGGAGGAACACAGCAGGCCAGGCAGCAACAGAGGAGCAGGAAAGTTGACGTTTCGGGTTGGAACCTTTGTCCCGACACAAAATGTCAACTTTCCTGTTCCTCTGATGCTGCCTGGCCTGCTGCATTCCTCCAGCTCCACACAGAACAATTAAGTGGATGTTTTTGACCGGTGCAGGCTTAATGAGCCAAAAAGCCTTTTCCTGTTCTGTAGATGTCTATGATTCTATGACAATGACTCTAAAGAGAATGTACCATACAGTTTGCTCCAGTGGCTGCCTTCCTTTCCTTTGCAGTATGATTGGCTGTGAGATAGGTTGCCTTGAGGTCGAAACAAGACCAGTTGTGAACTCTAGTAAACTCCTAGGTTAGTCTTTCACTGCATTAATACGCAGCTTGTGTATGATTACTATTGAAAGATCATGCAAGTTTGTGCCATGTTCTCAACAACAATATTATATATTATGTAGACATCATAAACGAGTCAACTTTGTCAACCTATGGGAATGATCAGGATGGCTCCTTGGATACTTGAACTATCTTCTAACACCTCTTTGCTTTGGATGGCAAAGTTTAGTTAGACGGAGTAGGAAGAGGGTCTCCTTCATCACTGTGACCTGCTGCATTTTTTACAGTGACACATTTAATAAATACCACTACAGGAAAGGCAATTAGCTAAATTCAAAGCTCTAGGAATCTATTTTCCTGTATGGAGGAAGGTTTTACAATTTACTTAATTATTAGAATGTCAACAACCTACCCATTACGCAAATTAATTTTTATTTTTTCTTTTTCCTGTTTCAGGCAGAAATCCCATTTATTTTATTAATTTCTTTTTCATATCTGTCAATATTTGGCATGGATGTATTGGAACCACTTATCAAATTGTACCTGAGGAGGTATTTTCTGTGTGACTAATCACACATACAGAAAAGTCTTTGCATTTAAAAGCAAGACCAGATTATTTCTTTCTTATAACTCTGTTGCACTTATTGGTTAACTTTATCAGTTTATCCAGTTTTATACTCTGAGGGGACTCATTTACTCATGAGAAGACTAGAAAATCATTCCAACTGCTTTAATGTGTGCAAAGGTAGATTGAAAACAATTCCATGCAGCAAATTGATAAACAACAAAATCTTGATGTGCAGAAATGCTTCTAAATGTTGAGAGCTTAAAATTTAGCACAACTGAGGAGATACTTGCTGAAAAGTAACATTTTGATTTCATAACATAATTAAGAATGTTCCAAACAGGACTCACATTGGAATGTAAATGTTGGGTAGGTATTTTAGGACCTGTTTAGAGGTTTAGAAAGGTCACCGGGGGAACTTAATTGGGCGTGAGGAAAACTCTCTGCTCCCTGACTTTTTGATATTGAATTCTCAGAATCGTGCAGTCGGTCAGCTCTCTTGATCTTCAGGAATTGTCTCAGTCAAAAATGGCAAAAGGGTTCACCATCCCAGTTATATTTACAAGATGAATATCTAGTGGGGTGGACAGCTTCCTCTTAGCTTGTTTGAGTAAACCATTATTCCATTACTTGCCATCTTTAGAAACAAGTCATTTCATTCTACAAACACTTTCGGACTTTAGACATACAACTGATCATGAGAAGGCATGTTAATGCATCACTGAGAGGAGCAGATGAAGTGAAGAAAGAAATGGTTGAGGCGAAGACCCATTGCAGGCAGTCAGCATCACTGAGAGGAGCAGGTAAAGTGAGGAGCACATGACAAGGGGTAAGGTAAGATCCCTGATGCATATTTAATCTTCTTTAAAGTAGAGAAAGTAAATAGTAAAAGAATATTTTAAGAATTAATCATGGGAAGATAGTGCAGGCTAGGGGAATGCTGTTCTTTTGCAATGTTAGAAGTCACGGGCATTTTTAGTGTCTGGGTGACCACGTGTGCAGAAAGTGTGTTCAGGTGCAGCAAGTAGAAATCCATGTTTCAGATCTGGAGCAGTGGCTGGAATTACTGTTAAGTATCCATGAGTCTGGCCTGTTGGTGGATAACATGTATAGTGAGATTGCCACACCACAGGTTTGGGCAGAAAGAGACCACCAGAGTAAATGCACCAGCTGGTGGTACAGAACTTCCCAGGGGCTCTCTCTCACTAACAGACTTCCCATTTTTGAATACCACTGGGTGAGACTGTTTCTCAGGGGAATGTAAGAGCTAAACCATGACACCAGATGTGCATGTGGAGGGAGACAGTACAAGAGCAAATTGATCGAGGATCCTATCATAAGGGAACAGATATAGATTCCTGTGTTTCAGATGCTGAGGGGTGACATTATAGAACTTTATAAAACTATGAGGGATATGGATAGAATGTACAGCCAAGGACTTTTTCCAACAGTCCAAAACTCAGACCTTAAGCCTAAACAAAGAAAACTACGAAGGTATGAAGGGTCAGTTGGCAGTGACAGACTGAGTTCTTTTAAATTCATTCATAGGATGATGGCATCATTTGCCAGGCCAACATTTATAGCCCATATCTAAGTTAACACTCAACTGCATTGCTGTATGTTTGGAGTCACATTTAGGCCAGCCCAGGTAAAGATGGCAGATACCCACCACAAAGGGCATCAATGAACTAGATGGGTTTTATTCCTGACAATTGATTCACAACCATTATTAGACTCTTAATTCCAGATTTTTATTGAATTCAAATTCCACCCTCTGCCATGGTAGGATTCAAACCCAGGTCCCCAGAACACTACCTGTGCTCTAGGTTAACAGTCCAGTGATAATATCAGTAGGCCATTGCTTCTCCACAAACTTCATTAAAAAGAATGGCAATGGATAGGCAATGGAATTTAAGGAATGAATTCTTGTCTTGTAGCAGTTATACATTCCTTTGAAGTGAAAGAACACACAGGAAAAGTGGTCCACCTGTGATTACTGAAACAAATTAAGAACAGTATCAAAAGAGGAGCTATACAAACTTGAAAAATAGCAAGCCTGAGGATAGGAACAGTTTAGAATTCAGCAAAGGAGGATGAAGAGATCGATTAAAAGAAGAAAGAGAGTATACTTCCAAGGATTGTAAAGGCAGACTCCAACTTCTTTAGTTGTGTAAAAAGATTAGTGAGGAAGTCTAGCCCCCTTATAGTCTGGGGTGGGAATATTGATAATGGAGAACAAAGCAAATAAACAATTAGGCCAAGCAGCATCAGAGGAGCAGGAAGGCTGATGTTTCAGGCCAGACCCTTCTTCAGAAGGGGCCCATTTCTGAAGAAGGGTCT
>JAHRHZ010000038.1:7688383-7705902 GCA_024137785.1 Ginglymostoma cirratum | reverse complement strand
CTTCTGAAGAAGGGTCTGGCCTGAAACATCAGCCTTCCTGCTCCTCTGATGCTGCTTGGCCTGCTGTGTTCATCCAGCTCTACACCTTGTTATCTCAGATTCAACAGCATCGGCAGTTCCTACTATCTCTGAAATAAACAATTACTTTTGTTCTGTCTTTATAGAAGAAGACATGGAAATCTTCTCAAAAGTGTCAATAAAGCAAAGGTCATGACAAATTGTGTAGGTTCTGACATAATCCTGATGGATTGGAGGGTGGCAAATATAATCCCACTGTTTAAAAAAGGAGAGAGGGAGCAAGTCAGGAATTATAGACCACAGAGCATAACACAGATAGTGGGAAATGATCGAGGACAGGATGATAGGACACTTAAAATACAAATGGAATTACACAAGGTCAGCATGGATTTATGGAAGGGAAAACATATATAAGAAACTTACTGGAGTTTTGTGAGGGTGTCACTATTACAACAGATGAAGAAACAGTGGATCAGTTGTATTAGGATTTTCAAAAATATTTTTTTAAGAGGCACATGCAGTGTGAGAGTACTAGGGGTCAGGTGTTGGTCAAAAGCAAGTTGGCGCTGGTTAAAAGCAATTTTCTAGATGCATTGATTCTTGCAAATTAAAGTTAGGCATCTCAAAATATGAAAGTTGTCAGCAATGACGCAACAATAGGCCAATGCAAGCTGAAGAGGAGCCACTATTCATCCAGCTTCCAAGGGTAAGCACTGTAGCCTTATCTATCATGTAACTGTGATGACAGTCGGTACTGAACACAGCGAGAAGTCGAGTTTTTGAGGTGGTTCTGAGTTGGTAGGATGTTGGTGAATCGTAGGTACTTCGTTGACATGACGTTGGGCAGTCATTCAGCTGGAACTGCACCTTCACCAACTTGCTGCATTTGCTCAGATTGAATGTAGATGAATAATGGCTAAATATTCTTCATTCTCTGGTTGCAGCAAGTTTCACTGAGTGAGTAAGAGTCCTCAGGTCTCATCTGCAGGGTATGACACCATTGAGTGTTCTGTGAGAGTCATAGGCCCTGACACGAAAAAATGTTGATGACTGTGGCTACATACCACAGAAGGCGTAAACAAATGCAGGATGAGTAGGACTAATGCCAACATCAGGAGCAGCAACAGGCTGGTGTGGAGGACAAGGAGTACCCAGCTCAGGTAGGGCAGTGAACCTGTGGAATTCTCTAGCACAGAAAGCTTGAAGACAAAATCATTTCAAATGTTTAATAAAGAAGTAGATAAATTTCTAGAAGCTAAAGATATCAAGGGGTATGAGACAAGGTCAGAAATCACACAACACCAGGTTATAGCCCAACAGGTTTATTTGAAATCACAAGCTTTCAAAGGCTCACTCCTTCTTCAGGTGTTAGAAAGAGTGAGGCTCCAAAAGCTTGTGTTTTCAAATAAACCTGTCTGACCATAACCTGGTGTCGTGTGATTTCTGACCTTGTTGACCCCAGTCTAATACTGGCACCTACACATATGGGAGAATGTAAAATGTGTTTTTTACATTAGTGCTTTTTAAAGATTGTGTACTGAAATGAGCAAGAACTAATTTGAAACTCAGTTGTTTATAAAGATAGTTTTAAAAATGAGACATTTGATACCTATTGTGAACTTTATTGGTGTAAATGTGGATTTCAGTATTGTACAGGCAAACAGAAGTCAAAGGGTTATTTACAAGTGAAATTGATTGGTCCCTAGTCCATAAAACAATGATCAGTAATGAAGTTCCTCTGCCTGCCAACATCAAGGTGAATGTTTGCCAGTTAGCTGAATGGCTGTGTGTGCAAGACAGAGAAAGGGTAGTCAGACTTGAAGAGAAACCAGGACTGCAAAAGTGCAAAAGGCCCAAATGGAGGGGAGTTTGTCAAATGTGTCCAAGAAAGTTTCCAAAATCAATATGTAGAGGTCCCTACTTGGGAGGGTGCCACACTGGACCTCCTCTTAGGAAACAAGGTTGGGCAAGTAACTGAAGTGTCTGTTGGAGAGCACTTTGGGTCTAGTGACAATAACTCTCTTAGGTTTAACATGGTTACGGAAAAAGACAGGTTAAGGTGCTAAACTGGAGCAGGGCCAATTTTGGGGCCATTAGGCAGGATCTGGCATCTGTCGATTGGGTGAGTCTGTTTGAAGGAAAAGGAACGACTGGCAAATGGGAGGCTTTTAAAAGGTGATATCAAGAGTCCATGGTCAATACATCCCTGTTAGGGTGAAGGGAAAAGCTGGCAGGTTCAGGGATCCCTGACTGATGAGGGATAGTGAGGCTTTGGTCAGGAAAAAGAAGAAGGCATACATTTCAGCTTTCGGGCTCAAAGGAATCCCTAAATGACTATAAATAATGTATGAGCACACTTAAGAGGGAAAAGAGGGTATGAGATGGATCTGACTGATAAGGTTAAAGATAATCCTAAGAGGCCCTGTGGCTATATTAAGAGTAAAAGGATGGCTAGGGAGAGAACGGATCCCCTTAAAGATCAGCATGGCTGTCCATGTATGGAGCCACAGGAGATGGGGAAGATTTTTAATGAATATTTCTCCTCAGTATTTGCTGAGGAGAGAATCATGGATGCTAAGGAAATAAGAGAAAAAAGTGGAGATGTTTTGGACCGCATACATATTACCAGAGAGGAGGTGTCTGCAGCCTTAGACTGCATTAAGATGGACAAATCCCCTGGGCCTGATCAAGTCCGTCCTCGGATGTTGTGGGATGCTAGGGAAGAATTTGCAGAGTCTCTTGCAGAGATGTTTGCTTTATCTTTACCCACTGGTGAAGTACCAGAAGACTGGAAGGTGGCTAATGTTGTTCCATTGTTCAAGAAAGTTAGCAAGGACAAGCCAGGGAACTACAGGCCAGTGAGCCTGATATCAGTGGTAGGCAAGTTATTGGAGAGGATACTGAGGGATAGGATCAACTAACATTTGGATAGTCAAGGTCTGATTAGGGATAATCAGCATGGATTTGTGCACTGGAAATCATGTCTAACAAATCTTTTGGAGGTTTTCGAAGATGTAACCAAGAGGATAGATGTGGGTAGGGCTGTGGATGTTGTCTATATGGATTTTAGTAAGGCCTTTGATAAGGTCCTGCACAGCAAGCTAGTCATGAAAGTTAGGTTGCATGGGATCCAGGGAGAGCTAGCTAATTGGATTCAAAATTGGCTTGATGGTAGGAAGCAGAGGGTGATGGTTGAAGGTTTTTTCTTAGATTGGAGGCCTGTGACTAGTGGTGTGCGACAGGGGTCAGTGTTGGCATCTTTGTTATTTGTTATTTACATAAATTAATCTGCATGTGAACGTACAAGATATGATGAGTAAGTTTGGAGATAAGTAGGTTTAGAGATGATACAAAATTAGGAGATATTGTTGATAATAAGGAATATTATCAAAAATTACAGACAGATCTTGATTAGATGGAGAAGTGGGCTGAGGATTGGCAAATGCAATTCAACACAGGTAAGTGTGAGGTGTTGCACTTTGGAAAGTCAAACCAAGGTAGGAATCATATCGTAAATGATAAGGTCCCAAGGTGTGTTGTGGAACAGGAGGACCTACAATTACAAGGACATAGTTTGTTGATAGCCGCATCATAGGTAAACAGGGTGGTGAAGAAGGCATTTGGCATGCTGGCGTTCATCGGTTGAGGCATTGAGTATAGGAGTTGGGACGTTAGGTTACAGTTGTATAAGTCATTGGTGAGGCCGCACTTGGAGTATTGTGTTCAGTTTTGGTCACCCTGTTGTTGGAAAGACATAGTTAAACTGGAAAGTGTGCCACGAAAATTTACGAGAATGTTGCCAGGACAAGTAGGCCTTAGTTATAGAGAGAGGTTGGCCAAGATTGGACTTTATTCCTTGGAATATAGGAGAATGGTGACTTTATTGTGGTGTATAACAACGTGAGGGACATAGATAGGATGAATGCATGTTATCTTTTTACCAGGGATGGGGAATTGAAAACTAGAGGGCATAGGATTAAGGTGAAAGGGGCGGGATTTAAGAAGGACCTGAGGGGCAATTTCTTCATGCAAAGAGTGGTGTGTATATGGAATGTGCTGCCAGAGAAAGTGTTTGAGGCAGGTACTATAGCAACATTTAAAAACATTTGGATAGGTACATTGATGAGAAGGTTTTAGAGGAATATGGACAAAATGCAGACCACTCTGGGCTGAAGGGCCTGTTTCCCTGCTGTATTACTCTATGACTCTATGAGTCTAAAACACTCGCTCTCAATTCTCTAAGCCACATTTAAATCAGAAGGAAATGATTTTATCTTTCCTTCAGCTGATGCTGCAAGTTGTGATTCTGAATCACAAAGGTCAGAGACCTTTATAAGTCAAACAACCACCCTGTGCCTTTTGCAAACCACTGGAAGTATTTGGAGGAAGGAAGATCAAGGATCAGCAAGGATCAACCCGACAGATCTTGCAAACAAAGGCTATCGACTATGTCTGCTCAGTTTTCCTTCTATCCATGTGTTTTCCCTCACTTACGTTTGCCTATATGTGCATGTGTAAGAGGGAGTTTATAAGGAGTTCTTTCAGAGTTTTAATTTGTCAAATTGACTTAATTTAGTTTATTTGCTTATTTTGTAGTTAGAATCTAATCACCTTTCATAACTAATGATTTCTCGTTAAGTACAGAAACCTAGTCCATGCTTTCTATCAAACTAGATCTGAAAATGAGGTGATTTGGGGATTTTGCACGTTTCTTTTAAAAGATAGTTTCAACTTTTGTCACAATTCCAGGAATAGCAGAACTTGATTTCCAACACACTCTCAGCTTCCCTGGTCAAGGTACAACTAGCATCTTTGACAAAGAAGAAAATCTCCCAAATCTGTCCTGTACACACAGAAACAGGACAATTATTGCTCCATCAGTCTACTCTCAATTATCAGTAAGGTGATGGAAAGTGTCATCAACAGTGCTACCCAGCAGCACCTGCTCAATGATGCCCAATTTTGGTTCCACCAGGGCCACTCAGCACCTGATCTCATTATAGCCTTTGTTCAAACATGAATAAAAGAGCTGAATTCCAGAAGTGAGGCAATGGACAATGCTCAGGGCATCAACGCTGCATTGGGCTGTGCAGCATCAAGGAGCCCTCGGAAAACTGGAATCAATAGGTATCAGGAGGAAAGTTCTCCGCTGGTTAGAATTATACCTGGCACATAGGAAGATGGCTGTGATTGTTGGAGCTTTAGGACGTCTCAGCAGGAGTTCCTTAGGTAGGCCCAAACATCTTCAGCTGCTTCATCAATGACCTTACTTCTGTCACAATGTTCAGTAGCATTCACAATGAAGCAGTCCATATTCAAATGCAGCAAAAGCCAGACAATATCCAGGCTTGGGCTAAAAAGTGTCAAGTAACATTCACACCACACAAATTCCAGGCAATAATCATCACCAGCAAGAGACAACCTAACCATCGTCCCTTGATATTCATTGGCATTACCATCACTGAATTTCCTTGCTATCAACACCCTGGAGTTATTGTCAATCTGAAATGGAACTGAACTCACCATTTACAACAAAAGAACATAAGAAATAGGAGCAGGAGTAGCCCATCTGGCCCATCAAGCCTGTTCTGCCATTCAATAAGATCATGGCTGATCTATTTGTGAACTCAGTTCCACTTACCCACCCTCTCATTATAACTCTTAATTCCTTTACTGTGCAAAGATCAATCTATCTTTGTCTCAAAAACATTCAACGAGGTAGCCTCAACTGCTTCTCTGGGCAGGGAGTTCCACAAATTCACAACCCTTTGGTGAAGAGGTTTCTCCTCAACTCAGTCTTAAATCTACTCCCTTTTATTATGCGGCTGTGCTCCTTAGTTTTAATTTCACCTGCCAGTGGAAACAAACTCCCTGCTTCTACCTTATAAAATTATGAAGGGAATAGGTAAGATTCTATTACCTCCATAATTTTATGTTTCTATAAGATCCCCCCTTATCCTTTTAAATGTCAATGAGTGTCATCCCAGTCTACTCAAACTCTCCTCAAGCCAACCCTCTCAACTCCGGAATCAACCTAGTGGACCTCCTCTGCACCCCCTCCAGTGCTAGAGCATCCTTTCTCAAGTAAGGAGACCAAAACTATACACAGAACTCCAGGGTGTGGCCTTATCAGCACCCTACACAGCTGCAGCATAACCTCCCTGTTTTTAAACTCCATCCCTCTCACAATGAAGGCCAATATACCATTTGCAAAACAGTGGCTATTACAGCAGGTCAGAGGCTGGGGCTACTGTGGCAAGTAACTTACTTCCTGATTCCCTATCCACCATCTGCAAGGCACAAGTCAGGAGTATGGTGGAATTCTCCCCCTCTAGCCTGGATGGGTGCAGCTCTAACAACACTCAAGAAGCTCGACACCATCCAAGACAAACCATCCTGCTTAATTGGCACCATATCCAAAAACAACTTCTACTTCCTTAGTGAAGGAAGCAATGTTCACTTTTTATAAGATGAACTACAAAAATTCACAATACAACACATTCCAAATGCAGAACCACTTCCATCTAGAAGGACAAGGGCAGCAGATACATGGGAATACCACCACCTGCAAGTTTCCCTCCAAGCTACTCACCATCCAGACATGGAAATATATCATTATTGCTTCAATGTTATTGGATCAAAATCCTCAATGGCCCTCCCTACCGGAATTGTGGGCCTACCAACATGGACTGCAGCAGTTCAAGAAGGCAGTTAACCATGACTGTCTCAAGGGTAGGTAGGGATGGTCAATAAATTCTAGTCCAGCCATTGATGCACAAATCCCATGAGTAAATAAAACAAAATGTTGTGCAGTAGAGAGTGGGAGTAAGCCATTGAGATAGAGACCGCGATCAACATCCTGGAGTTATTATTATCCTGGACCGTGTTAAGCAGCAGAGCAGGTATAATGGGCCAAATGGCCTATTACGTTCCTGCTTTCCAAAGATTAGGATTCTCTCAGCTGACATTTGACAGCCACAGAATGCTTCATAATGATATAGCTTTTTTAAAAAAATCCCTTACAAGATGTGGATATCCCTAGTAGGAGCAAATTAGTGCAGATGCTGGAATATGTACTAAAAATAGCAAATGCTGATGATCACAGTCGGTCAGACAGCATCCAAGTAGAGAGAGCAAGCTAACGTTTCGAGTCTACATGACTCTTCATCTAGACTCGAAACGTTAGCTTGCTCTCTTTCTGTGGATGTTGACTGACCAGCTGTGATCTCCAGCATTCGTTGTTTTAATGTGGGCATCCCTGGCTGGGCCATCATTTATTCCTCATCTCTAACTACGTAGAGGGTAGGTAAAAATCAATTCCAGATTTTTACTGAAAAATAATAGTTTAAAAATCTCATCCGGCATGATGAGATTTGAACTCATGTCACCTGCGCATGATGCTGAAGGGTTCTGGATTACTAGGCTTGTGACATTATCACTACACTGCCACCTCCCTGATGTCATGGGCATGTGATGACCATGTAGAATCATTGTGAGCCCTCAGGGTAACCTCTTCAGGCTGAGCTGATGGATGCATCTGGGCTCCTGGAAGAGGGGCACCGGTGTGGAAGGGCACCTCTGGATGTCTTGAGATGATAACCATTGGGTACCGGTTTGCCACTCCTTCTGCCTGTCAGTGCACAATGGCACCACTTCAGGGATGTGGCATCTAGAGGGTGGTCAAGGTCCATCAGCCCTGTCTCAATGAGTCAATGAATGAAGGAATGAACCAATCAATGAGCTCCTCTCCAGCAGAGAGTGGACCTGTGGAAATAGGTCCACAGGCTGGATCTCCACCTCTGCTGGCCCTTGTTTGGACCAGTGTTCCTAAGGCTGCAGGGAGAGACATAAATATTTGTTAGAATTGCATATACCATCATTTCCAAAGGTTTCATTCAGACTTATTGATTGCGAGGGAGTTGGTATGAGCTACTTGGAATCTTTCTTACTGGCCGTATCCAATCTCTCCTTCAGCACAAGCACACCCACCTAGCTCACTTGTCAGCTCAATGGCCTGACCCTTGAAGTGGATGAGTAGACTTTTATCAGGCAAGCCCAGCTTTGTCTGCAGAGACCTACACTCATTGTGAATACTCTTCAGGACAATAGAATTCAGAGAAATAGCTATGTTAATACCTCGACTGTACCGATCGATACTGAGACAGATTTGAATCCCCAGAACTGTGTTTGGCTGTGTGCATTATTAATGAGAAGAATGTAGCATGAGAGAAGTTACAAGTTAACTGAAAGGTTATTCAGGGTGGCCAAAGAGTTGGAAGTTGATTGGGGTCAGTAAAGCTTTACAGGATGTGTCCTAGATGTTTATGTGAGGTATTTATCCTGCAGCCACATTTCATGGTGGTGTCATGCAAGCTTTTGGTGAGAAGTGATGTAACATGTGTAATCTCCTGACGAAAGGCCAATGGTGTATAAGCTGTTGAGTGTTGTCACTCCTTTTATGTTTTAAGTATGAACCCTGGCAGACGGGAGAAAGGCAGCATCACTGAGCTTCAAGTGGTACAACACAGTCGAATGAAATGATAGAAATTGTTGCCGGCTCATATCTATGGCTTATCACTGAATATAATTTGGCTCAAGTTACTGTGAATTGACAGTTTCATTCAGTAGGACCAATGGGATATCTTGGCTAGCAGAGGAAATGTTGCAGGTGTGGTGGCATGGTGACTCAGTGGTTAGCACTGCTGCCTCACAGTGCCAGGGACCTGTGTTTTATTCGAGCCTTGGGAAACTGTCTGTGTCGACCCTACGTCTGTGTTGGTTTCCTCCCATGGTCCAAAGATGAGCAGGTTAGGTGGATTGGCTATGCTAAATTGTCCATAATGTCCAGGGATGTACAGACTGGGTGGATTGGCAATGACAAATGCAAGGGTACAGAGATAGGTTGGGGGTAAGTGCTGCTCGGAAGATTGGTGCAGACTCAATGGGCTGAATGGCCTGCTTCCACACTGTAGGGATTTTTTTGATTCTCAGATCATGTTCATGTCTGGGGAATGATGTGCTACTTTGTATCTATGTCAACCTACACTTTAACTGGGAGAGCATGTTGTTGCAGAAAATCAAGATCGTTCTCAAATTCCCACAAATACTTCTACGACCCATCATTGATAATCCCACGGTTAAAATGGAACAAGCCGAAGGAGGAAACATGGCAAAGAGACCAGCAGACATCTGAGTTACATTTATGCCACCTGCCATTGTCTTCAATAACCAAATAGGGAATTATTTTCACCTTCCACAACCCTTTAAATGGAAAGAACTATCGATCAATAATTTAATGTGAATGTAGCTATATTTTTCTAAGAGCAACACCCTCAAAAGGATATTTGTCATAGTTGGTGATATAACTGAATTCTGTTATCAGTTAATTGTCCAAATTAATTGATTTCAAGAGCAGCCAAAAATGTCTAATTCTACTTACATAGCCAGACAATTTCTGTCTTACCTGCCTTTGGCTTTTTAAGATCTGGCCGAAGAAGACTGCCTTGTTCCCTGGATTTTGTCTTGGGATTCCAGAGCCTGTGTCCATTGGCATTCTAAGCCCAAACTGTGGAGAACAGTAACCTGGCAGTGATCTTCTCTGAATGAGCTATAAATAGCCAAATGGTGGCACAAAGAAGCCCCTCAGATGAGAAAAAGCAGCGACCCGCTGCTTCAAGTAATGCAGAAAGAGGACATTTCTACCTTGAGAGGCCTTCTCAGGAACTTTAAAAAACATAAAATAAAAATTGGCCACATCAGCCAACCACTAGAAGTGAAGCCTATGATTGTTTAATATACTGATGTCTATATGCTGAATTAGGCATCAAAATACTCTGATTTACGAAGGTTTTGTTCTAAATTTATAGTATAATATGAACATCCGTTTCCACCTTTTCCTTTTGGACCCTTTCCTTGTCCAGTGGTCTCCCATGGCAGGGGGAGGTGGGGGGTACGGTTGGTGGTGGCTAATATTCCACTCTAGCTTTGAGGCTCACCCATTTGCTCATATCAGAACAGGCTAGCCAATAACTCAGCTCCTTTTGCTTTGAAAGAGCCATCACAAAAGCACCCATTTGACTACCTAAACAAAGTATATAAATTATAAGCACTACCTATAAGGTGTAGTCTAACAATAATTAAATGAGAGAAGGATACTTCAGCTCTTAGATAATTTCTATTAACCTGTTCTGAGATGTTATTACACACCTCTGGATCAACTGGGACTTGAACTAAGGCCGACATATGACAGTAATATTGTGCCACAGGAGACCTAGACACTCATCCCTCAGATACTTTATATCAACCTGTTCAGCAATGTTATGATACACCTCTGGAGCTGGTGGGACTTGAACCCAGGTCTTAAAATCCATTGAGCATGACCTACTCTGAATCAACTCTGAAGCTGATCTATTCAGGCCTAAAAGGGACTTGCACTTCTAACTATGACATAGACGGCCTCTGGCTGGGCAAGTGTGTGGGCCTCAAAGCCTGCCTGGATTATTAGCCACCTCCCCATTCTGCTGCTGGGTGGCCATTTCCAGGCAGCTGGTCTCAGTGGTAGAGTGAACCTTCAAGCTGACTAGAAAATTTCAGTTGGCCTCTGTTAAGTGCTCTTAATTGGCTACCTACTGCTTGTAGCCCTCTGTTGTGAATTCTTGCCTTCAGAAAATTGTCTGTGGATGAAATGGTGCCAGGAAACCAGTATTTTACTTCGACATTGACTGTGCTTGATTGACATTGACATTATATGAATAGAACTCAAATTAGTGTTTTGATTGTTAGCTAGGAGAAGTGCTGGCCTTCACCTAACCTACAATGACACAAAAGATTTTGAAATAAAGAAAACTAAATTCCTAAACTAAATAGATTTTCACGTGAATAGAGCTCATTTTTTGTGGTGATCAGCTTGTGCATTCATGTTAAGTACACAAGAGTTGACAGGCGTAAATAAATGCAGGAGAAAAGGAAATCACAAATTGAATTGATGATATAATACCTGACATACGCAGATTATTGTCCGTACATAATTTATATCTTGCTCACACTCAAGCATATTTTACCTCTTTCAGCCCAGCCCCGTACAGAATGACAGGAACACAATGCTTTGCTATGTAAGTTAGTACTCATACTCATTTTAAACTGCAGTATTTTAAAGTTCTCTTTAATTACACCTTCATCTTGGAAACATTCTGAAGTATATAAATTGCATTGGAAACTGAGAAGCCTCAAATATCTAGTCAAGACATAATTGGATTATGAATTCCAAAACTGGATTTATCACTAGTGGGAACAGATAGCCTCAAACAGAATCACCTAAGTAATGGCTTAATGGATTTTATAAACTTGCTGATATTTGGCTGCCCTTAATTTGGTTACTTAGGCAATGACCAAAAGGTTTTGTTAGTTTGTAATCAAATGCTATTTTAATAATCCCACGTTTTGAAAATTCTGAAGGTGTCATCTGCATCAGTGATGAAACATGGATTTTGTTTGATCTTCTTACTTTGAATTTTCATCTTATTTTAATATTCTTGATGACCACATAAAACCAATTTTGGCATTTCTCGAAAAGCGTACAAGTGTTAAAAAATGACATTCAATGAAATGTTAAACTAATCAAATGAATTGAAATGAAAGAAAGAATAAAATATGAATAAAATGTAAGATAAATCACCTTAATATCAGAAACATGAAACATATACTCAAAATAGACAGTGTCTGTTCAGAAATATGAATTCAAGTCATAGTTATGTACTTATTTTAATCCATTCCAGGGATATAGGCATTGCCGGATAGGCCAGCATTTATTACCTGTCTGAAATTCCTCCCAAGAAGGTGGGAGTGAGTTGTCATCTTGAATCACTGCAGTCCTTGGGTAGAAAAACACACAGTGCTGTTTTGGTACCGAGATCTTGACCCAACAATGGTGAAGGAATGGCAATATTGTCCCAAGTCAGGATGGTGAGTAGCTTGGAGGGGAATTTGCAAGAGGTGGTGTTCAAATCTGCTGCTCTTGGCCTTCTAAATGGTAGAGGTCACAGGTTTGCAAGGTATTGTCAAAGTAGACAGGGCGAGTTGCTGCAAGGCATCTTGTAGATGGCAAACACTGCTGCCAGACTGTGTCAGTGGTGAAGGAGTGCATGTTCAAGGTCATGAATGCGATGCCAGTCAAGCAGGCTGTTTTGTCTTAAACAGTGTCAAAGTATTCGAGTGTAGTTAGAGCTGCTCCTATCGGGCAAGTGTACAGTTTTCCGTCACAATCCTGGCTTGTACCTTGTTGGTGGTAGATAGACTTGGGGAGACAGGAGGTGAATTATTTGCTGCAGAATTCCTAGCCTCCTATTTTCTCTTGTAGCCATGGTATTTGTATGGCTGGTCTGGTTCAGTTTCTGGTCATTGGTAACATTCAGAGTGTTAATAGTGAGGGATTCAGTGATGGTATTGCCATTGAATGAAAGGGGCAATAGTTAGACTTTCTCTTGTTGGAGATGATCATTGTCTGGACTGTGTGTGGCACAAATAGAGTCATAGAGTCATACAGCGCAGAAACAGATCCTTCAGTGCAACCAGTCCATGCTGACCCCCATAATCACAAACTAAACTAGTCTAACCTGCTTACATTTGGCCTATATCCCTCCAAATATTTCTTATTCATGAATCTATCCAAATATCTTTTAAACATTGTAACTGTACCCACATTCACCACTTCCCCTGGAAGTTCATTCCACACGTGAACAAATCTGTCTAAAAAAGTTGACCCTCGCCCCTTTTTTAAATCTTTCTCCTTTCACCTTAAAAATATGCCCCCTAGTTTAGAAATTCCCTGCCCTAGGGAAAATACACCTGCCATTCACCTTATCTGTACATGCTATGATTTTATAAACTCCTATAAGGTCACCCGTCAACAACCTATGCTTCAGTGAGAAAAGTCCCAAAAAACGTTAATCAATTTTAGTCAGTTGTAAACTAATCAAAGAATGAAGGAATTTCAATAGTATTAGCGACAGGTTGTGTTAACAATGTATAATTGACATGTAAGGCCAGATTTGAAATTTTGAGATAAATTGTATGAATTAATTCTTCTTTCACAAAACTGTAAATGACAGGATAGTATATTAGGAATTCATTTTAAAGTGATTAATCCAATGATGTCTTTCTGTAAGACATCAATACTACAAGCCAACATTGACATACATGAAAAACAGTTCTTTGGGACAGCTTGACGTTTCAGGCCTAGACCCTTCATCAGAAACGTCAAGTTTTCCTGCTCCTATGATGCTGCTTGGCCTGCTGTGTTCATCCAGCCCCACGCCTTGTTGTTTCGGATTCTCCAGCATCTGCAGTACCTTTTATCTTTGGGACAGCTCCTGGGGCTCAATGTTGAGATCGACAATTTCAGAGAATGATTGACTCAATTTTTCTTATATCGCACATTCTTCTGGCTGTGTCTTTTTTGTGCTTTGTTGGCTTTGCTGTCAGCAGAGTGGACCCAGTTTCTCCTTTTCACAGCTCACATTTATATCTATTTTAAAAACCTAAATATTTTTTACCATCATTATCTCTGCCCTGGGCTCTCTCAAAATCTGTTCCACACGCCTCTCCTGCCCCTCTGCCAACAGCATTAAAAAACACCATTTTGTAGCTCCTTTCAGATCTGAAAAAAAGTCATATTGGACTTGAGTTTCTCCAGCACTTACTGTTTTAGCTTTTTGGAATCAACAGGCCTGAATTATTCATTAATTTCTCACCCGTTTTCAGGAAGCTTCTGAGAGAAATGGGTAAACCCAGGAAATAGAACCAGGATACAACTTGCTAGATTTGTCAACTTCTGAAATGTCAACTTTCCCGCTCCTCTGATGCTGTCTGGTCTGCTGTGTTCTTCCAGTTCCACACTGTGTTATCTCTGACTCCAGCATCGGCAGTTCTTACTATCTCCAAAGGAACATTAATGATTGGCAAAATCTTCCAAGAGGTGACACACTGAACATAATTAGCACCTCTTAACTGGAACATCCACGTCTCCATGCTCTTGCCCGATTTAAGTTCGAGGTGGAAAAGCTCAAGTGTTGGCTTCCTCCCCTCGCTGCCAACTAAGGACCTTAAGTGAGAATTTGATGACTTCTAAGGCCTCATCCTGCCTGGACTACAATTATTTCAGGTCCAGGTGGGGCAAGAAAGAGTCAGCCAAGTCAGGTAGTTAATTGGTGTGAGTAACCTGTTAGTTTTGAGGGGAAAGTCCCTTGATCTGCACTAATCCGTAGACAATCGAGGGATTGGATGAAAGGCGGCTATTGTGACCCACACCATTGTTTTTGCACATGATTGCCCTGTCCCAGTCTGCCTGTAGTACCCACTGAAAATGAACACCCCCACCCCCCTGCGAACAATGCTCACCTTTCCTGTGGGTCATCCTTCTTTCTGGGCGTCTAAGGGTTGTTGAGCTGGTAGCAGCCTTGGCATCTACTGCCAAACTCTGATTGGCCAGAAGCTGTTGATAGCTTAGATTTCATTCTCCAGGGACCTAATTCTGCCAGAAGGCCCAACAGCCACCAAAAACCTGCCTGATTACCAGCAGATCTAATTGGATTTCCTCATCTTCATCTGCCACGGATTTCCCTCCTGGAAACATGCCTAACTTCAGGTTTAATTCAGGTAATATGTCTATTAAGCTCAAAAACAGCTGGCTCTCAAACAGATAAAGAAATAAATGCCAGAAAAAAAGAAACTCGTATTGAACTGAGCATTTTGGCACTTTTCTGATATGTTGAGTAGACATAATGCCAATATTTCAGAGCTGTGTATATCAGGACAGTGCTATTTCCTGTGAGTTTGCCCAGTTTTTATATAATGTGCAGGAAGAAGAAATTTAAAAATAAACAACCTCATGGACAAAAATACGCTCTTGTCAGTTTTCTTTAATTTGCCCATGGGGAAATGTTGACTACCTTGCAGCAGTTTAACATGTACTTGGCCAATCCATGGTCGAATACTTCACCTTAGTGGTTACCATTCATAATTTATATTTATATGTCTTAGTGGGCCAGCAAGGGATTTATCAACTGAGCCTCATCCTGTCCTTGCCTATGACCCACACATGTGATGTTCTAACAAATGACATGATAGAGAACTAGATTGAGAATCCTGGCCAAGTTTCCATTCTCAATTGTTTGGTATGAAGAAAAAAAAAGTATATATTTAATACCACCTTAGCTGAGATGAACTTAATCTGAAATCTGGTTACTTCTTGATCTGTATTCTGGGTCAGCTCTGTTATACAAATTTCTTAATTTTTAACTGTTGTCTCAATTTTTCAAATTATTCCTTAGTTCACGTGTTTTACCTGCTTTTTCTGTGCAATAGCTTTCGTGAGAATTTCAGAAGCAATTTGTAAACCTACTAAAAGTACAAATATTATCCGACATGTTGTAAAATTAGAAAATTCTGGACATATGTAGCAAGGTGTCAGAATCTGGTGGAGGAAGTCGAGTTAGTCTTTTGATGCATCCTTTCTAGGTATTGGATTGAAGCACCCTGGGATTACTCAAGAGAATGTAACATGCAGTAATGCAGTATCATTTGCTGATGGAAAGCTAAGTCACATTAGCTGAATGGGCTCACTTATCTGTACTTAACTTTGCAAACTCCCTGAAGGTTCCGTGAAAGACCCAAGTTGAACTGATAATCTTTGTGTTTTAGCTGTTGAATCATATTACAGATTTCTTTTTAGCTTTTAGTGAAGAAAATGTGCTGGTTGTGTTTTTAAAGCTTTCAACCTTTTACAGTTACATTAACTGAGAGATTTTACAGCACCGAATCTTTAGAAATAATCTGCCACACAGTAATCCAGCTAAATAATAATTAAATGAATGTCAATGGCAGACATGGCAATCCCTAAAGATACAGTAAGAACATATGGATAAAGTTTTTACTTTTGTTTCTTGTCCTTGCAGTTAAACAGACCTAAGCTCACTTGTTTTGGGTGGGAGCTACAGGTGGGATATAAAAGAAATAATGTAATCTCATCATCATTCTTTTAAGCCCAGAGTTACTTATGAAGCCTAAAACATAGCAACAGGATACATAGCAACAAAATTATTATATTATCATATTAAGTAGGGATTATATCAGCAATCCATAACAGTATCTTGTTACAACGAGATTTAACTACTTCATTGCTGCGTTCTCTGAAAATCTCAAACTGACTTTGGTTTGATTAGTTTTCTGAAGACGTCATATTATTTAGAAAATTTGCATGAATTGGTTTCACCACATATTAGGGGGAAGTAGCCACTATAGTCCAACTAGGCAGTAGGGCTGCTCTCTCATTAGAGAGAGATGTCTGATGGTGCGTTAACCCGAGGATCACCATGCCAGAGAAGAAGGAAGAGGCTGAGAAGGAGAGTACTTCATGTTAACCTCAGCCGGTGCTGGAATTGAACTTGTGTTATTGCTGAAACTGAAAAAACTGTGGATGTTGTAAATCCAACAAAAACTAAAATTGCTGGAAAAGCTCAGCAGGTTCGGCAGCTTCTGTGGAAAGAAATCAGAGTTAATGATTCAGGTTGAGTGACCCTTCTTCAAAACAGTTCTGAGGAAAGGTCACTCAACCCGAAACGTTAACATTGATTTCTCGCCTCAGATGCTACCAAACCTGTTGAGCTTTTCCAGCAATTTCTGTTTTTGTGATGTTGTTGGTTGGTTCAGTTGGATGTATAGCTGTCTTGTAATGTGAAGACATGCAGCTGCATGGGTTCAATTCCTGCACCATCTGAGGTGAAGGGCTCAATAAAGGGCTCTCTGTCCCAATGTCTGAGTTGTTGAGACCCTTAGATTAAATCACCACCATCTGCCTCTCTCTAATGACAGCGGCCCTATGGCTAATAATTAGTAATGCTGCGTAATTAGAATGTAAAATGGAACTAAAAATAACAAGCTGTGTTTTTATGGCAGCTTTAATATGGTAAAACATCCCAACATGCTTCCCTGATGCATTATTGAACAAATTTGACACCAGGCCACATAACTATTAGGGAAGATGAAAACTTTTCCTAAAGCTCTCGGTGGAGCATTTAATGGATATCTAAAAGGAAGACAGAGTAATACAGGAGATGTGAGGCCCAGGGCTCAGGCTTAGGAACTAATGGTGCAGCATTAAAACTTGGGGATGCTCAACCAGAATTTGAGGAACACAGATATCATGGATGATTATTGATAAATCAAGAGTGCAGTCACGGAAAGATTCAGAATAAGGATGAGAGTTTGACAATCTGCCTTGCTTAAATGGAAGCTAATGAAACAAGCACAAAGATCTTGGATAAATGAGACTTGGTACAAGACAGGCAATGATCAGCAGAGACTGTAGGAACCGCAGATGCTGGAGGATCCGAGATAACAGGGTGTAGAGCTGGATGAACACAGCAGGCCAAGCAGCGTCAGAGGAACAAGAAGGCTGACGTTTCGGGTCTCGACCCTTCTTTTTTCTGAAGAAGGGTCTAGGCCCG